>CM070715.1:85079070-85679070 GCA_036346275.1 Otatea glauca | reverse complement strand
AGAACATAACATGAGATCATTGTACTGCCAATAACCACATCGATGGCCTTCGCAGCATGAAAGACATTCTGTGCCATCCTCACATCCCTGCACTTGAAGTAGATGTCCACCAAAGCACTCACCAAGAAGACATCCATGTGCACAAAGTTCCTGACAATGTAACCATGTATCCCCTTCCCCTGCTTGAAACCGTTCAAGTCAATCAAAGCCGGTAACAAGCTCACCAGTGTAACTGAATCTGGTTGAACACCGCTCTTCCGCATATCACAGAACAAACCCAATGCCTCGTCAACAAACCCATTCTGAACGCACCCAGGTATCATCCCATTCCAGGTTACCAAGTCGTCTCGCCGCATGAGGCCAAACAATCTCCAAGCATCATCCAAGCACTGGATTTGGCGTACATTGACACCAAAGTTTTAGGCACCGAAGCCTCTGGCTCTAACCCACTCTTCACCGCGAGAGTGGAGCTGCACCCCAGACAGCAGGTCAGCCTCCGTGGCACAAACAGACAGAAAGCAATGCCAGTGCTGCGAAATTGGGCTCGAACCGGACGCCCTCAATCCTCATGTCCCCGATCAGCCACACCGCGCTGGACACGTCCCCGCCCACCATCACATTCCACAGGTCGCAGTCCCGCTCAGCCATTCCGTCGAACATCTCGCGCGCGTCCCCGAGAAGACCGGCGACCGCTTAAGTCTTCATCAGCGCGGTCCCGACGTACATGTCGCCGCCGAGCCCGAGCGCCCGTGCGGTGCGGTGTACGAGGCGGCCGAGCGCGCCGCAGGACTTGACGTAGGGGACGGTGTGGCCGTCCGGGAGCGGCGCGGAGGGGTGGGCCCACATCTTGACGTAGAAGAGGACGGCGAGGCGGTAGTGGCCGGCCATAGTGAACCCGCGGATGAGCCAGTTCCAGGGGAGCGCGGCGGCGGAGGGAGCGAGGAGAAGATCGCGACGGCGTCGCGGAAGCGGCGCGCGAGAACGTACATGCCGAGGAGACGGGTGTGGAGCGCCGGGTGGGTAGCGACGAGGAGGCCGGAGGTGACGGCACGCGCGTGGATTTGGAGGCCGAGCGGGAGGTGGGACGGGCGACGCAGCCGTGGAGGGCGAGAAGGCGGTCGGCGGAGGGGGCCGTCGTCGCGCCGGCTGTGGTGGAGAAGGTGGCGGAGAGGCATTGCCGCGGTGGTGGCTTTAGGCGGCCGAGGAGGCGGCGGTGGAGCGGGAGGCGCATGGCAACGCCGACGAGGGCGCCAAGGAGGGAAAGGCGAAGTGGCGAATCGCTCGTGTGCGGTTTGATTTGAGGCTTCAATACTCCCACAGTCCCACGTTTAAGTAGGTCACGCGCCGCTCACGTGCCATCCATCCATTCATCTATCTCGCAACTCCGCTTCGTCTCTGACCACCGTACGCCCCCGTCTTCCCGCACCACCCACTCCGCCGCGCGCCCATGGCGACGATGTCCCGTGCCCTTGGCTCTGCGTTCGTGGGCTTCACGCGGACCCCCACTGTGGCGCCGACCACGACCTTGCCCTCCCCGTGCTCTTCCTCGGCCCTCCTCCTACACTGGCGCCGGAGCCAAGGCGCCGGCGCACGGCGGTTCTCGTCCGGACGCAGCGCGCGGATTAGCATGAGCCTCCGCGCCGGAATCGTCGGCCTGCCCAACGTCGGCAAGTCCACCCTCTTCAACGCCATTGTAAGTAATTAAGTGAGCGCAACCCGTAGCTTACTTGTTTTTTTTCTTTTTCTTTTTGTTCGTGCGAAGAATTCGTTTCATCGAGAGCTCGAAATGGCCGGGAGATGGAAATTTATCTTTCTCTGCCGAGAAGTTTTTTTGATTCGTGCACTGGTTTTTCTAGCGGATGAAGTGCATATGTAGGGGCAGTGGCGTTGCATGCCAAATGTTCGATGTTTTGCCACATTGAGTGATAGAGATGCCGTTGTCCAAAGGTTGAAATAGTGAACATGTTCGATTTCAAAGAATAAATAGGGTTTTAATGAATTTTCCATGATTTCTGTGTTATTCCTCTCGCTGCATAAGTTGTGTTCTTGCGGTAGTGATTGCTTGATGGGATGTTTTTTTTATGTTTTCACAGAGAAATTCAATCGACATATGTAGGACATGTTATTTCTGGCAACAACGAAATGTGAATTCTGCTCTCAATGTTGTTAGGTTGAAAATGGGAAGGCACAAGCTGCAAACTTCCCCTTTTGCACGATAAACCCAAATGTTGGCGTTGTGGCTGTTCCTGATCCTCGCTTGCATGAGCTCTCAAAATTAAGCAAGTCTCAGCAGACGGTCCCAACATCCATTGAGCTTGTGGACATTGCAGGTCTCGTCAAAGGAGCAAGCAAAGGAGAGGTACTGGTCTCATTATTGTCTTCGTTTTACTCCTAGTGCAGCACAGAGTATGTTGGTCATGTTGATAGTTGTTTCTCACTAGGTTATATACGAGGGTATTGACTTGATTGTTGACATCAGGGACTGGGAAATCAATTTCTTTCAAACATCCGCGAAGTAGATTCCATACTTCAGGTCAGTTTGTTGACGTCCTCATATGGGTTTTTGCTCTCAGGCATTTGTCAAGTTTCTGGAAACTGTAACTTTGCGTTCTTGACATGCCTCATTACAATGTTTCTCAGTTACTGCATGCTGTTCTGTTGGTATCCTTTTGCTTTACAGAGATTGCATTAATATAATTCTCCGTGGACAATTCTTTCCCATCGATCAAGTTGCTGTACAATGTTTGAAGTTTGAACATCTAATGACAGACACTTTGTTTTGTGGCATTGGCATTCACTGATGGCACTTGGTCCTTGTTGTGCCATCTTACATTTTTGTTTGATGGAACTTGGAAAACATAATAGGCTATTCGTTGTTGAGATTTAAGGATTAATTTAGCACCCATCTTTTTTTATTGGATTCTCAGGTTGTGCGATGTTTTGAAGATGATGATATTGTTCATGTGAATGGAAAAGTTGATCCCAAGTCAGATATTGATGTGATTAACCTAGAACTGATATTTTCTGATCTTGAGCAGGTAATTCTGTGAGAAATTCTCTTGTCTACATTTGCTTGCTTAGTAGGATGAATGATTTATGTTTATACATTAATCGTGGTAATTTTGTAAAAACTGCAGATAGAGAAGAGATTAGATAAGCTAAAAAAGAGCAAAACTAAAGATCCACAAGTAAAAGTGAAGGTAAGATATACAGGCTCCTCTACCGTTATTTGATGGTTTTTTTATTCTAGATTCCAACAGTTTTCACCACTCAGGAAGGAGCAGAGAGGTTAGGATTGGAAAAAATTCAGGAGGCACTTATGGATGGAAAGCCTGCAAGATCTGTTGATTTGGCTGACCATGAGAAAGAAGCTATACAGCATCTTTGTCTGCTAACTATGAAACCTGTCATTTATGTTGCTAATGTGACAGAATCTGATCTTTCTGAACCTGATAACAATCCTCACGTCAAAGAGGTGACCAAACTAGCGTCAGACTTGCAATCTGGCATGGTTACAATATCAGCTCAGGTTTGTGATAACATCTGCATCTGGCAGTATTTTATTTTATTTTATTTTACCTAGACATTAGACAATGTTACCTAATATATTATCCATCTAAGCTAACAAAATTGTGGGGTGCATATCAGGTTGAGGCTGAACTTGCTGAACTACCATTAGAAGAGAGAGTTGAATATCTAAAATCTATTGGTGTTACTGAAAGTGGGCTTGGCAATTTGGTAAAAGCAACATATAACCTCTTGGGATTGAGAACATATTTCACAACCGGAGAGAAGGTGAATCTTTTGTACTGTTAAGAGACTTTTTTTTTGTCTGTTAATACTAACTTTCAAGTCCATTTTCCTTTGCCAGGAAACAAAAGCCTGGACTATTCTTGCAGGTTTTATTCTTCATCCTCAAAATGCTGTTATCGCATTAGGCAGTTTTAACAATATGTTATCTTATCTTACATTCACACATGTTGTTATAGGCATGACTGCACCTCAAGCGGCCGGAGTTATTCATAGTGACTTTCAGAAAGGCTTCATTAGAGCTGAAACTGTAAGTTCAATTATCATAGAAGGTTCAGGAACTAAATTTTGTTTTGCACGTTGGGGTCTGCCCTAGTAACATTTGGAGATAACTGCATCTCTTTTGATGTACTATACTATTATTTCCTGGTGGTCTTTATTTATTTATTTATTTTACTAATTTGACAATGGTCGCTTACTATGACTCAGGTATCTTATGATGATTTTGTTGCGGCGGGTTCCCTTGGAGCAGCAAGGGAGAAGGGACTGGTAAAAATATCTGCACTTTTATGCAATGAACACTAAAGTTAGAGATGATGCACACAAGAAAATGTGTTAAACTTCTTGTGATCTCTGTCACTGCAGTTGAGGTTGGAAGGGAAGGATTACATTGTGCAGGAAGGAGATGTCATGCTCTTCCGATTCAACGTCTAACAACAATAGTAGCGAGAAGTTGCATTATATACTCGAATTTTGTACAAGACAAAGCAAAATTTGCTTAGAGCATGAGATTTTGTCTGAGACATCAACTGTCCATGTACTCGGCATTATTGTATTTTTTCCCGTGGATATTACCATTTCGTGATGGTCTCATGAATCACTCGAGATAAACTCTGCATGTTGAACATTGTTGATACGAGTAAACGTAATCACTGAAGCTGACATCCTTGCTCGCTGCAAAGAGAAATCTATGGCATTTTTTTAGAAACCTTTTCCTTTCCAAAATTGTGTATCCTCAAGGGAAAAGGCCACGTAATAATGGGCTTTCTAAGCGCAATACACAGTGGTCCATATTTATTGTCTATAGACCTCTGCCATATAGTATTTTTGAAAGTATAAAGGAGACAGTGATAAGTCCTTGTATAGATAATCTATTAATTATTGAGATATTATATATATAAGTTATATTTAGCCTTACCTCCTAAAAGATGAAAAGGCACGCACGAACGCACCGGCGGCGCGGATGTCATATGCTATGGAATAGTAGATTAGGACCCTCCCCCAGTCCCCTACTCCAGCTCGCGCGCAAGCAACTCTTACCTCGCCGCCGCCAGAGAGATGGACTCCCGCGGCTTCGATTCCACCGGTCGCGTCTTCTCCGATGCCACCGAGATGTGGGCGGAAGAGATCGGCGCCACGGCCACCGCCTCAGCCTCCGCTGTGGAAGAAGAAGTCGCTCCCGCCGCCGCAAGAAACGGGGACGCCGGCGAGGAGGCAGGCGGCGACGGGAAGCGCAAGGAGTGGTACTCCAGGGCAATCGCCTACTGGCAAGTAAAGAGCGCTCACTCAGTCCCTTACATAAACCCTAAACCCCCAATCCAAATGCGTAGTCTTCACTGCGAATTTAGCTACAAGTTTCTTTACTTGGTTGAATTAGAGCGTGGAGGCATCGAACGAGGGGGTCCTGGGAGGGTACGGATGCGTCAACGACGCGGACGTGAAGGGCAGCGACGCCTTCCTCCGCCCTCTCCTCGCCGAGCGATTCGGCGCCGCGAAGCGCCATCTCGTCGCGCTGGGTGAGTCCATTGCTGTAAACAGCTTTTGATTAGCGCGGCAGTGCTTGTTTCTGTGTCAGTGTTACTGCGAGTAGTTTCTTTTTGTGAGTGCACTTATGTAGTGTTCAAGCTATGGAACCCTTGTGTGCTCTCTGTGAATTTACTTGAGTTCTTATGTGTTGTTTCTGAAATTATGACAGACTGTGGCTCAGGCATCGGGCGGGTTACAAAGAATTTTCTTCTTAGGCATTTCAATGAGGTATGCAAATTTTCATCTCTTACCATGATACTGATTCTAGATCATGAAGAGTTATCTTCTCTCCCCATGCAGCTTCTGTTGTTGTACGCACACCATGATATTGTCAACAACCAACACATTTTCATTTTTTTTCCTGATATAGTACAACTTTAATTATGATTTTTTTTTGGTCTTTAATATTTATCATCATTAGTTTTGATGTGCTTTATTTGTATCTTTCAATGCTTCGTTTTAAACTCATTTGGGTCCTTCAGGTTGATCTTGTTGAGCCAGTGTCCCATTTTCTAGAGGCTGCACGGGAAAATCTTACTTGGTGTATGGACCTAGGACAAGATACCCACAAGGCTGTTAACTTTTATTGTGTACCTCTTCAGGTTGCTATCTTTAGATCATTGTTATTGCAAGTTTGATACTCTTTGCACATTTGTCTGCTACTTATTTCCTGATGGTAAAAAATAAATACTTCTTGCTTTAGGACTTCACTCCTGAGGAAGGAAGATATGATGTTATATGGATCCAGTGGTGCATAGGGCAACTCCCTGATGATGATTTTATTTCTTTTTTTAATCGTGCGAAGGTAATTCGGTTAGATATTTATTATTTATATTTTACTGTTATGCTGATTTTTTTTTTGGTTGCATTATGTTGAAATATTTGTCATTTCGAAGCATGCTGTGACATTATACTATTATTTTTTGAGAAAGCAAGATGATATCTTTCCCTTGTAAACAAAGTCTTACAAATAAACTTATGCATCGGTAGAAAGATGTTCACTGTATGGTTTCAACAATTACATGTACAATGGTGCTACTACTATCTTGATAATTCTTTTTGTTGTACTGCTAGTTGGATACCAATGCCTTGTTCTAAGGCAACTCCAGTCCATTTATATAAACCATATTATTTGTTGTGTTTTTTTACTTTTGGCTAATTCCAACATTGAATGAAGCTTCCACTGTTCATGTTTTGTGCCTAACAGTAGGGCCAAAATCTGTGTTCATGTTTTGTGCCTAATAGTAGGGCTAAAATCTGTGTTAATATTATGCATATGGATGTTCCAGTATCTATTCATGTTAATTAAACACACAGTAATAATGTTGCTTCCAGGTTGGGCTCAAACACGATGGATTTTTTGTTCTGAAAGAGAACATTGCACAAAATGGTGAGTTTGCTGTATCAAATGGATTGTCTAATTACGGTATTTATACTTTTGGAGATAAACTGACTACAATATACTTATGTTGAAATTACTACAATATACTGTGTGGTCAGGATTTGTGTTAGACAAGGTGGATAACAGTGTCACTAGATCCGATTCATATTTCAGGGAGCTATTTAAAAAGTGTGGATTGTATATCCACAGCATTAAGGTATGCATGTCAGAAAAATCACATTTGTTCCCAAATTACAACCTTTACCTTCCCTATCAGTCATCTAATCTTGCAATTTATAACAGGACCAGAAGGATCTCCCAAAGGAATTATTTGCTGTCAAAATGTACGCATTGGTGACCAATCAGCCAAAAATCCCAAATAATGGGAAGAGAAGGCGACCTAAAAATAAACCTCGTATGATCCGCTCTTGAAACCCCGATGTTAGGTGGGCTGTTGCACCAACATATTTGTATGGCAATGTATTGTTATTGGCTTGTGTCAAGTTCCAAGCACAGAATTTTTCGATCTCACTTTTTGCTTCATGTACATTTCATTTTAAACAAGCTCAAATTTTCCTGAGACAAAATTCATTCTTTTCAACTGTTGTTCGATCACCTGGTTACTGTTCAAATATATGATGTGTATGATCATGTGGTTCTGAGACGAATATGATCCTTTTGGGGGCATCTGAACCAAATGATTCACATGTGCTTGCGATGCCCCAACTGCCTGTAGATCTGTAGTACAATGGATAAAATTATTGTGTATTTGACGACTCAGTACTTGGGGTATCTGGTGATAAGCCCATTGGCAGCTGAGCTGGGCCTCTATAAGTTATTATTGCATTTCATGTCTGATCTGCAACTGCAAGAATGGCTTCTTCAGATTTGCTTGAGTTTTACTTTTATACAATGCGAAATTCAGATTTAGCTCTTGGCTTTGCTTCAATGGCCTTGACGAATAGGTATCAGCAGGTTGTCAAACTACCCAATGGATGTGAGGTACATCGAAATAATTAGTATTTTGGGGGGTCTTGGCTGTTGCCTAAGCTGTTATGAGTTCTGATTTTTCTAACATGTACAATCTTGTACACTACAAGTGTAAGACTAGCCAGAACATCCGAATATATCCCCTTTCCCTCGACATAATGCCTCTTGGAGTATCTGTTACGATTCAAGTCCCAAACCTTGCTGCCAGAGACAACTCATGACAATTGAACCAAAAAAAAGAGCATCTCGCATTCTGCGGGTACTCCGGGAATACTCTGAACAATTGAACCAAACATGCCCTAAAACCCAAGTAAAAAATGACAAACGATGTTGCAATTGGACAAGCGAATAGAAGTGTTGATCCTAACATGGCAGAGGAATCATAGTATCAACTATCAAGAATAGCCCTTTGGCTGGGGTTGAATGTTATGACAATCAAATATCTTTGCATCAGAACGGACATTATACCAATGCAGCTCGAACTGAATGGACATGTGAACCCATGGCAGAAAGACAAGACGAGCATTGTGCCTAACCTCCATATATTACAAATTCTCTAAAATTTCTCATGCAAAGAATGTGATTTTGTGTGTCAGTTGCTCTTCCCGGTGGTCTTGGATGGAGGCAATGTCCCAAAAATAGCGTCCCAGAGTGATGAGGTGATGCCAAAGCCCTTGTTTTGGATTCTGAAATGGTGGTTGAGGTGATACCGCTGCATAACGAGCAAAGTTGTGAGGAACGAAAGTCTCATGGGCATTTCCATGGAACAGCTACCTTATTTACAATTTTTAAGTGCAATTATGTTCTCACCTTGAGATGTTTAGCTGGGTCTTTGGATGGTTGTCCATGGTGCAAGTAGTAGTGGGTGCAATCATACATCACATATCCCAACAGGCCACCGCCAAACAGCGCCGGAGTGGTAGATGGAGTTGCAAAGAAAGCGACCAGATTCCAGAACTGAAAAAAGAAAGAAATAACCACTTCGATTTAAATGGTCATGTTTTCTGGATACAATTTGCACATGGCCGAAGAAGCTCTATTCTCGTGGAATATAATTGTATGTTCAATATTAGCACTTCCATTTCATGTATAATGGATTCAGGGTTATACCGGCATACACAAAATTGCTGTTGCAGCAGGAGGGAATACAAGTCTGAGTGAGTCCATAGGATGCTTATGGTGGCATCCATGAAGAAGGTAATGTGCTGTGTTTGACCTGCAATATCGCATCAACAACCACTTTGTGAACAGAAGGAAAGACCCAATTAAACATTAACAGCTCAAGGTTGATAAGTTCTTACCAATAGCTTTTAGTCTCAATGTGGAATAGGAAGCGGTGCAATGTATACTCAATCAATGTCCAAATAAATACTCCAATTAGGGCCATTAGAGTTACTTCCTGAATAGTATGACCCATCTGAATAGACATCACAAACAGCCAATAGACGACAGGTAGCCATATGGTTGGCACAGCCCACCATTTTGTGCGTGTCAAGAACTGGACATGCAAAACTTTGTCATTGACAGCTCAGTTGCCAAAATCCTCAATAACATTGATACAGTGGAGTACATTACCTCCATGACGTCATTTGCGAAAAAGCGTGGACCTTCTTTGCTCACAATAGATTGGTGAACCCATTCCTGATAGCGTTCCTCAAGATGGCCAACCTTCATCCAGAAGATACAGAACACAACAAAAAAGTAGATTACTTCCACTGTGAGGCAACTGAGCAGTTTTAGTTAAAAATAAAGAATTTTACAGCTACAGAATATTCTTTCAGCACCAAGAACAGAACAATCAACAATGTCCACCACAGGCATAGCTAAGAAAATCACAATTCAACATTTCAACAATTGAGCTGGTGATCAGAAACTGAGGATTGTATGCCACAACTCGAAAGCAATGGGAAATGTACATGGTGACGGTAAAGTTTCCAAGAACAATTGCTGCAACAATTATTGCAAAGAAGCATGGACAGTGCGAATGGAACCTGAAAAACAAGAGGCTTGTTCAGATCAACGGTGAACTCCTGGACAACCATCTTTCTTCCCCAATCAGAGCTGCACGACAGAATTACACATCATTTTATACGCAATCGAACAATCAAGAAGCAAAGAATGGATCCAAATCATTCACACGTGACTCCAGCACACAGCCAGGCAAGTTTCTTCTCCCTAATTAACTGTTCAAAGAGATTGTTCATATGAATTCGGCAAGCACTACTGCAGTGTTACAAGAATGGCCTTTTGTTGTTTATGCGAATCTGACCAGAATTACACCGCCACCACACAATAAAAAAATGCAGGCACAAAATCACATTCTAGATCCAATCTTTTTCGCTTCAAGGACTCGATCTTTGAATCACCATGGATTAAGATCATGAAATCACCCTAAAATTTTACATCTACGAAACCAAACAACGAATACCAAGGAGAAATGCAGCCACCAAGAACTACCGGATAGAACACAAAACCGCAACCAAACAGCAAGGAACCGGATGCGATCGAGAGAGCGGGGCGGATGGGGTCCTGGTACCTGAGCAGCGGCTCCAATGACGGCCTCTCCCCCGGAGCCCTTCGCCTCTCCCCGGACGAGAGAGAAGGGAAGAGAGGATGACGGGAGGAACGGAGGCGGAATACTACCGTAAGGCGGGGGGGTTTTGTAGTAAAATGTTTCCGCCTCCGGCCTCCCTCTCTTCCTGCTGAGCTGGGCTGTGCAAGTTTGCAATTAGCTACTTGTTCCGGGGGTGCATCTATAATTAGTGATCCGCCTAAGCCCTCTCGGCTCTCGCGGTCTCGCAGTCGCAGGATTGGCGGTGGCCTGTACTGTGCTGTAAATAAATCGGTGTTACTAAAATCCGGCCAATCTGTTACATTTAGTATCTATTTGGTACGGCTTTAATATAATGTCTCAAAATCGGCACGAAAATTTTATAATTTTGGGTATTTGTAGCTCATCATATTTTTATGAAATATTTGGATCTTTGGGTATATTAAAAGTGTTTAGGTATGTTATTTTATTTAATTTTAGACTAAAAATATAAACTTAATTCTATTTATTTTAGCTTACAAGATTCAGATCTGAGATGGAGCCAGAATCTGGAGTTCTACCAAACAGGGCCTTAGTCTAACGTACGATCATCACCAAGGCCGTGACGACGAGACTCCAAGGAGAAATCATGAATGACTGCTGATTATTTTTTTCTCTATGTGTGTAACATTTTTAATCACCATGTGTAATAGAAACGGACGATGACGTTGGTAGGAATGCCCATATAAAAAAAAATTTGCACACGATGAATAATTTTATTGCACGTATTATTAAAAAATATTGCACCGACCGTTGGATAAAAAAAAACCTCACGTCGAACGTCAACTCCTAGCGTCTCCCTTTTAACAAACGCGGAAGCATCGCAGAACCAAATTGGTCCAGTGTTGCCCCAAAAGGAAAGAACCGACCATAGTGCTTAAGTTGGATTTTAGGAAGGCTTTTGATTCTCTGGACTGGCCCTCTTTGGACAGTATTCTTCAGGATAGAGGTTTCGGCCCTCGGTGTCGTCACTGGATCAGCTCCTTCCTCGATTCCAGCAAAGCAGCCGTCATCCTCAACGGAGGAATTTTTTCTTTTTAATATTTCTTTTTAATATTTTTTTCAAAACTAAGCGTTAGATTTTAGAAATTGCAAAACTAGACGCCGGTCGCCCGTATATAGGGCGATCGCCCCATACACGAGCGATTAGTGCCGAATCTAACGGCCGTTTGACGGCAAGACGAAATCGCCTAATTATAGGGCGACCGATTGATTTTTTTTTTAATTTTAATTCCTACCTATCGCCCTACTCCTGGGCGATCGCCCTACTCCCGGGCGATAGGTGGTTGGGACCGGCTCGGTTGTTACAACAGCCGTTAATTGCCGTTAGATCACGCACCGATCGCCCGTACATGGGGCGATCGCCCCATATACAGGCGACGGGCGCCTAGTTTTGCAATTTCTAAAACCTAACGCCTAGTTTTGAAAAAAAGATTAAAAAATATTAAAGAGAGAAAAATTCCTCAACGGAGTGCCCCGCAAGTGGACCCAATGCAAAAAGGGTCTTAGGCGCATTTCAACAATAAATTTCACTTGCATAGCAACAGAACAACACTAGAGACAAATTACTTGTCTCATCTTGATATCGTAAAGATGTTTTTTTAGAGGGGTGTTTTCATGCTTTTCCTTTTGACAGTTGCATAAATATTAAAGTATGAATGAATGGTAGATGGTGATTACTTACCCATTCGTTTGTGTCGACGATCGGGACCGTCGACCGCAAAGAAAGAGGGTGAAAGGTAGTACGGAGGGCGAGGCCCAGAGTTTCGCTCGTCCGGGAGGTACCCTCGGCGGGTCTTGAACATGGGGCAAAGACAATCAAACAGGGACACAAGATCTATATTGGTTTGGGCGAACGTCCCTACTCCGATTCGGATGTTGGTATCAGATTGCCTTTGATGCCGATTTACCGCACCGCCTTTACAAATGGGAGCTAGGGGTTCCAATATGAGAGTGCCGAGCCTAGTTCGTGGGTGTCGTCCGAAGAAGAAGAAGCCCTCTCAGAGGGCCCTGCCCCTCCTTATATGGTCGAAAGGGGCAGGTTACATTGGGGATTGGGAGCTGAGAGGATGAAGGGACTCATGCCCGAAAGTCCTTGTCTTGGTGACCAGTCTTGTCTCGCCTTACCCTACGCCGGGTTAGTAGACTCTCCGAGCAAAGCAGGTCGCTGCTTCCTCGGGAAACAGCGCACCCACTCCCTGCGGTTTTGTCGATGATGATGTTGCCATGCGTGGCCCAGCCACGCTCTGGGTGAGAGGACTTCCATCGTCAGACGCGATCGGATGATGGGATCGAGGCTTTGACTTTGGCGACCTTCGTCTTTGCCTCGGGAAGGAGCCACCGCTTCAGGCGGTCGCTTCAGCGGTCGCGATTGTTGGACACGTGGTTAACGGCTAGTGGAGGACCCTATGCTCGACCCTTGGCGGAGACCGGATCGGCCGGTCGGAGGTCGGGAGCCCGATCCGTGATTTAAGGTCAAACGCCTCGCTAGGTCGGAAATAGCTCGGCTGGTCGGCTTGGTCGGAAAGAGCTCCTTTATGGTTTGGAGGACCTTGGTCGGAGTTCAGCTCGAGCAGTCCGATTGGTGCTCGGATGGCGGTTCGAGACGTCTCGCCAAGGTAGGGAATAGTCTCCGATCCTAGAGGAGAGGTGGCTGAAAGCCTGTGGCCACGTGTTAGGGTGGCCGGTCCCCGACAACCAGCCCCCAAGGCTCAAGAAGCGGTCTGAGACTTCTAGGCGCTCTTGAGTCTGAGATCTTCTTGGGAATGGATGGCTCCCCCCTTCGGCCGGGCTCAAGGATTCTGGGGCTCACCTTCAGGCCGAGAGAAGGCCTCCCCGGGGCGCACACTTGGATCCCGATATCTTGTTTTCCCAGGTGGGCTCAGAAGGCCCGGGGGGCCTCGTGGACAGGGAAGTTGGAGGAATAGGGTATGGCGGATGCGTGGAGAGATGCGCCCGTACGGGGGTTTTGAAGGGCCCCTGGCGCCTCGGCTTCCGCCTGCCGGCTACGGGTGCGCCTTTTGAGGCGATGGTGAGCCGGTAGACGGGGCGTCTTTAAAAGCCAAAGGGGTCTCACACTTCAGGATTTCGCTTTCCATTACTCGTGCTCTTGCCTTCTTCTTCCTTACCTCTCTGCGTTAACGCCTTCTAGCCTTCGTTTGCGACCTCGTCCCCCCCCTTTCTTCGACCTCGACCCCATGGCGGTTCGGAGAGTACGCCACCGCAGAATCGGATGAGGAGATGGAGACTTTGGGGCTTCGGACCCATTCACTGGCGGCTTCGTCCGGGAGAACGTGCCGCGACCTCGGGATGACGAGATAGTGAGCACGAGCAAGACATGCTCTTGGTGCGAACCCCGGAGAGCGACTTCTGCTGCGGTCCTTGCGCAGTGTGAGATCGAGCTCGTAAACCCGTGCCGAACTCCTTCTTCTCCTTTCCGTTTTGCACATCTTTGCGAGGGTTCTTGGGCATCCTTCCCACCCTCGCTTTTCTTCCGTTTTACTCCTGCCCCGCACCGCAAGGACCCCGTCGTCGGTGCCTTTACTTCCTACCGCGGCAGAGACTTGTACCTTCCTCCAAATCCCGACCCGACTCGCCGGCCGTGGGACGGAGAAATGGTTCTATTTGAAGAAGGGCGAGGAAGCGGGCTCGCTTATAACGGCGCCGTGGAGGGAAAGCGGAGATCCCCGAGCCCGAGGACTCGGTGGACGACGTGCGATGGTCGCTTTCATCCATACCGCGCCATGCGGGCCTTAAGGGCGGTGGTCGTTTATGACTACTTGCGTAACCGGTGCTCCTCTCCGAGGAGGTTGCACCTTCTTTGAGATCACCGGAGGTGCGACGCCACCCGGGAAAGCCATGAGGGTAAGCATTGTCCGACCTCAAATCCTTTTGGGCCTTGGTCGGAGTTCCCTTATTTCTTGTCGCCTATTTCGACCTTGTAGCACAAAGTCGGCTGGATCGCCTCGAGGATGCAGGAGACCTTCGGAAGGCCGCTAACGCCACGACCTCGGCGCAACGCCCCAAGAACATCTTGGGACGAGCAATGAGGTAATAGCTTTTACTTTGATCTTTGCCTCGTGTCCTGGACTCGGATGCTTATTGTGGTGAGCTCGCAAAGCGACCAAAGAGCTCGGGATACTGTGAAACAATTGCTACCATTTCCGGCCCAAATAAAGGCAAGAAGGGGTAAGCGGCTCTTGACGCCCGAGGCGGTCGCCAAGAAGCCCACGTCGAGTGGGGCGATCGGGTCGTGGTGAGTTTAGATTCTCCGAGCTTGGGGGTATCCGAGCCCGGGCTCATTTCCATCGGGCCGCCTCTTTCGGTTCTTTTACTAATTCTTGCTTTTGTCAAGAATGTGAGGCGCTTCGCGCAAGAGCCTCGATACGTGGCCCGAGCCACGGGCTCGCAATAAATCCTCGGGGAACCCTCCCGCCATTGCCGAGAAGTCGCGCCGGCACGGCCCGTACATGTTTCGTCATCCCACCCCATCGCGGCGTTCGAGCATCCGAGGGGCACCGACCTTTCCTGTGGTCCAGGGCGAGGCCGGGGAGGAGGACCACGAGGACGATTATCGCCTCGCGCCGCGACCCAGACGCGCGGCGGATCTTGCTGCCGCGTCCTCCGAGGAGGACGGCCGAGGAGAGCGGTTGAGAGCGCCACGACCAAGGACGTCGTGATCGGGGGCGCTGCCGCCGGGAGCGTTGTAGCCGAAGGGGCTGCAGTTGAGGACGGCATCGTCATCGCGCCCCTGGTGGGGGCGTCCCCGGGGGTGGAGTCCTCGGGAAAGCGGAGGGCCGAATCGCCCCCGTAGGGGGGCCGGCAAAGAAGGCGAGGTTGCCGCGCATCCGTTCGGCGCAGTAAGTTTCCCTCCTGTTTCTTAACTTCGTGGTGGTAGGGCCGACTGAGCATCTTCTGATAATTCGCTGCACGCAGTACATATACCGGGGTGGTCGTGGCGGCGACCCATCGTCCGACCCCGGTACCTCCGACCGGGGCGCTTTCGGTTGTTATGCCCATGATCGAGGGTGGCGTTGCCGCCGTACCGAGTGAGCTGCCCCATGAGTCGAGTCGTCAAAGAGCGGCGTCGACCACGGTGGCGGCAATGAGTCGGGCGCGGGCGGACCCGACCACCCTTGGCGAGCCGAGGCCCCTTCTGCGATCGAGGCGGCCAGGGCGCCGAGCCGCCGCCGACCAGCAGGGTCCGGCCGCCATTGCCTGGCCGAGCGGATCTCCCCGTCCCGGGGTGCCGATGCTATAAGCATGGCGGAGACCTCCGGACGAGGCCGCGGGAGCCGCCCGGTCCCGCGGTATTGTCGACTGTCTTCATTGGAGGATCAATTAGTGGAGGTAAGCATGGTCATGGTGTCCCCTCCCTCTTTTCCCCCCTTTTCTTTGTGACCATGGTGAGTTTTTTCTTTGCCTTCGCAGGGTCTGCGGATGGTCTCTCGGGGGTACAACATCGCGCGCGAACATGCGCTCATCTTCCGGCCCTATGTGGCGTCCTTGAAACCAATCATAGGGACACCGCTGAGCTCGAAGCCGCTGTGCTGCGTGGCCAAGAGGAGGTCTCGCGCATGAAGGAGGCCCAGGCCCTCGAGCTCGCGCGGGCCGTCGAAGTCGAGCAGGAGCGCGGGGCCCAGGAGGTTGAGCGGGAGTTGAACACCGCAAGGGACCTTCACGCCACGGCGCTCTCCAAGGCCATCGAGGAGGAGCGGAGGGGTGCGGTGGTCGAGACCCAGCGCCTCAAGCTCGAGGTCTCCAATCTTCGATCGGAGATGGAGGTCGCCCAGCAAGGGGCGTTCTCCTCCGAGCTCGAGGCCAAGGCGACCGAGCTTGAGAGGACAGTTGCGGGGTTGGAGGCGAGGGCCACCGGAGCGGAAGCCAAGGCGGCTGAAGCCGAGGCCAAGAATGCCAATCTTGAGGAGAAGTTGGCGCAGGTGGCTCGTGCGGGGAAAGACGCTTTGGCCCAGCTCCAGAGCGACCGTGACCGGGTTGATAAGGCCGAAGCCGAGGTCATCGCACTGCGGCGGAGGGTTTCCGACCTCGAACGGGAGAAGCTCGCCCGAGACATGTCTCTGTAAACTGGAGTTAGTGGATGGGTCGGGGGGCGAAAGATCCCCCCTTGTAAAGACAAAATAATTTTTTGCTAAGTTTTATAGAGTTGCGTTTCTTTGGAAGACTTAGCTCGTTTGTCGGTCTGTGCCATCATTGCATACTTTGCGTGGGCTGCTTTATGGAAGGGCCGAACAATACTGGATACGTGGCGTGTGGCGAGCACGTTCCTGCAGATCCCCGCAATGAGACCCACCGCCTTTCGCTTGAACTACCCAGTTTAGGCTGACCGAATTGTCTGATGCCCGATGTTAATCCAACCGAGGCCTCGCCCGAAATCACTCGGGCTCGGGCACAACTCGGGTTGACGGGCTGACCGAGCTAATTGATGCTCGAGGCCAATTTAACCGAGGCCTCGCCCAAAATCACTCGGGCTCGGGCACGACTCGGGTTGACGGGCTGACCGAGCTAATTGATGCTCGAGGCCAATTTAACCGAGGCCTCGCTCGAAATCACTCGGGCTCGGGCACGACTCGGGTTGACGGGCTGACTGAGCTAATTGATGCTCGAGGCCAATTTAACCAAGGCCTTGCCCGAAATCACTCGGGCTCGGGCACGACTCGGGTTGACATGTCTTGATGACTTGGCTGTGGGGAATTAGTCGGCTTGTTGCGACAGAGCGACTTATTGCGACCGAGATCATCCCTGGTAGTAATCTTAGGGGTCGCGACCTCCGGGTCCGGGAGTGTCATCAGACCCGGGGCGCTCCTTGAGGACGTTCACTGGTCGGTAGCGCAGGGGAATAGCCGGCTTACTCCGATAAGAATCGTTTTACCGCGGCCTCCGAGCCGGGGAATGCATCGGGCTCAGGATGCTGACGTCCCTGAGGCGAACCCAGAGAAAATGGCCCCAACCGAGGCCTCGCCTAGCAGTACTCACGTTTGGGCACAACTCGGACTGGTCGGCCTGGGATAGCTCAGGCTGGACCAGATTTTAGGCCTTGGGTCTGACTCGGCGAGCTCGGGAATGCATCAAGCTCGACAAGGCCCCCTCAGAGGGCGGTTTAGAAATTGAACCTGGCCACTCGGCCCCGGAGGAAAGATCGGCTTAGAACGACTGAGTCATCCCCGGTGGTGAATTCCCAACTGCGACCTCCGAGCCCGAAAAATGTCATCAGGCTCGGGGCGCCCTCTGAGAACGTTCAATGGTTGGTAACACGGGGGGATGGCCGGCTTACCCCGATAAAGATCGCTTTACTGCGGCCCCCGATCCTGGGAATGCCCAGGCTCGGGTTGTTCATCCCCGAGGCGAACCTAGAGAACGTGACCTTAGGCGCTGCAAAAAAGAGCACGCATGGACGCCTCGAGGTCAAGCCCGCCGCGTGACCTCATGGTTGCCCTTATGGTCACGCCAGGGTCGCGCCGTTTGAGTCATCCTAAAAGAAACTTCTTTGGTCAAAAAGGAGGTGGACGGGACCCTGGGCCCGAGGTCTTTTAGGATGGCGCGACTTTCGGTCGAAGGAAACTACAACTCGAGGCTGTGACGGGACGCCATCCTTTCCACAAATCAAAAAGAGGTTAGAACCGGGAGCGAAGGAAATCTTTATTACGGGCACAAACACAGGCGACTGTGGCATGGCAAAATAAAAAGCCCCGAGCACGCCCCGAATCGGGTTTGCTCAGAGCACAAGAACGAACACAGGAGCAAGGGAGGAGACACCTTAACTTAGAGGCGGGTGAGAGAAGAGCGCTAGGCGTAGAACCTCCGGAGCTGGCCTACGTTCCACGAGCTCGCGAGCTCCCTGCCATCGGGGACCGCCAGACGGTAAGCTCCTGCGCGGCTTGCTGAGACGACTCTGAAGGGCCCTCCACGTGGGATAGCTTGTTGGTGTGGGAGCGATCTTGGATTCGCCTTAGGACCAGTCCCCAACGCGAAGTCCCCGGTCGGACGGCTCGGGCAAAGATGCTGCGGAGATCTTGTAGGTAATGCGCCGAGCGCAGCAGCGCGCGACACCTTACTTCTTCTACCAAGGCGAGGTCGAGGGATCGCTCCCGCTCGAGGTCGACCCGGTCGACCGAACTCGCCCTAACGGAGCGGAGCATGACTGGGCAGCAGGATGGCCTCGGCCAAGACGAGCCGAAAGGGCTTGTTCTGTTGTCGGTGGTCGAGGCGAAATGAGACCAAAGGACCGTGGGAGCTCGCCCACCCATGCCCGGCCGCGGCGGCCGAGCTCGTCGAAAACTCGCTTGAGCCCTTGGACGAGCCGCCGTTGGCACGCTTCGGCGCCCGCTGCTCGGGGTGGCTTATCAAGCATAGCGGACTTTGGTTCCCATATCGCGAGAACTCTTGGAACGACTCATCGGTGAATCTGCGTCCCATTGTCGGTGATGATCTCGCAAGGGACTCCGTACCTCGTGACCACAAAGGAACGGAAGAACCTTACCGCGGCCCTGGCGGTGATAGCGGAGACCGACTCTGCTTCGATCCACTTTGAAAAGGTGTCGATGGCTACAAACAGGAATTTCTTCCCCTCGACCGACCTCGGGAAGGGACCGAGGATGTCGAGGCCCCACGTCGAGAATGGCCAGGCGAGGGGAATGGTCTGCAGCGCGTAGGCCGGTTGCCTAACCTTTCGGGCGTGAAACTGATAGGCCTGGCAAGTACGAACGATGCCCCGGGCATCTTCGAGCGCCGTCGGCCAGTAAAAGCCCATCCTGAAGGCCTTCCCGACCATGGTCCTGAAAGAGGAGTGAGCGCCGCATAGGCCGGAGTGAATGTCGTTGAGCAGGTATTTACCTTCTTCCGAGTGATGCATTTTGACAGATCGCCCAAAGCCCCCAACGATAGAGCTGCCCGTCGACGAGCCTGTACGAGCCCGCACGTCGCCGGAGCCTGCTTCTTTCAGCTGGGGTGGCGGGGAGCTCCCCTTGGTCGAGGAACCTGATGAACGGATCCATCCATGACGGAATGCTTTCGAGGAAGGCCACCGGGTCCTCCTGGTCGCTAACGGACGGTGTGGCCAAGGTCTCAAAGATGACGTCCGGCGGAAGCTCGTCGCCGGACGATCCGAGCCTGGACAAAAGATCGACGGTGGAGTATATGGAGAGAAATTCCGCGGGGTTCTTGGTCCCGTCGAATCGCTCCATCATCGCCGGCTTGAACCGGACGGCGGCAGACTTGACGGAGGTCGCTGAGTACGCCGGCACCGAGGTCGGAGGCTACCGCCGCCACTCATCGGTGTCGAGTCGTCCTAGCCGACAGGAGAATTCGAGCGGCGGCGCACCCCGCGCCGGCCACGACGGTCGACCGGAGCGTCGCCATGGCGGCGACGCGGGTGGTCGCGATCTTCCGAGTCCGAGCCGGACGCTCGGAGAGGCTTCCGGTCTTCCGCCCGGCGAAAGCATCGTTATTGCGCCACTGGCGATGGGCGAGCCCACGTACCACCTTTCCCTGTTGGTGAGGTGGCCGGTGATCGCGCGGCAGGGAGCCGCTAGCCGTCAGGGGGCGAGACTCAGAGCCCAGGGAGCCTGCTCGCCGCCGGGGCGTGACGCCGTCGGTGGCCTTGTTGAGTTCTTCGCCAGGGACCGTCGAAAGAGGGCCGAGCCGGCCCGAGCGGGGTCAGCTATGACCCGGGCGATGGCCCGTAGGCTTTCTTGGGCAGGTTCGTCCGGACGGGGAGGGCTGAGCTGACCGGACAGGGAGCGGGTCGTACCACGCTCTTCTCGCCGGAGAGCGGCGATAGCTTGGTTGATCGCAATCTGGGCGAGCCGATGCGCCTCCCGAGGAGTTTCCGGGTCATCCTTGCCCGCCGAGTCGCCACGTCCGCCGCCGCGAAGGCTCGGCGTTCGTGAAGCGGCAAGGAGGGCGAGCATGGATGTGGAGCCACGTACTCGGGGATGCGCCCGAGCCTGTGCTCGCTGTTCGTGACATGCCGGTGGTGGAGCCGGAGGTCTTGATGCTACCGAGGCGACGAACTTTGACGAACGAAACTTGAGCCCCGGTGGCGCCGGTGTCGACGATCGGGACCGTCGACCGCAAAGAAAGAGGTGAAAGGTAGTACGGCGGCGAGGCCCGAGTTTCGCTCGTCCGGGAGGTACCCTCGCGGGCGTCTTTGAGCAGGGGGCCAAAGACAATCAAACAGGGACACAAGATCTATCTTGGTTTGGGCGAACGTCCCTACTCCAGTTCGGATGTTGGTCTCAGATGCCTTTGATGCCGATTTACCGCACCGCTTTACAAATGGGAGCTAGGGGTTCCAATATGAGAGTCTGGGAGCCTAGTTCGTGGGGTGTCGTCAGAAGGAAGAAGAAGCCCTCTCAGAGGGCCCCGCCCTCCTTATATGGTCGAAAGGGGAGTTACATTGGGGATTGGGAGCCGAGAGGATGAAGGGACTCATGCCCGAAAGTCCTTGTCTTGGCGACCTGGTCTTGTCCGCCTTGCCCTACGGGTTAGTAGACTCTCCGAGCAAAGCGTGTCGCCGCTTCCTCGGAAACAATGCACCCACTCCTCGCGGTTTTGTCGGATGACGACGTTGCCATGCATGGCCCAGTGTTGCACAGGGTGAGAGGACTTCCATCTTTGTCAGACGCGATTGGATGATGGGATCGAGGCTTTGACTTTGGCGACCTTCGTCTTTGCTCGGGAAGGAGCCACACGCTTCGTGCGGTCGCTTCAGCGGTCGCGATTGTTGGACACGTGGTTAACGGCTAGTGGAGGACCCGATGCTCGACCCTTGGCGAGACCGGATCGGCCGTGGTCGAGGTCGGGAGCCTTGCTCGTGACGGAGGTCAAACCCCTGCTAGGTCGGGAAATAGCTCGGGGCGGTCGGCTTGGTCGGGAAAGAGCTCCTTTATGGCCTTGCGAGACCTTCGGTAGGAGCCTGGCTCGGAACAGTCCGATTGGTGCTCCGGACTGGCGATTCGAAGACGTCTCCGTCCGAGGTAGGGAATAGTCTCCCGATCCTAGAGGAGGGCTGCTGAAAGCCCCCCCTCCCCCCCTGGGGGGCCACGTGTCATGGTGGCCGGTCCCCGACAGTTTGCTTTAAGATTTGTGCAACCCGTATTGAGAGGGAAATCATTGAAGCACTGCTCTGTTTTTTTATCTCCCTGTTTCTCTTTCCACTATGCGGTTCTTAATGTTTAAGGTGTAACATTCGTGTGCTCTTTTAACTTTGTATTGCTTGGTCTTCTACTTCAATGAATGACAGAGCTAGAGTCTTAGGCAAAGCGACTCTTTGTCGCCTTATCTCTTCCTCATAGTTGCGGATGTTCTTCAGCAACTAATTCTCAAAGACTCGTACCCAAACTTTCTCAGGCACCCTCTTGTCGATGACTCGTGGACCCCGGTCATCCAATACGCTGACCCTCTTTCTTATCAGAGGTGATGAAGATCAAGTTCGACGCCTAAAGGGCATTCTCAGCTCCCTCTCATCCGCAAAGGGTCTCCATATCAACTTTGAAAAGAGCATTTGTTCCAATTCATATCCCTGTAGGTCATTCTTCTGCTATATATGTCCGACATCTTGGGTTTGTGCAATCGCCTCCTTTCGGCAGACTTATCTTGGCCTACCACTAACAGCCAAGAAGCTGACCTCACGTGTCTTATAACCTCTGGGTGGGAGACTCAATACAAGTCAATGCAAGTTTGTCCAACTTGCTCTCTCATGCCATGGCAATCGTCAAATTCCCTCAATGTGCCATTGAGAGAACTGATGAACCGAGGAGAAGCTTGTTTTGGAAGGGGGCAGCCGAATGCAGCGGGGGAACTGCAAGTGGCCTGGCGCACAGCCTGTTTGAGCAAGGCAGCTGCAGGGCTTGGGGTCAATGATCTTCAAGTATTCGACGACTGCCTCCTGCTAAAATTCGTTCATTGTCTCATGCAAGGTGAGGACTATCCTTGGTGCCGTTGGGTTTCGGTTGTGGTACCAAGCGGAGAATCTCAACCCCTCAGGCAGCCCATCGGGAACTCCTTTTTGGTCGATGCTCCTCAAGCTGGTGCTATTATATCCGAGCCTGACCACCGTTGTCCGCAGGAATGGTATCTCTACCTCCTGGCATGATCGCTGGGACAGCCAACCAACCATGACTGTGAGTTTCCCTGCCCCTTTTCTCTCATTATTTGCAACTACAGATCTTCCTCCGGCAGGTCATGGAAACTGGTTCTCTGCACCTCCCTCTGCCGTCCAGGCTATCCTCTAAAGCTATCCAAGAATTGCAAAGTCTTTCAGTTAGCGCAACATTGGTCTACCTCCACTGATTTGGACTGTCGTTGCCTAAGCTGGGGTTCTCTTCTGATTTCTCCGTCAAGCAGGTCTACGACATGCTCACCTTTGTCGGCGAGGACAAATGTCTATCTGTTCAGAACTGGGATAATTTCGCACCCACCAAAGTCAGGATTTCCTTTTGGATCATGCGGCATGGCAATACGAGGACAGCCTCCTTCCTTCATCGGTAAGGTTGGATTAACTCGGCTGATTGTGCTTTCTGCCCTCAGAGAAGAGGATATGATGGACCTCTTCGGCCGTGGTAGTAGACTTCAACCCCTACTCCTCACCTTTGGGCATCATCGTTCAGCAGGTTTCCGATGCCCTCTCTCTCTCTCTCTCTCTCGAGGCACTCTGTCTTGCTCTCTCTGCACCCTGTGAAGGGCTAGACTTCGGGCTTAAGCACACTCTCCCTTGGATCATCTGGAGGAGCTGGAACCGTATGGTCTTTGATCGAGTCTCTCAGAACAACTAAAATCCTACAGCTCCTTTAGGAACACGTCCAGCTTTGGTTTGTTCGCACAAGGAAAGATAGACAACAAGTAGAAGCTCAGTTGTGGTTGCAAACCATCAGCATGTAGCTTCCCTTTTGTTTCTTCATCTTCTCTCTATCCCTTTCTGTTTAAGCTTGTGGGCCAATTTTCTCATCGTCCGTACATTGACCTTGTAAATCTCTCTTGAGTATATCAACTTAATTTAAGGTGAACTCCCCCACCGTCGATTTCATTAAAAAAAACAATCATGGAACAGCAGCAGCCTTCCTCTCAACAAAACTGGAAGCACAAAAAAAAACCACCACCGAAACTACCGTTGTAATGGTAAAGGTAAACCGAATGATGATGCTCAATGTCACTTGCAACCCAGCTTGTGAACCGACAGAAGGAACACAACTCAACGAGGTGCTCGCATGCTGCTCAGCTTGGAAAACTAGTAGGCGGCGGTAAAACCGTTGCAGCTTCGATAGTGTGCAGCTAACCACTCTTGTCCCGATCCGAATATGGAACTAGAATGCCTTCTTCTCGAATGACAATAGACCATGGATCCCTCCTTCCACTTGGGCAGCGCCAGTCCTCACCTGATACGTGATAAGGAAGATTAGCAATGACTGAATCAGTTCTGTTGTTAATATTCTACTGTTTTTTAGTTGGGATATACAAGCACAAATGGAGGTTTCATTTGTTTTGGTGTTCGGGCAATGTGAACCTCTTGGACAGAGGCAGAATATCCGGCTAATATTTCAATATTTTGATAGAACAGAATAGATATGTAAACTATCAATATAGGCATCATAAAGGAGAAATCAATGTACTTTTTGGCACTACACAGGCATGTGCAGGCATGAGACTTCTTGTTCATTGCCAGTACTATCAGTGCGTCATTTTCGTTCTCATTGAAAAGGAGGCTTGCTATATTTGGTAAAAGGAAAGGAATGATTAGATCTAGTTGGGATTATTTTGTCAAAAGATGAGATCAAATGTGCCCTGAGCTGGAAAAGATAAGGTAAGCGCAATGAAAACAGAACATTGAGTTTGCATCGCAAATCAAATTTCATGTAAGAGTGAATATGGAATGGCTTGAGTACTGTTAAGACTTAGTGATCTAGAAACCCTCGAAACAAAGAATATGTTCATGAAACTCTCTGCATATCTAACCAGTGAATCCATACGCCTACAGGACGTAAAATTCATAGTCGATAGAATCAAGAGTTTAACAGACCAATCACCTAACACAATGTTATAAGAAGAATATGTTGCAGAGTAGGGCGGGCAGCTCAAGGCCATACAATGATATAAATGAGGACACACTTATCAATAAAAAAAGAACAGCCTAAACCAAATTCTGTGACAGAAAATTGTAGTCTCTGTTAAATGCAGAATAGCTTTCCTATAAATAGATCCATGACTCCATGAGTAAACAACCATTAGATACAACAATGTATTGAAATTAACACACATGAGTACCGAGTACATAGGAAGAAGGCACAAGTGTTAATGCCCATTCCAACATGAAACCAAGAGGTACTGGAGCTTAGTGTTAGTTGTTTATTTTCCATATTTGAAGTTTAGCTCTTTTTTTCTCAGCTGCAGATATGAAAAACATTATGTTGTTTTGTGAATATTTGTACCTTTAACAAACATGGGCTCTGTCCATTGTCTAGAAAAGAAATCTTATTTTGCCAAAAAAAAAACAAGCAATTTCTCCGACCTTAGATGCTTAATATTATCAATCACTAAAAATATAAAACATAAAAGAAACAGTGAAGAGCAAAAACATAACCCAGCATGAAGGTACCTCTAATCTAAGAGTCTCCGATCGTAGAAGATCATGAGCTGACTGCAAAGAGGATGCACCAAGATCTTGGAATCCTTGCTTAACAGCTTGCATTGTATAAGGAATGAACCTCAGCACAGAACCTTTGTCAGCTACTGCTCCAACCACTCCCTGCGCTACTTTAAGCTTGAGAGTATCGCCAAGGTACCTTGCATCGCTCCCCTTTGTCATAGCTTCGAGGGAGCCCATGCCTCTGTATTTTTTTACACGACGGCCATCCTAGCAAATCATTCCAAGTCACAATTTTAGCCAGAAGCAAGTCGCATAGTACATATCAGTAATAAAATAGCATTACTTTAACTGACCAACGTTAGTTAGCAATTTAAGAAACCATTTCTATGATAAAGATAGGAAGTGCTAGAATTGAAGAGAGATAAGTGCAGATAAATTCTTAATATTTTTTTAGTTCGAATTTTTTAGGGTTCAATGTAACCATTTAAGTTCCATGGTCCTAGCAACCACATGCATCACATTGCCAAGCTCGGTTAGGACAATAATGGCTACTGGAAGACAGCTATTCACTCATAGTTACCACTTGTTTTGTACCATTCTTAGCTCAGGTCAAATTCACAAAACTTCCAAAAGCGCTGAGTGATAAAAGCATCATTGAAAATTGACCTGTAAACAAGTAAACAACTAACTACAGCAAACTAGCCGTTCCACTATTTCCAGGAGCTCCAAAAACACTAATACAAAACTGACATGTCTGCCCCAGGAGGACAGATTATGATTACCAACAATGGTGAAAAAAACTGACAAATCCAACTGTATCTACACTGAATATGCATTGATAATTGGTTCATTACTTCCCTAATTTATTTAATGCATTGCCACCTTATGATTTGCTGTAAAATTAACTGTAGTCTCCTGTACTCATGTACAAGGCAAAAATTGAGAGCAATGCATTCAAATACTCGATTGCCTCATACACCAACCTTTACTGACACTCTTTGTTTAGCTTTTATGACATCTAATTAGACATTGAGAGATCTTTTTCATTGCAGTGGTCGGACGGGATGTACATTTACATGTGCATGGCATGTCGTCTTTGAAAAAAAGTATGAATTTAGTCCCTACGCTTTGAAAAAAAGTATGAATTTAGTCTCAAATATATGGACGTAGGGACTTGGGTGGGCGTCACTACAGGATAGTCAAATATTGTGTATATTGTGTATATGGTAAGCATATTAGAAAAAAAAAGCACCTGCCGAATTTAATCCTGTTTCGATAAGCAAAAATATACCTTGTACTTATAAGCACCAGGAGCTTCATGGCTGCCAGCCAAGAAACTGCCCATCATAACAGTGGATGCCCCCAGGGACAAAGCCTTCACAATATGTCCAGAGTTTGAAATTCCACCATCAGCTATAACTGGCACGTCCTGATCTTTGGCATATGATGCAACCTTATACACCGCTGTAGCCTGTCACATCAAAGGCAAGCAGCAGTACCAATATTGTTTGGTGTCTATTCTGCACCTTCAACCATTTGAAACCACCATGGGATCATTAAAAATACAAAACTCTTTTCTAGCATGTTTAGACTAGCCAGACTGCCAGACTATGTGGGATATGTGGAGCAACACTACCGTCTAAGTCAAATTAAATTGTAATTCTGAAAATAGAAGAAAAGAAAGCACTGGATATGGTCTCAACAAATCTCAGGCATGACTTAAGTTCTAAGGATGGGAATAGAGACTACAGCATCTAATGCCAAATTCCAGTGCTTTCCAGTGTCCTAAAACCTCCTAAAATTGTGAAACTATTACGCTCTTGTATCTTCTAATCATATGGTACAAGGTATCCATACTCTTTGCTGAGATGTTGAAAAGGCACAGATAGCACAAGCTATAAGGCATTGTTCTAAACAGCAGCTGCTAGGTAAAATTTAGCGGTTTATTGAGCCGATTTAGTGATTTAGCGGCCCTTGAAACGCAAAAGTGGCCTTTATAGAAGTCCAAAAGAACAATTCCCCTATTCTTTCATTTAGCTTCCTTAAGAAGATACCCATCAAGTGGATTCCACAAGAAGATATGCCCTCATATGGAAAAAATACATGATAAATATTCGATTGTGGGGTAACCGCTTTCAAGGCCGCATACCGCAATAGTGCTATAAGGTGGGGTGGCCGCTCGTTAACTGCTTAGAGTTACTGTTATCCAGGACAAAATTGGATGTTTGGCATGAGTATGGCAAGAGATTTTGATATGATTAGAATTTCTAGTGACATATTGGGATTCTTTACATTTTGGTCTCAGTTCTCTAAAATAAGACAATGAGTATCAGACCACTCTAAGCTTGACAAACAGCATGCTGATCCTACCGATGGCAGAGGATCCAAGCTGATAAACAAGACAACCAACTAATTTGACAACAAACAAAATAAATTTAACAGACATGCAAACGAATTAAACTACTAAGGGAGCGGGAGTTTATGAGAAATTTATCTATTATATACCTGTCCTCTACCCACAGCACAAACCTCCTGGGTAGTGCAAATTGAGCCAGAGCCCATTCCGACGCGCAATCCATCCACTCCAGCAGCGACCAAATTCTGCGCCTGCGCAATTGTCACCACATTGCCTCCGATCACATCCACCTCAGGATACATCTTCTTCGCATACTTGATCATATCAAGCTGGTAGATGGAGTTTCCCTGAGAGCTATCGATCACGATAGCATTGGCCCCCGCCTTAACTAGCTGCTCCAGCCTTCTCTTGTCATCCTCGCGGGTCCCAATGGAGGCTGCAACTACGAACCTCCCGTCTGCACCAAGAGACGGCTTGCCTAGCTTCGGATAGCACCGGATACGCTCCACGTCCTTGGCGGTGATGAGGTCGATTACCTCACTATCGTCAGATACGAGAGGGGCGTAGTCCAAAACTTCATCGGCGAGGAAGGCCGCGGCCTGCTCGAAGTCGAAGGAGGCGGAGGCCGAGAGCGGGGCGGGGCGCATGTACTCGGAGATCGGGACGGGGGCCTCGCGGGAGGCCGCGTCGGCGGCGACAGCGACACCGACGAGCTTGGACAGCGAATCGCCGCGCTCGGTGACAAGAGCGTAGTCGTAGCCGGCGAAGTCGTTGAGGGATGGAACGGAGGCCGGGGAGAAGAAGGGGACGGAGGAGACGAACGGGATGCGGCGGGACTTGGCGGCGCGGACGATGGAGGCCTGGATGTGGGGCTCGTTGTTGCAGTGGACGACGGCGGCGGCGCCGAGGGAGGCCATGGCCGCGGCCATGGCGGCCTCCGATACGGTGTCCATGGGCGAGGCGACACAGGGGATGGAGAGGGGCACGCGGCGGGAGAGGCGGGTGGAGAGGTCGACGACGTCGGCGGGGAAGCCGATGTAACCCGGGAGGAAGATGACGTCGTCGTAGGTGTAGGAGACGCCCTGTGAGAAGAGCCGCGGTACAGGGAAGCCATCGTTGGCGAGGTCAGCGCTGCTCGCCGCCATTGGTGCGGAGGGGTTTTAGGGTTCTAGCGGCGGCCGCGGCGGCGTGGAGGATTGAAATGGAGATGGTTAGATCAGATGGACCAAGCGGGAGGCGTGAACTGGCTTTTGTATCCATCTTATAGATAGAGCAGGGAATCGTTTGGCGGGTAGCCCCTTGCCGGATGAATGGATGACACATGGGACTCACATTGTCAGACAGTACGAATATTATCTGACCGACATGTGGGTCCACCGCTTGTTGCGAGCTGAGGCTGGGCCGGGACAACAGGCCCAGGGAAAGGGTCCATGCAGTCACCATGACGAGTTAAGCAGTCACCCTCATATTGGGTCAACGAGAATTGTTCAGTAGTAAAAAAATGGTACAATATTTTTAAACAGTATTTTTGAAAGATCTAGAAATCGTTTTTTATCTAATTGTTTATACATAACTTCCACTTTACACAAATATCTGCCATGAGGATATTATCAGGGATAGATTAGGAATGTACAGAATCAGAATACTCTAATTCCACGACCCAGAATGATGAGTATTATATTTTCAAAGCAACAATAGGAGTATTGTTACTTGTGTTATGAGGAGCTGCAAAATGGCACCTTTTTTTTTGTTCAATCATATGTAGTCACAGTCTCACAGCCACAGGTTTAGACGCAAGTATATACGTCCTCGTTTAGGACTGATGCAAAACGATCCATAGCTGCTGACCCCTTCTCCTTTAGCAATACAGCAAGCCTTTGTAAAAAAAAACAGTACAGCGAGCAGCCGAGCACATATCCCTGCGAAGTAGTACTAGTAATATGGATCAGTTACGCTGTTCATCTTGGCTCACGGAGATGCTCAATTCGAGCGTGTAGCTTGGAATGTCTCGTGTAATTGCATTCCAACACAACAAGTTTAGTTCAGCACACAAAAACATTAGCACTCAAGGCAACTGGTTATATAGCACCTGGATGAACAACTGATCAAGACTAACGACCGTAGGATACTGAAAGAATAACACACATCAACAGCTTAAAAGCAAGTGTTGGTAGCATATCTAGCTCGGTACAACTCATAACTTGCACTGTCATCAGTGCCCGTGCAGTCGACCACGTTTTGGTAGGAGCAATGCGGTAGGGCTGATAGAAAAGTTGGTTAGCCCTCGAATCAAAATTGCTTCGTTTATAATAGTCTATTTTGAGCGAAAAAAAGACTAGTAAGACTCGATTCAATAGTATCTCGTTAACTCAAATTTGAACTAACCACTTAAATGATAAATAAAATGATTTACGTCAAACTATGTTAATTTCAAAAGAAACTTAGTAGTCAGGGCTGCGAGGAGCCATCCCCACCCGATTAGAACAGCAGATAGTCAACCATTAAGAGTACGAACCACGCACGCCAGACACTTAACTACTAGAGATACAAAGGTGAGTGACAGTGTCAGAAACACTTAGAACCAGAGAGTAGAATACGAAGCAACGAGCCGACGATGGCATACTGACAAAACACCGAACTCGCCAAAAAATATGTGATTCTCGAGGAGCGAAGAGCCGAAACCGAGAAAACAAATCACAATGGAATTTGCGATGCAAAGGTTGGCAACTAACATCTTGGTGTACGACGGTGAATAGGGCAAGATTGTAGGCGGCATTGGCAACACGTCTATCAGGGAGGTGAGACGGAGTGAAGGTGCAAATAAGGCGACGGATCGAAGACGGAGAGGCAACTATCGTTTGACTTCTTAGGCCTTCAATGAGAGAGAAGTTCCCAAGATAGATCATGTTTCTTCCATGCTCTAAAATTTTTAGAATAGAATCAAAACGTAGGAATTTTATATTAAAACCGTTTAATTTTCGTAGGAGTCAGAAAAAGTATCTTATTTCTTTCTCTTAGACAAACAAAATCACCCCTTTTGCAAATCAGGAATACCACACGGAGATCTACGCGTGCAAAGGCTGTATAAGTTCTAACTCCTCTCTATTCTTTGTTCGAATTTTTATCTCCTTTTATTCCTCTCAAAAAGCCCTCTTTAACAATATCTATGTTTGTTTGTACTGAGTTATAAATATATGAGTTGGTTAAAAAAAATCATTAATGTGTTTGATTGCTTGAATAAAACCATCTCATTCTAGATAATAGGATACAAATTTAAAAAATATTTTTTATAAATACTAAACTAATTTATTTATTAAAAATAATACAACCAAATAATACAACACCCTCTCGTATCCCATTCACCCCGTGCCTCTTGTTAAGAAATCCTAATAGCCTATTGGAAGGCCCATGTGGTCCCTTAGCCAAAACCCTAGAGAGCGCTATAAAAGGAGGAGGGGGTCCCCCCCTATGTACAGAATTCATTAGCAATAAAGAATTTCCGCTTTCGCTCTCCCTAAACACGTGTCTCTCTCTTCGTTCTCCAATTCGGATCTGTTGGGAACCCGGACTATTCGATAGCGAGGTTCCTCAACACGTTATCAGCACGAAGCTCTACCGGAGTTCAGTTTGAAAGGTGAGAAAGGTAGGATTTTGGCAATTGAATCTAGACGCTTGTCGTTACTATGCATGCATCTATCCTACGCATCTTGTACCGCTTTCGCCACGTGGCACGAAACTACACGGCGATCGCTCGAAGACTACTAGCACGAAGCTACAGTACATGGTTTTACTGTTCATCCTAAAAAAAACAGTATGGCGCTCGAAGCGCCGCCGCTTCGGCCTTTGCGCTCGCAGCGCGTCGTCGACTCAGCCTCGGCGCTCTGGCTCGCAGCCGCCACACTTCTGTCGCATTGCCGTCGCCGGCACAAAGTCGCCGGCCGTTGCCTCGGACTCCGCGGCGTGCATGGAATCGGCTTGAAGCCCGACCGCCAACTACACGCGACTTGCTGCCGCCGCCGCCAGACGCCGCGCCGGCCGCGCCGCCGTCGCCGCCGGCGCCACGCAGGCCCTCGCGCCTAGCAGCCGCCGCCGCCGCCAAGACGCCCGGCCGCTCCGCCGTCGTCGCCGGCGCCGCCGCGCCCTCGCGCTACAAGACGCAGCCGCCGCGGGCCCTGCGCCTTAAGCCGCAGCCGCCGCCGCCACGCCGCGCCGTTCGCCGCGCCGGCCTTCGGCCGGGCTTCGCTCCGCCGCCGGGCTCGCAACCCGCCGCCGCGACACCGCACGCGCCCCACTATTCGGCTCAAGTCCGGCCGACATCGTTGTTGCGCGCGAAGAGTCGCCGCCATGACCATGCGCCGGCGCGCGCGCCTAAACGCCGCCATGCCCGCCGCCCGGCGGCGCCATGCCCGCCGCCCGAGCCTCCGATGCCCGTTTTCCCGCTGCGGCCGCCGCCAAAGCGCGCTTTCAGGCAGCTGGCTGCGCCTCCACGCCACCCGGCCTCGCTTCGGTTCGCGTGTGGAAGAAAGCGCGAGAAAAGCGGCGGGCGAGGCGACGCAGAGGCGCGGCGGCGCAGAGCGAGCAGCAGCGCAAAGCAGCGAGGCGGCGCAAAAGGGCGAGGCGAAAAGCAAGGAAAGAAGGGAGGCGGCGATCGGTGGAAAACCTAGCCCCAACATTGCGCGGGCCAAGCAATGAAGGGCACGGCCCAAGAAGCAGCTTGTTCGGCGAGAAAAAGAAAAAAAGGAAAAGAAAAAAAGGAAAAATGCAGAAAAAATTGCGAAAATTTTGAAAAATTGCCGAAAATCAAGAAGATTTTTTGGCTCATTTTCAATTTTGCTTGCTTTATTTTTGTTTATGAATTTTCTTTATGAATTTTGAATCCGTTGCTTTATTTAATATATTGCAATGCATATGAATTTATTTTTACGCACTTTATGCTTTTTGCAACCATTATCTATCGAGATTACACGCATAATCTAAACGAAATTTTGAAATCATGCGGATGTCCGGCATTATGAATCGTGAGTTTGAAGAAGCGGCCCGCAGTCGTAACTATCTCACTTGGGCATCGGACGTAAAAATTGTTCTTGGGGCAAGAAGCTCTGTTCGTGATTGGTCTAGGGTCCTCGCGGGACGCAAAACCATCACCGAAAGCGTAACGATCAAGCTCGCATTTTCTCGAGCACCACCTCTCACCACTCTAAAGAATGAATACATGGTGAAGAGAATGCGCATGAGCTTTGAACTGCACTTAAGCGGTTCGAAAAGCTCAAGTACACCATCTTGCCCCAAGCACGGCAAGATTGGGTGCGCTGAGGTTTGCACACTTGAGCGATGGCGAGTACAATTACGCCTTGCACGAATTTGTACCAATCTCTCTATGTGGCAAGAAGATCAGCGATGAAGAGAAGATTGAGAAAACTCTCTACCTTCCACCCTAATGCTATCCAGAGTGCACGTAGCTATCGTCGGGGCGCATACAAGGAATATAGCGAACCGATTGATGTAATGCAAGTTGCGGAATCGCAAGACGATGTTCTACGCAAGAACTATGTCTCGCATGACCACCGGACGAGGCACGCACGTAAGTCAACGCCAATACTACAAGGTGAGAAAGCCCACTCATAGAAAGAAGGGCAAACAGGTGGAAAGAGAGACCCCTGTGCCAAAGGAAAGTCAAAGCCCCTGTGAAGAGGATGACAAAGAAAAGACGACGCCAAGCCGTATGGACAGCAGAACAGACGTGCTTCAAGTGTGGCACTTGGGGATATTGGTCGAAGATATGTCGAGAATCCAAGGAAGCGATCAACGCATATCGGGCTAAGAAGAAGGCAAAGGAAACGCCCGCAGAGGCGCGCCGCCAACATCGGTGAAGATGATGTCATGGATGTAGACACCCCACTTGCCTCATCCTCACAGAATAGCACGGACATCGATGTCTGCGACCATGATTATGGCAAATGAAGAGAAAACTTCTGCAGATGATATAGAAGCAGAAATTAATGCATATTTTACAGATTCTGTTTAATGCATTTCTTTTAGATTATGGTTGTCAGCATTTTTCTTTGAATAAAGGATTGTAAGCTCTAGAAGAGCATACTTCTTTTATGAATAAATACGCAATTTATTCTTTATTCTAGTATTCTTCAATTTTGCAAGTAATATTTGGATTGTTTTTGCCTCTATCTAATTAGAATTATATTTCTTTTATCTAGAAATTCGTGTAGCGCCCAAATGGAAGAGATATGCATTGTTGATAGTGGCACAACAAATACCATCTTAAGAGAGTCTAAGTATTTCCAGTCGATCACGAAGATTTGGAAAGATTACTACGATCGCAGGAAGCGACTCATATGTAATCGGCTCAGGAAGAGCCACTATTATATTGCCTATGGGTACAACTTTGGTAATTGAAGAAGCCCTTTTGTACCCTGAATCAACACGTACTCTCCTAAGCTTTAAAGACATCCGCGCCAATGGTTTTCACGTAGAAACCAATGAAGAAAATGGCAAAGAATACTTGTGCATTGTGAAGCACGCGGTATGTGGAAAAATGGTATTAGAAAAATGTCCTCATATGAATCTGGTTGTACTACACGAATATTCATGCACCAAGTGTATACTTCCTTGAAGACTGTTTTTAGAAGCTCTGAGTTATTTTCTTTATGGCATGGTAGATTAGGTCATCCTGGTCTTAGAATGATGAGAAATATAGTGAACAACTCACAGGGTCATGGCATAAATGTTAAAAATTTCCCAAATCATGAAGATTTTGTGTGCCCTGCATGTGCCACCGGGAAATTAATAACTAGACCCTCTGTCATGAAAGTGCAAAGTGAAATCCCTGCATTCCTGGAACGCATCCAGGGGGATATTTGCGGTCCGATTCAGCCCCTGTCAGGGCCGTTTCGATACTTTATGGTGCTCATCGATGCTTCCTCGAAATGGTCGCATGTATGCTTGTTGTCAACAAGAAACCATGCTTTTGCAAAGCTGATCTCGCAGATCATAAGAATTAAGAATGCTTTCCCTGATCATCGCGTGAAGTCCATTAGAATGGACAATGCCGGAGAATTTACTTCAAAGGCATTTGATGATTATTGCACAGCAACAGGGATAGCAGTTGAGCACTCCGTACCGCACGTTCATACGCAGAACGGACTAGCAGAAGCACTAATAAAGAGGATTAAGTTCATTGCGGACCGCTTTTGCGAGTTGTAACTTGCCCAACACTTGTTAGGGACACGCCCGCACGCAGCGACTCTTATCAATTTTAGACCGTCGGCCTACAACATCCATTCTCCTATCTGACTTGTGCAGGATCATCCCAAGATCTCCCACCTTAGAAAATTTGGGTGTATGGTATATGTACCTATACCACCCCCAATGATCGCAATGGGCCCTCTCCGCAAGTCAGGATATCGTTGGTTATGAGAGTGCATCCATAATCGGTATTTGGAACCCATGATTGGAGACTTGCATCTGACTTGGGTCACGATTGCATCTTTGGCGAGGATCGTTTCCGTCATTAGGGGAGAAATCAACCTTTGGATGAAAAATGCCAGAAATCATATGGCATTCCACTTTGGGATCCCCCACATGACCCCGCACTAATGAAGCAAATCAAGAAGTCCGAAGATAATTGATTTGCGAATTTAGCAAATGAACCTACTGATCATTTTGTGATCGAAGGCGTGGTTAAGTCGCATGTACCCGCAAGGAATGCACCAGAGAGGGTGGAAATACCAAAGAAAATAGAAGGTATCCCTCAACCTGTTCAGAGGCCTCAAAGAAAAAGAGCAGGCAATCTGGCTCCTCAAACCCAAAGTACCCGGAGACGTCTGGAGAAAACTGGGCAAGAGGACTTACCACAACCAATCACGAAAATGCCCCAAGGAAAGAAGGGAAGCCAGTTGAGACCTGGCACTGGAAAGAAGCCAACAGGAAAGGCAATTCCAGACTTGAATCTTCCACTGAAGGAAGCCGCCGGAAATAATGTGTGCGCACACATAGGCGATGAAAAGCTAAAGGAACTTGCTCCTGCGATAGGGAATAGCAGCGAAGAGCAAGTAGAAGTGCATGAAGCACCCCATGAAGAAATGGCCATAAACTTTGTAATAACAAGAGAATCCTGAATAGAGCAGCGACCAGCGTTGATGCATACTTCGCAAAGAAGATTGCCTCGATCATTGATCATGATCCGAGCCCGCATCTCTCGCAGAGTGCAAGAAAAGGCTAGATTGGGAAGAATGGAAAAGGCAATCAACTGCAGAGTTAGTCTCTCGAACAAGAGAGAGGTGTTTGAGTCCGTATGCCGCACACCTCCCCATATAAACCCGTAGGTCACAAATGGGTCTTTGTTGGAAGAGAAATGAAAACAACGGTTGTAAGGTACAAAGCAAGGCTTGTAGCTCAAGGTTTCACTCAACGTCCCGGAGTTGATTATGAAGAAACCTATTCTCCGGTCATGGGAGGAATTACCTTTAGATATTTGATCTCAATGGCGATCAACTTGAAGTTGAGAATGAAGCTAATGGATGTTGTCACAAACATACCTATATGGAAACTTGGATTGGAGATATACATGAAAGTCTGGAAGGAATTCCTATCCGAACCAAGATGGAGCAAATAGAAACACATGCAGTGTGAAATTGGAGAAATCACTTTGTATGGACTAAAGCGATCGGGAAGAATGTGGTACAATCGCTTGAGTGACTTTCTCGCAAGAAAGGCTACACAAACAGCGAAGATTGTCCATGTGTGTTTATCTGACGATCCCGAATGGATTACAGTATAATCTCCGTCTATGTAGATGACTTGAACATCATTGGGACGGATGAAGAAATTGAAGAGGCATGCTCATACTTGAAGTCCGAGTTTGAAATGAAAGATTTGGGTAAAACCAAGTTTTGTTTAGGCTTGCGGCTTGAACATGTCCAAGGAGGAATCTTGGTACATCAATCAACCTACACACGAAAGTGTTGGAAAGGTTTGGATTTGAAAAAGCATATCCTGCGAAGACTCCAATGGTGGAAGGTCACTCCAGCGGACCTAGACCCATCTGAGACCTAGAGAAGAGGGAGGAAGTCACGGGAGCGAGAATTCTCATATCCGAGTGCAATTGGAGCGCTCATGTACCTTGCGAATAGCACTAGGCCGGACATTGCGTTCGCCAGTGAATTTGCTAGCTCGATGCATCTGAGAACCCACCAAAAGGCATTGGAAAGGGATCAAGGACATCTTCCGTTACCTCAAGGAAGCAAAGACCTTAGTCATTTTTCGAAGAAATAATGAATTGAATTTGGTTGGCTATGCCGATCTTTGGGTATTTATCGGACCGCATCTTGGCAAGTCCCAAACCGGCTATGTTTTCCTATGTGGAGGAACAGCAATTTCTTGGAAGTCGTCTAAAGCAGACTCTTGTCTCGGCGTCGACAAACCACTCGGAAATCATTGCTTTGTATGAAGCATCACGTGAATGTGCATGGCTCGGAAGAATGGTTCACCACATCCGAAGTCATGTGGTTTGAACATTGAGCAAACTCCACAATAATTTATGAAGATAATGCGACTTGTGTTGCCCAAGCACAGATGGGTTATGTGAAGAGCAATCTCACGAAGCATATCAACCCCAAGTTCTTCTATGCTCATGAATTGCATAAGATGAGCGAGATCAAGATATTGCATACTAAGTCATGTGAAAATCTTGCAGATTTGTTCACTAAATCACTCCCAAAGACATCTACCTTTGAAAGGTGCGTGAAAGGAATTGGGATGATGAGACTTAGAGAAGTGCAGATTCGGGGAGATATTTCACATACTCACATGAATCTCGAGCATGAATTATGAATACCCAACATGAATCTCGAAGATTAGCATTTGAAGTTGGGAGAATTGTACTCTTTTTCCTTAGCAAGTTTTTCATGAAGTTTTCTTGCATAAGGTTTTAACGAGGCAATTAAATGCAATATAAGTAGCGTATCTATGTACTCTTTCTCCAAGTATTTTTCCCATTTGGTTTTTACGGAGTTTTAATGAGGCATATGCATCTCGCGGCAAAGGGCCCAAGGGAGTGTTAAGAAACCCTAATAGCCCATTGGAAGGCCCATGTGGTCCTTAGCCAAAACCCAGAAGCGTATAAAAGGAGGAGGGGTCCCCTATGCATGTAATTCATTAGCAATAAAGAATTTCGCTTTCGCTCTCCTAAACACGTCTCTCTCTACATTCTCCATTCGGATCTGTTCTAACCCGCGGACTATTCGATAGCGAGGTTCCTCAACACCTCTAACCAAACACACGCTAAGAGCCTCTGCTCGGCACGACTCCACGAAAGGGCCCACAGGCTCAGTCAGCCATCCCTCCACACGAATCAGCCGTTGGATCAACCGCTGCCCAACCCCACCTCTCCTCCCACCATCCACACCAGCCAAGTCACTGACAACCAATCCCCACAAAACCTAATCCCCACCTGTCACTGACTCACTAAACCCACGCGCCACGTGCGCCTTCCGCATCCACACCTAGAGGCGTGTGCGCGTATACGAAGACGCAGCCCAACTCGCCAAAAAAGCACAGAAAAACCACAGCGACAGAACAGTCTCCCCTCTCCCTTCCGCTCCTCTCGTCTGCGTGCGATCGAAGCAGAGGCGGCTCCTCCCCCCGTGTCCCGATCCGATGGCGTTCATGCGCACCCACGTGAGTTGCCTCCCCTTTCCCCCCGATCTGCTCAAGTTCGTAGCTCGAGAAGGCGTCGTTTGATTTGCGCGCGCGGAGGTATAGATAGATCTGCGTGGTTGGATCGAGTCGCGCGTGGTCTGGATGTGGGAGTTCGTGGCGGCTTGCTGGCTCAGATCTGATCGATGGGCTTTGATCTGACTGCAGGCTGTGAGATCCGCTGGCGTAAGAGCCATGGCTACTGTTTGTCGCGGTAGATTTATAGGGGGTGTTTTGATCTCGAGTAGCAGATGGTACGGTTTACGGGGGATGGTGTGCGTTAGTTGGGTTGAGAGTTTCGTTGTTGCGAGCTCCTTACATAGATGATGGACTTGGGATGGTTGGGTTGGGTTTGATCTGAAAAGTTTATTAGTGTATTTGAAGTGTTTTTGTTTGGATTCCGTACTGATTAGATGGTTTGTCTTGTTTATTTGATTTGGCTGTAATTATGTGTATGCTTTTATAATCCAAGTGTATATATTTGTGAAATCAGGTGGCAATGGGTATCTTCGTCGCTAGTAACTCCTCTATGGATGATTAGTTGAGAATACAATTATACACTGCTTGTTATAGTAGGGTGCGTAACATATGAGAAACTGAGGAGCGAAAGCAGGGTGAACCATAGAAATGAAAGCGTAGAGAGTAGCATGCTGAGGAACTATACATAGTCCAGAAGATAATGGTCACTTGGTCAGGTTTGGGCCAGGGAATGGGGTGTTGTTCTTAGCCCCATGCTGTGCAGGCAAACTGCCTGTTGACTTGGGAAGGAAACTCCTACTGTCTTTATGTTTGTTTTCTTGGACCACTAGATGCGTTAGGTGGTAGGAATTTTTTTGGAGTCCCTTGGATCAATCTATGACTTCTCTAATCTTTGATTTCTTTCATGTAAGTGGGCCATGCTTGGATATTAGAATTTTGGGTCCTCATCGAGGGATAGCCATGGTGGAAGCAGTCACATTCCTGCTTCCATTGAGTGGGGATATGCGGGCGATGCCTCCTTTGGAGATTTTCTGGGATGTGCTTGCGTTCAGTTGTCAGTCTTGCACAATCGACCTTTTTGTAGATTTAGGCCCTGATCGGTAGGGCTCTAGCTCCTTCTCCTTCCTGATTCTGCTCTGACTTCTCTTGATTTTGATCTTCTGAAGAATCAGGAGCAGTTTCTGGGGTTGTTCGGCTGAAAGAGGGATTCTAGAGAGGGAAGAGAGAGCAGAGAGGGAAGGTCTGAGGTGATTCGGCCATAACTCGGCGGCGGCTCCAGGCAGGGACAGTGGCGCTCCAGGCGATGAGGTTAGGGCAGCAGCACGACGGGCTCAGCACGGCGAGGGGCGACCGAGCGACAGCGGCGCGATGGGGTCGAGACGGGGATAGCAGGGTCGGGCTCAGGGGCCGAGTGGGGAGGGGGAGTCGGGGGAAATTGGATTCTTGTGGGGAGCGGCCTTCCACCGGCTTTTGCAACCCAATGCAAAAACGAGAATCACTCCCTTTTGATTCTGATTCTTGTTTTCTTGGAGCGAGGGCGTTAGGTAGAGCTCCGGCTCCTCTGGACGAGAATCCGGGAGCCAGAGCTCTATCGAATGGGGCCTTAGATTGGATGTGATTGAATTAATTAAAGACTAACCTGTATAATTGAGCTTGTTGTTAGGTATCTGTCTAACTCTTTGTATACTTATCAGATTTTTCAGCCATGCAAGTGGCATTGCATGATTCATGAAGTTTAATATCTTAGTTTTATCCTGGCTAGGTTGAATGATTCAGAGAGAGATAAGAGTTGATTCTTTAGCTGCATGTTTGGTTGGAGCAATCCCATGCCATGCAATGTATGCATATTTGTTGAATCAGCTCTGCATGTTAACCAGGAAAACCATTTAAGGCCTTTTTGCTGTTGCTTGGAAACAATATTTGCATAGTTTCTGTCTAAGCATGTTTGTTTCAGTAGCCTGTGTCTGTTGTGTTATTCTGACCCATGGTTCAAATGTATACCCAGTATTATATATGGAAGTTTAGAACATTTTATGTAATTGTGGCAAATTGTTTATGCTACTACTGGCATCAAACACACTTGAGTGTATTGTTGTTATTATACTAATTCAATGTTTGGACATAATCTGTCATCAACCTTCCACCCTTGTGTTGATGTGCAGAGCCCAATGATGCGTGGAATGTGTTAGCTATATTGTCGTGCTATTATAAGTTTACAATGGCATGCTAATGGAAGCATTAAGCTACTTGAATTTGATATGATTGATCTCTTGAACGATGTTGAACTGCTGTCTAATGGTTTACCTGGGTAAATCTTGTATCGGAAAATTGAAAAAAAAATTGGAATGGAGTTTCTTTCTTGTATTGAAGTATTTGTTTTCCTTGATTTTGTTCTCAAATGTGTGTTTAATTCTTTGCAGTCAAATGCGTCCTCTGGCATGGGTGTTGCTCCCAACATCAGGGACACATTCATTGACCTTCAGATGAAGAAGGCATTTCGCTATGTTATATTCAAAATTGAGGAAAAGCAAAAGCAGGTTGTTGTGGAGAAGACAGGGGCTACAACTGAGAGTTATGATGATTTTTTGGCTTCTCTCCCAGAAAATGACTGCAGATATGCCATCTATGATTTTGACTTTGTTACTGGCGAGAATGTGCAGAAAAGCAAGATTTTCTTCATCGCCTGGTGAGTTTCATAATCACAAATCCTTCATGCTATATGACAGTTACATGAACTGAAGTGTATCTCTGTCAATGAATCCCACCTAACTCTTGGGCAAAAGTAGTTAGATAATTAAATTGTTGAGCAATGACTGAATAAGTAAATAGTTCCAAAAATGCAACCGAATAAGCATCAGCATATTATATATCAATGTTCTAAATATTTATGGACATTTTAGGGTTTGCCTGTTTTATCGGGCCGTTTATTCGGTTTACAGCTGTTAACGTTTAACATGTCCGTTTTATCGGGCCGTTTATTTGGGTAAAACTGCAAGATTGCCATATGACATGGAACATTATTACATAGATGAGATGAATGCTAGATTTGCTTTTCGTTGCCACTTGAGTTGTTCATTCATTCAATTATGATTCTTTAATTACATTCACATCATGTCATTTTGTTTCTTCACATTACCGTTGTGGACAATTGTTGATAGATCTGGTAGTTCCATTCTATATGCACGAAAGAAAATGAATTAGATGTTTATTTTGTTACTGCAAACACATGTATATAGTTATCTGAATTTTAAATAGTAAAACCGTTTACAAGGCCACTTACCGTATAAACACTAAAAGGTGGGTGCCCGTTTGTTTACCATCATTTAGAACATTGTTATATATTGTTAGTTTTCTTAACTTTTTTAATATGAAGTCTATTGAATTATGAACTTGGATTGGATCTTTTGACTGGATCATGCTTGAGCCTAGAGGAATCTGGCAGCAGCCATGATAGCTGTTGCCTTCTTTAGTTTGCACTTGCAGGTCAACCATTATAATTAGCAACTTATTAGCTGACCAGAAAGAACAGCAATGCATGTGCTACAGCATGTCCTTAATATCTTTGTCAATAAGTGTGATCTATACTCAAGTTATGAAAATTGACTTATCGTACTGAGCTGGGAAATCCTTGCCATTTTTTTACATGCCTGATGCATCCACTCTGGCTTCCATTGATTTCACTTCGACAAATTATTGAATAATGCACATACTGCACTAGGTCTCCATCAACATCCCGGATTCGTGCTAAGATGCTATACTCGACATCAAAGGACTGCATCAAGCATGAACTTGATGGGTTTCACTACGAGATCCAGGCAACTGACCCTTCAGAGGTGGACCTCGAAGTCCTCCGGGAGCGGGCTCATTAAAGCCGATTGGTGATCGCCTGCAAACTTCAATCAGATGCAAATTCATGTTATCAGTGATGTTCTTGCCATAATATTGTTAATAAGAAAGATTTCCAGGTTTCCTGTAAACATATCATTTAGACGTGCTGCATGGCTCTAGCTGATGAAGTGTTATCCGTACGCGGTCCTGAGCCTGTACCGCCTGTAAACGTAAGAAACATCCCCATATATTGTGGTATTAATACTGGATTACTGGGTGTGTATTGTCCTAAATGTCATTGTGTCAACCTAACGTTTCGGGAGATACCATGATCTTTCTTTGCTTTTTTTGTTCTGAAAGTATTTTTTACGGTTTGCACGGAATGTTTGGTCCCTGTGCGGAACTGCTTTTACGCTGGGTGATCTTTAGAAGCTCGCCGGAATCACCTTGTGACAGGCGTATCGCAATTTTTTTTTAAAAAACCGACCTAACATGTTTCGTAGACTTTTTACTAGAACTTAACACACAGCTCTGTGCCAGATATATTACTGATAAGATCCTCTAGATCTTAGACGAGTTACGGGATGGGGATTTTGTCGTGATGACGATGAATTATCTCCCTTTGTGAGAGTATTTGCCCTTTGCTTCAGAAAGGTTACTGGAGTCTCCATCAGCTCAAATCTCAGATGCAGTCACCATGAGTCCATGACACGCATCCTGAACAGTTATCAGATTTGCAGCAGACTGGTGCAAACTGATGCTCTTTTGTTTGCTCCACGAACTTCCAGAATAAACTTTATACAGGACAGATATTTCTGTAACTAACCATCATCCAAAGCTAATAGTCACAACACTATATGTCTATATCTGATAAAATTAGATGACAGTACGATTGGGTACTCTACACAAGCTTACAAGCTGATTTTTTTTAATAATAATAATAATTTTTTTAAATAATTTTGCAAAATTAATATGTTGAAACAAAAAATTACAAAAATTCGCCATTTCAAATGGCGAAAAAGGTCTATTTTGTCGCAGATTGAATTGGACGATGGATTATTTTATCGTGGATTCATTTGGTCCACAAGGCTGAAGTTGTCGCCAATTCAAATGGCGACAGAAGGTCTGTTGAGGTATATTTTTGTAATTTTTTTGTTTCGGCATATTAATTTTGCAAAATTATTTTAAAAAAATCCTTGCAAGCTACACAATCCCACTGCCTTTAGCTTAACCATGTGGTTAATTACACTGACGGTAAACGAAGTCTGAAAATGGTACAGCAAACCATGAAGTTAATAACACTGATGCTCTAAACAAAGAGCAAGATGAGAACATACAGAAGGTAACTGAAAATTTCTGAAGATCCCTGTCTCACACACTCACTCTCTGGTTGATACATCGACGCTGAGAAAAGAGGCATGAAATCGTCACCTCGGACCTCCATGCGCTGCTTCTGATGAGCTCAACAATTCCGTGGAAACATTCGATGTTGCAAGGGATTCTGAGTACACCTTTCTGGTCATGGCCAAACTCCATTGCTGCCACCTCCAGCAACCCGAAGAAGAAGGGGTGCTGAAGCACCTTCATGTGCACCAAAACCCTCTTCACCTCCTTCCCATCGCCAACGAGCACCGGGATGTGCCCTCGCTGAACCGACAGGCTCTTCCCCATCCTCCCCCGGGGTCGGTGTTTTGGACTTGCTTGGATGGTAATTACTTTGAGTCCTCTAGGTTGTATATATAACAAAAGCCTGCAAGTTGCAATGGCTGAAGTCTAATGGATGGTTTCACTAGATACTTGTGCATCTATGTTTGTTTATTGCCTCGTGCTCTGATTTTCCTCTTATGGTAGCTGTTGCATGAATGATAATAGAATCTGTCAACAACATGACTACTGATAATTACTGACCGTGAAACATTAGGACTAGATGCAAGCTACGTAATCCAATGGTCATTTTCATGTACTCTATAACCAAAGTTGTTTATAGGAAGTTATGAGATCAGTATATCAAGTCCTGTACGGATATTTGAGTGATTCGGGTGTACCTAAAGTTATGAATAATTTCTTTGAGGATTATATTTTTTTAGGACTGAAGAAAATATTTTTCACTATGTCAAACTGTTGGAATTTGAGGGCTATTTGACACATGAGTACTTAATAAACAAGAATAATGCAGCAATAATAATCACTTAAGATGTAGTCCATGTACACAAAACAGTACTCCCTCTGTTCCCCAATATGTCATTCTAGCTTTCAAATTTTGTTCTTAAATACATGTCATTTGTACAATTTTAAGGTGACTTTTTACTATTTTTCCCCTTCTATACCCCTCTCTTTTAGCTATTTTCAATATCATTTACTGGGATTAATTCCTCATATATCACTAGAATTTGGGGAAATTCATGAATATGTCGGGACCCGAATATGTAAATCCGGACCCTCTGTATATATCACACTAGTCTAGGATCACGCTAGTGCACACAAACTCAACATAGATGTATATCACAATCATACACAACGAAATCATAATAAAAGACTTCATATATTAAATATAACATATTGACTGACCTTATGGTCGACTTACATGACTTTGCCTCGTAGGGCTAGACTATGAATAACAAATTAAACTGCAACGGAAAGAAAACATAGATGAACCCCTCAGTATACCACAGGCAACTGACAAGGCTCGTGCCTTAAACGTCCGTCTCTTCTGGATACTCCTCCTCTAAGGTGGGCATTGATTCCTCCTCAACCGTTGATTTTGTTATTGGCAAGGGTGAGTACTTAAAGCACTCAACAAGTTGTGTACAAAATGCAAGTCTAACATAACTGTATGCAAAGCTTATTCCAATGGAATAGCTATCATGGTTATTTTGCAGAAAAGCAGCATTTGTAAATGAATACAATAAATAGTTTGAAATGACAGTAAAATAAATAACAATAAATAATAACTTTCAACTATTTCTTAAGTAAACATGGCTTCCAGCCCTAAATCATATTTCCAACTTTCCAATTTCATCCAGCCTCCCTTTTCAAGTTTTCATTTTACAAAATCTATCCCTTGACTGTAATCCTCGAGTCAATACCGTGAGCACGGCTATCCGAATAGATTTACACTCTACAGAGATTATGCACTTTACACACACGACATGATCATCTCCTTTTGCCTCTGGATTAATACACTTCCTTAGGTGTGTTGGCAGAGAGATCACAACAAAACCTTTCAGAAACCTTTATCCTGACAGTGACCCTCCCAGTAAGCTATACACTATCTTTTCCCTCAGCAGAGGTGAAGTATAGAACCGACATACCGTTGGACTGACGTGAGACCGAAGTACATCACATCCTCCACCATAACCACACTTCCGTGTGATTATCCGCCTAAGGTATCACATGACAAGACATTGGTAATCTTACTTAGTTAGGTCCGTCCCATGTTAGACATGTGATTTCATGTTTGATTCAGTTCAAAGGCTCGCAATGTTAAGTCCTTAATTGATCGAGGCAAGACTTCCACAATCCAACCGTCCTACTGGCCCACCTTGGCACATGACCCCTTGCCACTTGCCCCAACCTAAATTATTTACCACCCTAGTTCATTACCATACACCACATGCCATCAATAAGTCAATATCGTTTCGTGACATATGTCACTATAACTTAACATCATTGTATGACAACACATGACACACCTTTCATAAACATGTTCCATATTCCATTAGTTAAGATTAATTTTGATATTCCAAAATATATGAATTGACGTGGCATGGCTAAGCAAATAACCACGGTCTAATCAACCTACGATGGCATCTACTAGCAGCCAACTAATAATGAACCGTTCTAGGGTAATAAATAATCATGGCATACAAATGATAAGGTAGGTATAATCCAATTCGGTTGAATAACTAGATCCCAAACTATTTTTGAAATCAATTGTGCACATAAAAAAATATGCAATAATTTAAATCAACATAGCAATTTTGTAAAACTGGATTCAACATGATCAAAGCACAACTTGCCTTGGAATAACTCTTGTTTTTGCTCAGGACCTTGGTCTTGAGTCAATGATTCTCCCTTGGACGCTCGGAGCACTTTGACGTCTATGCGTAACGAGAGAAAACACCAACTAAACACCAAAACAGAGAGAAAACAAACTTTTACAAATTTTTTACAAATTTGAATCGCCTCAATCAGAGCTTGTATGAGGGAGAACGGGCACTCAAAAGATTTGAAAAACAGGAAAAAAAATAATCAAAAAATAGGAAAATACTGAATTTATTGAATTATTTTTATACTGTAAATCTATTTATGACGCAACACTGACGTCATAAACCGAATTTTCTAAATTAAAATAAATTTGAAAAATCTATTAGGCTTATAAGTGGGACCACGGGTCTATGGACCCGATACACGAAACCCACTAGTCCACCGTGGACTCGGCTCACGGGAAAATTGATCTACAGTCAAATTGACGCCAGCGATGATGTCATGAGGGTGACGTCAGTGAACCTGCACGGCCCAACGTAGCGGCGACAAGCGGTAGATTTGTGCGTGATGCGTGGCTCACATCCAACTATGCTCTCCCGATCCGACAGCTACGGTGCAACGTGAAGGGCGGCGATGGCGTGGCGGCGGCTCACCGACAGCGAAGAAGACGACCTCGACTATGGCTTTGCGGCGACTTCCCGACGATTTTGACTGGTAGTTTTGAGGTGGCTCGATGCAGGGGTTACAGATCTGTCCTCAAACGCAGTGAAGACGGCTTGACAGTGGCAGAAAATGGCAAAAACCAACGGCGACGCTTCACGGAACTTCGGCGAGCTCTTGCGACTGCACGGATGCTCTTCAGGCAACGATTTATGGGAAAATAATGCAGCAAGCTTCAACGAACCTCGTACAGGGTCCCGGCCTAGCTTTTATAGCCTTGGCTTCTGTGCAAGGCTCGAATATCTGAATCGTCACGGCGACGGACTCCTTCTCTGACTCGACGGCGGCTTCGCGAAGACAACGAACATTGCCCGTCCACGTGGCAGATGAGCGGCGCGATGGACCTGAACACGGCGCAATCCAAACCGTACACGAAATCTAGGTCAGGATTCAGTAGGGTTTCCAAAACTCTCGATAGATCTCAGCCCTCCGATCAAAACTAATGGTCCATGTGCGCTAGGGTTTCATAACTGCCATCCACCATCGAATCAAGATCCAACGGCGGAGACTAACCTCTAGGGTTACGCGGGTATCGGCTGGGCTGCGACGGCAAATCAGGTCAACTTGGGGTAAGATGGGCTGGGCCCTAGCAGGTTTAGTTCCGAACACTATTACAACTCCTTTTCATATCTTTTTGATTTAAAATAATTTCAAAAATAGATTAAGCCAAATAAAATAGTAAAAATATTAGAAAAATTCTACAAAAATTCCTAAAAATATTTCAAGACATTTAGAACTCAAATAAAATATTTTTGGTAAAAAATTATTTAAAATTTTCACAAAATAAAATAATATCTATAATAAGCATAATTAAAAAATACAAAATAAATTCCAAATAAATTATGAAAATTCATAAAATCCATAAAATGCACAAATATCAATAATAAAATATTTTGAACAAAAACTTAGGATGTCACATGACACAATAAGTAGCACATAAGGGATAAGTTAACTTTGAGTGGCATTTAAGGAATTGCCCCCATTTACTACCATAGACTAGAGTAAGACATGCCATCTAAAGATATAATAAAGAGGGGGGTAGTGTAGTCTTTTGTGGATGTGCTTTGATAGAAGTGCAAGAACCTAGAATGACATCTGTTCAGGGGAGAGAGTATTTCTATATGAAAGGTTTAGTAGGCTACTACTACAGTGCCATTCTCAGTTTCTCGGTCAATTGAATATTTTGCTAGGAGACATTTACAGCCATCAGATGTTTCTCTATTCTCCCATATATTAGATTTTTATGGTTCAAGTAGGAAAATATGTTTGGAAAATAAATATAAGTCAAAACAAACCATTTATGACTTGCCAGCAACTACGTCTCTTTCATTTATGCATGTACCTGTTTTAAGTAAAAATTGGTTCCATAACACTGAAATATCACCGGTTTAGTTATATATGAGCGAAAAACACAAGTACACTTTAAAACCACTGAAAGATTGCTCCATTTAATTTTTTTACCATTCTGTGCCTTCCTTATCCTTTCCCTGTTTCCTTTTCTTTTTGCCAAACCTTGCATGTGCAGTGACGCTAAGAAACAGGGTTTGGCAAAAATGAAGAGGGTCATCCGAGCACAGCTGAGGATGCTAACAGGAGCTCTGGTGACGGCGCAAGGGAATTGGATACGAGGGTTGGGCGAATATAGCAGGGTGCCAAACCACTCTAAGCTCATAGATAGGGATGGCAATGGGGCCCTATTCCCCGTTCCCTGTCGGGGAATTCACATATTAGGGGGGCGGGGATGGAGGAATTTTTCCTCCCACAGGGCTGGTAACGGGAAAGTTGTCCCCATCGGGGTAGGGGTGCAGGGGCATTCCACCCCTCCTGATCCCCGTTACCACCCCCAGCGTGCGCGATTACCTAACCCTAGATCGATAAATCAAATCCGTCGCCTCGCCTCCCACGTTCGGCATTTCCCATTCCCCAATCAGTCTTGTGGTCTCGCCGCTCTCACTCGGTCGCTCCCCCGTAGTCTCGCGCTCCGCCGTCGAATCCATAGATCCACAATCGTCTCCATAGTCTCGCTCCGTAGATCCGCCACCGCTGCATGGAATCCACCCTGCCGCCTCTGCCATGAACTCCCACAGCCACTAGTCGGTGCAATCCCTCTGCATCACTTGCCTTCTCATCTATCGACGCAATCCCTCACCGTCTCGCCGACTTGCAGGTAGCGCCGTATCCCCTCGGGCTGGCTGATGGCCTGGCGCGACGCACAACTCGGCGTGGATGCTCACCACCAAGGAGGTGAGGCTCACCAACTCGCCCTGCGCCACGGTGCGCACTCTGGCGCAATGAGCGAGGGATCTCTCGGTGGATGAATGCTTTCGGTGCCTTTGGGAGTCAGCGCATTAAGTGGTGGTGAAATAACCTAGGCTATTATTCGTGCACAAGAGATCATTAACATAAATTAATAACTCGCAAAATTAAATTAATTAGCAAAAAGTAATCATACAGTTTATTTATTACAGACTTTGTACACCAGTATTAATTTCAATACATAAGAATACTAAATTACATTCCCAAAAATATATGTTACATGAATAATCAATTACATTTCAAAAATAAAAATTACAAGACGCTTAAATTCCTAAAATCTAAACTGCAATTGATCTTCGACTTTAATCCCTAAAAAATATCAGTTAATCATTTATGCATATAGAACCAAGAGGCAACAAATTAATATGGTAAATGAGTTAAAAAGAAAGAGTTGCCGTCAGACCCGTATGAGTTGGTATCGTTCACTGAGATACCGAATTCGTCCGAGGCCGAATCAGCGCCTCTCACAAACTAGGGTTTATCATTCAGCAATTAAACAAACCTGAAAATTTATCTCGTAGCAACACGAATAGTGGAAATATCGCGTGGTAGAAAAGTAATTCCTCGCGGTAAAAGGGTAAAAACTTCACAGTAAAATGGATAGGCTTGAGCCACTATGAGTTAGGATAAAAACAAGCTTTCAACCGAACCCACCCTCCAGTCTTGAGCCTTAGCCCTTAAGTCAACCATGCCCCCAGGCATATAAGGCACAAAACAATCAGACAAGCCTCTAGCACAAGCTTCACACGCATCCATTCCAATAGTCAACACCAAACAAGAAACACAAGAGAGCTCAAGCACAAATAGGACGCAACCAAGCCAAGGAAGAGCAAGGAGTAAGACCACCAAGAGGCCACCACAACTTCCAGGAGCAAGCCATCACCATTGAGCACTACAAGCCCCAAACAAGAAAAGAGGACACAGAAGGCCAAGTGGAGGAGATCGAGACCAGTCATTTCTCCACTACTGTCACTTCATCATTCGCATTTTCCTACTTCACACAACAGGTAACCTCACTTATAACCAGTAGCATCAACACATGAATATCAGTAGCAAGAATCAAATTAGAGACTAAACATAGTAAGTAAAAATGGTGGTCTCAGTTGTAGTGGTTGCAAGGACGGCGTTGCACGTGCCGACAAACTTCTCACACTTCCCGGCATGTGAAAAGAATCACGAGTATCGCCACAACACCGCCATCATGCCATCGAACTAGCTAGATAATCTTCATAGACCCAAAAATGAAATCATACATATTCATCATCACATCATAGAACACCATAATCATCAGTATAGCAAGAAAAGGGAATGGGAAAGAGCTAGGGTTCTTACCCAACCCTAGCAGGATGGGGATGGGGCTTGGCATGGAAGAGAGCCTGGGAGAGAGGTGCGGCTGGCGGGACCGAGCCCAAGAGGAGGCGACGGGGTTGCGCGGGTGGCGCGGCGCCAGGCGACCCAGCCAGGCAAGTGCGCTGGCCTAGGCACGTCGCGTGGGGCCCAGGATCAAACGATTGCGGAGGCCAGGCGGCGACTGGAGGAGGGAGAACCAGCGTCGGCATCGAAAGGTAGAGTGGTCGGGCCAGATCGGGGGAGAGCCAAGAGAGGAGATGGGAGGATGGGGAAGAAGATAAGATGAAAAGGGATAAGGCTTGATCGGGTGAGGTGAGGAAGAAAAAGAGAGAGAAAAAGAAAAGAAAGAAAAGGAGAGGAAAAGTAAATTAAAAATAAAATAAAAAAGGAAATAAATAAATAAATAGATAATAAACAGTCATAACACCAATAAGAATTTACCGTGACGTTAGAAAAAATTAATAAAAGCAAAAAGAGGATAAATGTCAACGAATAATTAAATAAAGAGACATCTAGAACTAGAGACTGTCGTAATGATTAAAAATAGAAAATAATGCACCCACTAAGATGAAATCACAATCCAGAATTTTAATAAACCGCGTAGATTAAAATATTCCAAATTAAAATATGGCAAGCTAAAATACCTCAAATTTAAAATACGCTAGATTAAAATGCGACCAACTCACAAATCTTAATGTAAAATAAGCAAATTCTCTGTACCAATCTAAGTCAAACCAAGGAAAGGGTTGGACGCTGTAAAACATGCAAAAATCTAATAACCACCTAAGATGTGGTATTTTATAATTTCAGAAATTAAATTCAATATGACCGTTGATCTTCATCAACAATCGTGCGAGGATGATTTCTTTTATCAAAATCTAGGCAAGCTTTCCTTAATCATATTTGTGAAATTATTTTTAAATATTTTCAAATATCATCAATGCATGGAAAAGTATCTTTTAAAATAAAACCTCAAATAAGACATTGTTGGAAAGATGGATAATTGTGAGCTGCCGCGGTAATGGTTGGTTGTTGATAAATGGAAGTGTTGATAGATTGTTGGTGCAGTCCTTGAATTGTGAATACGTGAAATGGCTCTTCCAACGAATAGAGCTGGTGTGGTATATGGGTGAGAGCATCTAGGCCCCCTATTTTTGTCAGTTATGCTTATTATGTAGGTTTTGATGTTGATGATTAAGAAGCATTCTTAGTATAAGCTGACAACAGCTATATTTGAAGAGCAAGGCTAAGGTATTTATTTTTAGTTTTGGCTTGGGAGTTGATTCAAGCCATATAGCTAGAATAACCGTACTATTTAGAGGGATTATACACAAGTAATAATCTTGATTCATATGCAAAAATCACTAAGATTACTTGGAGCATAGGACATTTCATAACTCTCATTCAAAAATCCAGATATCCCTTCTCTTAGCTAAAAGGAGTTCTTTTTTGGACCAACTTCATTTAGTCCGGCGCTGAAAAAAAAATCAAGTTTCAAGTTCTAACCGAGCACACTCCATGTATGCCGGACCGACTTTTTCAGTCCAGCGCTAAGAGCTCTCTCCTGATTTATTTCAACCGAGCGTACACCGTTCATGCCGGACCGATCCAAATTCATCCTTATTTTTAAAGTTCGGTGTATGTTGTTTTTCTCTCCGGACCATCATTTCTTGTCCAGCGTTAAGAATTTCTTTATTGGAATCTTAACCGAGAACATGCCGTTTACGGCGGACCGAATTTTAAGTGTACGCCGGACCAACTTTTTTGGTCTGACGCAAATATGCTTCCCTCTGGTAAAACCAGTAGTTTTTCCCTTCTACGTCGGACCAATTTTTTCGGTCCGACGCAAACATTATTTTGCTAGTATCCAAATGGAACAAAGCATGTGTACACCGAACTAATTTTGTCGGTCCGACACAAACTTACTTTTACCAGTACATGTATACGACGGGCCGGTTTTGTCGGTCCGGCGCAAATGGGTTACACTGGGTACAATAATACTTCTCTAATCTTGTGTACCCCGGACTAACATTTTCAGTCCGACGCGTGAATATGTTTCATCATATTAGTCTGGTATCTCATACACCTTAAAATACTTATAAAAGAGGCAGCCCGTGACTCCATAGTTGACTTGTCTCATCCATCCTGCCACCCCCAACGGTTATTTCTGTTCAAGTTCTATATATACAGTGCTTCTGTTCATAAAAATTAGTGAGAACTTTGCACATACACATCTTTGACATTCTGAACACCGTTGACATCTTTTAAATCATTTACAACTCTTTGATCTTTAGCATTCCTGAGCTTTCATTTCATCAAAGAGTTTGAGCTTCAACTCAGAAACAACAAACACTCATTCTGAACATTTAGAGTTCTTGCTCCAAGCTGAGTCTAGTTTGCATCTAGCTACTGAACCAAGAGACATGGCTTGTGGATAGTCTATTACTCTTGGAACTAGCTGTTCCTAGACGGTTGGAGAAGTTGTTTGTGCGACCTATCCAAAAGGGATTGTGGAAGGCCACCATTGCTGTGAAAGGTTGAGACTCACCTCACCGGAGTGGTGGAAGAGTCAAGCTAGTGAAAGACCAAAAGCCATTGAGATTGGCTATTTGGTGGAGCAATATTTCTGAAAAAATGCTCTAACAAGGACATAGGAGATTGGTCTCTGAACCTCGGTGAAAAATCCTTGAGTTGTCCTGATATTGGTTTATCTTTGCGTGTTCATCTTATTATCAGTTTTCATTCAAGTTCTTACTGCAACTGAGTTGTGCTGATTCCCTATTCTAATTATTTTCTGTTGCTAAGTTTTTTTTTGTTGAGAAAACTTTTTCTTAATACTTAAAAGTTTTTAAAGTTGTCTATTCACCCCCTCTAGGCCAACTTGATCCTTTCAATGGGTATATATATGTGGTGGGTAGAGGGTGCCAATGAGAAGGATTGTCATGCCGGTGGGGCCCTCTACATAAGTATGATATAAGGATAAACCACTACACTCAGGCAATAAGTCATAATATTTGTATCAACCATAGTGTGTGAAAATGACCAGAAAAGGTTGTCCTATAACGGTGTTATGATCTCCACATTGGGATAAGAGTAGATAACTAAGAGAGGTGTGAAGCTGGGATACACCGGTTCGACCCAGTGAGGGACACAAAATTAGCTGTGGTTGATTCTTTGGGGCTCTATATGTAAAGCCCTGGGTGGAGTATTGCCGTTGTTAGTCGGAGTATTGTACTACGTAATTAGTCAAGAGTACAACTGTTAGTTGCGAGTCGGCGCGACTACCTGGGAAAGGTGTCCATGGCTGGAGTTAGTAGGCTTAGAGATCTAATACCTGAGTAGTGATAAACGTTTTGGGTTCTCAGCCGTAGTTGAGTTCACTGTGGGTAAAATGGTACAAACCTACGCAGGGTAAAATCATGAATTCGTGCTTGTCTACTGGATTGGAGGCTACGAAAACTAACTCTTCCTTATATACGAGTGCTAGTAGCATTTTTGGATAATTAAAATCAACAACATAACTTTCCTAATAAAAACTCTATTTTCTGAAAATGTTTTTGAGGAAAGGTTACACCAGATGGTTATGGAAGATACTTGAGATGGGTGTGGAAGAAAAATTCATATAATGCATTTTGTTATTAATACTTGCTGGGTACTTTTGTACTTACTCTTGCTAAATCCCCCTTTGCTTAGAGAATGGTTCCGGTGGTCAAGCGCCCGGTTGGGACATGGATCCCAATGGGTTCGGCTACGAGGAATGGGGAGAGGAGAGCCCGTAAGATCAGGACTACCAGGATGTGGGCTATCAGGAGGAATGGATCGTTGGGTAGATCGTACATCGGCTTTATCAGTTGTTAGGGTAATTAGTACTTTTTGTATTATATTTTTGTTGTACTTGGATCTTATATTTAATTAATGTACTGAACATGTAGCCTGTGTAGCAATATAATGTAATAAAAGTTTCCATTTCGGTGTCTAATTATTGTTCTGCTGCAACACTCTGAATACAATGTATTAACTGATAAAATATTGGGTTTGCTCGATGTTTTATTAGCTAATATACCCAGATCAGCGTTATTACATCAGAGTTAATGACATGGTTACTGTTCTTACCTTGGATTAATTATGCAGGTCGCCACAGGCGGAGTCCTGCCCCACCGCCGGCGTCGGGCGGCTCCATGGAGTGATGGTGCTGGGCTATGACAGCGGCCTACGGTTCGAGATCATATACTGTGAGCACCTCGACTGCATCTCAGTGTCATCGACGTCCACTCGTGCTCGTCTATGCGCATTCAGCCATTTCTTGCAGTAGCACTCAGTTTGTTGATTCGCATTTTCCTTGCCTAGCTAGAGACAAGGACAATTGACATCAGGCAGGAACAAAGACTGCAACATCTATCAAGTATGTAATGCAATATACAATGTGTTTCCTATTATTATGCATGTATGGCCCTGGGATCATCCTAACAATGTGATATTATAGCAGTATTATATAGTACATGGAGTATTATGTATGCAGTATCGATATGTACATCAATGATTTAGTTTTGGGCTAATTAACTTCGATGCGAAAGCAGGTCATTATTTCATCTAAAAAAGCAGGTCGGCAAGGGACGAATGCTAGTGGATGAAGCGCGCATTGGCTACTGTTTGATTGGTGCATTGGCTGAAATTGCACGACGAGATCGTTGGGTTCCGAGTTCCCTCTACGCGAACATGTAAGCTTGGTGTTTTGATTGTTGTGCACAGTGCTAGTAACTAGACGACCAGATGCTCGTCACGTTGACGAACTGGATTGCATGCCTACTTGGTGCGCTAGTTGCCCTGCGTATATACAGCTTGGCACGGGTGTTCCCCACATGGCGGTGGACTTCGTTGGCTGGTCACGACACATCCGTGCTCGAGGCTTTGCATCCATCCGTATGACCTATGGGTCCCCCTATGTACTACCCATCCATATGCACGAGCTCTGAGCCTAGTGGCATGTTGATAGATTGTGGGTTGTGGGTGCCGCATCAACTGTCATAACCATTGGTGGGCTGCCGCATCAGCCTGCATAAACTTTAGCGGCATGTGCGGGCAAGTGCTATAGTGCCCACAAACCATCCCACCTTCATCTTGAATCCCCTCGGTCACGCGACGATGCCCCGACCTCCGTCCTCAACCTCGACTGTGCTTTGTAGGACGATTTGCCATTGGTTGGGAACAAGGCGCCCAACTCCGAGGCCAAGGCCGTCTCGATAGGTGAGTATGAAACATTCAGAGCAAGTTCGATTGGATTCCAGTGAACCTCGGTCAGAGGAAGGTCCGATAAATGAATGCCTGACCTTTGCAGAGATTACCGCTTTCAGTGACAAATATGAGGAATTTGAGAAGTTGAACACTGAGATCCTCGACGTTTCAATCGATAGTGTGGTATGTTATAAGTTACAATGTTCTGAATTGCTGGCATTTCGCACTTGTGTTAGCATCTATAAAGTAGTAGATAGGTCATTCATTTGATTTAGTGAAATGACATTGTGCCTGTAGTTTCAGCTTTGCGAAAATGTTAAGGTTTTATTATCATATCTCAAGAAACCGAGCTAGGTTAAAACCTACCACAGTCCATACAAACGAATTAAATGTACCAATGCATTTCTAGTGTTTTTGCATTTTTGTGGTGGTATATGTGGGTAGATATCTAAGTGCAGTTCAGTTCTAGTATGTACTAGCTCATAAGAGAAATGAAATTATTGTGTGCACTATCTGTTAATATGTCATCATTTGATTATTCAAGAACCATCTGTAATGCACATGATTTTAGCTTAGTCATGGGTTGTCATTGGGTTAACTTTGATGTCATTGATCCTATAAAATTTGCAGATCTAGATTTATAATATCGATCCCTAGGATCAAAAGTAGCAGCCAAGGCCTAGCCCTAGCACTGTCATCCTCGTAAGTCTCACCTTCACAGTCATAGGCTTCATAGAGAGAGTGTATCGACTCAATGACTCAGAAGCACCAAGGGAGGCAAATGAGGAGATAGAAATTTCAAATGATGAAGAGGGGGATGTCACTATTGGCTCCAAGAGAAAGTTGATTTCAGTTGTTTCGAAGGAGTTTAAGAGAGTAAAAGTCATGGGTCGAATCAAGGCAAAAATGTAATCACTGTTTCAAGAAGCTTGGGGGAGAAACAAAAAATGAAACTAAGCATCTTCACGATCATTTGAAGGTGTGTCCATATTGCAAGAGCAAAATGGCATCACAGAAGAAGACATTTACTTAACCTTCTTTGAGGTTTAGTTCTGAAGAGAAGGGAAAAGTGTCGGTGAAGAACTACACATTTGATCAAGAAATTGTTAGAAAGGAACTTGTTGTGATGATGGTTTGCATGAGTACCCCTTATCCATGGTTGATCATGCTGGTTTTCAGAGATTTGTTAGTGCATTGTAGCCTCTATTCAAAATGGTGTCAAGGAACAGTATTAGGTATGAAATGTTTAAATTATTATTTGTCAGTTGTCATGTTTCTAGTTGCTCTATATTCTAATGCATGAATGTCATTTCTCAATTGCTAGGAAGCATATTGTGGACCAATACAAAGAAGAAAGGAAGAAGGCTATTGAGTATATGGCGGAGAATAGATCAAGAGTTGCTTTCACTAGTGACATGTGGACATCTGACAACCAAAAGAAAGGATACTTGGCTATCACAGCCCATTTCATCGATGACTTGTGGAAGCTTAGGAGCATTGTCATGAGGTAATGACTAATGGGTAATGACTCGGTGATGTCCAACTTTCATTGTTGTTGCTGCTGTTATTACCCATTTCTAACTTTCACACTTTCTTTAGGTTCATTTATGTCCCAGCTCCACATACTGCAAAAGTTATTACTGAAGAAATTTCTGAATCCTTGGTTGCTTGGAATCTTGATGAGAAGCTATCCACCGTGACTTTTGACAACTACTCCACAAATGACAAGCTAATTGATATACTTATGGAGAAGATAGGGCCAGGTAAGCTTATATCGAAAGGTACGATGCTTCACATGTGTTGTTGTGTACACATTCTCAACTTGATTGTGAAAGATGGCTTGGATGTGATGAGTAAGGCAATTGAAAACATTCGTGATAGTGTAGGTTTTTGGACTGCCACACCAAAAAGAGTAGAGAAGTTTGAGGAAATTGCTAAGTTTGTGAAAGTTAAAATAATAAAGAAGATAGCTCTTGACTTCAAAACTAGATGGAACTCTATTTTCACTATGCTCAGTGTTGCTTTACCAGATAAGGATGTTTTTGATCGTGCGAAGCGTGTTGAGAAACAATATACTTGTGGTCCTAGTGACGAAGAATGGAACTTTGCTACTAATGTTGTCGAGAGGCTACGATTGTTCTATAATATCGCTGAAATATTTTCTGGAACTAAATATGTTACTACTAATATTTTCTTCCCCAAAATTTGTGAAATTAAAATGAAAATGAGGCTGTGATGAAGTTGTGGGAACTCAATTATAGAAAAAATGACTATTAGCGTGAATCAAAAGTTTGATAAATATTGGTCTGACATTCAAAGACTAATGGGCATAGCTACACTTCTTGATCCTCGATTTAAGAGTGAAATGCTGCTAATTTGCTACGAAATGCTACATGGTGTTAGTGGTGAAAAATCTAAGGATCGTGTTCGAGAAGTCACTGCCTCATTATTCAATTTGATGACTGAATATCGAGTAGATAATGATGAGGATAATATAGAATCATCAGCCTTATTACCTGCAACTGAAGCTCCAGCTGTTATGTCAATCTTTAATGCACGTGTTGCTAAGAGAAGGCCATAATTTCTTAAGCTGAATTCTGAGTTAGATCGTTAATTGGAGGATGACTATGTACCAACAACAACGGAAAAATTGAATGTACTAGATTGGTGGAAGGTTTTTAGGACACGTTATCCTACTTTGAGGATGATTGCACCGACATCTTTGCTATTCCAGTAAGTACAGTTGCTTCCAAGTTTGCTTTTAGTACAAGTGGGAGAATTCTTAGCGAGCATCACAACCGTCTCACTTCTGAGATGTTGGAGGTATTAATGTGCTCACAGGATTGGCTTCAAAATAAATATAAAGGTATGTATATAGAAGAATGTGTATTCATACTTATTTTGTTAGTTGTTAAGAAAAGAAAATAGTATTTACATTTGTATCTTATAGATGGAGAAAAGGGAGAGACTTCTATCTTCTGGACTTGTCTTCAAGATATTCAGGAAGGGCTACAGGTGGAGTACTTACAAAATAAATTGCAATTTCATAAAATCGTAGATGTAGACATGTGGTAATGTGCTCATATTTCAAATGGTTAACTATACTGCGTTTTATATAGGAGATGGCATTGGGGGTTGGACATTCTACAATTGTTGAGTACTCAAGACTCAAAAGGAAATGTGCAATTCATCTACTGCCTACTGGTGGTCACTACTCACTATGTCCTTTATTGTTTGCTATTTGGTTTGTTTGGTAATTTCGTATGTGTCTTTGAATCTGTGATTTGTGCTGGAACTCGGATTCTTGAAAGCTATGCATTGCTTGTGTACTACTCTTAACCTGATTAAACTTTGTGTGGCCTAGGCTGAACTTTATCAAGCTATCACTCTATCGCTTCTTTGATTCTTGTTAATTTGTTAACTTGGATTAGTGTCCAGACTTTGGATCCGGAAGAATGAGTATGTACACAATACTCGTCTGTTGCTATAATATTTTTCATATTCGCTAATGTTGGCATGATCGAGCATGTGTACACGTTCTTTTATTTCAGTAGTGAGCATGTGTGTGCAATGTTCTTTTATTCTAGTATGAATGATGTCGTGAAATGTGGTGCCGATGAGTCAAACGCAAATGCCATAAAGTGTGCCATGAACCCAATTCAAACAGTCTGAGTATGGCTCCCCATAGGGACCCGATACCTCGACAGGGATGGGGACGGGGAACAGGGGGTTTCCCTCCAATCGGGAGCGGGGACGTTCCACCACTCCCCGCTAGGGAATGTCCCTGTTGCCATCCCTACTCATAGATGAAGAGTCTTTTTACGGTACACTAAATTCAATATGAATCGTTCATTCTTTTTGATTCAATAAATCAGATTAGCTAAAATTCATTTATACTTCCTCTAGTAGTAGAAATATCTTTAACAAATCAACTACTAGATCTAATTTCTATTGCTCACTGTATACTACTAGTATAATGCACCGGCATGATGGTCACTTTTGATGGCAGAGGCTTAACCTGACGGAAGGAGTAGAAAACTAAATTGAGCAATCTTTCGGTGGTATTAAAGTGTCTTAGTTTTTCCATGGTATATATATAAGTTTGTGATCTTTTAGTATAATAAAACTAATTTTTTCTTGTTTTAATATCTGTAATGATCCGTGTGATATCTATATATAGTATAATTTGTTGAGATGTTTCTTCCATCGATACTCCAACCATTTTAATTTTACCATTTATCGACATCTACATGTCAATCCTATCTGCTTTCTTACCTCTTCCTTGAGGTGCAGTTGACGAGACGTTAAGAGGGGATGGCCGATGAGTGACATGGCTTCCTCATAAGTCGTAGCAGGTATTCATTTCTTTACATACCTTGATAAAATACAATTACTGTCTCCATTAGGAGGATATCAAATATCATTAAAAAAAATTCAGAGTCTGCTAGATAGATTGCTTGCGCACCACCTTCTACAGGGAATTCCAGTGGGCTTGAGGTTGTTTTGCCATATATTTATTTCTGTTCTGAATGCTACTCAGCTTTTTTTAGTTCATTATAGCATAAGAAATCGCCAAACTGATTTAGGACATCTCACTGCTCTTGTAAAATTGATCGTAAGTTCTCTCTGCTCTATATGATGCAAGGTTTTGCTTTCTGCTATGCAGCTTGACTCACATTTACTTCTAGCAAATCACAGTCATCCAGACTGGAGAAAAATGAAATGGCAACTTGTAAGATGAAGCTAAATAAAGCTTAAAAGCTCCATAAGAGCACACACACAACTCCATGTATCACATTCCAGACTTTGTCAGAGCATCAATGATAATGTCATTGCTTTTGCTTAATGGTTGAAAATTGAAAGCTCTTGTCCCGAGTGAAGTCTCATGCCCACGTCTCCACAAGGCACGTTCTTCGTAAAATTTCAGGATAGAACGACCTCTACTCAAGTTAAAGCCCTGAACTTTTAGACCATAATATCAACATTAATTTTCATGAGTGAAATGCCCAGATGACATGCTGCCAGAGTTACCGACATACACATCAAGTGTTGTTTTCTGCAAGATATTTGTGCTGTATGTGGAGAAGAAAAGGCTGTTCTTCAGTTCCATAGTGTCCAATAAACTTGATCCGGCGGTTTGGCCTGCATCCGTAAGAGTCATGGTTTGGAAAACTTAAGGTTGGTGCACCAATAGAAGTCTAAATGACTATGTTAATTCCTGTATGTGGATGGTGAGACGTGAGACTAGGGAAAACATCCTTGTCTAGAAGATGGCTGCAAGTCTAATTTGACCTTGAATGATGGAAAGATAGTAGCACAATACAAGCTGTAGACAACTGCTTTTGCAAACAGCCAGTGTGTATTGCTGAGAATGACAAGATAATGGTGAAGATCATGAATGAGATCCAGAGTGTAGATAATCACGAATCACTTGACAGTTTCTTTTTTTATAGGAGGAAGAATCACTTATAGCTCATTACACGTCTACATCACGAACCATTCGAAAAGCGATGCCCAGATTCTTAATTAGACTAAAGAGAGCAAAACAATTCGGTGAATTGTGGCACTGGGGATGAGAAGAGGTGTAGGGGCAGTTATAGTGTTACTGTTTGGAGACCTTGGAGTGGCGGCATGTAGTGTAAAACTTCTACCGTGAAAACTTTGTGAAATTTATATGTAGAACTTTTAAGAAGTTTTTTAAAAAATTACCATACGTAGGGAGGTGAGTTTCTACGATCCTATAAAATTTGAAGATAAAACTCAATCGCATTTGAATGATATGAAAAAGATAAATTCAGTGTGAATATTTTTTTATTGTTCAGCACTATTTATTTCGCTGTTTGTATTTTTCATTTCTTTCAAATGTGATTTGAGTTTGGTCTTCAAATTTACCATATTGTAGAAGCTCACATTCCATAGGTATGATAATTTTTTGAGAATTTTTCAAAACTTCTACACGTGAATTTCACAAAATTTTTACGATAAAAAGGATTTACACTAGATATGCCGCCCCTTGCAGTGGATATATATATCTGTAAAATGGTTGTATTTTTGGTTGTTTGGTGAGGGGTTTTGTTTTGCGAGATAGAAGGATAATTCTCGGCTTCAGTTATCACATTGCTCATCATAGGTACAGAGCTAACCAACATGGTGTTTGTTTTTTGTGTGCTTTGCCCAGACTGAATTAACCACTGCACCCATTCTGCTTATTGCCAATCAATTTAAATTTCACTACTACTATGCTATTCTGAAAAAAAAAATCCACGTCACCAAGATTTGACCTTCGAAGCTTGTAGCCTTCCATAACGATTCACGTGGACTAAGAAAAGAACACAAAGAATTCTAAGCATCCGACCGTTGCCCCAAGCACCAACCCAACGGTCACCGGAAGGCTGTGAGAACAGCACACTCCACAAGCTTCCAGCTCCAGCTGCCTTCTTCCATAGGATCCTTCATTTCTGCAGCTTCCCTTCCATCCATGGCTCCCACTCTCCCCTATTTATAAACTCCTGACCAAAGCAAAGCACTTCCCTTCCAAGCATCCTATTCCTAGGTCACCTCACCATCATCATCATCATCATCATCATCACTGCATTATAAGCAGCAGCTAGCCTTGAGAGCAATCTTGATCCAGGAGCAAGAAGATGGGGTTCGTGCTGGCGATCTCCCTGCCCTTCGTATTCTTATCCATCCTGCTCGGCTTCGGGTGCTACTTCCTCGGCAAGCACAAGGGCCGGGAGGAGATGCGCACCGTCGTCGGCGGGCAGGTCTACGGAACGCCGCTGCCGCCGCCCGGCGTAGCGGGTGGGCCTGAGCTCGCTCCGGGACAGTACCCGGTGAAGAAAGAAGGGCCTGACAACGTCTGAGCTCAGCTCAGTTGGATGAGACCGAGAGAGTTGCATGTTCTTGGCGTTGTTGGATTGGCTTGGATTTTTGTCCATTTTTTTTTCGTCTATATTGCGTTGCGGTGTACATCGAGTAGTAATTTGTTACTTGTGTCTGATGATTCGGTGTGATAATTGTAAATCACAGCTTGTGTTTTTTAAGAAGTGCAAATCAGTGCAATGGAATGGTTTGTGTTGTTCGTTGTTTGATATACATTGTTGCAAAGTTGCAATCAGCTAAGCACTTGATAGGACTAAAAAGTTTGCTTAGTTTGCAGTTTACTTCCTCAATAGTCTTGCATCTGAAGCTGGATGGTACATATGTGTGATGGAAATGTTTCAGGTGTATGAATGAGGAGGAACACAGCTATTTGTAAAATGCTCCAAGGAGAATCAGGAACTAGAGTTGAGCTGGCACTGTATCAAAAAATACAACTGGTGAAGAATCCTTCCTAGCTTTTGTGCTATGTTTAATAATACTATTTTTTTCTTGAAAAATCTTCAAAACAAAGGTGCAACCTGATTCTAATTTATCTATCAAACTGGAATAAACTACACCGTCAAATTGGCCCAAGAACGCATGACAATGACATGATTACATGACCTAAAAGCTTAGCCGCAACTGATTGGAAACCTAGCCAGCTTAAATTTTGATATCCTTTGCTGTTAAAATGCACACAAGAACAAGGCGAAAACTGACATAAGAATTGCTGCAATCATTCACAAGAACAATGTATAACTACTCGGCCTTAACAAATAGGTTTAATTTTGGGCAATGAAACGGGGTTATAATATCTTTGTAACCACAACATTGAGGATTGCGAGAGTACTTTTGTTCTCTGGTACAATCACAAGCAGAAACAAAATCTAACGCATCAAATCCTTCCCTTATTGCAACCTAAACCAGCATCAAAATTCGCAGAACAAATAGTTCTGCACGAACGAACAGCGCGCTTCATCAAGCAAGAATAAAGCCAAGATGAAAATGCGATTCCCCTCCTTTCCTGGCTAATTACTGCAGAGCAAGAACCTCGTGAGCACGACGACGCCGCAGGCGGCGCCGAAGAGCGCGAAAACGGCGAGGTCCCTGGCCGGCCACCGCCTGGCAGGCCTCTCGCCGCCCTTGGCCTCGACGAGGAAGCTCTTGGCCCGTCGCAGCGCGTCCACCTCCTTGAGAAGGTCGAACTCGAGCCCCTTGCGCTTGAGCTCGGCGACGCACTTGCCGAGCAGCACGGCGTCCTCGCGCTCCCGCGCGAGAAGCCGCTCCAGGACGGCCTCCGTGTCCGCCTTGTACCTCAGCGCCCAGAGCATGGCCAGCGACGACATCAGCGACACGAGGCAGGGGACCCAGGAGCTCCGGCACGCGGCGGGCGAGCCGGGGCCGGGGCCGGGGGCGGACGCGGAGGAGAGGAAGAGGACGAGGACCGACGCGGCGTGGAAGGCGAAGAAGGCGCAGAGGAGGAAGGCGATCTCCTTGCGGGCGCCGTCGAGGCGCGCCTCCCGCAGAGCGACGCGGCGGGCGAGGAGGTCCTCCTCCTTGAGCCACTGCTTGAGCAGCAGCCGGTGCGTCCCGCTCGCCGCGATCTGGCTCAGCGGGTGCCGCGGCTGCGGCTGCCCCACGGAGACGAGGGCGGCACCGGCCATGGACGGAGGATTATCTCTCGGTTTCACGAGGGGGGGCTCGCGTCGCGGTGGCTTGGCTTCGTGCGTTGGTGAACTGGTGTTTGCGCTGGGTTTTCAAGGGGATTTTGGATGGACGAGGGGTGACGGTGGTAACGGTCGGGGAGGTGCGCGTGGCTACCTAAAAGTTTGGAAAAGCGGGTGCGCACCTGAGGCGACGCAGCTGTCGGAATCTTCAGCCCCGCAGCGTCCAGGGCTCGAAAAAAAAATGTTTAGGTACAACACAAATTGCTTCGATTACAATAGTGGACGAGTTTAAAATTAATAAGTTTATTTCGAATAAAAAATTATTAACGAGACTTGTTTATTATCTCAAATTTACAATAACGATTTAAATAATAATAAAATAGTTATACGTCAAATTTAACTCTATATCATACCTTTCCTAAACCTTGCAGAGTTCGCGGCCGAGACGCGCCACGCCACGCTTTTTGGAAAAACGTCGCCTGCTTTTTCGTATTTTCGTGCGGCTCCCATTTGTTTTCATCCGTCCGTTCTTCGCGTCGGTGGGGATCCGCCTGTTCGTCCTCCCCGCGACTCGACCAGCGTTACAGGCCACGGCCAAGCTCGATGTGAGCCGGGCCGCTCCTTCCCCAGCGCGCGTGCCCTTGCGAGGCTTCCTCCCCACCGCGCCTTGCTTCCTTCCCCGCGCCGCGTGCCACTCGCCGAGAAGCTTCCTCCTCCATGCCTCCTTATACCGCGAAGAAAAAAAAGCGTGAGGCAACGCTACCCTTCTCCCGATGCGATCCCTCTCCTCCGTCGCTTCCTCCGCCGAGCCCATGGCCGTCAACGATTCGCCTCATGGCCAAGCAAGACAAGGGGGCTCGCCGCAGATGGCAACCGTCGCGTTGGTGAACCGGTGTTTGCGCTGGTTTTCAAGGGATTTTGACGGACGAGGTGATGGTGGTAACGTCGGGAGGTGCGTGGCTACCTAAAACGTTTGGAAAAGCGGGCGCAAGACTGAGGCGACGCGAATCGTTTAATCTTCTAGCCAGTAGCGTCTAGGGCTCGAAAAAAAAAATGTTTAGGTACAACACAAATTGCTTCGATTACAATAGTGGACGAGTTTAAAATTAATAAGTTTATTTCAAATAAAAAATTATTAACGAGACTTGTTTATTATCTCAAATTTACAATAACGATTTAAATAATAATAAAATAGTTTTACGTCAAATCTAACTCTATATATATATTTACTCTCGGAGATGTAGTTAGCCTGGGTGCCACCCAGTCACGCGGCTAGGCACCGTAGTTTCTGAACTATAGTGCTAAGCTGTAGTAAGCTACAGTGCTTTTTAATTTTTTTATTTGTTAAATTTTTTTAAAAGTTTTAATTTTTTAATCTGACTATCCGACACATGCATTAATTTCTTTAATTTTTTAAAGGAGTAATTTTTTTTAAAAAATAAAGCAATATTTTTACAAAAATTTTTAAAAACAACTATCACATACACGTGGCATTAAATTTTTATTTTTTAAGGAATAAATTTTTTTAAAAAATAAAGCAATATTTCTACAATTTTTCTAAAAGATGATCAATACTTTTTGTTCTTTTTTTTGGCGGTTTTTCAAAAAAAATTCTCTCTATTAAAATCTCTGTGTATCTCTTACACTTCTTTCCGCATGCAGCAACACGTGAGAGCACATATGAGATAGTTATGTTAATTTAGAAATAAATTCGACAATAGCTCGTTGGGCTTGATAGCTGCCTTGGCCCTGTGGCATCTTTCCGATTCGGTGGTACGCGGCCCGGCCTGATGGGCTAAAAACACGCGCACCGCGCGGCAATTTGGGCCATTATTGGCAGTCGGCCGGCCGATCTGACGAAACTGCAGTTCCGCACGATTACGAACTTACGACGCGTGATTCGTGTCGTGCTAAATGCTCACAATTGAACCGACTCTGAGCATACGATCCCGCATCTGCTATTTTTGACTTCGCCATGTGCAGATGATCGAGCCACTTCGTGTATATAAAGCTAATTTACGTCGTTTACCAACTCATGTTCACTCCCACGTGTGATGAACATATGTGTATCCACCACACCTGCTTGCTTCACCTACACCCGCTATTGTGATCGCCTGCGTGCTCCGCTTATATGTATCTCTTCCGTCGTGTGGCGAGCCTATCCCAGAACAAAGCCACAGATTATGATCGCTCGTGTCACTTGCTTTCCTGTGTTTCGGTTGAAGAGATCTTATGGTGTTAACTTGTTCCGTTGATTTTAGATGAAACGGTGTAGCCTTTCTTACTATTTCTTAAAAAAAACTGTGATGCCGTGAAGGATTTTTTTTTTAAAAAAAATCGGAGACGGTACTGGAGGCCCCCGTGAAGGAATTTTTGGCATACTTGGGGTATTTTCACCGGTTTATGAAATATGAACACCTACAAATGCATGCTCAAATTAACTTGAATACCATGCTACTAGTACCTCATTCTTATTGGGATTTATTTAGATTTTCTGAATCTTTTCAGTTTTCCTTTAGTATGCCGATTTTCGATGTAAACCGGTTAAAAATCGATAAAAAATCGAACAAAACCATGGAAAATCGAAATAAAAAACCTGTTCTTGAGTGTGGCGATCTAGGTAGAAAATCGAATAAAACCATTCGAAAATCGAACAAAATCGGTCAAATCGGTCGGTTTTCGTTTTTCTCTCTACTTTTTGACAGTCAAATTCAAAAAGTTTAACTTTGCAATTTGTTCAGTTTCTACCGATTTTCATCAAAAATCGGTGTCGAGGAGTGGCCGATTTCCATCTCGGTTCGGTATCGTTGACCGTGAGTAATACACTGTCTCGGGATGAACCTATGTAGTACAACAATGACATGTGCTACTCGACCACAACCCGTAAAGCTAACCAACTTTATATCATCTGCCAACTCGTATATTGCTCGATCTATATATACGCATCAACCTTCTGCGCACTTCATATATCCCCAGGCTCCCAGCCCTTGCGATCGATCCGCTAGCTACGTGGTCCTTTGTCTCATCGGTTCTTGTTTTCCTTAATTGGTTGGCTGATCGAGCCTGCCACAACACATGCCGCGATCGCTCGTACAACCTAATCCGGCTCGCCGTTGCTAAAATCTTTCAGAGGAGTAGACCGCGCACGTCGATGCGAGATGCGGCCTGTACTGGTAACACGCGGCCCTTCGGAATGAGTGTCGTCGGGAAAATGTCTCCGGCAGGCAGGCTGACTCCAAGGGCAAGGTTGGGCGTGCGTACAGGTACAGCAGGCGTGCTCTCTCGCGCAGGACGAGAACGCGACACTGCAACTCTCGGTCGGTGCTATGAACAATCATCATCGAGAAAACATGTTATGACACTGGTGCTACTCAACCACTAAAAAGCTATGATGTCGTCTACCAACTCGTTCGTTCACTGGTTTCTACATACCACCCACATTCTGCTGACTTCGTACGAACCTTTTGCGATCATTCCAATCACTCTTGACCACATCACCGTGTGACTACGGAGGGTGCTCCAGTATACGGACATGCCAGTCGATTTTTCAGTAAATTGGTAAAGTCGACAATAGGTAAATCTGAACAAAAGTTGATTCGGAACGAAACGTCAATACGAAACAATAACGAACATGAACGAAATCTCGAAAAAAAGGGATATGTATAACTCATAGATCGATCAACATATCAACATGAAACAATAGTGATCAAAGTCGAATTACGAAGGTAAGATTCTAATTAACTATAGCCTACCCCTAAGGAATATCAAAAGTAGATGCAAAAATCTAGAAAAGGTTGACGTGTACGTATTTTTCAGTCAATCAGTACAGGGTATTTACATCTCAGAATAGCCGACTTAATCTTGGATTATACTTCAAGTTTTCATCGTGTAAATTTCCTTTCTTTGCGTCTACTTTTTCTTAGTTAGCATCTTTTGAAGGCTTCGTAGCAAGACCGGTGCTTGATTTTAATTTTTGGCAAATCCTTATCCTTCCTGATAATTACAACAAACGGCAAAAAAAAACTTTTTCCACTATTTTGCCTACCAAAATCTGATGGCAACGCAAGTGTCGCTGCTTCACAGCAAAAGCCATTTTTTCGAAAAGTAGCTTCTCGATAAACGCAGGTAATATCATGTTAGGTCTCAGCAAATATCTTGTCAGGCAATATTTTATACCTTCTACCTTAAAAGCTCGATTTCTGAGTCGATGAGCCTATAAAATACCGAGCCAGTCCTTCGGTAGAAAACCCTCATTTTTTTTCTTACTTGGTTCTTGGTCTTCGTGATCGGCTTCCAAGTTCCAACAATGGACTATCAGGTATCTTTCTGCTCTTCACCTCTCTGGCTTTTAATCAGTCTAGTCTTCTCGTATCTTCACAGATCTTGCTTAGTATCTGTAACCTGATAAAAGACCGGTCTTATAAAGAAGTGGTTAGTGATAATCAAACTGTTTTGTCTCTCTGCTCTGCTGATCCATGCTTTTTTGATAAGAGCATGAAACCCACACTGGCGTCTCAAGCATGTTACCAATCCTTCATAAAAATATGTTATCGCATGCCAGAAATATCATCTCCATCATCAACGATCTAACCTGATGTATCATCTTCAAAAGAATAACATCGATCAACAACGTGAAGAGAATTTCTACAAGTCCTGTGCTGATGGATTATCAAAAGCAATTTTATCCTTCCCTCATCTCTGAACTGAAATCAACCATCTTCAGGTTGATTTAGCTGCACTCAAGACTTCACCAGATGTTGTAAGCACAATCGGCTTATCCAGAATCACCCAGAAGGAAGAGCAACTCTGGCTTGCAAAATATTCTCTCAAAGCAATAAAGCATAAGAAATTTGAATGTGAACTGTTTGGAGACACCCATTCAAGAATAAGGAGACTATCGGACGAGATCACCCAATCCTCAAGTTGCTGACATCATCATTAGATCAGCCGTTGCCGTCCTTATAGATTACAGGGCCAAGATAAGATCACAATAGATACTTAGACTGAAGTTAGTAACGGCATATAAGTCGATAATACCCTTGTAATATGGTACAAACGGCCCACGAAACTTGCTTTACTTATCCAATTAACTTCTTTCAACGATGTCGTGCCCTTAGCCATAAAAGTGCACTTGAGTCAAAACAATAGCTAATTTCCTTTGGTTATTTTTTTGGATTTGCATACTTTTTGGATTGTACTTCTTATAGTCTTTCTTTTTCAGTTTAAGTTTGAAATTCATACAAAATCTAGCTACTAATTTTTATTTGAGCATATGTTATTTTTTTATTGTACTTGACATGTACTCTTTCTTTTAATCTAAAATTTATTTTTATTTAATTTTGAATATATGCTATTTTTTATTGCACTTGACATTGACTATTACGTTTAATCTAAATTTATTTTTATTTAATTTTCAACATTTTTATTGTATTTGACATGGAGTATTTATTTTAATCTATTTTTAAAATTTTTAATCTTATTTTTATGTCAGGATTTAAATAAAAATCTATCTGCTAATTCTAATCTAATTGTTATTCTAAATTTCAACAATGTAGGGGGTTTTAATTCAGAGTTTGTACGACAATCAAAATTTCTATTTCCCTTTTATTTTTAATTCCCAATTTATGTGTTTTTTATTTAATTTTAAATTCAATTTTAGGTTAGAATTCATATACAAATCCAATTGCTAATTTCATCTTATTTTTATTCCTGATTTCGGAATGAAAATCACATTGCTAATTCCATTTTTTTCCATTCGGAATTTATATTAAATTTTATTGTTATTGTTTTGAATTTTAAATATTGGTTTTAGGTTAGAATTCTTATACAAATCCAATTAGTACTCTTAATATAATTTTTATTCTAAATTTCATCCATGCACGGGTTTTAATTTGGTGTTAAAACAAAAATCAAATGGCTAGTTTTCTTTTCTGTTCTATTTTGATTTTTTGTTATTTTTTATTGTACTTGGTATGGACTATTTATTTTAATATAAGATGTTATAACTTGGTCCTGCTAGATGGATGGTTAGGTTTTTTTCTTTAAATAATAACAACCAATAGCTGCTACAGTTTAACTTAGTTAGGGTCCACTAGATTAAGGAATAGATGTCTTTCTTTTGTGAAATTTTTAGCCTATTTCTTTTTTTTTCCTTGGCAACTCTAAAAGATATGTTGTGAGGTTTTAATATATAATAGATAGCCTTCATCCGGATGTTTTGTTTCTTATAAACATCCAAATTTTAGACCTTTAGATCAAAGTATCAAATCATCCATCAAAACACAATCTCACTTCCCTTCACATCTTACGAATCTCACCGCAGATCCAATGCTCCAAAATTTGAATGTTTTTTTGCTAAGAAAACGTCCGGGTGATGTTTATCAAAACCCTATATACAATATCTTCGGCAAAACATGAAAACATGGTTTACCTTTGCTTCATTGTACTTAAAATTACACCTCCTTTTGTATGCGCAACATATTTAAGGTGGGGAGTTCGTTTAACCCGTCCACCCACCAGGTTCGAGTGATATCTTTCTCTAGTGATCGCTAAAGTTCGAGGCCAGTTTTACATTTTAAAGTCTCTAGCTAGTTTCCTTTGAGATCTCTTTTCCAATCAGACTAATACTAGTATCCATTTTATGCCGTCGCCTCTTTTAACAGGACTCGACGTGATGGAGATGAACAACATTGGGCGCCGGCTTCGATGCAGCCAGCACATATACGTACGCACGTCTTCGGAGTGAGTGGCGTCAGGAAAGCAAGCAGCCATGGGAACATGATGGGTTGCTCGTCGACTCGGAGATGCCTAGAGCCAGAGGCCGTGGGCACATCATTTGAGCCGCGGCTGTGTTGAACCTCCTGAGTCTCGGAAGTGGGCTTCGAAGCGATTTGCGTCTTCGTCCTCTCCCCTGCACGCTGCGTTACTGCCATCAGTCACCAGCGTGCTTGCGCTCGTCGACTCCAATCGGCTGGAGAGTGGAGACACGCAGAGAGATACTACTACCGATGAGCCTCATGGACCAGTTCATGTGCTCGTACGCTCGCTGCACGGATGCAGGAGATATGCTTTTCTTTGATTTCATTGTAGCACTATGATGACGAATGGTTCAGTTAAGCTCAGACCCAGGAGCTATGCTTTCTTTAATTTTATTGTAGCATGTACTCTGATGATGAATGGTTCCTTCAAATTGTGATCATTGTCATTTCATTACCTTCTCAGCGCGATTAGCCATAGTTAGGGAACGGGCTTGTGTTGCTTTTTATCTATATAGCTACGTGCAAATTTGCTGTTTATTTAGTTTAGGAAGAAGCGTATATAATAATACAGATAATGAAACCAGACATTTAATCCTTCGAACTTTACAATCTTATTTAAATAACATGTTGACCTAGTTTCACACTATAGCATTGCACGCAAACCAAGTTAGATCAATGACAAGTAAAGCCTACCAGGCTTCTTCCTACCTAACCAAGCTTCCCATTGTGCTTCCATGCCCCCCCCCCCTCACTTCCTCTCTCTTTCGATTTGAGGAAGAAGCTTGTGTGAGGCTCACTTGTCGTTCACCTAAACTTGACCTATATATCATTTTACATGACAAAATCGTCCACTTATTCAGAAGGAGTAGCACTAGGGCTACATTAAGCATACATTTCAGCCCACTTATTCAGAGGGAGCAGCACCAGGGCTTCGTGGACTTTGCTCTGAAAAAGCCACCGGCCTAAGCATGGGGCTAAGGGCAAGTTTGTTTTTGCTTTGGATTCTTCAAAAACTGATTCTGGATTGTGGCTTTAGAGAAACTGATTTTGGATTCTAGATTCTGGGATGGCATTTAGTGGGTAATTACTTGGAACTTTCAGTGGCATTCTCATATTTGTATTCCTCATAATCCACAGAAGCATATATGAAATGGATCGTGGATTCTAGTGTATATGGGAGGATTGGATTATGAGAATCGATTCCTAAAATCGGGCTGTTTGCTTTTGATTCAGCTTTTGGGGCCAAAATCCATAATCCACAACAAAAACAAACAGACCCTAAACTGCCGCGCCGGACAATCACACGAGGCCTCTGGCCCGCGGATGCATACTTGTTTTGCCTCGTCGTGTTCCTTTCTTCCGCTGAAGTTTTCAACATGCTAACTGCCTAGCTAGGTATCTTACTCACTCTGTCCAAGTTATAAGTTGTATTTTATCTTACACATATACAAAAAGATATTAAAACTGACTAGATTATCTCTAATTATTATCACTAAGCACTATATTTAATACATACACATAGAGAATATAAAGTAAATGTGGATATTTATTAGGGATATAGAGGGAACACTGTATTAATTTTATATTAGAATATGAAATAGGCCCTGTATTTACGTGCAAAACTATTTAGAAAATACGCACTATAAATTTTGACGGAGGGAGCAATTAGTTTGACTATGAAGCTAGCGCTCGGGGTGGGCATTCGGTTTTTTCGGTTTTAAAATAATTTGGTTTTTGGAAACTAGCAACCGAATTTCTCTTACCAAAATAAAAAACCGAACCGAATTAACCGAAATATTTCGGTTCGGTTATTCGGTTTTTCGATTAACCGAAATATGAATAAACACTAGGTAGATTAGATTTAGTCCTTCTCATATCGCAACATAGAGTAGGGTTAAACCTACACAATATTCATATATTATTACAATATAAGTATAATAGAACATGTGAATATACCAAACATATACATAAATGTATTAGAATATGAGAATTGTTTAGTAATTTTAGGAAGAATATTATAAAAGTGGTATTGTATATGGGCTATTCGGTTATTCGGTTATTTCGGTTTTTGGAAGTCAAAAAACGAACCGAACACCGAAAACCGGATTATACCAAAACAAAAACCAAACCGAAAACCGAATAAACCGAAATAATCGGTTAATTCGGTTCGGTTCGGTTCGGTTCGGTAATTCGGTTTCGGTTTAAAAATACCCACCCCTACTAGCGCTGCACGTTCGCTGCGTGGGAATGAGCGGCATCAGGAGAACGTGTCCGGCAAAGACGCCGGATCATTCCTGGTGCTCCGCACGAGGGCATCCGTTACCATCCAAGGGTGTGGTTCGTCGTCGGTTCCTCGCTGAGATACTGGGACCATGAAGGGATCACGAGCCCCTCGTCAAGAAGAGTCGGATCATGTCGAGCTCTTGATTGCACCGCAAGTGATGAGGCAAGTAGTCCCTAGCTCGTCAGGCAAAAATCAATAATTCGAAATGGCAGGAAGGAATTAAGCAGGTTTTGATTTTCAATAAGCACGTTGGTGACCGAGTGACGTTAATTACTATAGGCAATAATACTTGTATCGAAGCTAATCTATATATCTACAAATGAGCAGTGATGTTCATCTGTATATCTGCAGACGACCGGTGATATTGAAAGTACTCTATTCGTTTTAGAGGTCTAAAAAATCCCATAATAATCCTTAAATCAGGAAAAAACACAAAATTCCAAGAAATTCTCTGTTAATCAAGAGAAAAAAAGAAAAGATATTCACAGTTTATTTTGGTAGGACTAGATTATAATAGTACATATTAATAATGTATATATATATATTATATTTATTACAACTGTATAACATATACAATTGTATTTTTGAAAAGGCAATGGAGTTATATAAATAATATAGTATGTTGCAATATCTAGCCACACAATTGTGCGGGAAATGATGCTAGTTGACAACAAATACACATACCAATTGTCAACATTGTGAAATGCGCAACATGCATATCTCTACTCTACTTCTAATTTGGAGTTGGTGACGGTCCGTTCTCCACCCCAAATCCACGTCTATGAAAGCAACCACCGTAGAAAAAACAGATCGACCACCGAAAAAAAAACAATGGTCCTTTTTCGCTTCGCCCGACCACCTCTTCCTCCTCACGCCACCCGCGACGCGCCGACGCTATTGTCCTCACGACCTCCCCTCTACCTTCCCTGGTGTGCCCCCGCTCCTCCCCGCCGACCCCTACGCAAGGCCACCTTCGTCCAGGGCCACCAGCAGCCGTCGTTGGGCGACTCCTCGTCGCCAGCCATTGCTTCCCCCCGTGCCACCCGCTTTGCCGACGACAACCGCCGCCCTGACCGCTCCCTGGCCGTGCAGGCCATGCTGGCGTCCGCCGTGTGCGGGCCGTAGATCTCTTCCCCGCCTCATCGCCCCAGCGCAACGGTCGGCCGAGTGATCCGGTGCAGGGGCGGACTCTTTTTCCTCCTCTATGTATCACCTCCGCTGTCGCGCCTACCACCACCCCTCCCCGGCCTCCTCTCCTCCCCTCCGCGCCCTCTTCTCCACCCGCTACGGCAAGCGTTCATCCCACACCACGTCACCCGCTAACTCCGATGACGAAGGCCCCTTGCACGGCCTATTCGTTCTTTCCCATGACCCTGCGCGCCGCCGCGCATCATCGTGGTGCACCGCCTCATGCTCGGCTCCTCGTCGACTCCAAGCTCACCGAGGCGCTCAACCTCACCAACTCCCTCGAGGAGCCCCGCAACGGCTTCTACCACGGCGACCTCGCTGCTAAGGGTGTGCAACAAGACTCATCGTCGAGCCCGCCCGCGCCGCCTCCCACGTCGGTATTCAACTATCCTTCGTTCCATTCCCGGTGCTTACTGCTTAGCTCAAGTGGGACTATTTTGGGTTGCTTTGGTAGAGGAGCTTAGTTTGATATCATTTTGAATATTTGTATTTTTACTGCACGCAGAATACAGAAAAATTATGTAAGAATTGCGTCTCGTTCCTGGTATGCTTTGATCTAATGTGATCAGATTCTTAATATTAGCATTTTAGCGGTGTATGTATGAAGGATGAACTGCAAAGTTTGGAGATTTGTTTAAATTTCACGAGTAAACTTGAGCTTACTGGGATCGAAGGTTTAGGGGTATTTTCACTTTGACTGGGTTTCATTCCTAGCCAATCCCAACTTGTTTGGGATAAAACGCTTGGTTGTTGTAAACTTGAGCTCATTGGATGCTGGGGGTTTTGTTGGGTTAGGTGGAAGAATACCACATTTGCTTTGCTTGTTCTTCCACCAAAAACCACACCACCATAACACACACATCAGTAATCTGTGCAGGTCATGACTCCTGCCAGCTTGCTGTCACCCGATCATTCTTCTATCTTGATCAGCTGGTAGATAAGGATGGTTAGATTCCTATTTGAAATTGGTATAAAGTAAGTCGTGTGAGGCTGCAGATTGACTTTAGGGCTTTCACATGGATCGACTGAGCTGGCACATTCAGATGAAGATTGCACTCGACACGGTGAGGTTCTTATGATCTTATCCTTGATTCAGGTTACATAATTCTGTTGGTGAACATCCTCCCTTCTTTGGCCATTACTTTCTAGAGCCTTTATTGCAGTTTTTAGTGATATGCTCAAACGATGGTGTAGCTGCGGTTTCAGGTAGGCCTATCTATCTCTTAAAGCATATTGTTCATTCTTTCTTACCAGCGTTCGAGTATGATGTGTTCGTGTATTCTCTTTTTCTGTTGTTTTTTGTTTGAGTATGATGTGTTCGTGTATTCTCTTTTCTGTTATTTTTTGTGTCTTAGGATAAGAGACAATGTTTGGATCTGTTGTGACTTGTGAGTGCATTTTCTATTTAATTTTGTGCCTTGATGAGAGACATTTTCTATATCTGTATTATTTTAGCTCTATACTTCTGTATATTCTTATGTTTGGTTCCCTGAGATTTGCGGTGGGTTAAAATCTACCAAATCATTGTAGCGCATCTTACTAACTGGTTGAACTCTATTGTGTTTACTATTTCCTACATGGTGTTACTAAAAGTTCAAGTTGAATTTTATTGTGCTTTACAATATTTGCAAGGTAGATTTTTTTTTGTCAACGAATCTTTCGTATGCATATATCTCAATTAAGCTCTCTGATCAATTTATTTCAGGTGATCGTTGAGAAGGCTGATAAAACTGATATCCCAGAAATTGATAAGAAGAAGTAACCCGTTTTCCTCACCACTCCTATATTCTGATGGCAGATGTGATATTCTTTTTTATTGTTGCTTCGTAGCTTGAGCATTCCTTTTAGGTGCAACTATTAATAATAATATCTTAGAGCTTTTGGACACTTGCATGTCTTAATTGCCTACCCTTACTGACAAAAACAACATGTAATATTTGGGATTTGTGCCACTGGTTGTTTTACACATTTCACATGGAGAAATATTCAAACTCAGAACTACATCCTAATGTTGTCTACAGCTATGTTGTGAGATAAAATTTCTCATTATCTGCTCTCTCTCTGTTAGATTCTAGATAAGGCAAGACACTAAATATGTAGCTATTATTCCAGAAGGCAATTTAGTGTCATACTCTTTTGATAAACCAACTTTTGTGCTTTTGTAATCGGGAGAAATAGATGTTTTATCTTGTAGCTAAATTTTCTTTATTACTTAACATTTATGTTTCGTTAACAATTTATTTTCCGTAGCAACGCACGGGCACTGAACTAGTTATAAGTAGTATAGCTCTATCTCTGAATGGCGTTTAAATTTGCTCTATAATTTCCATGAATGTACAATTTGTTTACCGACCCTTCTTCAGGCCTTACTGACCACTCCCGTTAATTTCTCTTTATGTTGCTCTTGTGCAACGAAACCATTTGAATATTTGGTTGACAATAGTGTCATTAATCAATTTAAAGCGCGAGGATAACCAAGCGGCATCTCTTGTTAAAATCCTCTCGTCTCACCTTCTTAACATAGCTTATTGTATGCTAGTCCCAGAGACTTAGTAGTTCCAAATGGATCCTCTTGGAAGATCAATGTAAAATTGTACTGCTTGCACATGACGAGATGTCGCCCATACTTTTTTTTTCCATTTCTATTTTCTTTGCCTTGAAAACCTAATACTGCACGCATTTACAAAAATAACATTACTATGCGCAAATGCGCTATACTCAACAACCCCTCCCATTGTTGTAATTTACTCTGTCATTTTAAGATGCGTGTATTTAAATTTTTAAAATTTTGACTACAAAACTTGTATTGAATCTAATTAAGCCGGCATCATAAGAACTACAGATTTATGAAAACCAACTACGGAGACAATCAGCTCCTGCCACTTACCAAAAAGCAAACCTTCATGCCGGATTCCTCTCGACAATTCCGTTAAGGTGCTGAATTTTCCATCTAAGTCTCGCATTTCTTTCTTTCCATATCAACCAGAGAAAAAGAAGGTGACCCAGTGCTGTTAATTGCTATATAGGCAGTAGTACGTGTATTGAAGCTAATTAACAACAAATGCGCATACAGTTCTCAACATTGTGAAACGCGCAACATGCATATCTCTATCTCTGAATGGCGTTTAAATTTGCTCTCTGACTGCCATGAATGTACAATTTGTTCACCGACACTTCTTCAGGTCTCGGTGCCTCATTGACCACTCCCATCAATCTCTCTTTATGTTGCTCTTGTTCAACGAAACCATTTGACAACAGTGTCATTAATTTATACCGCGAGGATAACCGAAGGGAATCTCTTGTAAATCCTCTAGGTTCACCTTCTTAACATAGCTTATTCTCTAGTCTCCACTAGTTCCAGAGAGGCAGAGACTTGGTTCCAAATGCGTCCTATTGAAAGATCCATGTAAAATTGTACTACTTGCACATAACAAGGGAGATGTTGCCCATATCTTTTTGCATTCCTGTTTTTCTTTGTCTTGCAGACCTATATTGCTCGCATTTACAACAACGGCATTACCATGCGCAATACTCAACCACCCCTCGCATGGCGGTAACTTATTTGGCTAACAAAGTACTAACTTTATTAACCGCTAATTCATATTGCCCTTCAACTGTCTTACTGTATACTTCCACCTTGCTGCAAGATGTGCCTACCATTCAACAAGACTTTCAGCTCTGTACAATGGCATTACCATGTGCGATACACAACAACCCCTCTCATTGCTGTAATCTGTTTTGACTAACAAAGTGCCAAATTTATTCACTGCTAATTCACATTGCCCTTCAACACTGTACAATATACTTCCAGCTTGCTGCAAAATGTGCCTAACGTACGGATTCACTACCTCTGGTGAAGAGCATGCGGAAAGTTAATACCTACGCTACATTGTTGCATATTAAAGGGGTATACATCCCTTTTTTTGCTTCAGTTTAATTGAATTTACACCTCTTAATCTCTTATTTCTTCTGAGTTCTCTCGTCCAATCAAAATAAAACTACTTAGTATCAATTTAAATGGTTGCAAATTTTTGTATTGGTCTTGATACAATGGAAGAACGACGCTCAACATTAGTGGGTTGCTTGGTTTGAGAGATGGGATGGGAATTATCGGATCTTAGTTTCGAACCTAACTCACTTGTTTGGTTTAAGAAATAGAATAGATTGGTTCATCCCACTCATCCCTCGTAAACACAAGGTTCTTAAAAAAATAAGAGATGGTGCCATCCACCAAATTTCACGGAATGATCCAGGTCACGTTTATCAAAACCAATAAACTAACCCATCCTTAGATACAGTGGTACCTCGAACCAGCTGCTAGATGGATGTGGCACGACGCGCATCGTCGGAATGAGCAGCATCAGGAAGGCAAACAGCTATGGGAAATGTAAATGTCTGATTTTAGGGGATTTTTATCTGGGAGATGGTGGTACAAATATATCCCTTGAGCATACCTCGCAGATATGCTTCCATCACCGACCGACTCACTGGAGCTTTGGCGCCTCCTCCCCTCACCAATCGGTTGTATGCCGCCGTCGGTGTGGTGTGGCCGTCGGCGGCCTCTCAAGAAAATTAATGCATCTCCGAGTTCACGCCGGCCGCGTTACGCTAGCTCCCACGGCTTGTGCTCACTCAGCGCAATCAGGTTCACACCTGCGAGAGACAGCGATCAAGCCTCCGAGGACTATGGCCTCGACGAACGCTTGTCCTGTCATTGCCAGTGTTACCTTCTGTACGCTACTAGTCGCAAGTTTGCACCGTTGTTGGGTACGACTGTTTGGATGGTCAATTAAGCTCGGCTACAGGAGCTTTGTTTTCTTCAGTTTTACTGACGCGCTATGATGATGAATGATTCCTTAAAATTGTGCAAACCCAATTTTTTTTACCTTTACAGCACAATTAACCAAAGTAATGGATGGTGATCAGATCACGATGCCGCGGGCTTGGGTTTTTTAATAGTTGCGTGCAAATTTGCTCATCGCTGTGAAGTGTATATCCATCCATATGTTAGTGATATGGCTTAGAGTAATCATGGAGATGATTGTATCAAGAGGATACATCAGGTGCAAACCACTCTTAACGTGTAAACTTCATGAAAACCATATGTAAAAATTTTCAAAAAATTATCATATGTATGGGACGTTAGCTTCTACAAGCTTGTATTTTTTTTTAAAAAAAATAACCATAAGCTCTAGCATTCACTATAGAAAAAAAATAACAGCCGAGCTACAAACACACACACGCACACACCCCAAGCACGCACCCACGAACTTGCACCCGGCCCCGTGAGCGCACGCGTCCGAGCGGACTCAAATGCGCGTGGGCAGCAAAGCAGCTACACTCTCTTGCCAACAGAGCAAGACTCAGTTCTCCAACCTTGTAAAATTTGAAGATTAAACTCAATCACATTTGAAATATATGAAATTTACAAGAAGCGAGCTACAAGTGATAAACAGTGAAAACACTATTTAGGCTAAATTTGTTTTTTCATATCTTTAAAATGCGATTGATTTTGGCCTTTAAATTTTACAAGGTTGTAGAAGATAACCTCTCATGCGTATGGTAATTTTTTGAAAATGTTTGAAAACATTTACGTGCGATTTTCACGAAGTTTACACGGTAAGGGTGGTTTTCCCCGGATATGTCCCCTTGTATCACGTCTATATTTATGCCTTATTGAATAAATATTATTATGTTCCTTGAATGAATAATCATTTATAAAAATGAGCAAATATCTAACTTATTGGTGAAACTCTTTATTTGTTGTATGATATCATTCTGAAAGATCCCTGATTGGATGTCATTGGTCAGGACACTAGTGACTTATAGAGCATCACATGTATTGCTTGATGACCACGTTTCACCGGTCATATATATGGGAATATCGGATCAATAGTGTTGACACACGTTAGAGAATATGATGTTGGATTGATCCACTTTGAGACATTGTTGAGATTGTTATGTTTAGGTGTGTTATCAGTTAGTCTTAAGCAAAAATGATGTATAATACTTAGACTGGTCAACATAATTTTCTACATGTATAACAGTACACTTAGGGGTTACCAAGCGCTACTTTCACTACAAGAATCAGGGAAAAATTCGTGGGTTTTTTAAATTCATGGGCCCAAAAAAAAACTCACGAATTTATTTATTTAAATTCGTCGGTTTGTATAAAACCCACGTTTTTAATTAAATTCGTGGGCCAAAATGAAACCCATGAATTTATTTATTTAAATTCGTGAGCTAAAATAAAACCCACGAATTTAATCGCTTAAATTGTGGACCAAAATTACCACAATTTAAATATTTAAATTGTGGACCAAAATTACCCACAATTTAAACTTTTAAATTCGTGGGCCGGGCATACCCACGAATTTAACCGCAAAAAAACCCTACGCTCGCACACGCGCACCGATAACGCCGCCTCTCCCGCCGCCACGCGCGCCGCCGCCGCCGCCACGCGTGACGCCGCCGCCCGAGCCCCCCCCGCTTCGCCTCGCTCGCCGCCGTGGCACCGCCGTCCCCTCGCGCGTCGGCCGTCGCTCGCCGCCGCTGCGCGCCCGCCCGCCGCGCGCGCCCACTCGGCCGCCCCTGCCACCGCTTCGCCGCAGCGCTTGCGCGCGACAGAGATTCTCGTCTCGTAGCCATGGCCGAGGAGCGGTGGTCGCCGGGGTGGCGAGGCGGAGAGAGGCCGGCCGCCACCGACGACGTTCGCGGCCGGGCATCCGCCGGAGGCGGTGGAGGCGTGCGACGCCATGGGATGGAAGGAGCCCACCAGATCGAGCCAAGGCCATCCCCACGCCTCAAAGGTAGGAGTAGCATCGAGGAGCCGAGCATACGGCGGCGGCCATGTAGTGGATGACGGTGGTGAGGGCCACCGTTATTAATTTGAGCTTGGTTTTTTCAGGAGGGACTGATTGGGCTCGGCAGACGGGTCGGGAAGACGGCGCGTTGGCTGCCGATCATCCAGCGCCGCCGAGCACCACGGCCCTTCTTCGCTGCGTCTTTGCCGCCCACAAGGTCGGCCTTTCTTCCCTTCTTTTCACCGCGATATTTTCTTATTGGGAGTGTGTGCGGTTGTTTACCATGCGGCGGGTGGTTGTTCAGTGAGCTAGCGATTCAGATTGGAGAGCAATTTGAGGCGCTCGGATCGCGATCGGCTTGAGATGCTCGGTGGTGAGTGATAATATGAAGCATTGCAACAACCAATTGGATGTGATATCTGCGTATGCTTTTACCTCCTTATACGGATCGTAGTTGCGATTTAATCAAGTGTTTTCTTGATGGTTGTGAAGAACTCTTATTGTAGAGTGCCTGGCTGGGTAGACATTAAAACTTTATTGGTCTTTATGCTGGCATTGGGTGCATCAAGTTGGTCAGTTCATGTTTCAGTTGTGGCAGTGATAGTGATCTGCATTGGCTATTTATCTGTTTGCTTGAGGGTTCACTGGAAAATATTTCCTTTTATATTGCGCATAATGTGAGAGTATGGTAAAGACCGCGGGAGTTGTATTTGAATATTTGTAGCCTAATTCAAATACTAGGGTTTGTAAGTGCGATGCTTTTGGGTACTCATGGTGAAGCATAGTGCACCAATATTTTTTAAGATCCTAGATATACTTAACATCTATTTGAGTTTGTTGCTATATGAGCTCATGTTGATTAATTCAAAGTTCCTTGCTGACTTTTCTATTCCACTACAACAAGACTGGGTTCTGTTCTTCTGCACAGCAAGTCATGAAAGGTGGTTGCTAACCTTCATTCCTTTCTCGTGAAACCAAAATCTTGTATTGCAAACCAGATCATCCTCTCTGTTGCGAATCTTTTTATTGCATTGCAACTAGCATAAATAACCTTTACAATATGTAAGTGATGATATATTTAAGTTAGTTTTGTTTGTGCCAATTGCCATGAAAATTACGCGGTTCCTTAAACTGAGGATTTGTTTGTGCCAACAACACCAAGAGAAGATTTCAAGGATAGCTGGTTCATTAAATTAAAATGAAAATGTTAACAGTGACATCCTTGTGGTCAAGTTCTCTGACTAGAATTTCCCAAATTTTATTGTACAACTCTTGAAGATTTTATGGCTGTGTATAGTTATTGCTTACCTCCTTAGAAACGCAGATCTAATTTGCTTACAGAGTATATGTTTTTTATTTTCCTAATATTTTGGTATACCTAAGCTGTGTACTGTGATGCTTATTATGGCATGTTCTAAACTTTGTTCTTCTTCAACATGCATAATATTGTGTCCCTAATATTCACATGGATGTAGCACTTACTGTTGTCCCCTCCCTAATATCCCTATGCTATTTGTAACACTTCTGCGCTGATTGTGATAGGTCGGAGGATCTTGTTGCACTTTGAAGCTGTTGATTCAGCATTTCTTGCTTGGGTCAACGGGGTACCAATTGGTTATAGGTATGGCATTAATAAATGCATTGTATTATTTATTTAGTATTTGCTTATATTTTATGAATCTCCAAAACTGTATACAGTGGCTTATAACGTGATATCATTCACATTAAACTAATTCCCTGTTCATTGTATGGTTATTTGAGTATCTGACTCTTTAACTTCTGCATGTGCTCCTTAAAAAGATATTTTAGATAGCAAAGTGGAGTACATGATAATTTTGGCAGGATGAACTATTTTCGTGTAGAATACATAAATTTATGTTTCTTTTTGTACATATATGTCTTTTCAATGATTTAATTTTGAGTTAGCATCTTTCACACCAACAAAAAATTTCATTTGCGAGGTCTGGATTCGTCCCCATCTTCTACTTCTATTCGTCCCCATCTTCTAAACCACGATGGAAAAGTCGTGACATCCATTGATCCCCTATTAGCGTATAATCACTCTCTAGTAACTTAATCTTACAGTTCCTTTGGCCAAGTTTAAGAGCCAGCTTTTGGGCCTTTCAACTTAGGGCCAGGTTGGCAATGTTGTGCTACATTGTGGTAGGAATCAAGTTAGTTACAGAGATTTTTTACCAATTCTAGTAATTATTTTTGTTAAGGCTCTGATAAAGATACTGCAGGTTTCTAGGTCACGCCCAAAGACGTACTAACGACGACATCATAGAAGACATCTTCAACAATAGCGACGGTGGTGGTAGCGCCACAACTCCAACAACCCCGAGGCATGAATTCCATTGTGAGCTCGATTGGTGTATAATCGTTGTACTTTATAATTTGTTGTGATGGATACGTTGTGATCGACTTATTGTGATGGACTTATTTTAATGGATGTGGATTGTATCTATTGTGGTTGTAATGTGTTGTACGTCATTGCGTAGTTTACAAATTGCCGTTGGATGTGTGATTGGATTATCTAAGGATCTGCTAGAATGTCTCCTTCGGTTTGAGAGATTGATATATATATTATAACCGCAAATGTTTTTTGTCTCACGAGTGGATGTCCTATTTACAAGAGAGGTCATGCGAAATTTTGTATATTCGGAGACTTAGTTTTAAGCCGGTTTTGAAGAGTTAAAAGGTTGGTTTGAGATTTTAGTAATCGTAATAGGTTTGGTGTCTCGTTTTTAATTATTCGCTCGCTTCAACTTCATTGTGGAGTTTGTCTTTTGTGTTACGATTTCGATCGATTTGAACAAAATAGATGATCCTTCTTATTTATTCTTCGCTTAGCAATTTTTAGTTTCAATTTTCTTTTGCCTTTTCTTTTCTTCTTTAGTTGTTATATGTATTGAGTGCGATACATATATATATATATATAAAAATTCATACATTTGGATATATATACATATATGTATTGAGTGCGATACATATATATATATAAAAATACATACATTTGCATATATATATATATATTTTTGTAAAAATGACAGTTAAACAGATTAAATTCGTGGGTTTAATAAACCCACGAATTTATCAGATTAAATTCGTGGGCTAAAAAACCCACGAATTTATCAGATTAAATTCGTGGGTTTATTAAACCCACGAATTTAATCTGATAAATTCGTGGGTTTTTTAGCTCACGAATTTAATCTGTTAAATTCGTGGGTTTATTAAACCCACGAATTTAATCTGTTAAATTCGTGGGTTTATTAAACCCACGAATTTAACTCAGAAACTCAATTAAATTCGTGGGCTTAGTAGAAACCCACGAATTTAACTTAAATTCGTGGGTACCCACGAATTTAATTAATTAATTTCGTCGAGTTAAATTCGTGAACTAAATTCGACGGTTTGCTCACGAATTTAAATTAAATTCGTGGGTTTTAGCTTAAATTCGTGGGTTTTTGGCCCACGAATTTTTCCCTGATTCTTGTAGTGTTCGTAACTGGTAGTTATAAAGGTAGATTTTGGGTATGCTATCAAATGTGCGGAGAAATGTGACTGGTCGAATATCGTATTTACCCCTCGTAACATAACAAGAAAAATATCTCTGGGCTTCTCGATGTGGTCGGATAAAGAAAGTGCATGTCCATACCACAAGTGGTCGAAGAGTCAACCACATGAAGTTATCCGTCACTATATTAGGAAAGGATTGAACAGTCCATGCATGACAAGTATCTCATCTAGAGTTCGATCAAGTTTCACAAGTCAAAAGGAGAATATGCAAACATATCATTTAGTTCAACTAGATATGAACCAGTCATATGGTGATACAGACCGGTTGTGAGCCGGTCAGATATAATCACAAACTTGTCGTAAGGAGTTAAGAATTGGTTGTGACTAGATGTGAACCGGTTGTAAGGAGTTACGAACTGGTCGTGAGTGACCTGGCTGCAGATCGTATTGCATAAGGTTCGTCCGATTTGATCTTTATGTACGCTCGGGGGGCATTATGTCATTCTAGGGACCGCTCAGTGATTGAAAAAAAGGGGTTTTCAGGTTGCAACCGAGTATGCATGAACCTACAGTCACACACTTAGCAAGTTGGAACATATTAGTTCAGATAGGATCCTTTGCTAATGGGCCGAATGAGCTCTACACTTTGATGGTCCCTAACATAGAGTTCCACCGAAAGGCTATATTAAGAGAGGCGTGAGGCTGAGGAAGACGTGCGATGCACACCCACCGAAACCCTAGTCACCACCTCCCGAATGCCTTATCGCGCATGCTGGAGCTAGCATACCGGCATATGGTGTTCCTTCGCTGAACATATGGACTTTGGTAGAGGCGTTGTTGCGTTGCGATGCTGCTCAGGACAATCGCGAGGTGCCGATCAGGACAACAATGAGGAGGACTTCCGAGGACATGGAAACGATCGAGTACTTCAACTACATAATGCGTACTACGTTGAAAGGGGTTGCTTAAACTCTACTTTTACTGCACTATGTGTTTAGCAGTAACAATTCATGATCTTTTACTCACATGGTTTCCTAGTTTACATGGTAAAAAAAATTTAGTTTGTATTAGTGTAGTGTACCCGTATTCCAACACCATAGGCACCATGCTACCATTAGGGCTGTAAATGAGCCGAGCTCGAGTTAGGTCCGAACCTCGACACAGGCTCGAGCTCGGCTTGGTCCAAGCTCGATAAGCTTGATAAGCTCGAGTAAGCCTGTTAATTCTGGTAAGCTCGGTAGGCACGGTAAGTTTGATAAGCTCGAGTAAGCTCGGCTCGAGTAAGCTTGATAAGCTCGAGTAAGCTCGGTAATTCTGGTAAGCTCGGTAGGCTCGGTAACAAACTTGAGTAGGCTCGGCTCGAACAAGCTCGAGAAAGCTCGGCTTAAGGAAGCTCGGTCCAGGCTCGAGTAGGCTCGCGAGCTATTCGAGCTCGGCTCGGTTAAGCTCACGAGCTCGAGTTCGGTTCGTTTGGAGCTCGAGCCGAGCCTTTTGCGGGCCTCGAGCTTTTTTTACAGCCTAGCTACTATGCAGTTTCTATTATTTTTTTCTCTTGCGTCTGATCCAAATTCCAAAGTTCAGACTTACAGAAGTAGTCATGTGCCACAACCACAGTACTACGTACTCCGGTACTCTTGTGAAAAGCTACTCCAATTTATTTCGTTCACCAACACAAAATTTTCACTCATGTGTACCATCTACCTTCTTTCCTCTTCATATATACCTGCACCTCATCTTGTGATCCCCTTCGACGATTCTCATCATTTTTTTTTGGTCGACTCTCTCTCTCTCTGAAACGGATTTGCTAGACTCGATCCTCATCATATTTTTCTGAGGTGAACCTGACATGCCTTAAGACCTGAGAGGAAGACTATGCAAAGAAATCAATGGTAACCCATAATACTAATTACTAGCCACTTCTTGTTATATTTTCCCCTGATCTCTCGTCCAAATGCCATCTAATAATCTGTTTCTTCTTTAATTTTTTTTAATACTCTTAAAGTGTAAACCTTGCCAAATAATCGTTGGTTGTTGGATGCAATGTTGATTTGGAATGAGCGGCATCGAGAAACAAACAGGAGGCGCATGCCACGCGAAGGTTGCTTTCCTGAGCTATCTGACTGCATAATGCTAGAAGAGGGCTAATCTGTGAATGCGCCTAACTGAGAACGAGGTCTCTTTCCCTCTGTATTCTGTAGCCAAATCTAGTGATGCATACCAATCTTGTTTGAGGCCGTACAGAAAATGCTAGTATCAATCGATCCTTGGCTTTTAATGTCTCCACAATGATCCAATTCTGCGCATCCGGTGATCAAATATGGCGCCGTGCGGCGCATGCGGTAGTGTTGGCGGAACTGGCCTTGGATGGAAACTAGGTAGACTTTGATCACTATGGCGCAGGTCATTGTCAAGTTTGACTCGAGTCACAGAATGAAATTGTGGTAGTTAAAATCGCCGAGTGGAGCTGCTCTTTTGTTTGCCGAACCAACAAAGGAGAGACTCTTTTGAGCACTTCTGGTGAGCACTAGTAAAAGTAGTTGTAATCCTCTTTGTACGACCTCGTGTGCATGTAGCAAATTCGCCGAAGCATCAAGTGCCCTTGAAAATCGTCTATTGCTTTGCTGTTCTTTCGAGAATTTTTTTTAAAATATACATTTTTAAATAATTTGCAAAATTAATACGACAAAACAAAAATTTACAAAAATAATACAATAGAGACAGAAGTCTTAGCCTTGTCGACCAAATAAACCCATGACAAAATAATCCATCGACTAATTCAATTTACGACAAAATACACATCTCAGCAACAGAGGCCGTATCGCCAAATGAAATGGCGACTGAGTTTTTGTTGTCATTTCAATTAATGGCGTCAGAAGCTCTATCACCATTTAAAGCGGTGATAGGGGTGTATTTTTGTTTTGGCGTATTAATTTTGCAAAATTATTTTAAAAATATATTATTTTTATAAAAAATTAGATCCTTCTCTTTTATCTGAAATGGACAGGACAGGACTGCTTGCGGCTAAACCTTAGTTCTGAATGATGTTGTTGCTACAGTTGGTTTTCCAACCAACTCGCTTGTGAACAGAATACGAACATGGACAAAATTTTGAGACTAGAGACGGTCCAAGTCGGTTCTTGATTTGAACGGTGGCAGGTTGTCCCTCTCACTGGAATAAGGTTACAACCAATTTCAAGGTAGCAGCAATTGTAGAATAATAATCCTTATATTAGAGCTCTGGAGATTCCGGCCACACACGCAAGCCACGTCGATTTCCGTTGATGCGTTCGCTCCGTACGCAGCCACGTTGCCCAGTTTCATCACGTTTTGATACAGCTTGAATAATATTTTTCCCTGCTCGGTCACCACAGTCCATGCGGCGCGGTAGGAACGGTGCTCCCCGCTTGCGTACATGAGACTCGCCCGGCCGATTTTCCCCAGCGACGCGTGGTGCGTCCGTGCGGCTGCTGCGTGGTATGCGTTTTTTTTTTTGCCAAAAAGGCCCTCAAAAATTTCTGAAATTACATATAAATTCTTTTTTTGCCACAAACGCAAAAAAAACAAAAAAATCGTGTCTTTTTCGCATAGGATCTCCAAAAAAATCTAAAATTATGTTTAGGACCCCCTTTTCAAACAAACCACCTCAGAAATTTGTGAAATTGCATCTAAGTCCTTTTAAAGCCCAATTTTTGCGAAAAGGCCCCCAAAAATACATCTATGTCCTTTTTTCCCAGCAAGTCCCCAAAAAATCCCAAAATTTGTTTTGGCCCGCATAGGCCGTCCGAAAATCCCGAAATCTAGGTTAATTTCTGAAGTTACGTTCAGGTCCACTTTTTCCCGAACAAATCCCCTTGGAAATTTTGGGAATTACATCTAAGTCTATTTTAGAGCCTGATTTTCTGCAAAAATGCCCCCAGAAATTCCAAAAAATGCATCCAGGTCCTTTTTTCGTAGAAAGGCCCAAGAAAATCCCCAAATTCATTTTAACCCGCATAGGTTGTCCTAAAATTCCGAAGTCCAGATCTTTTTTCACGAAAAGACCCCAAAAAATGAAATATGTTTTTTCATAGTCCCTCCAAAAATTCTAGAATTACGGCCGGGACCACTTTCCTCTGAGAAGCCCCTCTCGAAAATTTCTAACATTACATCTAGGTTAGTTTTAGCACCTAAATTTTTGCGTAAAGTCTCTCAGGAATTTCCAAAATTACATTTATGTCAATTTTTTTGCAGAAAGGCCTAAAAAACCCAAAGTTCGTTTTCCTGCACATGCCCTCTAACAATCCCGAAATTACGCCTAGGTCCACTTTTCCCCGGCAGACCCTATTGAAAATTCCCATAATTACATCTAGATTCTTTCTTGTTGGGAAAAGCCCCCAAAAAAAATTCCATCCGATTTCACTTTTTGTGACAAACCCGCCAAGAAGAATTTCGGGATTACATCCGATGTTACATCCAGACCCCTTTTTCCCGAGAAGATCCCAAAAAAACTAGAACTAGTTTTTTACGAGCCACGTGATTTTTTCCCCTCTACCAGTGTGGCAGTGTACGCCGCGCCCATGCATCTAGTAACTTCGAGAAAGCAACAACTTCTCGAAGTGAGAGATGACTTGTCTCAGTGTTAGACGATGGCTGCTTCTGATCAAAGAGCCTACCTGTTGTCGGGTTGCCTAACGAATGACATGCAAGTGCTGCATGATGGCCACTCAGGAGTTAAAGATCCTATTTGGGGGTTGTGCTTCAGCTAGACTTCGGATTTAGAATGGAAGCCCAACCAAATAAGGCGACTTCGCAATGGCTGTGAAGCACAGCCCAACCAAAAGCCCCCTCAATATCGCAGCCATGCAGACGTGCTTCTTCGACTGTGGCTTTGCCTTCTCCCGATCCAGCCCCCTCCTCCCGATCTCGCCCACCCTCTCCTCGCCCGGTGGCCTCCTCCCCGCTGCATCACCACCAGCCCGCCTCCCCACCTCGGTCGTCGCCTTGGTTGCCACCTCCCCGCCTCGGAGCCATCCCCGACACCTCAATCTCCTCACCGATCTGTCATCGCCTCGGCTGCCGCCTCCCTGCTGAAAGCATCTAGGCACCCATGTTGTTTTGGTTCTGATAATTAATGACAACTTTGATCAATGGACTAATATCTTCCTTGAGAATATTGAAAGTATGTCAATCCCAGAGTTGCTGACCATGGAAATACCAAGGAAGGCACAAAGAGAAGATCAATATGTCAAGATCGTGAAAAGGTATAATTATAAGGTTCTTTTTCTAGTATTTTGTCGATCTTGGAGTCTAAAGAAAAGATCGGTTTGCTAGAATTAGGGTCGTACTATAAAGAGGGATTTTGACGCTTATCTTGATGTCCTTAGGGTTTAAAGGCTCAAATTACATATTCAAATGGATGTTTGATGATATATATGTTCCTAAAATAGAAAATCTTTTTAAATATATCAAGTCTCTGAAATCGGGCATATCGCCCATGGCGACACGGTGCTCTGGTGGTGTAGCACCGCCCGATAGAGACGGTGTGAAAATTCCAGAGAAGCTCTTTTCTGGGTTTTGGTAGCCGGTGCTACCGCCCATGATAGCCCGGTGCTACCGGACCATCGGTAGCACCGAACATATAACCCAGTATGAAAATCACAGAGGGGTATGTTTTGGGCATTTTTGGTAGCCCGATTCTACCACCCATGGTAGCCCGGTGCTACCGGACCATCGGTAGCACCGGACATATAACCCGATGTGAAAATCACAGAGGGTGTGTTTTTTGGGCACCTTGGTAGCCTGGTGTACCGCCCATGGTATCCTGGTGCTACCGGACCAGCGGTAGCACCGGTCCTCAGCCCGGTGCTTAAATTCCAGAGAGATCAATTTTTGAAGAAGCAAAATGAAAAAGGGCCCGGTGTTACCGGCCCTAGTTGGGCAGTAATACCGGACCTTGTGTAATGGTCTCTGGCAAGTGCATTAAATGCAATGTTCTAGCCGTTGAAATGAAGCCTGGTGCTACCGGTCCTACATGGGCGGTAGCACCGAAAAAACAGACTTTTGCCCATTTCGAGCTCCAATGGCTAGAAAAGTTTGGTGGAGGCTATAAATACCCCCCACCTGCATTCTAGAGGCTCTCTTGGTCCTCATTGATGATATTTGAGCTCTAGCAAGTGTTCTCCACTCTTTTATGCATTCAATTTTCATTTGTGAGTGTGAGAAACAAGGTTGAGTGTTGCATTTCGTGTTTGAGCCTTTATACACCAATATTTGACCTCAAGCAAGCGTCAAGGTTTATTATTGTTGGAGGTTGCCGCCTCCTAGACGGCTTGGTTGCGATCGTGCACGGTGAGCTTCTCTACGGAGATTGTGAGAAGCCCGGCAAGTTGTGAAGGCCGGGATTCGCCTATCCGGAGTGGGGAAGAACTACCTTAGTGATCGAGGAAGGCTCAAGCGAGTGGAGCCGGATTGAAGTGGTTCAAGTCACCTCAACGTGGAGTAGGGGAGACCGGTAAGTCTCCGAGACCACGGGTTAAATTTCTTGTCTCCTATTTTTATGATTTGTATTTTTCGTTGTTGAGAATCTATTTCATCGATAGCATATTCTTGTTTGTTTTTGTGATCAATAGTGATTTTGCTACGCTTGAATTGACATAGTGTCTCAAGTAATTGCTAGAGAAATTTAGTGTAAATTTGCAATTTGTATCTCTATATCTTAGTGTCATTCGTAATTACTAAATAGTTTTGAAAAAATATTGAAACCTCCTATTCACCCCCCTCTAGTCGGTTATCCTTGATCCTACAAGTGGTATCAGAGCCCGAACTCTCTTTTTGGGCTTCACCGCCTATAAAGTAAGGATAGCTAGCGATGGGGTGTCAATAGGCAAGACCCTATTTTTCGATGGTACCAATTATACTTACTGGAAAATTCGTATGACCATTTATCTTAAGGCCATGAGCCCAAGCATATGGAGAATTGTAGTTGAAGGTTTCACTCCGGGGGTCAATCCCACACTCACAATAGACCAAGAGGAGCGAAACACTCATCTTAATGCTCAAGCCATGAATGCTCTTTTTGGTGCTTTGAACGCGGATGAGTTCAATCGAGTGAGCAATCATGAAACAGCTCATGAGAAAGGGAGATCATGCCATGTAATAAATTGTTAATAGTACTTGATTTCTAGTTATGCTTACTTTACATTGTTTATGTGTAGATTTGAGGGTGCAAGTATTTTTGATAGCATGGCTTGGTGATGAATTTGCAACATTTGTGGATGACTTAGAATGCTCATTACATAAAAAAATTGTCAAACTTAAAAAAAAAGTTTTTGTTTTCTCTCTTTTGTATTCTTGATGAATCCATTGTCAAAGGGGGAGAATTTTGCCACTTTGGAGAATTTGGAGGAGATTTTTGGAGAACTTTTATACATGCTTTACACATGCACATGCTCTTGTACAAGTGGTATTCAATTATTCACTTACATTTTTCTTCTTAGGGGCAGATTTTTCTTATTTTCACCTAGGGGAGTTTTTTACTTTGCATATTTGTCAAAGGGGGAGATTTTGTGTTTTTCACTTTGTCTTTTGATTTTAGAACTTTTTGATTTCAAAAACATTTCTTGTGAAATGAATGCCAATGTTCAATTCTAAGTGGTGTTGCCAATGTTTTCATCAAGGGGGAGATTGTGAAATCATGTGCTGAAAAATTGGCTTAGTAATGAAATTGGCATTGCAAAGTGGATGTGATTATGGCATGTGTGGTGCTTGCATGTGCTGTGTCTGATGATTATTTGATATGCTAGTGATAGCATGATATTGGTCTTGCTTGATGCAATGCGCTCGTGTGAGTGTTTGCATGGACTGATGTTGAGTCAAGTCGTAGACTTGTGCTCGGAATTATTTCTTGTTTATTCATGTGCAGGTGTTGCTTGAGGGCGAACTGGTCGATGACGGGACCGGAACTAGGTTCATGGAGGAACTGAGGTTCGGGACTAGATTCAGAGAGGAATCGAGGTCTTGGTGGTCAAGGATGTCATGCGGAACGTTCGGGCTAGAGAACATGCACATGGAGGCTGGTTAGTCACGTATTTATAGCATGTGGGCTGTACATACGTGCAAGAGTTGTTTTTGGCCGGTTTGGGCCAGGTTGAGATGTATACAAACTCTTTCCATGTGGGAAGTGGAGTTGTATTCAATCTCCTTATGTTTGCTCAGTATAAATAGGGGGAGGTGTCTCCTGTTTATTTAGAGCGCTGAGTTTTCTTTTAGGGTTGTACACTTTTGTTTAGAGTGCTGTAACCAGACTAGACAAAAAGAAATAAAGATCGATTTCTTTTCGGCTAAAGAGTCCCCTGCGGCTCGAAGGCTTCCGGGCGGCTGGAAAACCTTCACGTACCTGAAGGTCTCCACGGCAGAGCGTTTGTTCCTGGCGCCTGATTGCTCCTGGCGACCGCAGCAAGCGAAGGAAAACCGCGTGCTACAGTAAACGTCGTTGCTTTGGTACTTTGCCACAGTATTCGCTGTATACTGTTCATGCATGATGTGCTGCGGTATTTGATTCTATTTACCCGGTTTTCGTTTTTATAGATTGATTCATTGTCTCTCTTGTTTCAACAAGTTTAATATTGATTTGATCCATACAAAACCTTCCTAGAGTATCAACTTAGAGTTTCTCAAAGTTTCGTTGGTTAATCTTTTGAGATTGTGATTAATCACGAAATTAGAGTTTGGTCAGTTCTCGTCATAATCTGTCACAGCATGCTTGCGAGGTTAATAACTTTTGATCCGTAGGTTCGATCGAGTTGATTCTTGTTGGGTTAGATTCATAATCGAGTCTAGTTTCTTCAGTTAAAATTTCACATTAATCCAATGGTGGAATCTTCAATTAATCTCATTGTTTGGGTTTGGTCCGTAGCTAGTTTGAATTTGGTCTATCGCTGTTAGATCGGTTTTCGTTTCAGTCGTCTTGCAAAGAATATAACTCCAGATCCATAAGTCCGATTGAGTTAATTCTTTTTGTGTTAGCTTCGGAATTGAATTTAGTTTCTACAGTTAAAATTTCATATCAATCTAACGGTTAGATCTTCTGAAATCTTAGTTTTAGTGAATATATATCAGTCTGTCTCGTTTGGTCCGGAGTGTATTGATTTGGTTTTGCTCTGAGAGAAATTTGGTCCGTAGTACATGTGAAAATTTGGTCCGCACGAAGTTTGGTCCGGCGTACAAGTAAAAGTTTGGTCCGGTGCAATAAGGTTTATGTTGAATTCAAATTAAGCGATCTGAGTTTGTTTGGGGTGTTTCAAAAATCATAAAAAATTTATTTTAGCTTCCGCGCAATTATTCACCCCCCCTCTGATTGCTAGGTTAGTATATTTCGATCCTACAAGTGGTATCAGAGCAAAGTTTTTCTAATTAATCTTAACCGGTGATTAAAAATCATAGAAATAGATAGATATTCGACAAAACCTTGTGTTTTCGATGGAGTTGATTTTCAGTTTTGGAAGGCCAAGATGGAGGCATACATTCAAGCTCAGGGCTTTACAATTTGGGAGAAGGTCTACAAACCATATGAAGTACCCGAGAACGACAACGTCAATGACGCCAATCGTGCACATGTTGAAGCAAGCGACAAAGCGCGCAACTTGATCATCCAGGGCTTGGGGACGCAATGACTTCGACCGAGTGGTTCATCTTCGATCCGCATATGAGGTATGGAAATCTCTTTGTGACTATCACGAAGGATCAAACACTGTCAAAGAGGTTCGCCAAGATATTTACAAAAAGAATATATGCGTTTGAGATGAAACACGGTGAGTCTATAGATGACTTTTTGCGCTTTAATAAAATTCTTAGCAATTTACGTGCTTGTTGGGGTTAGCTATGGCGATCTTCGTTAATGCTAGACAAATGCTTAGTGCTTTGGACATGTCGATTGTGGGAGATGAAGGTAACATCTATACAAGAATCTACTATCATGAGCACACTCACATTAGATGTTCTTTACTCTAAGTTGAAGACTCATGAATTAGATGTTCTTGCTAGGAAGGTAATTCTAAATCAATTGCTTTGATCTCTAACCTAACATGTCAAATGTTAATTCTTCTTCTAGCTTTGCTTTGTCCTCCTTGTCGTCTTTAACAGATGAACAAATTGAAGAATTCCCTGAAGAAGATTTGGCACTACTCTCTTCTCGCTTTAATAAAGCTTTGCAGAATATCAGAATGAGAAAGAGAGTAGGCGGTGGTCCTCCTAGGTGCTACGAGTGTGGCGATCTCAACCACATTCATCCGAATTGTCCAAAAATTTTGGTAAAAATTCAAAAGAAGAAAAGGACAGAGGAACGACAAGAAGAAAGCTTCAAGCAGCAAAGAATAAGAAAAGAAGCTTTTGAACCGCAAAGTTGTTCATCGAGTTCTTTCCGCCCTTGAACAAGTCAATTTGAGCGATGTGGACTCGGGAAGTAGCGAAGAAGACACAACAACGCCAACCAAGCGTGAACTTACTGGTTTGTGTCTTATGGCAAGAAGTGATGAAAGCCTTACTGAAGATGACCACGACAAATGACTTCAATGAGGTAGAGCCTTCTTATGATGAATTAGCCATATTTGTTGCTCGTCTTGGTAAATTGCTTGATAAACGCGACAAGAAAATCAAGAAACATGATTTTATTGTTGAATCATTGAATCTTTGAAATTGCTAGACTTAAATCCTTGATTCACGATGATGATGCTTGCAAATCATGTGACTTAATTTACAATGAGCTCACTTTGCTTAGGAAAGAACGTGCTTCCTTGATTGAGCAAAATAAGAAAAATGAGAAACATGTTAGACATGCTAGCTGTTTCACTGATGATTTGCATGATTCAATTTCTTGTTCTAAATGTTCAATTCTTGAATTGAAATTGAAAGATGCAAATGCTAGAGTTTCTCAAATGATTAATGATATGCTCACTCATGAGGTTCTTTCATGCTCAAATTGTCGCAAACAAAAGGCTAAAGTGGACGTTCCATGCAATAATTGTTTAACTCTTGCTAAGAAGGTTGATTACTTGCAAAATTCTTTAGAACGCTTCACTAATGGCAAGGAAAATTTGAACATGATTTTGGACCAATCTAAGGTTAGCTCAAACAAGAAAGGTTTAGGTTTTGATCCTTATGCTTCATATGAAACCAAACCTCCCACTGTTGTTCAGGCTCTTTGCAATGACAAAATTGAGAGTATTAATGAGCCTAAGAAAATTATCTTTAAGTCCGCTGGAGTTTTATCCTCTACTATGATGAATGCAAATGTTGCTTCTGCTTCTAAAGCTAGACATCGTGTTAAGTACATTTGCACTCATTGTGATAGAGATGGACATTTAGTAGATTTTTGCTTTAGACTAGCTAAACAACAAAAGAAAGAAAAAGCTAAGGCTAGGTCTAATCTCAGACAGGCACGCTTTGCTTCTCATTATGTGCCTAGAGTGATGCAAACACCTTTTGTTGCTAGAAACACGGAAAGTGCAAATCGATTTTGTGCATATGAATACTCGTATTGTGCCTCTCTTTCACAGCGTCATGTGTCTCGATCTTTGGATTCCTAAACATCTCATTTCTAACCCGATCGAGGCCTCGACATTTTACGCTTCTATGTAGGCTTCTCGCGAGGAAGGAGAACATATGGCTAGTGGATTCGGATGCTCACGCCACATGTCCAGTAATAAAATTGGTTCTCCTCCTCACTCGTGCATCTCGTCTTTGAAAGTGTAACTTTTGGAGATGCTTCTTCAAGCTCGGTTGTGGCAAAAGGTGCAAAGGTGTAAATGACAAGTTTATGTTTAAAGATGTGGCTCTTGTTGAAAACACGAAATATAACTTTCTTTCAGATCTCAAATGATTGATGAAGATCTTGAGGTATGCTTTAAGAAAAATGAAGCAAAGTGTTAGATGCTTCAGTGAACTTGTTTTCGGATTTCGATTTGGAAGAGTGTTTAAAGATGATTTTGATGTATCACCTTCTTCTAAGCATAGGTGTCTAGTTGCCAATGTTTCTAAATATTTATTCTTTTGGCATCGTAGGCTTGGTCACGTTGGTTTTGATCATCTAACACGTGTTAGTGGTTTAGACCTCATTCGTGGTTTGCCTAAGCTTAAGGGTGATAGCGAGATAGTATGCTCTTCTTGTAGACATGGTAAAATGATTGCGAGTTCACATCCACCTCTTACTATGGTGATGACAAACGCGCCGGACAACTACTACATCTTGACACGGTTGGACCTTCTCGAGTTGATCTTATGGAGGTAAATGGTACGTTCTTGTGATTGTTGATGATTATTCAAGATACTCTTGGGTTTATTTTATGGCATGTAAAGATGAGGCTTTTAGTCATTTTAGAAGTCTTGTTCTTAGATTATCTATTGATCATCGAGGTCTCTTAGAGCAATTAGAAGTGATAATGGGCTGAATTTAAAAATTCTTCATTTGATCACTTTTGTGTTGAAAAGGAATTGATCATCAATTTTCATCTCCTAGAGTACCTCAACAAAGCGGTGTAGTTGAGCGGAAAAATAGAACTTTGGTGGAAATGGCTAGGACCATGCTAGATGAATATCAAACTCCTAGAAAGTTTTGAAATGAGCGATATCAAGCGCATGTTATGTTTCAAATCGTGTTTACTTAAGATCAAAATTGGGTAAAGCGCTTATGAACTTCGGTTTGGACATAGGCCTAGCGTTTCTCATTTGAGTTTTGGATGCAAATGCTTTGTCTTGAAATCTGGAAATCTTGATAAATTTGAGGCTAGATCGTTGGATGGCATTTTCTTGGATACCCTGCTCATATACGTGGCTATCGTGTGCTTGTTTTGGAGACTAACAAAATTGTAGAAACTTGTGAAGTTACTTTTGATGAGACTAGTCAGGCACTAGTCCAAATAATGCAGTCACAGTGCATATGTTCGGGGAGAGTATTTTTGTTCATGAGGGCGATGATGATGTTGAGGATGAGGTATTGGTTCCTCTTGTACAACCAAGCTGTAGCACTTTGTGGCACCTACTGCTACATCACATACAGTTTGAGCATCCTCAAGCTACAACCTCATCTGTACATCTTTGAAAATGAAGATGAAGAAGGAGAAGTTTCAAATTACAGCTCCTTGCATATTCAAAGGAGGCATCCACGAGCAGATGATTGGAGATTTAAATGAGAGAGTCACCGGTCCAGGTTTATTGCTTCGATACTCTTGCTCATTCTGCTTTTGTCGCTTCTTTTGAACCCAAAGATATATCTCATGCATTAAGAGCGAATCTTGGATCAATGCCATGCATGAGGAATTAGAAATTTTGAGCGCAATAAAGTGCGGAAACTTGTTTCTCCACCTCCGATTTTAATATTATTGGAACAAGATGGGTTTTCAAAAATAAACAAAGTGAGGATGGTGTTGTTGTTAGAAACAAAGCTAGATTGGTTGCTCAAGGTTTTCACAAATTGAAGGTTTAGATTTTGATGAAACCTTTGCTCTGTTGCTATAATTGAAGCCATTAGAATTCTTTTAGCATTTCTTTGCATCTAAAGGTTTTAGATTGTATCAAATGGATGTGAAAAGTGCTTTTCTAAATAGCTATATCAATGAGGAAGTTTATGTTAAGCAACCACCTGGTTTTGAAAATCCAAAGTTTCCAGATCATGTTTACAAATTGTCAAAAGCTTTGTATGGTTTAAAACAAGCCCCTAGAGCATAGTATGATAGGTTAAAAACTTTTTTACTTGAAAAGGGGTTTACAATGGGAAGAGTTGACAAAACTCTCTTTTTACTCAAGCAAGGCAATGATCAATTATTTGTTCAGATTTATGTTGATGATATTATCTTTGGTGGTTCCTCTCATGTTTTAGTGTCTGAGTTTTCAGAAATCATGAAGAAGGAATTTGAGATGAGCATGATGGGTGAATTAACTTACTTTTTGGGACTGCAAATCAAACAAGTAAATGAAGGTACTTTTGTTCATCAAAGCAAGTACACAAAAGATTTGCTTCGTCGCTTTGGGATGGAAAGCGCAAGCCGATCATGACAGATGGGAGGCACTTGCACACTTGATCGGATGAAGATGGTGAGCGGTTGATCAAAAGGAATATAGAAGCATGATAGGTTCACTTTTGTACCTCAACTGCATCAAGGCGGATATACAATTTCTTGTGTGTTTGTGTGCTCGTTTTCAAGCTTTCCCATGTGCTTCACATCGCCAAGCTGTCAAGCGAATTTTCAGGTATCTTCATGGTACTCAAGAATTTGGCATATGGCTTTCGCTTGCTCATGTATTAGTTTAAGAGCATTTTCGATCTTGACTTTGGAGGTTGTAGAATTGATAGAAAAGTACATCTGGTACATGTCACTTCTTGGGTAATTCTCTTATTGCATGGTCATCTAGAAAACAATCTTACATTGCACAATCAAGCTCTTGAATCTAAATATGTAGCTGCTGCTAGTTGTTGTTCTCAAATTCTTTGGATAGTAGATACTCTTAAAGATTATGGGGTTAATTTGGATAGTGTTCCTCTTTTATGTGATAACACTAGTGCAATTTGTATTGCTAAAAATCCTGTGCAACATTCTAGAACCAAACATATTGAGATCAGATTTCACTTTCTTAGGGATCATGTAGAAAAGGGAAACATTGTGCTTCATCATGTGGATACTGAACATCAATTGGCGGACATTTTCACAAAACCTTTGTCTTCTTCTCGTTTTGCTTTTATTCGGGGAGAACTTGGGGTCGTTCATCCAATGGGTTTGTTTTTGAGGGGGAACTTTTGAAAATTTTGTAATACTTTGTAACATACTTTTATTTTGTGTGGTTCTTAAATGAAAAAAAGTAGAAAACCAATGAAAAAGTAATGAGCATTATATTTCATACACATATGTCATTTGAAGCCATGTTTATGCTACAAAGTCTTTGCAACCTCATGTTTATGCATATATGGTGTAGTTTATGTCATGACTATTTAATTGGAATGGCAACTTGAATTAAATCTTGTCATGGTTGAACTTTCTCGACTATCTTGATCCTGCTCAAAAGTGCTAAATATGAAATTTATCAAAATTAAGTGCTAAAGCTCAAAGAGTGATTGTTGATAAATGCAAGATCAAGGTTATGTACTATCACACTTCTTCTTTACGAGACTGCTTATCATTGCACTTTGATATGAACTTGGAAGAGGTTGTGTATGACCGAAACCATGAAACCTTAAGCTTGTGATTGCTTGGCATGGTAGAAAAGTAAGGCTGATGGTGCATATAATTCCTTGCAATTGTTATTGTTGCAATCAACCAATGAATCAGTTTTTCAAGCATAAATAAAGTGCACAAAAATTCAAAAATTTCAGGTTTTGAGATTGTTGAGGAAGGGAGATCATGCCATGTAATAAATTGTTAATAGTACTTGATTTCTAGTTATGCTTACTTTACATTGTTTATGTGTAGATTTGAGGGTGCAAGTATTTTTGATAGCATGGCTTGGTGATGAATTTGCAACATTTGTGGATGACTTAGAATGCTCATTACATAAAAAAAATTGTCAAACTTAAAAAAAAAGTTTTTGTTTTCTCTCTTTTGTATTCTTGATGAATCCATTGTCAAAGGGAGAATTTTGCCACTTTGGAGAATTTGGAGGAGATTTTGGAGAACTTTATACATGCTTTACACATGCACATGCTCTTGTACAAGTGGTATTCAATTATTCACTTACATTTTTCTTCTTAGGGGCAGATTTTTCTTATTTTCACCTAGGGGAGTTTTTTACTTTGCATATTTGTCAAAGGGGGAGATTTTGTGTTTTTCACTTTGTCTTTTGATTTTAGAACTTTTTGATTTCAAAAACATTTCTTGTGAAATGAATGCCAATGTTCAATTCTAAGTGGTGTTGCCAATGTTTTCATCAAGGGGGAGATTGTGAAATCATGTGCTGAAAAATTGGCTTAGTAATGAAATTGGCATTGCAAAGTGGATGTGATTATGGCATGTGTGGTGCTTGCATGTGCTGTGTCTGATGATTATTTGATATGCTAGTGATAGCATGATATTGGTCTTGCTTGATGCAATGCGCTCGTGTGAGTGTTTGCATGGACTGATGTTGAGTCAAGTCGTAGACTTGTGCTCGGAAGTATTTCTTGTTTATTCATGTGCGGTGTTGCTTGAGGGCGGCCCAGTCGATGTGGGGACGGAACTAGGTTCATGGAGGCGAGGTTGGGACTAGATTGAGAGAGGAATCGAGGTCTTGGTGGTCAAGGATGTCATGCGGAACGTTCGGGCTAGAGAACATGCACATGGAGGCTGGTTAGTCACGTATTTATAGCATGTGGGCTGTACATACGTGCAAGAGTTGTTTTTGGCCGGTTTGGGCCAGGTTGAGATGTATACAAACTCTTTCCATGTGGGAAGTGGAGTTGTATTCAATCTCCTTATGTTTGCTCAGTATAAATAGGGGGAGGTGTCTCCTGTTTATTTAGAGCGCTGAGTTTTCTTTTAGGGTTGTACACTTTTGTTTAGAGTGCTGTAACCAGACTAGACAAAAAGAAATAAAGATCGATTTCTTTTCGGCTAAAGAGTCCCCTGCGGCTCGAAGGCTTCCGGTGGTGGAAAACCTTCACGCACTGAAGGTCTCCACACAGAGCGTTTGTTCTGGCGCTGATTGCTCTGGCGACCGCAGCAAGCGAAGGAAAACCGCGTGCTCTGATGCGTCGTTGCTTTGGTACTTTGCCACGAGTATTCATTGTATCTTGTTCATGCATGATGTCTTTGCGGTATTTGATTCTATTTACCCGGTTTTCGTTTTTATAGATTGATTCATTGTCTCTCTTGTTTCAACAAGTTTAATATTGATTTGATCCATACAAAACCTTCCTAGAGTATCAACTTAGAGTTTCTCAAAGTTTCGTTGGTTAATCTTTTGAGATTGTGATTAATCACGAAATTAGAGTTTGGTCGATTCTCGTCATAATCATCACAAACATGCTTGCGAGGTTAATAACTTTTGATCCGTAGGTTCGATCGAGTTGATTCTTGGTGGGTTAGATTCATAATCGAGTCTAGTTTCTTCAGTTAAAATTTCACATTAATCCAATGGTGGAATCTTCAATTAATCTCATTGTTTGGGTTTGGTCCGTAGCTAGTTTGAATTTGGTCTATCGCTGTTAGATCGGTTTTCGTTTCAGTCGTCTTGCAAAGAATATAACTCCAGATCCATAAGTCCGATTGAGTTAATTCTTTTTGTGTTAGCTTCGGAATTGAATTTAGTTTCTACAGTTAAAATTTCATATCAATCTAACGGTTAGATCTTCTGAAATCTTAGTTTTAGTGAATATATATCAGTCTGTCTCGTTTGCTCCGGAGTGTATTGATTTGGTTTTGCTACAGTAGAAATTTGGTCCGTAGTACATGTGAAAATTTGGTCTGGCACGAAGTTTGGTCCGGCGTACAAGTAAAAGTTTGGTCCGGTGCAATAAGGTTTATGTTGAATTCAAATTAAGCGATCTGAGTTTGTTTGGGGTGTTTCAAAAATCATAAAATTTTTATTTTAGCTTCCGCGCAATCATTCACCCCCCCTCTGATTGCTAGGTTAGTATATTTTGATCCTACATTATGGGTATTAAAATTTTTGGTACTCTCGTTAGAAATCTCCCCGATAACAACAAAGAGCAGCTAGGGCCACTCTTTGCTGTGGACAACTCTGTAAGCACACATTCAGGCAAGTCACCCTTCGGCCATGTCTTATGAACTGATTTTGTGGCTTGGGTTGTTTTGAAATTCTTGTATTCACATCAACAAGTTAATTTCTAAAAGAAATAAAAATATGCCAAGTGGGTCAGGTAGATCCAGTGGATGATTTTGATGAAGCTGGGCCAGATAGGTCCGATGGTAAAACCATAATCCAAGCAGGGTTGTGGAGATATTTAGTGGGTAGAGGAGTTTAGGGTATGAACAACCCAGGTATGGTTGTTGTGGAAATCAGGGCTCCTCTACATGGGATATCATTTAAGGTCAAAACCATACTGATGCTTGTTTACCTTAAAAACGGCACAAACCGTACTGACTATAGACGTAGTATGAGATGGGCTGAACTAAGTAACCAACAAGTAGCTGTCTCTGCCAAGGGTGAGAATGTGACTGTGCCAGGTGGGGGCAGTCACCCTAGGGTGAGACGTCGAGGAGGAGTCTCGACCCGCGTGTCTTTGGTGAGGCAAGGTGGTATGGCAGAGGTTAGAGTACAGTTGGCCAAAGGTTCTGTTTCCTTGGCTTAGTCGTGTGCCAAAGGAATCGCACTAGTCAGACAATATAAGCCAAGTGATGCTATGGGCAAAGCAGTACACCTCTTATCATAGTTAAAATATGATATCACTCCTAACTTCCGGAAAGTGCGTCGTGTGGGCTTTCCTCTAACACATGATGTAAGATCCCACATTACTCTGCCGTCAATAGATTTAAAAGTTAAAACCTGACTTTTTCTAACAAATGGGCAAAGGGATAGATACTTTGGGTAAAGAGCTACTTTGGAGTGACGGCTCGATGGCTGGAAAAGTGTGTGTTTGTGTGTGTGTGTATACTCATGCATAGCTTTTTCGTAGCTTGCTGAGTACTAGAGTATTCAAACTTGCTTTATTTGTTAGATTACAGAACCTACTGAGTCCACAAGCCCAGACGAAGTAGATGGTGATTTTCATGATGATATGATTTATTGCTATGATGATGATGTTGCTGTGGAGGGTTATGGATATGAGAGAGTAGACGACTAGAACCTAGCGGAATAAAATACCCTCAGGAGAGAGGCACTAGAGTAATATTGTGTTAAATAGTGGGCGATGTAGAGATCCAGTAGCCAGACCTAAGACTATACTATAAAGTACTTCAAGAATAAATCCCCGTATACTATGCGGTTGATGTTTCTACATGTACATGTGTTGTTTTCCTTAGCTGATTCTAGCGCTCACGTTACTGCGATGTTTTTCTTTGGTTACAGCGTAGTCGAGCAAAGTGGCGTCACAAAGCGGCATGGCTGGCGAGGCCCCGCTCCTCTCCCCTACAGCCTACCTAGCCACCTCCCTACCTCGGCCGGCATACCCTACTGCGGGCCCGCGGTAGTGTCACCTTGCCCGGCCGTGCCAGCGTGTCTCTGTGCCGCCTCCGTGCCGTGCCGGCATGGACCGGACCCAAACGACTGTGCCGGGTCGTGCCACCCATCGTGCCCTGTTCGCGGGCTCGGCACGGCCCGAGCTACAGTTGCCTGCAGGCACGACCCACTTCGTGTCAGGCTGGGTTTTAGACCGGACTGTGCCTGTTGTGCCTCAAGCCGACCAAAAAAGCTCGACCTAATGCCCGCTCTAATGGATGAAAAAGTAGCCTCCCTGGCTGACTAGATGGTCGGCAGAAATTGACGTTCGCCAAACCGTTTTCCCCTTGTGAGAAGGGGCAAGAAATCTGTATTTCATGGCGAGCACACAGGCTGAGCCCAAAAATCATCCCCCTGCCGCGGTAGCCACACCCACAAGCCGGCGCCCCCACAAAAACTGCCACGCCGGGTGCGCCCGCGCCAATCCGCGGCGCCCACCTCAGCCCCCCTTATCCCCGCCTCACCCACTCGCGCCGCGCCCCTTATCCCCTCCTCCGCTCCGTCTCGTGCGTTACAAACACCCAGACAAACCGCGAACGCCCCGCCTCGATCTCAAAGTCTCCTCCACACGCCTCCGCGTCGCGCGCGCCACGAAGAACCGGCGGACGCGGCAGCAATGGCAGCCCTCACGACCTCCGTCGCCACCTCCACCGCCTTCGCTGCCAAGCCGCGCCTGGCGCGCCCGTCCCCGGCGGCGGCGCGCCTCTCCGTGTGCTGCTCCGCGGCGTCGCCCGGCGAAAACAGACCCTCGCTGGCCGCGTCCGTCAAGACCTTCTCCGCCGCACTCGCGCTGTCGTCGGTGCTGATCTCGTCGGCGGCCACCTCCCCGCCGCCCGCGGCGGCCGACATCTCCGGCCTGACCCCCTGCAAGGAGTCCAAGGCGTTCGCCAAGCGCGAGAAGCAGTCGATCAAGAAGCTCCAGTCGTCGCTCAATAAGTACGCGCCGGACTCAGCGCCGGCGCTCGCCATCCAGGCCACCATCGAGAAGACCAAGCGCCGGTTCGACAACTACGGCAAGTTCGGCCTGCTCTGCGGCTCCGACGGCCTGCCGCACCTCATCGTCGACGGAGACCAGCGGCACTGGGGTGAGTTCATCACCCCGGGCCTGCTCTTCCTCTACATCGCCGGCTGGATCGGGTGGGTCGGCAGGAGCTACCTCATCGCCATCCGCGGCGAGAAGAAGCCCGCCATGAGGGAGATCATCATCGACGTCGAGCTCGCCTCGCGGCTCATCCCCAGGGGTTTCATCTGGCCCGTCGCAGCCTACCGCGAGCTGATCAACGGCGACCTCGTCGTCAAGGACTCCGACATCGGCTACTACTAAGCGCCCGTGGAGGACTCTGCACGCATGGTTCCTTAGGCACTCCCCGGTCAGGTGAGGCATCACACATTCTTTTTTTTTTTTAATTTTGGCCAGAAGCTGGCATTCGGTATATAAGAAGAATAACAGCTAGGCTACAGACGCACGCACACACACACACACGCGCCGTACTCAGCTCATACGCACCCGAGCGAGTCCAGAGTCTTGAACCGGGCGGGCCACTCGCGCAACTGGCGATGTTAGCCAATCGAGCTCTCGCTCGTTCGTGGCATCACACATTCACATTTATGCACTATATATATGGGCATGCATGATGCATCCATGGCTGCCGTACCGTGCATCCTTCTTCTCTCATGTTTCAGTTCAGTTCATGATGGAAGATTAATGTGTCCTGTGTCCTTGTTTGATTTGCAGTTGGGCAGTGGAGGAAGAGGGGTTGTGGTGTTTGAGTGGGCATGGTGTAGGAGCTGATAGGATTATGGAGGAATGGAAGCTCTGTTGTATTTAAGAAACTGAAATCTTGTATAACTGTACCCCTCTCTCTCTCTTGTGTGTATTTACCATGTTAAAATTCTTGAGAACGATTCCATGATGCATCGAGTTGCATGTTGTCCACTTGTCGTCATTGCAGAGAGGTCCTCAGTCCTACGTTTTTTTTTCTGAATGAAAATGTGTGAGCATAAAAAACCAAGGCTTAACTGAAGAAAAAGGATTGAGTGCTTGGATTAGAGAAAGTTCATTAATACAAATCTTTGTTCTTCCAATACAAGGGATCTGCAAACTGTGACCAGCAGCAAATTTTAGCATGTGTGGAAACACACACGAAGAAACACTGCAACAACCCTACAGTTCTTACAAACTATACACATCTGATCATCTGATAGAGAATAGCCAGTTGCGCTTGTTTCACTGTCAGAATTCGCCAATTCTTCTGAAATGAAGTAAACGCAACGTCATGGCACAAAACGAGAAAAGATCTTAAATTTAGTCCTACTGTCAAGCAGGCGGTACCTCAGCAATTTGACATTCATTAATAAAACATACCTGTTGAGGTTAATAAGAATGTAAATGTTAATGTGCATTCGTCATTAGTTTGGAACAGTTCTAGAGAAGCATCATAATAGTAGCTCCATGGTTTAGAAGATGGGGCTTCTATCAAACGGGATATATTCCTAAAATGATTTTATAGCACTATGTTTAGCATGGGTATCAAAAATTGCATACCGTTATGTTGGCGTCAAAAACTTGATGTAGCGTTTCTGACAGCAGCACACCAGACGAACACCGGGTTCAGAGCGTGCCAGTCGATTTGACCTGTAACCGACAAGGTAAAAATATAAAATTTAGTCAAAAGCCGATCGTAACGACCAATCGGCTTAAATTCAATCAGCTTGAAGCCGATCAAGATCAAGGTAACAGGATAAGTCTAACTAGCCGATTAAGGCTAATCAGATGATAAAGGTAGATCGATTCTAAAGAAGGCGATACGCAACAAAATCAGAACAAATCAAACCTGGGGTGTAATTGACGAAGATCAACAATCGGCGATGCGCAACTTTATTGATCAAGATCGATTACAGAGACTAAATTACAAAAGCTACTCCTAGTCGACAGGAAGTAAGAAAGTAAAAGCTGGTTGATTGTATTGTGTTGTTGTCATCGCAGCTTGCTCTGGTCCTTCTTTTATACCCTTCGGCCGATCGTGTTCGACTACAACACGTTTCAAGTTTTGATCCATATCGGCCTTATCTCGGACAGTTATTTCCTTAAAGATCTTGCCGTTACCAAAATATCTCCAAACCTTTCCATCCTATCCGTTAATTCCGTATCTTTGACTTTATTGCCGATTTTGACTAGACTTGCCAAATTTTGGTGCAAACATATGCCCCCCATTTTTGAGAGATGACTTGTCATTTGTCAAAAATCGTAATTTATCGGCTTTTCCAATCGGCTAACTGTTGAACTTCGCTCAATAACTGCTACTTTATTCGCACCGTAATTCTCTGACATGCAGATAGTGCGTTTTAATTACTCGCGCCTCTTGAGATTCACTTCCCGCCGCTTCAAATTTTTACCTTGCTATAAAATGCGGCCCCTCATTTCTCACGCACTCGAGCTCTCACGCCACTCATAATCGGCTTCTTTCTTCTGCATCTTGTTCTGGCACGCCAACCCTTTTGACTTCAGTCGGCTTTCACATCAAGATCGGCTGAATGGATCCTTCCCAGGTACTTATCCCAATCCCCAACAGTGTTGATCAGTTTTTTCTTGGCCCATTAGGAAACCTAGATGCAGCTACGGTTATTGATCAAGAAATAACTTGCCTCCCCTTGTCGGCTAGAGGATATAACATTGAGTGTTGGAGTAAGAGTTTTCGGGCTTGGCCGACTGTACTTAAAGGGTGGAAAAACTGGTATAACCGAGTAGTAGCTCAAAAAAGAGAATCCTGGGACAGAATGGGTATAGCCGAGTGCATCCCTTTGAGTCTAGCCGATCCAGAAGCCAATAAGCCCTTGGTAGCCACGGCCTGTTATTTCTGGTCGGACACTTTTAACTCCTTCATGTTTCGCACCGGTCTAGTTGGCCCAACTTTATTGGACGTTGCTCAACTTTGCTGCTTAAGACCAGATGGAGAACAAATATCGGCTTTTAGCGCCAAACCCAAATATAAACTTATTCGGTCCAAAGGTGAAGGCTGGTCCAAGTACATTGCAAATAATAATAAAGTAAATGGATTGGTATCGGATGAAGAGCACGTTGCTTTCCTTAACTTGTGGCTTGACCGATTTTTGTTCTGCGGAGCTTCATTAGGACCAACCCAAGTGTATCAGACCATTGCAGAAGGATTGGTAGAAAGGCCGCGTCGGTGGCACTAGGAAAACGTTTCTGAGCGGTGACCAAATGATGCATATTATCGTAAGTCGACTTTACGGGTTTTGCCGATTTTACAGTGGGTAACGTGGGTGGCCCTTTATGGTTTATTCAAGTCTGGTTGTATTGCTTCTTTAGCCGACCTTTTGATCTAGAGCCCAACGATGACACGATCTTTCCAAGAAGACAACCCAGAGAACACTATTCGTCAATACCAAGCAAGCCGATCGTTTGGCGAGCGGTTCATTATGTGTTCGGCGGTGAGACAAAAATCACAAGACGTAGATTCAAGGAAGTATATGTCCTTCTTCCTTCATTTGAGCGATGAGGATGCGAGACGGCGAGAATTCTTGACTATAGTCAAGTGGCCGATTTTCCATGGCCTTCGTTCCTTAATCTTGAAGCCGCTGACTCTGCGATGCCTCGGGAAACCCTAGACTTGTATAAATTTTTATTTCTCCTTGTATTCTTCATCTTTGGTCTCCATACAAGGAATCGAGGACGTATCGGTAGTCATATGAATTCTACCACCCGTCCGTTTATGCAAGACAATTGGGATTTGGTCAAGTGATCCCAAGTTTTCGGCTTCTTGATCGGCTTGAGCCAAGAGCCAGAGTCTGTAATGTTGTATCGGACGAGATTGTTCTTGAAGTAGCCGATGACACGCAAGTCCAATCTTTACCACACTTCTTCTTGAACACCGACGAGAGCGGCTATACTTCAAGGTGGTCGGTTATTGCGAAGCTCTTTATCGATCAAAGTCTCGTCGAACATCATCAACGAATTCTTTCCGAATCTTCGAGCCGGCGTTAATATCTCGCGCGATTCTAGCGGTGAGGCCACCGTCCGAATATACTAACACGAGCGTAGGTGTTTACGGCGAGTATCGGCTTAGAGTCCGAATCTCCATTTGTCTTACATGAATTTTTACCTTGAATCTAAATTTGCTCCTTTTACGTAGAACAAGGCTATTGGAAAGAAGGGCGGCCGCCCATCGGGTGACAATCAGCCCAAGAAATAACAATCGGCTGCCATCACCGGTTATGCTTCTGGATCCTTGGGCATTCAGAGCCCATCTCTGTCAGATTTGGAGAAGCAGAAACAACCTAGTAAGTATTTCTATCGGTTCTCTTTTATTCTCCAATCAATTTCCATCTAACAAGATTTATTTATCCGACAAACTCTCAGAAAAGAAGCGAAAGTACACAAAGGCCGCTACCAAGAAGGTCCCTAAACCCAATGAGCAGAGTGGCGAAAGCTCGCCAACAGTGTCGGCTACTGGAGAGGTGAGTTTTTGATATTTCCAAGCTTGCATAAATTTTTGCTCGTTGTTCTCATTTTGATTTTATTCCTTTTCCAGCCGACACCATCTGCGCAGGCAGTCGCCATCCTAGCCGATCTCCCTGCTATCTCTCCTAAAGTTCAACTGCCATTGCAACCTCGAACCACCCCTACTGTCGACTTGCCGGGCTCGAAGGCCTTTATTGATCCAATACCATCGGTTCCAGCCTCCAATCCTTCCATGTCTTCCGATCCAATGGATTTATTAGGATCTACTCTTGATGAATTGGAAGATCCAGAGGTAATGGCTACGGACGATTTTTCTGCGGATATTAGAAGAATCCTTGAAGTCGCAGAGGAAGCGGCGGCTGCAGTAACTTCATTACCTAGGATGCAAGCCAGACTGAATAAACTTTTTGAAGAAATAATGCAGCCTGAAGCCGACCTTCTAGCCAATACACAACCTCTGCGCAATGCTATGGCGACTCTCGAAGCCGACCTCCCCCCAGAAGCCATGGCTGCCCTTCTTGAAGTATGCCATCTGGATAGCAAAAGGGCCGAAGTGCAAGAGGCAAGGGCCAGAATTACAAAAAGGGAAGCCCAAAAAGCCGACAGAATCATCCTGGACAAGCTAGTGGCTAACACAAAGGCTCAGAAGAAAAAATTTGATGAAGACAATCAAGCCCTTAAATTGGACAAGGCCAGCATTCTTCACTTGGAATCGGCAAAAAGCCTTTGAGGCGGAGTTAGTGAGGTGAACAAGAATTTAGTCGATAAGCAATCTTCACTTGCTACAAGCTATGACCTCCTCAAAACCAAAAGCAAGAGATCGGCCACGCCAGTATCTCAAATCTCGGCGCAAATGGCCAAGATCACTCCTGTCCCAGGCAGCGACAAAGAAGATGAAAAGTTCCTGGATGAGATTCAACAAACCATTGCCAAGGCGAGGGCGATGTCGGCTTTAGAGGCGAGCTTCTTGGTTCAGGGCTCTAAATTTCAATCTTTTTCCAATGATAAACATTGCTTGGTGATAGGCTTTTGTAATACCCAGGATATTTTGTAACTCTTGCTATGCTTATAATCGGCTGTTTAACCAATTCAATTTTACTTTCCTGTAATTTTAGTCTGCAATCCCTTTTAGCCAAATAACAGCATCGTGTTAACTGGCTTTTTGAACGAAATCTTTAGTCGGCTAGGCTCCAATCCAAACGCTAGGATAGTACTTCTTCAAATACTTTCCGTTAATAGCTTTAGGCAATACATATCCTTCCAACGTTTCTAGTACGTACGAATTTCCACCGACTAGCCGATTAACTTTGTATGGTCCTTCCCACGTAGGTGATCATTCTCCGAATCGGTTATCTTTCGAACCAATAGGTAATATCGTTTTCCATACTAAATCGGCTTGATCGAAAGATTTAGGCACGACCTTTTTATTGTATGCTTTCGCTACCCTGATTTTATTCTTCTTAAGCCGATCAAGCGTAGACAATCGTAATTCTGCCAACTCATCCAAATTGTCAATCATCAAATTGTCATAATCCTGAGCCGACAAACCGTTTTGTCTGGCCACTCGTATAGATTCAATATTGATTTCAACGGGTAATTCGGCTTCTTGACCATACACCAGCTGATAAGGTGGAAGCTTCATCGCTCCGTGATAAGCTAGCCGATATGCCCAAAGTGATTCCGATAGAGTTGAGTGCCAATTCCTCGGCTTTTCATCGATCTTTCTTTTGATCAGTTTAATCAGCGTTTTGTTGGACGACTCGGCTTGTCCGTTAGCCTGAGCGTAGTATGTGGATGAATTCAATAGTTTAATCCCCAGACTTGGTTTTCATGTCCAATGAGTTTCAGACTTGTTGCGTAAGTCTGAAACTCATTGGACATGAAAACCGTGCCTTGATCGGTTGTAATCGTTTGCGGTATTCCAAACCGATGAACAATATGTTCATTAACAAAGCCGATGGCTTCAACCTCGGTTACTTTCTTAAGTGGTATAGCTTCAACCCACTTTGAGAAATAATCGATTCTTGACCAAAATAAACTTGTGGCCTTTACTCGATGCAGAAATATTTGGCGATTATATCTATTCCCCAACCTCTAGCGGCCATGGCTTGATAATTGGGTGTAAAGCCGATCTTTGGTGCTAATTGTACATTGCCAAATTTACGCAAGTTTGACAACCTTTGTAGTATTTAAAGCAATCTTCTAGCATTGTCGGCCAAAAGTAACTTTGTCCGTCTAAGCATCCATTTCATCTTATGGGCGATTGATGAGAACCGCAAATGCCTTCATGTACTTCACCCATTGCCACTCGCGCTTCTTCGGCCCCAAGACATCTTAATAGCAATCCTTCCATCGTTCGATAATATAACGTATCGTCTATAACAATGTGCTTCAAAGTTTGTTGCCTAATTTTGCGTTCTGTCGGCTCAGATGGATCGATCCGGTATTTCTTTATCTGCGTCCTCCAATCCGCGACATCCACACACATGACGGCTTTATCTATTAGCTCAGTCACTTGATATCAGTCGAGGTCTTTGTACCCTGATGCCTGTTGAGCCAAGGCATTAGCTCTATCGTTCAACTCTCTAGGGACGTGGCCGATAGAAAATGACATAAACGAGCCGATGATCTCTATGCATTGCTCCAAGTATTTTAGCAGTATCTCGTCTCGACATGGGTATTCTCCTTTGATTTGCTGTATAATTAGCATAGAATCCCCGTATGCCTCAACCGTACTTGCTCCGATATTTTCCAATAACTGTAAACCTTTGAGCAACGCTTCATACTCTGCCTGATTATTTGAGCATCGGCTATTTAGCCGAAATGCGAACTCGAAGTTATGCCCTTTAGGCGATATGAGCACTATACCGATTCCATCGCCTTCTCTCGCATTGCAGACCGTCAAAAACAATTGCCAAGGGCTACGGATACCAAATCAGTCGTAGTATCATGTCCTGTTATAAAATCGGCTAATACCTGCCCTTTGACTGCTTTGGTCGATTAATAAGACAGGTCGAACTCAACCAAGGTATAGGCCCATTTGCCAAGTCGACCCCGCAGGATTGGAGTTGACAACATATATTTTATAACATCGGCTTTACAGATTACTTTACAAGCCGATGCTAAAATGTAATGTCTTAGCTTTGTACATGAGAAGTATAAAGACAAGCATAATTTTTCAACGAAAGGGTACCTGACTTCAACATCAAGAAGGCGTCGGCTTAAATAAAAGATAACCTTTTCCTTTCCATCAACTTCTTGTGCTAAAACAGACCCAATAGTCTCTTTTTCAGTCGATATATATAACTTGAATGGAATCCCCTTTTGTGGCGCGGCCAAAACCGGAGGATTAGCTAAATATTTCTTAACGTCGTCGAAAGCCTTTTGCTGATCGGCTCCCCATACAAACTCTTGATTATCCTTTAATTTCAACAGTGGGGTAAATGCGCGGATCCGTCCGGAGAGATTCGAGATGAACCTTCGGAGATAATTAATTTTGCCGATCAACTTCACGTAACTCATTTTTGCGTCGGGGCATTGTATCGACTATGGCTTTGACCCTTGTTTGATTGACTTCAATCCCCTCTCATGCACCATAAAACCTAAAAGCATCCGGTAAACCGACACGCCGAACGCACATTTGAAAGGATTCATCTTCAAGCCATGCGATCTTATGTTCTGGAAAACTCTTTCTAGATCGGCCAAATGTTGCAATTCCTCTGCAGACTTTACTACGACATCATCAATGTATATTTCAACGATGTGGCCGATTAAATCGTGAAAAATTAGATTCATGGTTAGCTGATATGTTGCTCCACCGTTCTTTAATCCGAAGGTCATAACCGTCCACTCGAATAAACCTATTGCACGGGACATCGAAAGTTGTTTTTGGTATATAAACCGCCATGAATATCCGATTGTATCCGGGCATTTCCGTCCGAAAACTTATGATCTTATTCCCTGACGCAGCATCGATAAGCATATCGGCTATAGGCATCGGGTATTCATCTTTTGGTGTCGCTTTGTTCAAATCTCTAAAGTCGACACACACTCGCAGTTTTCCGTTTTTCTTCATAACTGGAACAATGTTGGAAACCCACTCCGCATATCGACAAGGTCTTATAAATTTAGCCTCCAACAATCGCTCTATCTCTTCTTTTATAATTTTATACAGAGTCTGATTAAAATGCCTAGAGTACTGTTTAAACAGCCTATAACCTTGTTTAATGGGTAGCCGATGTTCTATCAATTGTCGGCTTAGACCAGACATCTCGTAATATTCCCAAGCAAAGCAATCTTTATATTTTCTAAGAATTTCGATTAATCTCTCTTTATATTTTACATCTAAATTTGCGCTCACAAAAGTTGGTCTTTTTCTATCACCACTACCTATATCAACTTCTTCAAGCAGATCGGTGGACGTAAAGCCTTGACCCAACTTTTCAACTTCTTGAAAGTCTATATAGCTTCATAGCTATCCGTTGTTTGCTGATAGCTTTGCATTTTGTCTTGTAATACCTTTACTATTTTTCTTGTCCCCATCGGCGTAGCACTTCGTTTGCTCGATCAAATATGCCTGGCTTGATGCTGATCGGCATAAGTCCTGTCTTGCTCACGCAGATGAAATCGCAATCTTCTAATGTTTTTCCCGATATACACCCTGCTTCTTCATGTTGCCAATTCGCATCCGAACTGGCCATGGCAATGTGAGCCGATGTGTCAGCCGTGACAATTTCAACCTCTTCTCCATTCCATTGGACAAGCGCTTGATGCATAGTTGACGGGATACAACAGTTGGCATGAGTCCAATCTCTTCCAAGCAGAACGTTGTAATTTCCTTTGGCGTCAATAACAAAATATTCGGTCGGCAAAGTCTTACTGCCGACGGTCAGTTCTGTAACCATGACGCCTTTGGCTTCTGTGGGATCGCCTGTGAAGTCGTTTAAAACTATGTTAGTTTTAATCAAGTCTTCATCGGGCTTACCCAATTTCTTGCAAGTCGTGTAGGGCATCAAGTTTACTGTGGCTCCGCCATCTACCAGCATCCTTGATATTGGCTTTCCATTTATATATCCTTTAAGATATAATGGTTTCAAATGCCGATGATCATCTTTTGGTTTCTCGAAGATTGCGTTTTGGACTCCCGAGCAAGATTGGGCAAAAGTTTCTTTAGCCGATTCAGTTTTGATTTTGAATTCGGCTGGCAATGTGAACACCATGTTGATATCCATTGGGGGTGTATCATCCCTAATCATAGGAGAGTCTAGATCGTCTGCCGATTCAAAATCTTCTTCAACTTGTTCTTTTTCCCTCCATTCTTTCATGACAATTTTGACCGGACGAAGCTCATTGAAAGTTTCGTCCCTCTGTTTCTCTGCGTCGGCTTCCCGGATCTCTTGAGTCCTTAGCCTCTGAAGTCGTCTGCATTGCGATCGGCTAAGGCCAGACGGACACCATCTAGGCTTCGACTCTACTGGTTTTCTTATGTTGCCGACGAGATTATCTTGGTCCATGTTTGACCTCCGCGTTTCGACCTAGTTTGGTTCTTGCTTTGGTCCAGATATCCTTTCATGAACAGGCCTTCTGAAACCTTCGTTGTAACCTCGAATCGGCCCAGACAGCCTATCTTTAGCCGATTGCCTTGGCCAATCATCGCGGGGATAATGCTCCATCGGGCACGTATACGGGGATGGCACTGCTACTCCCCTTTCCCAACAAAACTGCCAAAAAGGACATCTTCTATGGGCCCTTTCTACATTTTCAGTGTGATATAAATTATCCAACTGGCGAGCAGGATATCGTGGTCGGCTATGCATCCTTTCATATTTATCCATCAATTGTGAAAAAGTTGGTCTCGGCCTTTTGGCCGATTGCTTTGATGGCGATTTTTCAGCTTTGTACCATTTACCCACCCGAGGATTACCTTTGGGTTTAATGGTCCTCGAATTTTTTCCTTTGTGACCGGTCTCTATTTGTAATGAGCCGATCGTAATTTTCAGCGTTTGACCAGCGTCTGAATTCGGCTGAATATTGACCTGCCGATCCTCCTTTGGCTCATCATGCATCGGCTCCTTTCCTTTCGCCGAACATTGAACCATGTTGATTGGAAATGGATCAGCATCAACTTGCATGGTTGGCTCGTCAGCAAAATTTAACCGACCGTCCTCAGTAGCCGACTGGATCTGTTGACGGAAAATATTGCAGTCATTAGTATTGTGAGAAAAAGAATGGTGCCACTTGCAATACCTGCGTTTCTTGATCTCGTCAGCCGATGGTATAACATGTCCCTCGGGTAGCCGTATTATATTTTCTTGTAATAACAGATCAAAAATACGATCACATTTGGAAACATCAAAGACATATTTAACTTCCGACTTATTTCTAGTCGGCTTTAGCCAAGAACAGACTAAGGACTTCTTAGATCCCTTTACCCATTCGGCTATATTTATTTCTACTTCATCGCCTTCTGAAGAATCACTGCGACAATATTCGACCATATTGACTTTGGCCTTGTCCTTCTCCTTACTATTATTGTTCTTGAATCTCTCTTTAAACGCTTTACTATCAGGGAATCGGCTTTCCTGAGCCGATACTCGATGAAGCAAGTGACTTAAGTCAGCGAACTCTTGCCCTCCAAACTTTTCCCTAAGCGGAGGAATCAATCCTTGAAACGCTAAGTCAGCAAGTTGATTATCGGGCAAAGTGACACTAAAACATCGATTCCTAGTTTCCCTAAACCTTTTAATATAATCGATTCGATTCCCAAATTTCGACGAATGAGCTTAGATCGAAATCACGAGCTCCAAGCGCGAAAAGAAGTATTCGTGAAATCGGCTTTCCAAATCGTTCCAAAAGTGGACCGACCAGAGGTAAACAGTAAACACGGTAAAAGTGCTCCGGACAATGACAATGGGAACAATCTTATTTTTAGTCCACCAGGCCGAGCGTAACCGCGCGATTGAGCGATAAAGCATCCGATGTGTTCCAACGTTGTAGTTGAATCATCGCCAGAGAATTTCGCAAAGTCTGGTACTCTGAAATTATGAGGGTATGGCATACGATCTATGTAATCAGGATACGGCTTTCTATAGCCGATAACCTTTCCCTTAGGCTGTATGTCGAATTGGTCCCGTAAAACAGCGGAAATCTGATCTGCCCAATTTATATTATCGGCCATTGGCATAGCATGCCCTTGATAATGTTGGTCATAGTTGGCAGCCTGCCCCCCAAGTGCAAGCTCGGGTTGCTAATTATACTGCATCGTCGGCACACGACCATACTGATCATGCCGATTATGCTCGCTTGAGGTTAAACCTTTGGAACAAACGGTTCTGAGTATGTTACTACCCTATGTGGACCTGGGTTTCTAAGCATGGTAGGATCTTGCGAGAATCTCTCGGAGCCAATCGGCTGTGGAACCGATTGGGGAAAGGCATAGAACGGAGCCGACGACGACAGATTTATCGATGCGTCTAACTTAGCGGCGTCGGTGTAGGAGTGGTAATGGCTCACCCCACTTGACCGAGGATCTCTAGGCAATATTACGGTCGGCTGAGTAGGCATCATTGTAGGGGGTGAGGTTATAGCCGATGGTTTAGGATCGGCTGTTGAGCTCTGTGTATTTTGTGCTACTGAAAAAACAGGATAATTCGGCAGAGCTTGTAATGGATCAAGCAGACTTCCTGACGAGGCTAACTCCTGGGCTATAGATTTAACGCTATTAGTTATCATCTGCTTGAGCGTTGTCACGAGAGCCGATGATTGATTTATTAAGGCGTGGTGCATAGACTGATTAATCATAGCTGATAATTCGGCTTGAGCAGGCATATATCGGCTTACCGGTTCTGTGACACCCGCATCTCCCAGGGCGTTGACCGTCGGCAGGGTAGATTTTTGAGTGACGCCACGTCTGGTTTTCTGATAACAGCTTAGCATCATCTCCTCCAACGCAGTCTTCCGAGCCTCTATTTCCTGACGTTGTTTCGCGGTCAAATCGTCCATTGTTGGGACGATTATGGCTTCTGCGTTCAGATCGGATGGTGGAATCGACTTTCCTGATGAAGCATTGGTCCCACCGGGCGTGCCAAGAGTGTGTTGGCGTCAAAAACTTGATGTAGCGTTTCTGACAGCATCACACCAGACGAACACCGGGTTCAGAGCGTGCAGTCGATTTGACCTATAACCGACAAGGTAAAAATATAAAATTTAATCAAAAGCCGATCGTAACGACCAATCGGCTTATATTCAATCAGCTTGAAGCTGATCAAGATCAAGGTAACAGATAAGTCTAACTAGCCGATTAAGGCTAATCGGATGATAAAGGTAGATCGATTCTGAAGAAGGCGATACGCAACAAAATCAGAACAAATCAAACCTGGGTTGTAATTGACGAAGATCAACAATCGGCGATGCGCAACTTTATTGATCAAGATCGATTACAGAGACTAAATTACAAAAGCTACTCCTAGTCGACAGGAAGTAAGAAAGTAAAAGCTGGTTGATTGTATTGTGTTGTTGTCATCGCAGCTTGCTCTGGTCCTTCTTTTATACGCTTCGGCCGATCGTGTCCGACTACAACACGTTTCAAGTTTTGATCCATATCGGCCTTATCTCGGACAGTTATTTCCTTAAAGATCTTACCGTTACCAAAATATCTCCAAACCTTTCCATCCTGTCCGTTAATTCCGTATCTTTGACTTTATTGCCAATTTTGACTAGACTTGCCAAATTTTGGTGCAAACACGTTGTTAGCTAGGGCAGAGCCATCGTATACCAAATGTCCATAGTTCATCCCTGCCAATTTCTGGAGAAAAATGCGATCATGAAAAACAAAGGAAAAGGTAACTGCATTACGTTTGCAGTGCTGTGTATATATCTCAGGTGCAGTAGAATTTATGGGAACTGTTTGATTGCTACTGATTAATATGCTTGATTGAGCCCAGATTTTTTTCTGTCTTCAAGGGTGATTCCAATAACATTTCTATTTTTTTTTAATTATTCAACTTATTTCAAAAAATAATTCTACTTACACCAATTGGCAGTAACTGGTCACCGAAGGTATCAATGTCAGGCTGCCCAGGGCTAACGAAAGAGGTTTGATGACCAACTCCATCTGAGAAAGTCAGCACACAACATTTCAGCACCCAACAAGTGCATAATATAGAAGAAATTGTTTTAGAAGCAATGATCAAGAACACTGCGTATCCTGTTTCATTAAAAAAATTTGGGTGTGGCAACACACCTGTTACAGGACAAGTAGTACTATATGTGTATGCAAACGTGCTAGTTTCTCATAGTGTTTATGCTCTTTGAACATTTTTATCTGTGTATGTTAATGCTTAAACTCGGTTGAGCTATTGAGCGTTGTCAACTTATCATTCATTCAGCCATTCAGATTCAGGTGCACCCTTGATGAGACTATGACTGAAGTGAGCTCTGCAAGGGCTTGTTTGGATGCAAGGGGGCAAAAACCCAGGAGATAAATCCCCAGGGGGATTTTACAGTGGAATCCCTCCTCCATCCCTAGGAGAAATACGGGAAGGATAGGATAAAAATGCCGGTCATTAAAATAACCATTAATTTTTGAAAAATTGAGAAACAACATCACACTTAAACAAATGGCTAAAAAATGGGACAATTAAAAGCATAAGAAACCAAAAACATATTCATGTATTGAATAAATTATACACATGAACATATTGCCTCCAGGTACGTGAATATAGAATTAAATATATAGCAACTAACTTTATTCACATGAATACATTGTCTCTCACTCTCTTGGACCCTACCTGTTCTAGAGCCATACAAAATGTTAGCTTTGGACCATTATACCTCTGGGCATTCAAACCATTACATCTCAAGTCATTGCACACTGCCATCTAGCAAACATTGGCACATAGAAAATCAATAAGAATTTATATTAGTACATAAGTACATGTATCAAGGTTATAAAAGCGATAAGGCGAGCCGACTAACCATCTTTTAAGTTTTTACCACCAAATTGTTTAAGGCGTGCGGCGATGCGACACCATACACACATCCTAACCTAGTATAGCAGCAAATAAATTGGCAATTCTATAGGTCATGCATACCTTGATATTGCCGGTTCTTGAGCCCATGTAGTAGTACCAATAATCCAACTATAGATTAACTATACATATAATCAACATCAGTGAGCACAGTGACACTGTGTGTGTGTAATCAACACCAGCAATTTAGCAATCAATATCCTCCCTTATTCATTCATTCCTCATTCTCATCGGCAGCACTCAGATCGACACAGCCAGACAGCCTCAAAACAGAGTAGATCGAGCAAAGCAAAGTAGAGGGAGGTCCGCGGGGAGGAGGTTGAAGAGAAGAAGAGAGGGGAGGCCGACGGGGAGACGAGGGTAGGGGAGAAGAGAGGTGGATGCTGGCGGGGAGATGAAGGGAGAGGAGAGAGGTAGCAGTAGGTACCTGGATAGCTGGATCTGGCGACCGGCAATAGCAACGATGTGCCAAAGCAAAAGAGGTAGCGTGGTGGCTCTTGACCGCGCAGGAAAAGAGGAGGTGGCATGGTCATTCCTCGTTCTCATTAGCAGCACTCAGATTGACACAGCCAGACAGACTCAAAATAGAGTATATTGAGCAGAGTAGCTGCAGAGCAAAGCAGGGAAGAGGGAGGTCAGCGGGGAGGAGGGCTAAAAGAAGAAGAGAGGGGGCGGGGACGATGGCAGAGAGAAGAAGAGAGGGGAGACCGGTGGGGAGACGAGGGTAGGGGAAGAAGAGAGGTGGAGGCTGGCGGGGGAGACGAAGGGAGAGGAGAGAGGTAGTAGTAGGTACCTGAATAGCTGGGTCTGGCAACCGGCGACAGCGACGATGTGCCGAAGCAAAAGAGGCGACGTGGTGGCTCTTGACTACGCAGGAGAAGAGGTGGCGGCGTGGTGGATCCCGTGCTAGAGCAGAGGAGATGGCAGCGTGGTGCGGTAGCTCCCGTGCTATATCAGATGAGGATGGGGCGGCGACGAGCGCGGCTCTATGTTTTCCATGTACCTTGCTCCCTCTTAGTCTTCAAGCGGCTGGCTCTGGTATGTATATTACCTTATTCCTCACTCGGATCACCTATAGCGTGCGCCTTAGTCCCCCACATGCCAACCGATGGCTAAGCGACGCCATGATCATGAGGCGGATGCCATACTCACCTCCCACAAGGCGACAGTGTATCGCAGCTCCCCTAAACTGCCTTACTACTTAAGCGGCACTTAATCAATGCTTTAATAACCATGACATGTATATGTTAAAAAGTTAAAAATAAGTGAATAACCAAACAGAATTGACAAAAGATGCATAGAACATGCTCAGGCAAAAATGAAAAAAAGAATGCAAAAGCAACTCCAAAGGTTACATCATAGTGACTCTTGGCACCTCTTTCTCTATATATTTCATTGAAGCATTCATAGGCACAACACAATCGATATACTACATAAATCAGTCAATCCCAAAATGAAAAGAAACAAGAAAGATATGCAGAAAGCAGCTAATGAAAATGCAGTATTATCTGCCAAAGATGACATTTCAATACCACATGCTTGTTGGATAGTATCAAGTGCAAGCTAATCTCAAATTTCCTACACAAGTAGAAATAGCAATCTCAGCTAAGGCGCACGCAAATAGAAATGATAGTAATAAAAGAAAAGGTACATTCTAAATGGTCCATCACAAAGTTATTATATAAACTATGAACTATTAGGGACAAGGTTTTGCAAACCTGGCAAACAATGAGAAAAGAAATCAGATGCTAGAAAGGAAAAGAAGTTCCATGGGTAGAGATAAAAAATGTCAAATGAAGATTCAATAAGATGATAGAAAAATAACGATAGCAATCTGATGGCATCAAATTACAAAATCTCTTGATATATAGAGATACTAACAAGAAGTTCTTGAGTTAACATGAGAAAAAGGAAAAAAGAAAAAGTTTTAGATCCTAAGAGAAAGGGAAAAGGGAGGAAAATAGCTAGTATGTCACTTATGTGAAACAAGACTATTAGTCAAATAATACTACTCTATCAATAACTAGATCTAGGAAAAAGAATCCAAATTGACAAAGTGAGACTACTAGGAAAGCAAAACAATTTAGTAGCAGTTTGGCTTCATTTGTGCTAGGTGAAATTGATTATTACAATTTAATGCACTATATTGGTAGTATAGGTTTTACACAAAGCAGCATATGCTGATATTTTAGAATGTGAACACAATACATAGAGATAGAGCAACATAAAAGGTTGAATGAACAGTACAATTTAGCAAAAATAAAAGCCTAAATTTGCTATGATTTGAAATAGAGATAACTAAAAATTTATGCACAATGAGCATCCCAACAACAAAACTTATCAATAGACACTCATGCAATCCAAGCGAAGTTTATGAAAGATGAAATTTCATAATTGTTACCTCCTCTCCTGATGCAAGAACAACAATATAATGTAAATTTTAGTGGTACAGGAAGCAGTAGTTGCTACCTCCTCTCTTGATGAAAGGAGTTATCCACGCAATGTGATGACTAACAATCAATCATTTGATCATGATTGTAAAAGACATAAAGCGAATTGATGGACAGAAACTGTCGAAGGTCAGAATTCCACAATAAACTTATGATCACAGGTACCTTTGATGTTAGAGTCAAGCACGAAGACAGTGGCACATGATGTATATAGGTTCAGGCCCTCGGATGGAGTAATACCCTACATCCTGTGCGGATGATGTATGTATTTGGTGTGTCGAGTACAGAGCAAGTTGTCTAGCCCTAGTTACAATGAAGATTGGATCTAAGTAATGGCTAAACTATGGCTGAAGGTTGACGAAGCGTGGTCCGTCGGCTCCTGGTTGCTCTGTGTATTCTAAAAGCTCTCTTCAAAAGTCCTCTTTCTCCTCCTGAGGATACATACCCCCGGTCTTATATAGTCGGAGTAGTCCTGCCTCAAGTTGAGTTGTAGTCGGTTTGGGATACCAGATTGTAGTTGATGAGGAGTCCATCGTCGTGTCAATCTTCGCAGCATATCCAAATTTCCCTGGATACCAGGCGTACTCGAGTCGGTTTTCTCGTAACAAAAAAGTGATCGAGTCCTTCCTAATATAGAATTACCTTCTCCGTGTATATCTTATCCCATAAAATCGGGCCCGTGATATCCGGAGTTTCTATATATCGTTAGAACATATTCTTCACGTATCCTGCACATACTCATACCCCATATTTAGATATTCAACAGAAACCCATAGGGTTATACCATTAACATGCAAGCCATTGTTTCATGATTTAGCCTAACATTTATGAGCAAATATAGTTCTCAGTAAGTCCTTGGACAGCAACTTCTACCACCTACTCTGCCACCACTACCTGCTACTACTACCACTACTAGTCTGCTACACTGGTACTACTACTTGTTGCTACTATATTGTTGCCTATCAGTACTTCCTACTACTAGTACTACACTACTACTTGTTGGCTGTTGCTACTGCTACTAGATCTACGAGAGCAAAACGAAGCATATTAGGATAATAGGGCATCAAAAGAGAGAATGGAGGAGACAACGAGAAAAAGATCTAAGGTAAAAGGGGGTGAGGGAGAGGAACCTAGAGGTGAAGTTGACGATCGCTGATGATGGACTGAAGGATGAAGGTAACAGGGGGCTGCAGCCAAGGTTCAAAATCTTGGTGAAATTTCGGTCGAGATTTTGGATTTTGGTCAGGGGCGAGATTACAAATCCCGATGGAATAAAAAAAATCAAATGGCTACAGTGATTTCAAAAATTTTGGGTATTTTGACTGGATTTCAAGTTTTTTGGAACAAATTTGGCACCAATTTTTTTTTTGAAGAATTATAATGCCATTTATAAGGAATACATGAAAAAAGTTTGCAATAAACTCAACAAGTCACTTTAGCTCAGTTGGTAAAAACAGAGGGCCTAAGTCACATGATTTAGGTCGCAAGTTCGAATCCTCAATCTGGCACCGTAATACCATTTTTTACGCTAGTCATTGCCTCCTGCACTGCACAAAAATGTAAAAAATAATGGGATAGGAAGGACTTGAACCCACGACCTTGTGGCTAAGACCCTCACACTTTATCGACTGAGCTAGCGGACCGTACTCATATTTTTTTTTACAATTTTTTTAGCCTCGGGAGACCATTTCACAGGGTTTGAAAAGGACCGAAATTTTAGTCATTTCGGCCAAAATTTCAAAAATTTTGTTTTCAAATTTGCTTTTTGAATTTCATCCAGATTTTGGCAGAAATTCTGAAATCTCGCTAAAATTTTGGATTTTGGCCGCCCGTAAGATGTGATCCGAAACTGAAATTTGAAACCCTGGTTGCAGCTACTACAAGAGCGAATGAAGAGGATGGAGCCAAGAATTAGATGGCGACAGCAATCAATTGATTCGTGCTTACTAGGGTTTGAGTGTCATAGTAGGAGGAGGACGACGAAGAGGAAACTAACTTCACTGGTGAGATGCATCGCAAGAGTGGGAAGGCTAGAGGAGGAAGCACATGATGAAGGAGGTGGCGAGCAAGGAAGGCAGAGGTAGTCGCGTGGGAGCTAGAGGATGCGACACGATAGGAGAATTTTCCTGACATGTGGAGGCGATGACTTTTTCCCTAGAAATGGTAGGGATCAAATCAAGAAACCCCACGATCGGGATTAAAGTCCCCAAGTAAGTCCTAAATACCAGGCAACTCAACTCCAACGTAGAACAACTGGTTAACCTACTCGCTCACCACGCTATATGCTCTCCATACAACACCATCGTGACAAATCACCAACCACACATGCAAACCAGACCCCCCAGGTTGCTCCCACTGACACTAGGACCCACTCGGCATCCCAATTCTCTAACTAGGGATGGCTATCGAGCTTAACGAGTTATTATCGTGCTTTTTTCAAAATTGATATAGTTCAATATAAAATCATTTTATTTACCATTTAAATGATTATTTCAAATTCGAGCTAACGAGCTACTATCGAGCTGAGCCTCACTAACATTCTCTTCGCTCGAAATGGATACATTTTAATTTTAAACCTATTAACTACTATAATTGAAGCAATTCGATTCGAGATTTTTTTTTTCCAAGCCCTACCTCTTAACCTGCACCACCATGCCATGGGACACGCGTCGTGCACCCACTGGCACCACAAAGTTGCCCTCCTCCGGTCGCCGCCACGAAACCCATCGGAGCATCGCTCACGTCACAATCACAGACAAATCGCCACCTATGACAAGCGGGCCATAGCACTCCCGGGCCCACGTATCAAAGACCAGACGCAGGTACGCGCAGGTTTGACACGGTACCTTCTGGCTCCCTCGGATCCCCCACACGCTTCCCCGCATCAACCCGTCTGCCACTCTCGCCGGCCGCCGCAGTCAAGGCAAGACGACTCCCCCCCACACCCGATCTCCCCACCGCCCACCTCGTTGCACCACCCCTCGTTTGCCGCCCAAACCCGCGCCATTTCAAATCCCGCCCGAACCCTAACCCCCCGCCGCATGGCCACCGCGGCGCCGCCGCCGGCGAGCTCCGATCCGGCCCCGCCGGATCCCGACGAAACCCCGTCCCGCGGCTACCTCCCGCTCCGCCAGGCGGGCTCCGCTGATGAGGAGGATGCTTCCCCGGCGCCCGCGGGGCCGCCGGATGAGAGGTGCAGGGCGATGATGGAGGTGGTGAAGAAGGACGGGGCGGGGGGCAAGTGGAAAGTGTCCAAGCTGGTGGTGGAGCACAACCACGAGCTGGCGGTGGCGCCAGGGGAGGTTGCCGCCGCCGTGCCGGCCCTGGGGATGGAGTTCGACTCCGTCCACGCCGCCAAGGGGTTCTACTACGGGTACGGCGAGAGGGTGGGGTTTAAGGCGCGCACGGGCTCCAACCGCCGCTCGGTTGGCAATGGCGCGATGATCATGCAGCGGTTCCTCTGCTGGAGAGGCAATTACGCGAGTCGGAGGAATAAAGCCAAGGATTTCGATGAGGTGAAGGAGGCGGAGGAGGTGGAGGAGGGTGCTGCGGGGAAGAGGAAGAGGGGTCCCTATAAGAAGAGGTGCCACAAACCTGGGAAGAAGAGCGTGGAGATGATTGAGGTGGAGAGCTCAGTGGAGAAGGGTGTTGGGATCGCAGGTGCGGAGAAAGGGCAAGAAGTGCGGAGTGGGAGGGGATCCAGGAGGGGTAGGAGTAAAAAGGCTGTTGCAGAGAAGGATGGGGAGTCTGTCATTGGATTGGAGGTGGAAAAGGAGGATGTGGTGGTGGCACAAGATGGTGCCGAGGAGGAGGAGGGGGAGGACGAAATGGAAGAGGAGATGCAGGTGGAGGTGAAGGAAAAGAGAGGGAGGGGGAGGCCGAGAAAGGTCGTTACAGAGGGCAATGCCCTGCAGGCACGTGTGTTGAGGGAGCTCGGTGTGAGGGCGTCACAGTACAATAACGAGGAGAGGAAGAAGATACTTAATAAGTACCTCTCGAAGCGACAGAGCAGACCTGCCTCGGGCAGGCCTGCCAAGGTAAATTGCTTACAGCTTGCTATTAGTTGAGATGAAGATGAAGAATGCATTATACATTGCAATATTGTGTACTATGGAGTGTAGAGTAGGATGTATGTAGGGGTGTCAAACGGATCCAGATTATCCGTTTTGTCTGGCATCCGTATTCGGATGGTAGCGATTGTGGTAAGCAAAATTGTATTCATATTGTAAAACGAATACGAATCCAGATAGTATTCAGATTATTTTGTCGAACATGAATACGAATATGATGTACAAAATAGGTGTCGAATTGAATACGAATACGGATCATATCTGGATTTGGCGCACGTAATAGCAACAGCTAGCTATTATGTTCCTTTTTGCATTTTACCCCCAAATTGGGCATATCATATTGGCATTTCGATCATCTCGACGAGGCCGTCGCCGTGGTGGACTCTAATTTGGCATTTGATTTTTTTTCATTTTGTCACATCCCCAATGAAGCTTTTTTCATGCTCTTTTAGCCAAATTCAACATGTATATGGCACTAATGATCAATGATTACCCGATAAACCTGAGTAAAAGGGGCATAAATATTACTATAAACCGGAGTCAACTCGTTAATTTCTTTATGTCGTAGGATATTCGGATACGAATACGAATGTGGGAAGACCACTATTCGATTCGTATTCGATCCGTTGACACCCCTAAATGTATGTAGGCCTTATTGATACAATGGAAAGTAAGATAGATGGCACACTGATATTTGTGCTGTCATTTTGTGTCTTTTTTAATACAAGGGAAGGAAATTAATTCACTTTTCTCCCAAAGTTAACAGGAAAGCTATCTAGTATCTATGCTTTATTTTGTGCAAAGCAATATATCATATATACTTTCAATAGCACTGTTAGCTGGCTTAATTGCATCAACTGACTGACAAGGAATAGATCACCATTGTGTTGACATGAAACATCAGTGTATAGATGCTCAGAGTCCTCGAGATAATCTTATCTCTAGATGATCAGCAATTTCTAAACTTTGTAATGATTCCAAGTCGGGAATGTGTACTTTGGTCCCTCTACTTTCTGCTCAAGCTTACTTTGGTCTCTCTATTAGCTCGAAGTCAGCAACGCCATATTTGACCGTGGATAATATGATTCAGTTAGTTTTCTTGTAGCACTTGGAACCTGTTCATTATGGCCAGCTGATAAAACATATTCATGTTGCAGTCATCGGCTCCCATATTTCTCACCCGATGTGTGCAACGTTGATAAACAAGAGGGGAGAGGTGCACTAGTCAGCACCATGTGACCCCACATGGCAGTTTCTGTTATAAATTGTAACAGAAGAACCAAGAGAAGCCTAATATGAAAGTAAAGGGATTGATTTGGCCCATTTCAAAGTAAAGGGGGGCGTATTGAGTCTAAGAGGAAAGTAGCAGAACCAAAAGTGCACTTTTTCCCTCACAAAACATGTGGGAACTTATAAATGTGTGGTATAAATGTCAGCACATAAACGCGTGTTAGAAATGAAGTGTGTGGGCATATACCAAATAAAATAGTTGATACATATTGTGTCACTGTACATATTTTCACTTGGTAAGTACGTGCTCTTGTCCTTTTTAGATTGCCTCACGCCAAGCTTTGGCTGAAAGGCGTAAACGTGGTGATGGAGGTAGATTTCTGGCAAGCAAAGGACTGCCGGTAACTTTCTTTCCATGTTGCCTATAAATATTTGTGAATTGTATTATTGTGCTTTACTGCTGTTAACATTTTCCACTAAGTAGTGGTTAGTTGGCCAATGAAAGAAACAGAATAGCACACTGTTGGTGTCTAACAGTTGTCAACAAGTCTGAAGTCACAACTCAGTTTACAATTCACTGCATTATACACACACACTGGCACATACATTATTTCCATTTTACTGAAAAATATACACTCTTACTTCATTTGCTACTGAAACTTGAGTTAAACAATAGCCTGATCTTTTAATGTGCACTAACGTACTTGTATCCAATGTGTAATTGATATATAGTTCTAACTTTTTTGGGTTGATTTAAACGAAGTACGTATTCTGTAACTCTTCTTGCTGGCCTTTGCGAACTAATTGTGTGTAAACTCTGGTAGTTACTATACTTACCACGCTGCAACCGTTGGGAGGATTTTGCTGACCTGCTGAGTCTTTGTACTGTGGTGTCTAATGAAAGTGGATGAAATTGTTTGAATCAACAAGCACTAACTTGCTTCCATATATTCCTTATTATTTTCACATTAAAAGTGAAACATCTATCTATGAAATTTATCCCATTATTCTTATGCTTTGTTATTTTTGTTCTTGTCAGTCTTCACGGCAACCTTCAGAAAGGCGGTCTAAACGTCTTGAGAAGCAAAATCTTAAAAAAGAAGAAGAGGAGGTAAGATCTACGTACGAAATGTTAACCATATATTTGTTTTTCTTTTTCTTTTTTTCTCTGCAAGTGTTGCATAGGAGCTGATTGTTTGAGTTTTCTGTGTCTTACTTTTGGTTTGGTAACAAGAAAAAGGGAATAATGATTTCTTTGAGTTTTACACCATTTCTTCTTCCATATGAACAGCTGCTCGTGCATATTTTGTATTCGATTCTCCCCATTGCTTTAACAGATACGACTTTATTCGCTTGGTACAGGCTGAGAGCAAAGATGAAATAATTGAAGCAGAACCAGATCCAGAAACAGAAGTAGTTGCTGGACCTGGAGGAGAACCGATGGTTGGAATGGTTTTCCTGAATGAAGACAAGGCCTATGAATTTTATGTCAACTATGCTGGAACTGCAGGGTTCAGCGTCCGAAAAGGATGGTTGGACAAAACTGCCAAAAATATTACGAAATATCGGGCATATGTATGTTCTAAAGAGGGGTTCCGTCCTAATAGTGTTACTGCCGAATCAAAGAAGCCAAGACCAGAAACAAGAACTGGTTGCCAAGCACACTTGACTATTAAAATCACAACTAGCGGTAAATATGTAGTGACTGAGTATGTGGCTGATCATAATCATGATCTTGAGGCTCCCTTGGTGAACATTCAGATTCTGAGATCACAGAAGTTATTAGCAAAGCTACAGCAGCCTCCGGATCCTCCAAAAGTTGTTTTGATACCACATGACTATAAAAATTACATAAGGACAAGGCGTATAAAAGATATGCAATTGGGCGATGCCCAGGCAATTTGTGAATACTTACAGAGGATGAAAGGCGAGAATCCTTCTTTCTTTTACTCCATTCAAGTGGATGAAGATGATCAATTCACAAATGTATTCTGGGCAGATGTTAAATCAATGATGGATTATAACTACTTTGGCGATGTAGTGTGTGTTGACTCAAGATATAGCACAAGTGATTACGGTAGGCCTCTATTGCTGTTTATTGGTGTTAACCATCATAAGCAGTCAATCATATTTGGTACAGCATTGATTTATGATGAATCAGTCGAATCATTCAAATGGTTGTTCAAAACATTCAAATCCGCTATGAGCGGAAAGCAACCAAAAACAGTTTTTACTGATCAATCTACGGCAATCAGCGATGCAGTTGCTTCAGCTTGGCCAGGGACAAACCACCGTTTCTCACTGTTGCATTTATATCAAAATGCTACCAAGATATTGAAGGATACATTCCAAGGCTCGGAAACTTTTGCACATGATTTTAGTAGGTGTCTGTATGACTCTGAGGAGGAGGAGGGGTTCTTGTCAAGCTGGGAAATCCTCTCGGAGAAGTACAATCTGAAGGATAATGAGTGGCTAAGTAAATTGTACGAGGATAGAGAAAGGTGGGCTTTGCCATATGGGCGTGATACATTTTGTGCAGATATTGCAGCCACACTCCGAAGTGATAGCATGGATGCCATCCTGACAGATCTTCTTAAAACAGAAATAGATCTTCCATACTTCTTCGACAATTATGATAAATTTTTGGAGGAGAAACGTCTAGATGAACAACAAGCTGACTACCTTGGGGCTCAGATGACACAGAGGGTAGCACCTCTGCGGTTGCTTTGGCAAGCTGCTAATGCATATACTCCAACACTGTTTGAGATGTTCAGATTAGAATTTGAACTGATCTTGGCTTGCATGGTCTATAGCTGTGGTGAGATTGGACCAATATCCGAGTATGAAGTAGCTGTCAAAAACCAGCCTCGGGGTCATTTTGTTAGATTTGACTCATCAGAATACATGGTGGTTTGTAGCTGTAAAAAGTATGAATTCATTGGTCTTCCGTGTTGCCATGTATTGAAAGTTCTTGAGCTCAGAAATATTAAAGAACTTCCGCCACACTATATTTTGAAAAGATGGAGAAAGGATGCTCAGAGTGAATCTCCAAGGGAGAACTACGGTTTTGCAGCTGTAGACGAAGAACCCAGGTTCTCATTGTCTAAACGGTACAGCACGTTGTGTCGAACTTTATGTAAAATTGCAGCAAAAGCTGCAGAAAACATTGAAGCTCATACATTCATGGAGAGCCAATACGATCAGCTTCTGGATCAAGTTGAGCTTCTTTTGCAAGCAAAGTTGCATGATAAATCTTCCTTAAGCACTATCTTCAAAGGTCATCAGCAAAATTTGCTTCAGAATGAGGCCAGCAACAGTGAACCTTGCAGAGCAAGTAGTAAGAAAAATAAAAATGTAGAGATGCGCCGCCGGCAGCAAAGTCCTCTCGAATCAAATAAGAAGAAAAAGGGTAGACTAAGTCTGTTCATCACCTAATTTGTTTCAGTAATGGATTTTACATGATCAATGCTTGATGCGATTAATCTATTGCAGGTCTACCAGAGCCTGAGGAGGTTGAAGTCCCACTTAGCGTTGGTCCTCCCACAATACCAAATGACATTCCAAATCATCTGAGAACTCCAACCAATCAGTTTTTTGCACCAAGCCATATAATGCAGGTAAAACTTATGTTCGCTTTCTGCCTTTTCCTACACCCTTGTTTTGCTGAAAAGAGTGAAGGTGTCCACTATTATAGTTCGTAGTTGTGTTACACTGAAGTACTAACATATTATAGCTTCGCAAAAACAGGCACCATATGTTGCACAGCAGCTCGGTCTTAGTTCTCTTCAGGGATTTCCTGGCATATCGCCATTTGTGCAGGTAACTTGGAACATTTATGACTGGTTGAAGAAAATACTATTTGTATTATACTCTCATAGGCTGCAATTTTGGCTTGTCAATAGATGCAGGAACCATCACCTGCTCCTCTCCAGCAACCTCATCTACAGCAACCTTCCTTTCATAGTGGTCCTCAAATCCCCCAGGTGATTACTGTGATGCATTACTTTTTGTTTGGTACAACTTGCACCCATGTTTTCCTTACGAAAGGGTTTTACTTCACAGATTTCCTAAGCAATTGTTAGGGTAAGAGTGCAAGTGGTCATTGCGTTTATACCCACACATTTCCCTGTAGAGTAACTTTTCTCTATGGGAGATTTTCATGTAGGCGTTATATTCAATCAAGTCACTGCAATCAACATTACATCATGTAGTTACCCTTGCTATCAACCATGTAAAATTGCTTAAGAAGGCAAATTGACAATACGGTAGTGTTTGACATGTTTTGGTGCAGGCCCCACCTCCAGACATCCAGTCATTGCAGTTTCTTAGCAGCAATCCTCAACTGGTCCACCAGACGGCGGATCAAGGCCAGTACACCATTCCGGTCTGGGATTTCCTGTGATGGACGATGTGATTTATGCCATAATAACAATCTAGTTGTAAATTATGTAATAACAATAATGTAGAGCATGGGTATGTAGCTTGTTTATGTTAATGAAAACATTGAGCATGGGTAAATTATGGATTTTTTTTTCTTGGTGGGTGAAAGGGTGTAGTGTAGGTGTATAGCACATCTAAGTCCATCAAGAAGTCCAAATTTGTGTAGATCAGTCGGAATGTGGCGGTTGCACCTTTTCGTAGGCAAACTGCATGCGGCATATGATCCGCCGCATGTCAGCCTGGCCCATTTAAATCCAATGCTATTGACATGTGGGGCTGGCTTACCAGCAATTAAATTTGCCACTCAACGTGCCAGTCACATATGGGTCATAGGGCCACATGTCAACGACACTGAGTGATATTCTCAAATGTGTTCCTTACATGTAGGTCCTAGGATCATATATCAATGACACCGAGTGACATTCTCAAATGCGCCTCTTTGCAGTGGCAAATCATTAGATATCACTATTAGATATCACCGACGTAGGGGCATGACCAGGCTGCTGATTGGTGGAGACGATGGGCAGGCTGATGCGGACGCCCTAGTCGTGTGAGGATTCTCCCCGCTATAAGAGTAGCGTGTGTAATATGTATCCGTGCTGTTGATCAGGATTAACAAAATCGTTTTGTACTGGGAAAATCGAGACCCCGCTGATACCGATTTATCGCGAAAATCGAATAAAAATTGTCAAAACCCGAAGAGTTTCGAAATTAAATGGTTTGGGAAAAAAATCGAAAATCCATCGGTTTTCTCGAAAATAGGTCGATTTTCACCGACTGAAGAATTGAACTTTTCTTATGACCAATTTTTTGAGCGAAAATCACTTGATTTCCAACTGGTTTACGTGACATAATTTTTTCGATTTTTTTAAAATTTTTAATTTAATTGGTTTACCGATCGGTTTAAGATTTCGAACCGGCTCGATACAGTCGATTTTGTTAACCCTCCGTGATGCCGCCTTAAGTTCTACTTTCTTAGCAAGATAACTGATCAGATGCACTAGCAGATCTACCATGGGGCACGAATAGGTCAGAGCACCAGCTTCACTCGTCGCACCTTTGATATCCTGAGTTATGTGTATTACTAATACAAGTATAGTGCCTGTGCTAACATTACGACGGCAGTACACCCTCTTATCAATTAAATGAGAAGATAAGTATGAATACAACACTTAATAATAAAAGAGAAATTTAGAATTTTAAATGAATTTAGAAAGAAAACGGAACTAAATGGAGGTCGAATGGTAAAACGGGCTCCCAAAAGATTTTAAATCAAGAAAGAGAAAGAAAAAGAATTTTCGATTTTAGATTATTTTTTTAGCTTCCACAGAGAGCACAACAGGTTTCTCTGGGCTTGGCCAACGCAAGGGGAGGAAGGCCAGGGTGGTCGTCCGGTCGCGATGGGTCAACATCGGTGCGGCGAGATCGTCGACCACCGGCGCCATGGGAGGAGTCACGTTCTTTGTGAATTTCGCGAAAGATGACGGTGATGGCTTGGGTTACCTCCAAAATCCGACGATCTTTACAAGAGGGAGCACTTGGGGATTTACGCAATGCGATGGGGTGGAGGAGAGCTCGCCGGTTTTTATAGCCCCGAAACAAGCATATTTATGGAAACCATAATTTGAGATCAAATCAGATTGGGAGGAAATTTTAGCAATAGAGCACGAAATTTGGGAAATTAACACCATAAATGGAAAGAGGAGATTTAGTGTGGGATTGATGAAGCTTTGGAGTTTCTTTCTTACTTTAATGGAGGGAGGGAAGAGAAGAAGCTTCTCTGGTCTGGACTGCAGCTAGAAGAAGCTACAGATGGGTTGCCTTTATTTTTTTAAATATAGAAGGATTTTTGAAAAGATAGCACATCAGGTTAAAAAATTCTAGAAAAAATCTCAAAAAACTTTCGATTATTTTGTACTTAATAAAATTATTTTCAAAAAAATTAAATTATAAATTTGCCGAGGCACGGCGGCCGCGAGGTCGCCGACCAACAACCTCGCCGTGTCGGCAAAGCCACCGATGGCGGCAGTGGAGCCATTGCGGACTGCGTTCTCCCGGCCATGCCGCCCGGCCGCGCGTGTAATCTCCCTACGCGTTGCCCCATCTCCCAGTTTCCTTTTCCCAGCACGTAATGTTGGTCCTTTCCTTTTCCAGGACGTTTGTTTCTTTTTCCTTGTTGATGCTGGAGGTGAGGGAAGGTCTGTTGTCGGCCGCAGGGATGATTTCGGAAAAATATGGAAAAATAAACTGCGCTCGCCGACCGCTGGATCCACAAGGAAAAAAAAGATAAAAATTAAATAGTGCTCGCCGACCGCTGGTTCCGCGAGAAAAAATTGAAAAAATTAAACAAGACTCACGACGTTGGTTCCTTAGATAAAATGAAAAATCGCTTCTCCGTATATGAAATTAGGCTCTATAGGGCTAGATCCGTAAAAAAGTCTCAAGAAGGGTCATATTCAGAAAAAAAAATACGATCACAACGGCAGGACAATAAAAAATTCAAGTCTTGTTTCCTTGCATGCAGATCCTCCCTGTTTATTTCCTTGTTTGATTCGCCCTCATTCCAAATATGTCGTACGTACAATTTTGGCTAGTAAAAAATTCAAGTATGGTTTTCTTGCGTGCGGATCCTCCTTATTTATTTCTTTGTTTGATTCGTTCTCCTTCCAAATATGTAGGTGGGGAGGTCTGTTTGTAGGCCACAGGGATGATTAGACACACTAAATAATGGCCATCGGATGTGGGTGAGTAAAGCTGAGGAAAGATCTGAGAGGTTAATTTTGATGGAGGCAAGTTTCTGGGGACGTTTCGCTGGGTGCACGAATATTAGGCTATCTCTAGTGGGATGCACTATTTAGGGTGGACATAGAAAAGAATGTTTACGTGCATTATAAAGGAGTATAGATAGTTAATTTTATTCTTAAAATTGTTACTTGTATATACTTTTGAGACTCACCACCCTTTATTAAAATATTGTCTTTAATTATTTGCTATTTCAACTTTATTGTTCATTGATTTATGTATCAATTTGAATGACATTCAAATGTGTTTTTGCTTTGCTCGTTTTAGTGATAATTTCGCACTAGCATTACCTCTATTTTTATTATTCGTACGCTGCTAGTAGGATGAGATAGAATCGGTGGTTCAACCGAAAAAAATAGAACCAATTAGGTTTCAGACGGGGAAAGCTACTATCCAAATTCGACTATAGCAACGCCTACACCGGTGTAGGCTGCCCCTGCCCTTTAGATTCGTTCTGTGGGGATGGGAGAGGAATCCGGTGCAGTTTTCACAGGGATCGTAATTTAAGCCGTTTTTATAGACGCGAACTGTCCGATCGAAACATCGAACGGTCCGAATCAGCTGAAAGCGATATAAATAGTATTTCTGCTACAGTACATAAACAATATTTACGTGCAGTAAGAATTACACAGTGCTTTTAGCCGATTCGGGACGTCCATTTTTGATCGAACGGTCCCGCAAGAACTATTTAAGTTGTAGTCCCCACCGAATCCCGATCCATGGGGATGGCATACCAAATCAGCGTACAACCACTTCATTTCATAGAAGGCAATCTACACTGCATGAGGGTTAACAAAATCGACGTGGAGCAAATCACTTGAAATTCAAAAATCAGAAATATCGAGTCGAAAATCGTAGAGTTTCGAAATCAAATTTTTTGGAAAAATTTTCAAAAATTGACTGTTTTATTGGAAAATCGACAAACTAGTTGAACTTTTTTTTGCGATGGATTGTTTGAACGATTTTCATTGATTTTCACCGATTTTCAACCAGTTTATGTCACATAATTTTTTTTTTGAATTTTATTTTAAATTTAACCTGTTTACCGAGCGGTTCTAGAAGTCGAGCCGCACCTATACAACCGATAATCACGATTTTCTAACTATTTTAATCGATTTTGGGAACCCGGCACCATTCAATTCGCTCTACCTTCGCTGACACAACAATCAATCGTGACGGAGAAACAGAAGTCGACGTGGCGACCTTCAAAGTGCGGAAACTCCAGATTCGCTCTCATTTCTACCGGCTCTACTGGTAGTCTGGTACTACCCTCTCCACTCGAGTGCATGTAGCTTTTTAAAATAATTTTGTTCACAAATATTCGACCTATTTTATATTTTAATATAAATCAGTGTAGTATTTCTCTTTATATCTCTAATAAATATTAGTTTTACTTTAATTTTTTAATATATATACACATTAAATATAATAATTAAAGATAACCTAGTTATTTTTAATATTTTTAAGTACGTATATCATGAGAAAATACGCGTATAAATCCGAGGGAGAGAGTAATTCAGTAGATCACCGCTTCGCCGCCCGTGTCGTGTCGGTCAGTCGGGACCCCGCCAAAGCCACCACCCCGCTGCCGAACCGAACCCACCACTTTCCTCATCCCAGGTTCGGGGCCGTCTCCACTTCCGCGTCCGGTCCATCTCCACTCCCGCTCGCCGTCTTTAACCACCGCGCCGTCGGCGCGACTCGCCTCTCCTCCCCACCATCACGACCGAACCAGCCATCCTTGCGCGGCGATGGCGGGCGGCTCGTCCTCGTCGCCGTCTTGGGGCCCGAGCCCCGCGGCGGTGACCGCGGTCGTGGCACTGCTCGGGCTGGGCCTCGCCGGCTACATCGTCGGCCCGCCGCTCTACTGGCACGTCGCCGAGGCGCTCGGCCGCTCGCCGGCCGCCTGCCCCGCCTGCGACTGCGACTGCGACGCGCGCCCGCTGCTCTCGCTCCCCGAAGGTCCGTGCCGGTGTGCTCTCCACGTCGATTTTGTTGCCCCGCAGGAGCTTATCGGATCTTGGGACGCCCGCTCGTTGGATCCGATAAGATCCTTCTTGTCCATGCATTTTATCCTGTATTTTTCTTCTGTAGAGTGAGCAATGCGTTCCTAGTCGCTGGATTCTGCTGTGGATAACTAATATGTTTTTGAGTTGCATAGAACTTCAATTAGTTTGTACTGGAGACATAGTAATTTGTGTCCACTGAACAAGATAGAGTTGAACATATAATACGACGTGATACTATCGAGGTCCATCTTGTCTTGGTACTATTACATATGGATACTACACATTTACACACTGCTAAAATTCAACCTCTTATGGAGTTCTCTGCTCCTGCTGTTGTAATTTCATGCAGTTACACAAGTGTCAAATTGACCTCCTTTCCTAGTAATTGAAACACCCATAATAGATGGAAAGCATCCGTTAGTATTGGCCTAATAATGAATTTTTACTAGTTTTGTACTGTCTTGCCACAATGCTTTTGCCTTACTAGCTTTGTACTATCTTTATGTTTGGTGGCCATTATAAACATAATCGAGAGTAATGAGGTTTTGTTTAGCCTATCTGGACTGGAGCCTGGAGCTTATCCAATTACCTAGCTTATGATGTGTCTTAACCTTTCAATTCTTGCAAGTCACCTCCCGCAGGCTTCTGCTTATGTGTGGGTTTCTCTGTTGAAGGATGGCTCTAGCATATGAACTAAGCCCGAAAACAAGCAACCAGTTTGATTAGTTTTATCTTAGGAGCCCATGAGCTGAACAAGAAGTTAGGCTACATAAGCTGTAAGTGAGAAAGCAAAACAAGTGACAAGTCATCAATTTGTAGCAATATGCCTGTTGCGGTAAGATAAAATCTGTGTAGCACTAGCACCCACTGAATGAGTTACTAAATCAAGTAAAGCATAGCATTTGTTGAGTGACCTGATGGTAACAAAGCAAAATATACAAACGTTAACTCCTTAATTATGCCAAACAATTGTTCTCCAGTTCTGTCAATTGAAGGAGCTTTGTACATCTGTTGATCTTTTTTCTTCCAAATAGCGATGATCATGACAAGACCGAATAGTTTTGTGCCTGTAGGCTGTAGTTATACAGAGATCCCAAACTAGCTTTATTGACAACTTTTTCTTTACTAGCTGAGTACCCGTGCGTTGCAACATATTTCAAATAAACATAATATAAGCACTGTTCTAAAAAACGGCCGTTAAGGCCTTGTAAATAGCCGTTAAAAAGGTAAAGGTCCCATGCCTGTTACGTTTATGTACATTTCAAGGTTTGTCCATTTTATCGGGCCGTTTATTTGGTTTAACGGCCGTTAACGTTTAATAGATCCGTTTTATCATGGGCCAACCCAACTAATAGAGAAGGTCGTTTTATCGTGGGCTAGCCCAACTAATAGAAAAATGCTTACCCTATTCCATGTAGCCACGATCCCTATAAAAGCGCAATCTCGTCTCTCTAGGGCTATCTTGAGGCTCAACTCTGTCTTGAGTCCAAGCCAGTGAAAGGAAAGGCAGATTATGCCATTCTGATGTCCCCTCATTTCTGGAATCAAGTGTCTTTGGCTATAAAGATCTTTAGACCTTTAGTGAAGTTGCTTCGTGTTATTGATGGAGAGAAAAGGCCCTCCATGGGTTTTGTCTACGGTGGTTTACTAAATACAAAAGAGTTAATTAAGCGGGTCTTCAATGATTTGCTTGCTAACTTCAAGACATTCATAGAGGTCATTGACTTCCACATTAATGGGAAGCTTGATAACTTACTTCATATGATGTCTTACTACTTAAACCCCTACTACTTCTATAGGGATTGTAGCATGATAGAGAAGGAAGATAAAGAGTTATGGAAGGAATCTTGTCATGCATTGAACATTTCTATCCTGATCAATCTGGCCAAGTTAACATATCAAAAGTAGAGATGAGAGCATACAAGGATGCCACTGGACTATTTGGCAATCAAAGGACTGTTTTGTTACTGCAAATACATGTATATATTTATCTGAATTTTAAATAGTAAAACCGTTTACAAGGCCGCTTACCGTATAAACACTAAAAGTAGGGTGACCGTTTGTTAACCGTTTACCGTTATTTAGAACATTGAATATAAGTTCTAAACTTAAAAAGTTTCATACACAATTTGTATCCAATCAACAAGCCATATAGGATCTTATCACAAGCCACATGTACATGTAATCTAATTATCCACAGGTGTTATCCTGTAAGTAGCATATGCATAAAGAGATGAGGAGGTAGATGACAGACTCATAGTAAAGATGCGCATCCTGAATGTGGCAGTGCCCTTTAGTTTTCTCCTGTAACAAAGATTTGAGACTTCTGTGAATAATTGCAATTTATTGACAAATGATTTAAACCCTAGCACCTCGTTTGTATCTATAAAGTGCAACAGTAACTGGATACTTAAGAGTATTCAATATTTTCTTAATCAAGTCTGTAGGCTCTACTTTGGAAGTTGCACTCCATTTTCCTTGCACTAACTCCATGATATCTTAGAAGTATTATCTTCTCAATAAACATAGGTGCTTTGTTCTGCCTGTGATTTAGGGAAATCATGATAAATGAAGCACCATGAATATTGTCCAGTGACTGTGATTAGTTATTGTGCCTGCTTTTGATGTTTCTAGACTGTTCCAAACAATTCAAGGAGGTTAGGGGCCGTGCGTCTGGTGAAGAAACAGAGAAGAGTTTCACGGAGCTACTCATAGAAGAACTGAAGCAGCGAGAGGAGGAGGCAACACAAGCTCAACAACAAGCTGATGTAAAATTGCTTGAGGCCAAAAAATTGGCTTCACAGTATCAAAAGGAGGCTGACAAATGCAGTTCAGGTATGGATACATGTGAAGAAGCTAGGGAAAAGTCAGCAGAGGCATTGCTTGAACAAAAGAAATTGACTGCTTTATGGGAGGAAAGGGCTCGGGAACTTGGATGGAAACCCGGGAGTATTAAACCACAACGGAAGTAATAATGAACACTAGCGGATAGCGATGGATACAACATGCCAAGCAACAGTGATATCATTCCAAATACGTTCCTCGAAGAGGGTTAAAATGGCAGAGGAAACAAAGGGTTTCCCTTTTGGTGGCCTCATCTCCTTTTGCACTGCTATGAGCTTCCGTGTCAATAGCTAATTTATATTCAATTTGTAACGTCCATAGCTGTTTGTGAGCAGTATGTTAAAATGGTCATAGAACGACGCTTATCCACCTGTAGGTCTTGAAAGGATTATTGGTTGTTGTGTATGAATGATTGTACTAATAAGGAGGGAATTGTTCTTAGTTCTGCCAACTTGCTAGCGGTAGAGTTGTCTGATGAATTATGGTATGGCACTGCCTTTCGTTTACTTCTCACATCCTTTTCATGATTTCGCATTCTTCCTCCAATTGGCATTCATTTAATTGTCAAAAAGTGTAGTTCCATTTGCCTAATTTGGGATTTCTCTGCCATTTGTGACTTTTGTGAGGATGGTCTGATCATCTGATGTCATATGGGCATTATCTATACCCCTTTATAATGCACCTAAGCAATTTTTTCAAGGTCCACCCTAAATAATGCATCTCATTAGAGATGGCCCAATGTTCGTGCGCCCAGCAAAACGTCCCTAGAAACTTGCATTCATCAAAATGAACGTCTCAGATCTTTCCTCAGTTTTACTCACCCACATCCGATAACCGTTGTTTAATGTGTCTAACTCATTCATTCATGTGGCCCACAACAGGAAAGCCCGCACATATATATTTCAATTGAACTATATATATGGAATTTATGTTGCAAATCTAAACCCATTTGATTTCGATTCAATATTTACCATACCAGTCAGTACCATTAATCGCGCGCTTAATTTTCTTCCATTCATGCATGTGCACCACATCCTATACAAGGCGCTCATGTACCGCCGCCATAATATTATTTAGCGAAAAATATTATAAAAGGAATGTGTGTATGAAATGCAATTATCGTGTGATAAATATAAGGAATAAGTTCATTTTAGGACTAATTCCTAAATACACTATGGGAAGTTTAGTTATTAGCCTCAATCAGGACGCACAAATGGTGCTATATGTTAGCATTCATATTTGGATGACAATTAGAGAAGCCATTATTGGTCCAGCTTTCCAGGATGACATATTGCTGCCCGTGCGGCGTTCGACCCGCCCGGCGCCGACTACACCAGGGGCTTGCACCGCGCGATCGGCCTGCCGGAGATGGACGCGTACCTTCGCGCGGAGCGGGAGGCGGCGGAGGCTGTCGACGTCGCGCTCGCGGAGGCGATCTTCGTGGCGAGCGATGACGTGGAGGAGATCAAGGTAACACCTTCGGTGGTAGTCGCACAGTGGAGAAGATCGGGAGGATGAGCACGCCGGAGGGTGGGGCGTGCGGCACGTGGACTGCACGGAGGTCTTCGATGCGCATGGCGGGCGGCATGAATGGAAGAAAATTATGTTGCAAATCTAAACCCATTTGATTTCGATTCAATATTTACCATACCAGTCAGTACCATGAATCGCGCGCTTAATTTTCTTCCATTCATGCATGTGCACCACATCCTATACAAGGCGCTCACGTACCGCCGCCACTTCCCACGATTCGGCACGTATGCTAGTCATGCACCGATCCACGATGGACGCCGCCGTCGTGATCAGCCCGACGGCCAACAAGCCGAAGGTCGTGTTCGTGTTTCGGCGACGGCGGCCGGCAAGTCGGCCGCCATCGCCGGCGGCGGCGCTTGATGGCGAGATGATCAACTCGGACAAGATCTAAGTCTACACCGGCCTGCCCGTGATCACCAACAAGGTGACCGACCACGAGCACGCCGGAGTGGCGCACCACCTCCTCGGTTGCGTGCCGTGCCCCAACGCTGACTTCACCGAGGACGGCTTCTTTCATGAGGCTGCCTGCGCGGTCGAGAGCGTGCTCTCCCGCGGTCGCCTCCTCATCGTGGCCGGTGGCTCCAACAGGTACGTCGAGGCGCTGGTCGAGGGCGTGTGGGCGTTCGCGCCGCCACGCCGCCTCTTCGTCTGGCTGGATGCCGCGCTAGAGCTCCTCCGGCGGTTCACCGCAGCTCGGGTAGACGACATGTTGCGGCGCGGGCTGGTGAACGAGGCCCGCATGGCGTTCGACCCACCCGGCGCCGACTACACCAGGGGCTTGTGCCACGCGATCGACCTGCCGGAGATGGACGCGTACCTTCGCGCGGAGCGGGAGGCGGCGGAGGCTGTCGACGCCGCGCGCGCGAGGCAATCTTGTGGCCTTGATGCGTGGAGGAGATCAAGGGTTGGGCGTGCGCGCGCGTGGATCGCACGGAGGTGCTAATGCGCGCATGGCGGCGCGAAGCGGTGAGGCGTGGAAGGAGGTGGTGTGGGAGCCTGTTGAGAAGATGGTGAGGCATTTCGTACGTAGAGGCGACTGACTGGGAATACGTAGGTCTGTTTGGTAGAGCTATAAATCCCAGTTTCATCTGAGATCTGAAACTTGTAGGTTAAAATAAAGTGAATTAAATTTATATTTTTAGTCTAAAATTTTTAGTCTAAAATGTAAACAAGATGATATGTCTAAACACTCCAGATTGTGCGCTTTTTGGCAGGGTGTTATTTGGAGAACTGTTAATGTTGTGCACCAACTTCTCAGGGATGCTACTTCACTGAAAGCCCTCAGTTCCTCAAGGTATGCATGCATGCGTCGATTTCCAGTTGCCCCCAGATTTGATCTTTACTTCAAGTGCTAATTCACACGAGATGGAGCAGCTAAGTGCAGCATCTGTTGTATCCATCTGAAATTTTAATCCAGGATAGATGAATGACAACGGGTGCATTGTTATTTGTACATAGTATTTTCTTGATTTTGATATGTGCCACCCTTCTTTATGCACAAGCTGCTGTGTTGTTTACATCTTCCCGATTAAAGACTAGGTGTTTTGGAAAAGCTTAGAAGCTCGATTATTGGCGATTAGCTGAAACTGCATCCCAGGTTAAGAGCATAGGATTTCAGGGAGAGTGCTCAAACTGTGCTTTTGTATTTCATACATTCAGGTTTGTCTAATCTTCTCAAACTTCTAGCATTTCTTGATAATATAAACTCCATGAGACAGAAAAAATAATAATAAAACAGCCTGTCTGATTTAGAATCTTAAGGTGTACATAGATTCTAACCTGGAAACCCCTAAGGCACATGACTGCATCCCGAGTTTGGTTTCCATTTGGCATGGTCTGCTATTCCATATATGATATATATCCAGTTTAAAAGCCCAAAAAAAAGAGAGAGAACAGTCTGAAGCCAGAAATCCAAGTTAGCCTTGAATTCCCTTTGCTTAATAAATTGTTTGACGCTTTATTATGTTATATATGTGTGCAAAAGATATAATGTCTATATTTGTAGATTATGCTGCCTTTTTATCACGGAGGACGATTCAGCATGTTATCGTTCGACATAAAGGACAGAGTTATCTCCGTTATTGATCCAACACCTCTACCTGGATGGGTTCCAACGGATAAACCATCCAGTTACTATCTTGATAGAATACAAAAAATTGGTATAATATTCGATCGTGCTATAAGGATAGTAAATCCCTCATAGAACGACAATATCTATGATTGGCATATTGTAGCTCCAAAGTCTGTTCCAAAAACAATAGACCGGTAAGTTATTTACACATGATTAGTAAATAGTTAAATTTTTGTGTACTTACATGTAGCAATTAAATGTTGTGTAGGAACTTGACAGGTTATTTTGTCATGAACTTCATGCACATCTGGAATGGTCAACAGTTCAATGCACGGATCTGCATGGTCGGTACTCTCTATTTTATTAATCACTTTTTATAAGGTTGTAAAGTAGGTCTATACTGATGATGCTCAACAACGTACTTACAGGGTTCACCTATCCTCAGGAAGTGTTTCTTAATTGAAATACTAAAATACAAGTGGAATGAGTGCGCAGAAAACATCCCTCAAGACATAAGAACAAGTCTTAAGAGCATACGAGAAACGTTTAGCGAAAAATATTATTGAGTGTTATATCTTCATTTTTGTACTCGCATACGGGCACTGTGATTATTTATTATTAAGTGTTATATTCATACTTATCTTCTCATTTAATTGATAAGCGGGTATACTACCGTCGTAGCGTTAGCACGGGCACTATACTAGTGAGATTGCAATTCCCAACTGAAGAAAGAAGAATCGTGGCTAGGTCCGGACCTAGCGCGTTGGAGATGAGGAGACTTCAAATTTCTATGGACTACAACACTACCCATTTGTTAAGGCCCGTTTAGAATGCAGGAATTTCACATTATTTTCAAAGAAAATGTATATGAAACAGTTCGATTTCCATAGGATTCAAACTTTCCAAGCAAGGCTAACAAGGCTTAAAAGTAGGAACATGATTAAGACACCTAACTCATAGGAGGTTACGAGGAGACACTGTTGGTGAGAATCGACCAAAATTGTAAGTGCCACACCATTTTTTTTTCCAAGCAGAAGTAAAGTATGTTATGATAGCCATCTAGGGCCTAGAATTTCTAAGAGAGGATTTCCAACCAACAGCATATACCCACCCCTACGTCACGTGATTTAAATCCATAATCTGGTATTTGAATCCAGCCCTATCCTCATGCCTTATCAGATAATCTGCATGAAGGTTGAGATTTGAACTCTAATAATATCCTGTCTCGGGATTCATTCGAGTGCCACGCTAGTTGGACTAACCAATCAATTGTTATCATTTCAGTATTTTTTGGAAGAGATAAAATGCATTCTCGACAAATACTAAGATTCACACACTCGTAGCATTAATTACCATAACGTACTAGCAGTGCTGTATTTTAAGCATCATTTTATCACCTCCCTAGAATTGCTCCCATGCAAAGAGGAAAGAAAGAAAGCACTGGTCAGGGAGATAAACCCTACTCCGAGCCCCAAAATTTCCTTGCATTAATTATTTCCATTTCAAAATAAAAACTCCGAAAAGGCCACGCCAGGGTTAACAATATCGACGATTATCGCTCGAGTATCACGATAATCGACTGTATCAAGCCGGTTCGGTAGTAGAAACCGGTCAGTAAACCGATCCAATTAAAAAAATAATCAAAGATTCAGAAAAAATTATGCGACGTAAACCGGTCGATAGAAAATTACTCAAAAAAACGGCTATAAGAAACATTCAATTGGGCAGTCGATTTTCGATCAAAATCGACCGGCTTTCGGTGAAAATCGGTCGATTTTTTTTTAATGTTTTTCCAAAAAAAATATTTCTTAACCCTTCGGTTTTTGACAATTTCGACCAGTTTTTACCAATAATAAAAAATAGTTCAAAAATCGTAATTTCGATATTGTAAACCTTGGGCCACGCACGCAGGAGGAGCGGAGGGTAGAGAAGCCTTGATCCGTTTGTCCCCTCAACACATTTTTTTTCATGTCTTTGGCTCCTTTCGTACGAAATTGCAAACAATGTTATCACGTCGTCATCTAGACGACGCCTAGGTGTCCAATCGCCGGGGCAGGACCACTAGGGGGGCTTGCCTCGCCTGGAGACGACGAGTCGTTCGCCTGGCTGTGTCAGGCGTCACCCGGGGCGACTAGGCGTTGCTGCCGCAGTGTCCAATAGTGCGCCAGATGGAGATGAGTGTGTGTAGAGGAGACGATGACAAAGGAGCTCTGCCCGTCCGCCTCCACCGCCAGCAACTAGATCCGGTAAGATCCTGTCGCTGACTTGCCTCCACCTCCGTCGTCGCCACTTCCATCGCCCCACCTCCTCCGCCGCCACTTCCATCGCCTCCACCGTCGCCCTGGGAATCTGGCAAGGGGGAGCTCGATGTTGACAGCACGGAGTCGTTGATGGTGTGGAGGCAGATCTGGCTGGCGTGGGGTTAGGAGGGGATCCGCCTCCATAACGTCGCCCTAGGAATCCAGCAAGGGTAGCTCGATGTCGACGGCATGCTTCGGTGGAAGGACGCGGCGTGTCCTGGCAGTGACCACCTGGGCAAGGTCGACTCGGATGTGTGCGCCGCGAGACAGAGGGAGGGGGCGACGTCGAATGGACGGAGGGGGGGGGGGAGAGAGAGCTCGGCTGGGTGGGCCGACGAGAGAGAGGGAGGGAGAATGGGTCGGATAGGTGGGCCAGCGAGAGAGAGGGAGGGAGGGAGGCTAGGTCGGCTGAGGGGATTTAATGGATTTTTTGTCGCCTAATCCTCGGGCGCCTAGGCGTTCAGGTGTCCCAGAGGCGACTCGCCTTGCCGAGGCGCCGTGATAACCATGTTTGCAAATCTAGTTCTCTTCTCAATCGCAGAAGCACCGACAGTCAACACGTGTCACATAATATGGTAGGTCACCGAAGCACGTCGAGTGGCGCGTCTCACCTTCCTGTCAAGCTTAGGCACTGCAGTACCCTGTTCTGCCGAACTCGAGTATCGTGGTAGCTTATCTGCCGTGATGGGAGCGGTGTGCCGACGATCTGCCACGGTAGAAGAGAGAGTGATAGTTGACATACGTTGCTGGTAGGTGCTTCTACGATAAAAAAAAAAAGAAGGAAAGCTAAATTTATAATTTTGTTTAGAATAAATCAAATAGGAAGGCTTCGTAGCAGGGGGCCGTCCAGTCAGCTACTCCCTGACTCCCGCAGTCGTAAACTCAGCCCTCGTTTTCCCTCTCCTCCTCCTCCGCCAGATTTTAAATTTCAAACCCTCGCCTCCTCCTCATAAACCTCGCCTCGCCTCTCTCTCCCCCATTCTCTCTCTGTCTGGTGGGCGGTGGCTGCCACCAGGCGCAATATCAGCTCCTTGAAGCGGATGAAATCTTGGCTCTGCGGCTCGAAGATTTGGTCTCTGGGGTGGAGGGCGCGGTGAGGAGGAGGGGGAGGGGATGGGGTGCTTGTTCGGCTGCTTCCGGGTGGCCGGCGACGGTGGCGAGCCGCGGGGCGGGCACGCCCAGGCCCAGCCCGTCTCTTCCTCCGTGGTTCCGGCGACTAATCCTCCCAAGGTTTTGACCCGTGCGGAATCCATGCTTTGTTTCTGTAATCCTCTTTGAGATGGGAGATTGGGGTATGGCCAAGCTAGCTTATGTGGAAATGTGTGTCGTGATTGTTTAATTTTGTTGTTTTGTGTTCATCAGGTTGGCGAGAGGAGGCCGCCGTCCAAGAACTCTCTCTCCGCTGTGTTCTTGCGAGAAGGTACGATTCCTTTTCTTTTCTTTACTCAAGCTGTTTAATTCTTGCTATTGTTTCTGATGCTGTTATTTATTCCTGTTCTTTTTTTTTGGCTTTGTGTTGTTGGTTAAAGATGAGGGATGGCGGGTGGAGCAAGCTGCGAGCTCAGGGGCGAACGAGACCGCTGAGAGGAAGAGGATGGGTCAGGAGCTCGACCACGAGGTATGGCGATTCTGCAAATCTGGCTCGATGCTGATTTCCCTCTATTTTTCATGAGTAATTTTTACGCACTTGGTAATCTGAGCTATGTGCTGTGACTTATTCAGAATTTAGCGTACTGACTAGTATCAGTATGTCTAGTAAGGAATTCTTGGTTTAACCATGGGCCCCCTTAATCTTATCTTTCTTCTTTCATAGTTTCATTATATGCAGCATGTTCCATTTTTTTTTACAAAATTATGCAGTATGTTTGTGGTGTTGATGATAATGTGCAAGACTGACATGCTACTTTTTACCTGAACAAAAAACTAGCGTATCACTTGCGAGTTGGCCATTGGCCCATTGTTAAGTCGTTTGAATTGTTCGATATAAGAATTCATGCCAATGCAACTGCCAGTTGTGTTTATACTGACAATCCACTGCTTTGCTTTTCTTAAATCTAGAATGCTGTTTATAGCTAACCTATCTGGATGAGAATTTGTTTGATATACATTAGGCAATCAAATGACAGAAAGTGGACTCATAACGATGAATTCAATCTGTTATTCCTTGTTGTTAGCACGTACGATATTGGCAACTGACTGACTTTCACGGGTGTTAAACAGGCCAGTTTCCTCAGAAACTGTAGTGCATTGTTGGAAACTCCAAATGAAATCAGAAAAGGGCCTGAAAACACTTATCAGAATGCAATACATTCGGCATGTCCTCCTGCCATGTCTGATAATTTACATGTCATGGAGGGGCTGAAGGTTGAGGATTGCCAAACTCCTTCAGGGTCTTATCAGAGCTCCACATTACCAGATGCTATGAGGTATGTGAATCTTGTGCTATTTGCTGCTAATACTAATGTATTTATTCTCTTTTATTCAGTTCCCTGCTTCTGAGGAGACTGGGGTCGTCTTTCCCTTTACTGTAATAATTGAATAAATTAAACATGTTGAGTGTTTGTGCTTTCCTATGACAGATCTACTTGGAAAGGGTGCGATGCATCAAGCCAGCATGATTCTGAAGCAGTTAGCAAGAGTGTAGATGTGGAAGGTGTGAACGATGAGTCTGTGATTGACTGTGGGATCAAGCTAACCACCTTAGATTCATCTTCTTACACAAGTAAGGATGATATATATCTGTTTGGATCCAAATCTTCACCCTTTTCAACTCCTTCAAAATTGAATGACGAGATGCAGACTTCAGCCACTACTCATGCAACTAACTCGGAAGAGTTGAGAAATGAGAATATTTCTAGGGCTTCTGCACAGCATGTATGCGAAGCTCTTGATCCTGTTGAGAATTTTGAAAAATGTGGAGTATCAAGAGAAGATTCCTGTCAGCCCGATATATCAGACCAAAATTTCAAGTGTGCAAAGAATAGCAGTTTGGTTTCCGTTGAGCTTTCAATATCTAATGAATGTTCCCTGTTCCAGAGCTCTGAGGGTTCTGTATCATCCTGTGACAAGGTAAGAGACAGAATGAGCACAGCCTCTGTGGAGAAATGTATGACCACTGAGGTTACAGTTCATACCAGCAGAAAGAAGGTGCTCAAAAACAATGATTCAGATGTGGAATTTCCAAGCTTGTCCCAGTGGCTGAAGCCTCCAAATCCTAAGAAGGCGTTCATGGATCAGGCCTTTACAAGCGACAGATCTTATTCTGCTAAGAGTTCAGAAGAGGATAGGCCTATTATTGGAATGGTTGCGGCTCACTGGCAAGACAAAGAGCCAGAAAATTTTACTCCTAAATGGTGGGATGGAAATGGCATTCCCAACTCAACTAATAAGTACAAAGAAGTAAAGTCTGCTTCTGCTTCTCTTACTTTCTAACAATTGTGTAAAAATGACTTATCTAGGAATAATGCATTACATGGACAGGACCAAAAAGTGAGTTGGCATGCAACACCGTTTGAGGAGAGGCTTGAGAAGGCTTTATCTGACGAGAAGTTGCTTTCTCAAAGGTTTTGGATTTTTCTTGCACTTCATCATCAAATCACATGTTGATCTGGCTCCATTATTATTTTTTGAAAGCGCATAATCTTACATTGTTTTCCCACGTAATAACGTGCTTTCTCGTTTGGTTTTGGTAGGAAATGCTCAAGTGGAAACACATCTCAGTTTTCAGGGGTGGAAGGTGAGGAAAGTGATACTGCTGCATCTAACCATCTATATTTTTCTGCTTTTACATGATATTTTCGTCTGCCAAGAGTTACTGAGGCTTCCAGTATAATATGGTTTTCTGCCGCCATCTTCCTGATTGATGGTTTTTGCACAGTCTTGTTTCCCTCTACTGTCCTTCAGTAGGTAGCCTCCGGGAGTGATATTTCTACCGACTGCTTTGTATTAAAAGATCAATGTTTTAAGACAAATCAATATTGTTGATTTCAAATATAGTTGGTGCGAAAGATTCTCAACTATTGCTGCTAGCTCGTACTGTTCTGTTTTTCTCGTAGTGGTTTCTTTTATGCCCTGCCTGATTTGCATGTTTAATTTTAGCTTACGTCAGCCACAATAGAGAAATGAGCACTTGTTCCCTGTCTTGAAAAGTTGCAAACACATTCTGGCATAACCTGTTCTAGTGCCAAAGTGTTGTCTTCAATGACGTCTTGCCACCTTTAGTTGATTTTTTTTCCCTTTTTATCCTTGTCTGTGATGATTCTATAGGTTTTGATTTGGACTGTTTCTGGTCTAACAGTCTGACACTACTAGCTCGGTTATTTTATTAACTTTGCATCTGAACATTGAACAACAATTCTGTGGCTTCATTCGTCAAAAAAGCCACAAAATCTGGTTGTCTGTTTTGGCGATTATCCATCCCCAACACATTGATGAGAACACATCAATATTATAATCTCAACGGCTAATTACCACGGGAAAAATGTTTCATCTGGCTGGATGTTAGCTCATGTAATATTGCTATTGCTGCCTGTTGAATTTAAAGATGGTGATTTTGTCTTCTACGAAGTCACATTCAGCCTCTAGAATGGTGTTATGCACCTTTTTTTAACTGTTCATGGCAGTGACATAAGCAAGATGTCTTCTGGGTTTGATTAGATGGATTGACATATAAATTGTATTCCCTGTCATGGTTCAAGTAATTAATTCAGAAACATTGAATTGCATCATCAACTTGGGAGCGATTCAGTTGATCCCCTCTAGGGTGCTGGAAGAGTCAAATTAGGGGTTCAGCACAAGAAATTATTAAAATGATCCATAGATTGTTTATGAAATTTAACATCATAGGTAATATTTTATTTTATCATAAGCTGATCAAATGTCTAGATTGTGCATGCAAGCGCAGATTGTTGAGTGCCTATGCATCGCGTGCGCAGCTTTGAATGACTTGTGGGGGTGAATCAATTTAAAAGTGACAAAATGGATGTCCAGGGGCCCTGATTCCTTAGCTCAGTTAACTATGAAAAGGACAAAGAATATGAAAGAAAAAACATGTAGATTTTGATGTTCTATATAGAACAGAATGGCTGCAATACATGAGCTGTAATCTTTGATTTGATTGCTGGACATTGTAGCAAAGATATAACCTGTTATTTAGCCAACTTTTCTGAATAACAGGACGTTGCTCATGCATATTTGTAGGATCGGTTATGGCACTGCCAACTAAAGTGCGGTACTACCGAAAATCCGTACTAACACAGTTTCAATGGCTGTTCTACCTTTTTTCAACCTGACAACACTGAATTTTCGAAACACAATTTGGACTCAACACAAACTTTGCAAACAAGCACTTTGGTTGTCAAATATGCAACACAAGCCATGGGGCGACCTTCACGTGGTCTCCACAATATTTGTGTGAGCTGAACAACAGTGAGAGAATGCTATTGCCTGCTGGAAAACATGGGTTTGATAAAATCATGGTTCATAGACTAGGCTGGAATGTATATTAATTTATTGTTACTATTATCTAGCCAGCAGACACACAACTTATATAATTATATCACAACAGATAAGGTATACATATTAGATCAGAAATGTAAAGAGAAAAAAAAAACTCTGCCGCCAAGTTTCTTTCTGACTACTGCGGCCTCTGTTGTGTGGGCTCTGCATGTCAGTCTCTCATGCGATGGGGTCTATTCTTGGCGGCGAATTCGGTGTATCTAGCATCTACGTACCCTGAACTCTGAAGACGAAGCTAGGCCCTTTCCTACTGATTAAGCATATCTACAGTCATAAAATGCTGTTGGATCACTGATCTCCATCATCCTCGCGATCTCGTCCCAGTACCCGTCCTTGTAGAAATCGTTGGCAGCGAGGCTATGATCGTTCTGATGGAAAGCGATCGTCATCAACGACGGATTCTGCGGTTTCTGCTCCGGCACCGGCACTGCAGGTAGAGAGTTCCATTGCCCCTGAAACTGCTGGTTGTGCATGGTCTCCTTGAAGAAGCAGCTGCCGTTCGTCATGCTCACCTGACTGACGTGCTGCTGCTGTGGGATGCCCGGAGCGGCTGCCGGCGCCAGGCAGTTCATGTACTCGTCACTGCCGTCCGACTCGAAGCTCCCCGTGTTGGAGCTCGAGTCGGCAGACGGAGGAGCCTTGATGGCCGCCGGCGGCGGCTTCTTGTAGGTGACGTTCCTCTTGAAGATCCTGCAGATGGTCCAGACCTCCTGCATTTCCATTTACATGTACAAGTACACATGTTCAGAGGTCAATGCTTGTACTACACGCCTACACGTGCCTCGGACTAACTGCCATTGCAGAATCGCACTCCACACGTGTGGAAATAATGCACTGTGAATTGCGCAATCACACGTGAGGGAGTCGAATACACTAGCTAGGACTTGATGGGAACGGAGCATATCTATGGAAGTACTTACAGCTTCTTGCATGCTTGGGGAGGTGTTGGTGGCGGCGGCCGGCGGGAGGCGAAACTCGTGCATCATCCAGTCGGTCTTGGTGCCCTTGCCGGCGCTACCGCGGTAGTAGACGAGGGATTTCTTCAGCCCGATCGACTCGCCGGAGTTGGCGACGGCGGCGGCGGTGTAGATCGGCCGGTCGATGCCCGTCGCCTTCCAGAACCCGGAGCCGGTCACCCGGTTGGGCCTGATGCTGTTCCGGTACTTCCTCCCTCTCAGGCAGAAGAAGTACCATTCCTTCTCTCCACCAACCGTGCTCGCCTCTGAATATTTGTACACACATGCATGCATAGCATCAATACAAATTACTCTCTTTATATTATGCATGATCTAGTGTTTTCAAATAAATTAAGCACTTCATCTTTAGAAAAAAAAAATTAAGCACTTGCTAAGAACTCGAGCCTTGTTTCAAAAGATAATTCATATTTGAGGTAATGCGTTTATAAAAGGTTAAATGATGAGAAGTAAGAACAAGGATTGGCTAGATGAACATGGGTATGCACTTACTGGGGAGATCCCATGGGTCGTGCTTGTAGATGTCCATCTCCTTGATGATCTCTATGCTGAGCGACTTCCTCGCCACCTTCCGCCGGAGGTAGAACGTGACGAGCTCCTCGTCGGTCGGGTGGAAGCGGAACCCTGGGAGCACCACGTCTTCGCCCTCCTCGCCGCCGGCGAGCAGCACTTCTCCATCGCTCTTTATCTTGTCCATGCTTCCCCTTGTGAACTCCTTGGTCACCATAGAACTCCTTGCTATCAAACTAGCTAGTAATCAACTTGATCTCCTTGACGTCGTCTTTGTTGCCTCGTATATATTTCGATCGCCTTCTTGAGAGAGACTTTTATATATGTATATACGCTTGTTGCTTCTATATATGTATCTGCTTGATGCAATCTTCTGGCCGGTGTTGTATCCCTTGGAAGGAGATGGAGAAGTAAGCTAGCTATATATGAGGAGTCCATGAAGCAAAGCTACCTTCCATGGATTAAAATCGAGGATAGGCTATGCAAGCTAAGGAGCTAAGTGGAATAAATTTGGTCCAAGTCACTTGGTTTGAATTCTCTTGCCACCATCTTGACGAATCTTCAGAGCAGCAGCAGCTTGTTGTTACTGGTTAGTTCGTTGCTTTGCAGCTGTTTGTGCTTTTGTGTGTGTGTTTTGAGTGAGAAAGCTACTAGCCTACTACATGCAAGAGTGCAACTTGGCGTCTGAGAACAGTAGCCACGATCTCTAGCGCTTGTGCCACGTCCAAGTCATTTGGTGTAAGGTTGCTAAGAAATCAAAAGGGGCTGAGCTCATAGCTTTGACTGGGTTCCTGTCGAAGAGAAAGGAATATCTACAAATTAAGGTGATCTGTCACGGTGCAATGCAAGGGCTGAACATTTGCCATTTGTGTGTGTGAGAGAGAGAGAGAGAGAGAGAATTCCTAATGGACGACTTCATCTTGTAATGACGCAGAACTTAAGGACGCACCGTACTGTTTCTGACTTGGTTTAATCAACAATAGTTCGAGTTCGCATTAACTGGAAACACAAGTTGCAAGCGTGACAAAAGATCGGAGAAAAATAAACTTGAGCGACATTAGTAGGGGAAAAAAAACGATTGTGGAGCTAGGTCGAGCAAACTAGTCGTCGTTGACAGTAGAGAACGAGCACTAATGCGGTAGCACGTACGTACGTTTGTATCTTCCAGAAGGCCCTTAACGTGGAATGCTGGCTAAGTATCTTATTAGCTGGTGGATATGAAAGGGGTTTATATATCTGCATTACTGCAAGATGAACAACATCTCTCTCTCTCTCTCTCTCTCTGATATTGGTACAAATGAAACGCTTGATGTCACATCCGTAGGATGAAAATAGGATCAATGGTTTTAATGTGATTGGTCAGTCTACGTTCATTAAGCTCGGAAGAATTTAGGCGCAGGGAGAGGTGCCACCTCATTTTTTTTTGCGAAAAAGCTCTGGGAATTCCGAAATCACGGGTAGATCCTTTCACAAGTTATTTTGTAGAAAAGACGTTGTGGTTCCGCAGATCCACGAAAGGGTTCTCGATGGTAAACCGAAATTATGGCTAGGTCCTTTTACCTTTTTTTCTAGATTTTTTTTCAAAAAAGACCCCGTGGTTCCGTATATTTGAGAACGGGTCCTCTACCGTTTGTTGCAATCGTGAATAGATCCTTCCACTGCCCCCCTCCCCCAAAAAAGGACTTTTAAAAAACACGAATAAGTCCTCCACCGTTTTTTTTCACAAAGAACCCCGTGGTTGCTATGGGTTTTTTGCACAAAGAACCCCGTGGTTACGCAAATTAGCCGATGGCTCCTAGCCAACCAATTTAGAAAAAAACACTATCGAGAAAACCGAAAATATGTTTTTTCAAAAATAAAAATAAAAAACTCAGACCAGATTTTTTTTTTCACACGGCGCGACATCGTGCGCGATTCTACGTAGTAGTAGTAGTAGTTAGTTTATCAAGTTTTCCTTCGACCTAAAGTCCCAAACAGATGATTATTGATTTCTGGTAGAAATGGTTTATACAACAAACATATATGGACATATTTTTACTTTTGTTGAATATGCTGAGAGGTAATAAAGTTGATGTCGTCGGTTTTCTAGCCACGTGACAAATGTTTTTTTCTTTTGTAAATCTAGGCCCCTTCAAAACACAATTATAAAAACAGTTTCACCCTCGACCACAGAAACGCCGGCTGATGACATGTGTCACATGCTGTGTTTCCATCACTCAAAAGGAGTTATCGAGCTAGGAGAGTTTTAGAAGAGGACCAGATTAAAAAAAAGTTTATCAGAGATGAAAAAGTGATTATTTCAATAAAGCTATCTTTTCCTCGAAGAAATACAGAGATGATTCCACTCCATTACAGAGGATCTATTTCAATGTTTACATGATGGTCCCACTGTCAGTAGCAAAAAACAAAGCATATTTTGTCTGCAGGAGAACAAGCGACAAGGGCGGGCCAATTGAAGAACGTTGAAAGTAACTAGGAAATATGAATTCCAAACAGCAAGAACTGATGAACTTCGTCTTCCATGGCCCCGGCCACCGGACCAGGTCAGCCACCGCTGTCTGCCTCATCACGCTAGTGGGCCCCACGACCACGTCTTCAGTTCTTCGTGGTTTCAATTTTCAACGCACGTGCAGAAGACTCTGGGCGCGAATCCCTAGCGGATGTAGCTAGCCTTCCCGGAAGCTAAGAAAGATTGGCTTGTAGCAGCTGGAATTTTTCTTTAATCAGATTTTACTATTCCCGTGGGATAATTAATCCACAAGCTAGATATATACAAACCGCACGACTAGATATTCTATTGTGTGTGTCTATGTATAACTACGACATTTCTAGTACATATTTGATTAGTGTACATAGTTATAATCTAGATCTAATTGGCGGTGTAGATTTTTCTCTTTTTTCTTCAATTAATATAAGAATTTATAATCCTTAGAAGTGAAGGTAGTGACTTGTGTTGCCTTTGTTTTATAATATAGATAACACGTTTTCAAATTTCTATATATATTAATGTTGAGGCTCCCATTGCCGTAGAAGTAGAACTCTTGATGGAATTAGATTAAACTTTATTCACTTCACGTCATTGATTTTGGAACAATAGTATTTTTAATAATTTTACTATAGTGTTTTCTTCCGTGCTTAATTAGGACCCATGCTTTACTTTACAGGTTGTTTTTAGTACTCCTGCACATTTTGTGCACAAAAAAAAATCAACTTCTTGTTCAGACTCTCATAAATTCTATAGAATATCTATTGACTCCTGCGACATAAATCTGACCTTGCAACAGTGTTCTTGATTACATTGTACCAGTTGCAAATGAACGCTTGGCCGCTTGAAAATTTGCAATTTACTCTCTCTAATCACAAATATATATTGTTTTAGTACCGTCAAACTTTTAAAACTTTGGCTATTACAAATATATATTGTTTTATATATTTATGTTAGATTAATAAAAATCATACATATAGATTTATCTGGAACAACGCTTTCATAAAATTATAATTTTATTAGGTTTTACAAAATATATTACAATAGAAATTAACGGTCAAAGTGGCCTAGGGGCCGTGTCTTTGTTCAAAACAACATGTATTTGTGATCGGAAGTAGTATTAACTTTGCACGTCTTGTCAATATTGAGGCCTTCTCACATGTAGTCCTTCTACGCTCATTTTGATAGAAATAGTCCACTCTCATTTAAATTTGCAAAAATAGTCTCATCTTCCACCACGAGCAAACCTAAAAGGCAATACGTGTCACCTAACACGGCACCAGACTGCAGTAGGTGTGTGCACATAGGAAACGTACAACAAACCACCTGCTATGCTCTCATACCACAACAAGTGTCCTATCATGCTCTCCTACCGCAGTAAGTGACCTGCTATGTAGCCTACTGTAGTAGGGGAGCACGGCAGGGCATCTACTACGGTATGAGAGCGCAGCAAGTGATCTAATCCATATCTCCAGTACACCATACGCCTAATGTGGTATGGTACTCTATTAAGTGATATTTATCGCCTAATGCTTTTTTGCGGTTCGAAAGGAGGCTATTATTGCAAATCTGAGTCAGGGGTGGCTATATATGCTAAAACAAGTGAGTAGGGGAATTAAATGCACATTGGCTCCATGAATATATAATACTACTGCTAGCATTCCCTTTTTACGTTACCATCGTTTAATTCTTACACTACTCTTCAATGCCATGAAAAGAGTACAAAATACTCTCTCAAGTCACAAAATAATGCAGTTTTTGATATCAATATCATTCCTAAAACGTAACTTGATCACTAATTTCTATTATAATATATTTATAAAACTCAATAAAATTATAGTACTATGAAAGTACTTTTCAAGACAAATCCGTATACATGATTTTTATGTATCCGTTCTTAGTACTTAAAAGATATCGGTAAATAAAATTTTAAAAGTTTGACTACACGGACATTCTTCTGTGATCCCGAGGGAGTATGGAGCTAATGCTCTTAAGAATAATAATTTTCATTGTCCTTAGTTTGCAAAAGCAGGGTGCTAGACTCGTGAAACGGTGCAATTGATGGGTGAAACAAGTAAATCCCATTGACTTGCACGCACGCACGCATGGTGTGCTATAGTTCGTTTACCTGGCCGACAAGTGCATGATATCCATTTGCTTGTAGGAAAGTACAACCAATTGTGAGACTTTGGAATCCCTACCGTTCCCATGGACGCTATCTTGCGAGATGGTTTCATGTCCTTGTCAACATGCCACTGCTGGTAATATTGCACCAAGAATAAAAATATCACATCACTTTGCCACAAGACTGAAAGCTTCTGCGAGAGATCGTTCGGCCTTCTGTTTTCGGAAGCCTCATCCTTTTGAGTCATTCGAGAATATATGGTGCCTTTGAATGGCTCGTGTTCTGTAGTCAAGAAAGGACGTTGGATGCTCTGTTTCCCAAGGGAAAATTAGCACAGGAGAGAAGAAGGCAGACTCATGCTGATATTTATTTTCTGAGTGGACAGAAGGCACAGGATTATCGTTGTCAGTCAGTATGATTTTATGTTTAGGCATGCTTGATGATAACAGTACGTTGTCAGAAAATCGAAGTTGAACTTAGACTCGAACCATTATTGAAGTTTCGCATCACCTTGTACAGAAGGGATGAAAAACTAACCGATATCGAATGCACACCCTTACTAAGAGGAAATTGGACTGTTTAATTCGCCTTTGACTAATGCTAGTATTAGTGTAAAATGGAAGTAGCATACTCCCCCTTCATTTTCTTAAGGTAAGCAGTAAATGTGATGTTTCTTAACCATGTATAGAGACAAATGGTGGATATATGCGAGGTTTTCAATATTGTATACTACTTTCTAGCAAGAGTCATTTCAAAATTGCCCACCTTGGCTGATAAATGCAGTCTTAAGACTAAATTAGCTTAAGTGCTTTATATTCTTCTGTCGTCTATCAAATTATTTGGATTATCAATACGATTATACTTGAGAAACGTATTAGAGCCCCATTCCAAGTGGAAAAAAGAAAGCCAGAGTTGAAGCATTTTTTGTTTCTTTTACTGACTAAAAAGCAAGTGTCAGAAACTTCTGGACTGTGATATTGAGGTTTTGGAATATTTCACAGATTGCAAACTTAATCTACGACAAGAATTCAAGTGATCCAAAATGGAAGCAAGGAAAAAAAAAATTTAGCACGTTGATTATTAGCCACCCTTGTGTCATCAACAAGTGTTTGGTAAACTTTGAAATTAATAGCTCAGAGATTTAGAGAGGAGATCTGCTGGGACAACATGACAAATAGTTATAGAATTTCTACACTTATTGGAAAGTAATATCCTAGCCTATTACTATTCAAACGCTATGAGTTGTAAAATCACCACACAATTAGATCTGGCAAATCTCACCTCTATTAAACTTGGTGGAGTTCGGGCCTCTTGGTTGATTTGAGCTGAGCCGCCAAAATTTTTTTGCGTTCGGGTCTTTTTTTCAAAAAAATACGGTTAGATCCTTTTTCGAGAAAAAAATTACGATTAGGTCTTTTTAAAAAAAAGAATATATATTACGTTTAGGTCCTTTATGCGTTTTTAAGCATTGCGCTCGGGTCCTTTTACTGAAAATCAAAATTACGATTAGGTCCTTTTCGTGAAAAAAATGTTCAGGTCTTTTTTTTGGAAAAAAATTATACATTACATTTAGGTCCTTTTTGCATTTCTCTAGCATTACGTTTAAGCCCTTTTACGGAAAACACAAAATTCTGTTTATGTCCTTTTCACGTGTTTCCTCGATTTGCTTGTGTAGGGAGCAGCAGTCGTATGTTTTCTCGATTTGCTCGCGTGAGGAACGGCGTCCGCGGCGTGGCATGCCGCGTATAATTATCTAGTATTTTTTATAAGAGTTAGATTTGGCAAATATTCCGATATTTGTGGAATTCCATGGAACGTATCTTGTCAGAAAGATCAGCGTATAATCTTAACTCTGAACCGTACAGCAGTAGAAGTTGAATTGCTCGCTTCTTTCAGTTCAGCAGTCTTCGATATTTTGGTCCTGAAGTAATACAGTGTATCAACCTTTAAAACCTTTCTGTCGAACCAACATATAACAAACAAGCTAAAAGCAGGGCAAAAAACTCTACACAGAACACAAACAAAAACAGACTTTTGTGCCTAAGAAGCAGGGCAAAAACTCAACACAGAACACAAACAAAAACAGACTTTTGTGCCTAAGAATTCATGGAAGATTTTAGTCTTAGCAACAGCATTTTGGATTTTGGACATTCGCATATATGCAGTGATAGATACAGCTGATATTGTCAAGGTGGAAACAGGCCAACATGTGATGAACCCTGACTTATGCAACCAATTGGACTTGGAGTTGTTCAAAACATTTATGATTGTTCCTGCTTGCTTTCAGCCAGAATTTCACTATTAGGTCACAAGAAACAAATGCTTCAAGACAACCCCAACATCATAAACATAGTAAAATACAGCATATGCACCATCTGAACTTAATCATGTACAGGAAAAAATATCTAAGAAACATGTCCTAGAGTCCGGATGAAGTTTGACAGGATCATCAAGGTGAAGCAGCCACCATTAATTTCGAACCATAGCATTCATAGTTCAGAGAGAATTTTTCCTTTCAAGTTGGCTGGTTGTATCTTTCCGTGAGCAGTTCTTGCAACAGCAAGCCAAGGGAATATCAGTTACTCTGTGACTGTTTTCTGATCTGATTTAGCTCAATGCTGACCATCGTCAGTCACATGGTGCATGCCAGTTCTGTCCTTGTTTCTTGTGATGCTTCGCAGCCATCCTAAGGACAGTGGCGTGGCAAGAAGAAATGCAGTCCAAGATGAAGGGTCCTTCTCTTGGCATTTTTTCTGCTGGTCCCAAAGACAGATGGCAGCTAGCATTCAGGAGCAGCAATTGCATATGGTAGTATTCAGGAGCAGCAATTGCAGATAACCTTCAAATAGTTCTGCTTTTGACTGGAAAATGACAAGGGTCGAATATTTGTTCCATAAAACTTTATGTCGTCAATTTGGACTGTAGGGGGGTATTGTTTATCCTGTAAGGTTAGATTTGATATGGTTAAACAGTAAATAAATAGATGCTCTGCCCCGTTGAACTAAATAAATGCTAAGTCACCGTATGCATGGATTGACCATTTGACCTGAGACAAATTACTGCAATTTTGGTCCTGTGATGAACCTGATGAAAGGTCTATTTCTTCAGACGGGTCTATGATTTGGTCAAGAATTCAACCTGACGAGTGTCATGATCTGGCCCTGAACTTGAAGTAACGATGGCTTGAGCTGCCTACATGTTTATCACATGCTGATTTACCCCCAGGAGTATAATATGGCCATGGTTCAGGGGTTATTCAGGGTTATCTTAGTATGTTACAGCAGATCACTCAAAAAAGTCAAAATAATTACAGCAGAAACTGGCAAAATTTTATCTTAGGACTGCCTTAATGCCTTTGAATAAATAGACGACAGCGATTAGTTGTGTGTTGTTCATGTTCATCAGATATTACTACAAAATTACTGTTACCACAGAGAACTGCACCGTGCAATCTATCTATCGCCAGAAGCTTCGGCGTATTTTCAACATTATCAATAACAAGTTGAATGTAAGTCGCTTGCGGTCTTTCTAGGTTCTTTCAGTGTGATATTAATGAAGAGAGTTAATGCAAGCTTTGTGTGTGAAGAATGTCTGCTACTCTTTGGTGATAACTGATAAGAAGTTTTGACACTGCAACAAATGTCAATTCTGAGTTGATATGGACCATTTCTGCAGACTGCAGTCATCTGGGGCATCAGAATGTACTTGTTATGAATAGCACTTGTTGTATTCAATATGAGACCAATAGACCAGAATATATAGATGTATAGACAGGTACAAAAGGAAAGTATATATAAGGCAATACTTATACTATGAAAACTTATACAAGGAAAACCTATATATGGAGTCTATAAGACAATATCTATATCCTTAACATCCCCTACAAATGCAAGGCGTATGTAATAGCATTGCATTTGAAAGGGTTGACACTAAAATAGGGAAAATCCAAAGTCCTGGTCTTGAAATATTCGTCATATCATCCAACTTTTGAAAAATCGAGTCGACGAAAGAGCCAAGTCGACGAAGAAAAGCCGACGAAGAGCCGAGCTGAAACCAGTTGGTATAATTGAGCCGAAACCGACGGAGGAAAGTCGACGAAATAAGCCGAGTCAAGCCAAGGTATTGAGTCGGAAATCGGAGTCGACGGAATGAGCCAAGCCGATAAAAAGAGCCGAGTCAAGTCAACGAAAAGAGCCGTGTCGACGAAACAACCAAGATGTTAAGGATTTGGATGGACGCAACGGAAGTAATGGCACTGAGAATAAAAGACTAAAAAGAGAGCCAAGCTGACAATAGAGGCGACCGATGAAGGAGCCGACCAGAGCTAAGCCGACTAAGAGCTGATGAAGAAGCCAAGTCGACAAAAGAGCCCGTTCGAGCTGACAAAAGAGCTGAGCCGCCGATAGCCAGATAAGTCAGAGCTAGAAGGTGTAAGCCAACAATAGAACCGAAGCTAAGCCGACAAACGAACCAATGCACCGAGCTGAGCCAAACCGACTTAGAGCCGATGAGAAGCTGAGCCGACAAAAAGAGCCAGAGATGAGAGCTGGAGCCAAAGACCTAGAAACCGAACGAAGAAGCCGGAGCCGAGAGCTGAAAGCCAAAAGCTGAGACAAGAAGCCGAAGCCAAAAAGCAGAAGCCGAAGCTAGGATCCAAAAGTTGGAGAAGACAAAGCCAAAATTGGAGTTAAATCTGGCTTTGAGATTGGTTTGGAGTCCAGCTTGGATTAATTGCTCTCGGGTGGAATCGATAGAGAAGGCAAAGTCAGAGCAAAGCTGCAGAAGGAGCCAAGAGCTGAAGAGCCAATCAGGAAAGTCAGAGCCAGAGCCGTGAGCCAAAGAGCCGATAGGTGTAAGCTGACGAGAAGCTGAGCCGAACGGAATGAGCCGGAGCCAAAACTGATCCAAAGAGCCAGAGCTGAAGAACGGAAGCCGAACCAAAACCGAGCCGAGCCAGGCTGAGCTGAAACCAGAGCCAAAATAGAGCCTAGCCGAAGAGCCGACCGAAAATCGAATCTGAGAAGCTTGAACCAATCCGAGGCACATGGATTAAATCCAGTTGAGATCGGATTGAAGTCCGATCGAAAGGAGGGCTCGGTCACGGACAACATCTGCACACGAGCGCAAGGTAGAGGTGTCCGGCCGACGTTTAGCGTCGGGCGAAGGCAGAAGATGGCCAGGGGCGTCACGGGTGGGCCGAGGCGGACGACCCAACCAAGGTTGGAGCAGGGCCAACCGGAGCATCGGGTCGGTGAGAGGCGCTCGGGCGAGGTGCATAGAGGCGGCACGTCTGCGGCGGCGCGCTGCCAGTGGCACAAGGTCGAGGTGGCATCAATAGAGGAGAAGAAGTCGGGTGTCGACTCGCGATGAAGACTGGCGATCGAGGTGGACCAGCCGAAGGCAGTCAGCCGAGGTAGTCGTGGCGGCCGAGATAGTCGTCGGTTGAGGAGGCGACCAGAGCTAAGGTCGCCGATCCCGGCTAGAGAAGGAGGACGGCCCGCGCGATGTAGATTGGAAAATCCCCGGCCAACAAGGACGAGCGGCGACGTCACGAAGGTGGCCGCCCCCGGGAGTGGAGATTGCTCCTCCCGGGGCAGCGGCAGTGGAAGTACGCAGGTAGCGGCTAGGATGGCGCAAGTGCAAACGCGGTAAAACCCTAACCCTAACATTGCTGCGATACCATGTTATGAATAGCACTTGTTGTATTCAATATGAGATCAATAGACCAGAATATATAGATATATAGGTGGTCACAAAAGAAAAACCTATGTAAAGCAATACCTATACTAGGAAAACTAATACAAGAAAAAACTATATATGGAGTCTATATAAGATAATATCTATATCCTTAACAGTACTGATCTACAAAAAATTGGTGTTGAAGAGCTTTTAATGGAGCATCGTGCTTCTTCTTGAACAGGCAAGGACCAGATAATGAATCACATAGTTATGTAACTTGTACATTCGTTCAGATCTATGGTGCAATTGCAATGATCATGAAATAGTTACTTTTGACTGGTCGGCGGTAAGAGTTGAATTCTTGGGCATAGAACTTGGCGTTGTCAATTTGGACTTACGAGAGATGATGGATTTATTTATCCTACTTAGTAGGCTAGTTTTGGTATGGTGAAACAGTTAACAAAGAAATGCTCCAGGACATCATATGGATTAGCATTTGACTTTTGAGACAAAGTACTGTGATGAACCTGATGAAAGCTGTATTTATTCAAGCTGCTGTATGATTAGGTTATATCTGGTTGAACTGCAACTGAGGGGTTAACTTTTTACAAGCAGCTTGCAATCTCTACGATTTTTTTCTTTCTAGAATATTGCACTCTCTATGAAGCTTCGACACACTTGAAGAAGTTTATAAATGTTGGATGTGGATCACTTGCGGTCTTTCTAGGTTCTTTCATACTGGACTACTAGTGATCGCAGCCAAGAGGTTAATGCAAATTTTTCGACAAAGAATGTCTACTACTACATCTCCATGCTATACATTGAAAGGAAGGCTTTCACAACAACAATGTCAATTATTATGTGTTGAATTGGTCGTTCTGCAGTCATCTGGGGGACCTCTCTGCTGTCTCTGGTCCTGCAGGGATCAACATAAATGGTCTGTTGAAGAGCTTTCAGTGTAACACACTGCCCATTCTAGAAGAAGCAAGGTTGAACAAGTCTTACAACAAACATAAAGATCATCCTTTGTAGTTGAGATATTCCTGATCATTCGTGTTTTTAGAAACAATTTATGCTTACAAATATATGATATTTGAATGAAGAAGATCCAATGGCCACAACCAATGGTTCAAAAAGAATGCTGACTAGCAGAATAATTGGGGCCTCTGTGCAACATAGCTTAGACAATAAGTTATTTGGTTCTGTAACTTGCATCTTTGTTCAGATCTATAGTACAATCAGCACAAAATGTTAAGATCGATGAAAATGAATCTCGCAAACTCATCATGATCACTCCAAAATTCAAAATAACTTCATCTAATTTTTCACCGACTAAAAAAAGGAAGACCGGGACTTTCCTTTTCCCACGAGCATGTCCTTCGCCTCGTTTATCTTCGAAGCGATGTAATGGCTCCCACCAGCATCAGGGTGGTTAGCTACCATTACCCTCTTGTGGGCTTCCTTGATCTTGTCCATTGCAGCGCATTCTCTGAAACAACATGGGAAAGATCTATAATTAACAATAACAGTCAAAGATTTGCTGAAACAACTGGAGATCATCTCAGCTGACAAGAGATTCCAATAGCATTATTTATGATACAGTTAACAATCACAAAGAATGAAGAAAAAAGATCACCTTACGCCAAGGATCAATGCCGCCTCTCTTCTAGTCATCTCTCTCTCAAATCCACCAGGATAGAACCGGCCCACTCGTGGCATTGCTGAGCGGATTCGAAAGGCTTGCCATGCCTGAATCATATATCTGCTTCCCAGTGCGGCAGCAGCCACTGACAACCCAGCTACCAAGGGCGTAGCCTGTTGGTATCAGAGAATGTTTCAGGATACCGGTTAGATGACAGTGGTCTATTCAGAGTTTAAACATGTAATTCAAACGTCAATGTTAACTGGAAGTCCGAGGTGAGTGCGACCGATGATGAAAACGAAAGTAAATGAGCAAGGTGATAAGATTTCAAGTCCTTCCTCCTCCTTTGCACATGAATTTAAGGATATTTTCCTTTTAAGAAAAAAAAAATTAACCCTCCTAAAGACTTAAACTAGAATTTGTTCTGCTCCTCATTCTAACATAACTACTGATGCTCTGTACTTAGATTATACCATTAGAAATTACGCTAATGCTAATAGACATGGAAGCTGAATAAAAGTGCGCAATTATGCCAGCATAAGCTTGTGAGTTATCCTGGTACAGGTTCAATTAGGCGTCCCAACAGATACGTAAATTAAAAATCCCATCTTAACATGTTTGCATTAGCACCCAACCAATTAATTTGATTCAACCACTCCAAAGGGAAAACCCCAATTAGACGCATACGCCTGCGTATGCTGAATTGCTGACCCCAGCAAGCAACGATACTAACAAGGATGAACAAACATTGGGAGGGGAGTTTAGATACATGAACCCAGCCTGCCTGCAATCATCGGCATCGTACGCAACGTAGCGCCAGTATTTAGACCGCAAATGCACACGGCAACACAGCCCGGCGGCTGCTGCCTCCCCGCACCGGACCACACTTGCCGCCGGAACTCAAGACCTGATGCACCCATGTCTCGATGCAGCCCCCTCCCCGGCCGGTCGTCATCATTAACGGCCATACGGCCAACCTCTCGACATCACGAAAGGACGAGCGGGAAAATTCCCAGAGATACCTTTCAAACACAGTACTACATTGGATTGGAAGATTTGACTGTAGGGCCATGAGATTGTGCGGCCACTGTTTCTTGATTTACCGATGCGGGACACGGTAGAGCAGCAAGATTGAAATTTTACAACAAAAGGAGCGGGCTAGAGCCAGGAGGAGTACTGACACCGACGTATCGAACGTCAGGCCGGTCGCTCGGCCGGTCTCAGGCTCTCAGCTCGCGGGGCAAGGTACCGATCGATGGATTCGAGGGAGGCGATGGAACCCAAGAGCGAAATGGAGATCAGAGCGCGGTGTACTGGCAAGTGGGGCAAGGAGATAACGCGGCCCGTGTTCTTGCGTGCAAGAAAGACAGGAAAAAGGAGGAGGAGGCGGCGGCTCCCGCGCGCAAGAAAGATAGGAAAAATGAGGCGGCGGCGGGCCGGTGGCTCCTGATTAGCAACTCGGGTTGATTTCGTCATGTGTTCTTCGAGAGGAAGAAGAGGACGAGGTGGAATTCTTTTCGTCGCGTCGGCGACACAGGCGCTTCTGGAGAAGACTGGATTTACCCCGTAGTGGGTTACAGTCCACCAGGCCCATATATCCGCTGTGGGTAGGCCGCCGACCCGTGCGGAGTTGGCGGCCCATACAAGCTGCGCTACAAAGCAAGCCTACGCCTATTTGGTTCCACGGCCCTCGGTCAAACAAAATTACAGATCCAGTCTTTTTGTCCTGTCGTGAAAGTAACGACAAGTGACATGTCTCATCTATCGTATTTCTCTATCATGGCAAAGATATATAAGAAGTCGGAACCACACCATCTCCCAACAGCTTGGCAGATCAGGCTGGCCCACCACGTCGAAAATGCCAAAAACCAATGGTTTCAAAATAATTTTTTTTGAAAAAAATCGAAAATCTACCGGTTTTCACTAAAAAATCAGTCGATTTTCACCGATAATTGACCGTTCAAGCGAAATTTTTCGATGGCCAATTTTGTGCTATTTTCACCGATAATCGAGCGGTTTACGTTGCATAAAATTTTCTAATTTTTTTTAATTTGACCGGTTTATCTACCGTATAGTTTATCGAACCGGCTCAATATGGTTGAAAATCGCAATTTTTATCGATATTTGAAACCCTGACAGTGTGCCTACTGCCATACCCGAGCTTGGAAGGTGCTGTCGTAGTAATAGAGCTCGGTAAGATTGGCTGTCCCACCTTCACGCACGGAAGCACAATCGTCGTGCGAATATAGCTAGCTACAGTGGTCTTTAGAGCCTCTCACTCTCACTATTGACTGCTTCCATTGGATGGAAAATAGAGAGGGAGAGGAGCGAGGAAGATGGGTTAGAGTTAGTTATTTAGAGGTAATTTAAGGGTAGTTGTTAGTAGGGATGAAAACGGATCAAATACGGACAGATAATGGCTCTGCCATATTTGTTTTCATATTTTTTCCTCAGATGCAGATACGAATACAGATAATCCAGATATTAATACGAATAAGGTAGAATATGGTTACAGAGCGAATATGAATCGAAACGAATATGATCACGGATATTTATCGAAACATGAAAACTCTTTAAATTGTACACACAAAATGAAAAAAAAAACGTAACTAGTTTATTTGCTCCAAACATTCATGAATAATATGTAATGACCCAAGATTTTTTATTATTTGTTGAATTATGTTTAAAATAATAAATTATGTATTTATGAGTTTTTATGAATTTTTAGGCACTTATTTAAAATATTTTCCTATTAAGGACAACAGTTATTGAAATTTTGAGAAAATTTGAAAGATGATAAAATATTGAAAATAATTTTTTTACATGTTAGATCGTGTTAGCAACTTCAACAAAAAATTATGTAATTTTTAGAGCTGGTTTGCCAATTTTAATAATTGAAATTTTATTTGTGGATTAATTAAGTTAGAAAATAATTTTGAAATTTAGAAACCTTTTGGGCCAAAAGTGTAGTCTTGGCCCAGCCCATGTGCATACCTGGATAATCAGGCCTATAAATATCTAGATCCGTATCCGACGGATAGTGAGCTACCTAATCCGTATCCTTATCCGACAGAAAAAATTCGTATTCGTATCCGATCTGATACTATCCGACAAATATCCGATCCGACAAAATCCAAATTTGAAAATTGTTCGGATCGATCGAAAACTATCCAATCCATTTTTATCCCTAGTTGTTAGGGTGCTACTTTGTAGATCAAGTTGAAAGCTTCTAGAAAAGGTAAGTTTTTTTTTTGCATGCAAGTTATGTAATTATTTTTTATTAGCGTTTAATTAACATAACAGTTATTTTGTATGTGCTGCTATGATAAGTATGCTTGTTAGTTTATTTGCATACACATTTATACTCATGTTAGTGCTGATAAGTCCGTCATTAACAATGAATTAGTAGAATTATTATTTTGCATACACATGATAGTTGAATCATGCATGTGCATTTGAAATATTTATGTTAGTCATGATAGTTACCTCACTAATATTGAATTAGTTAGAATGTTATCGGTGTAAAAATGCATTGTTAGATGGATATGCAAGGATATGTGCATGCACATTTAATATATTTGTGTTAGTTGTTATTTAATGACATTATTAACGAATAACTAGTAAAATAGTTATTTTCATGCTTGTGGCAAGTAGTGCAACTAGTATAATTGATAAGACCATAGCACAAACAGTATGCTGTCGTTGACATTGCACAAATTGAAGCTACCTATAGATTTAGTAAGAAAAGATTGGTGCATAAGTAGTGTTTGTTAAGTGAAAATATATTGTCGACATATGTAGAAAAATATTGGTAAAATACGGTAGTGAGAGAATGTTTTTGAAGTTTCAATGTGTTTTTTATTGATGGAATAGTTTTTTAAATTTTGTTTATTGATGTAAATTAGTTGGAGAGGTATTGGTTGGTAATGTGTAGTTATATTTAGCATTGTTGAAATGTGGTAGTTGGTATGATGTATTGAATAGTACGGTGTTGGTCCTAGTAGACTAGTATTTAGGAGGAAATGTTGGTTAATTTGATGATTAATAATTGGGAATTGACATATGTAATGACTATCTAAATTATTATGGTAGGTATATGATGTCAGATATTTAAGATTATTTTGTGTCCTATAGGGACGATGTCGTCCACGATGGGCCATATAGAGTAGACCTGTCGAATTGCAAACAAAAGGTGATCTGGGCACCGAGTCTGAAGGAGATGGGTTTGGCTGAACGAGATGTTCGGTGTGCATGAGATTGTCCCCAGCTAGCTTGGTGATGCCCCAACAAGCATGAAGACTAGCCAGTATGACTTTTGTACCAACAGCCTAACAAGTTGACGTACTCAAAAGACCATCTTCATCGTGCGAAGAGGCGACAAACAGATCAACATTGAGGTTGTACAGTGCGGAGTTTCACACCTGATGCATTTCGGTGTTGTATGCATCATATTTCTATGCTTTGTGTGGATTGCATGCAGTTTGCATGGAACTATTATGCATTAAAGTAGTATGTAGCTAGATTGTATACAGCTACTTTGGAGGTTGCTTCCATGCTTCGATGGATTGCATGGAATATGTATTGAATCATAATCATTAACTAGTATACACTATGTACCCAGTTTGTATCCATCTTTATACATGTTGTTTCTGTCCATTTCAAACAATATGATAGTTATCACATATTGTGCAAAGACATAAGTACAACATCACATGTGGTAGGGTCAGTAGGCAAACTTAAATATTGCATAACAAACGATAAGAAAAATGAACCAGGCCGAAAAGAGTATATTGAAGATTTAATACCGCCCCCTTTTTAGGCTGAAATAACAATAGTTTGATCAACCCTTTTTCAAATCGAGGTGACAACACACTGCTACCTACTTTTTAGACCAAAATTACTGCACCTTGCTCACAACACACTTTAAGTGCCTCAAGTGTATCGTTCACATTCGAGAGGGCCAATAAGTTGTCCAACGTAAAGAACCCACATATCTCTAACACAATCCTTGAACCAAAACATGTCAAACAAAGCTGGTACCTCAAAGTGAGGGAGAGGACAACGAGCACGAACTAAGGAATGAGGCCCTAACCCTTACTAAGAAGACATAAACATCTATGGTCCTTTAGAACCAGATACCTAAAACCAGGATCTTCCATTTAAAATTAAGGAGTTCTACACCCCTAGAAATCCCCTCCACTACTACCCACACATCCCCAGCCTTGGCCACAATGAAAGCACAAACTCGATGCGATGATCTAGGTTTCCGATGATAAGGGGAACCTAGGATGTCGATTCTTTCACTGTTCTTTGTTCATAGTTAGTAGTTCATTTACTATGTGTACTTCCATGCATGTATCCTTGTATCACTCGTAATCACCACATCCTCCTTACAGATCACGGATCACAAATTCACAGAGTGGGTGGATCAACCATATTCAATACATACTTAATTTTACATCCACACTCTCCAGATCTGCTTAGACGAGTTGCAGTAGGAGCTCAAGACTGAGAGGATCAACATTGATGAGCTCCACAAAGCGAGGGATCGAGGGAAGGAACAATGAGGAAGTGGTCCACTTCGGCAGCGACTACTAGGGGTGAAAACGGGTCGGATACGGACGGATATTGCTCTTCTCGTATCCTAACCCATATTTTTTTCCCAGATTCGGAACCAGATACGGATACGAATCCGGATAATTCGGGATATGAACATGGGTCGGATATGTGACGGATTTAGATCGGGAACGGATAGAGATATACGGATAGTTTTGACTAGGACTGCCGAATATGATCGCCGTGTACTTATTACTAATTTGCTCTCATAACTCGAGTCATGAAACAGTGTTGAGAAAGAAGAATATGATGGATACAATTATCTGCAAGATTTGTATCATGCCAAGCAATGATAATCATTCACTGTTATTCATCTTAGCACCGAGGGTTTGTAAAATAGTTCGAATTTCTTCTTATCCACACATGATGCACATGCTATCAATATTTTTTATTTCTCTGCAAGAAAATATTATTACGTATTTATGTGGCTCAGCTAATCATATACAAGATTCTACACACTAAAGTCTAAAACAGGAACGTGGCATATGCAACAGCAGTTGTCAGGTCATATATCATATACTGCTTGTGCTAGTATAATAGAGCAGGATTACTACAGTGCACTGCATGATCAATACAGCATGTAAATACATATAAGCAGAGACCAAGTAAAGCCAAAATTGATTCCACCTGCTAGTCCGAAAATAGAGCTCAATGGAGAACAAATAACAGGGCTTACGTGGATCAATTAGAACTAAGACACCAAGATCGACCACTACGTTATCTTATCCTTTGCCACTGAGGTCACTATATAGGGCTTGTGGTTTTCTTAGCATCTGAAAGACCTCAATGGGAATTGATGCTCGAAATGAAGGTGAGAAGAGGGTCTGTAGTTTTACTAGTTTCTGACAAGGTTCAAATGTGGTATGCCTCAATTCCACCTTCATCTCAACTGTATAGTTTCCGATTTGATGGCTATGAAACAGTAGCAAGTAAACTAAGTTTGTTTGAAATAAAAGGTGAGTATATGAACCTATCCACCACAGCTAGGCAGCATTCTCATCTTTACCTCTTCACTATGGATAGTAACTATTCCGATCATTGCATATTTCATATTATTCTTATAGACACCGATTTCTCTTGTCAATTTCCATATGATCACAATGCATTCATAACTACTACGAGCCTACAACAAGCATATCACCTGTATCTATACATAAAAGGCATAAAATGGTTTTAATTTCTACAACCTAGCCCTTGGAATTACACAGAATAGAAGGCTTGCATTGTTTGAAATAACAACAGACAGAGGGTATGAACAAATTCACTATACATATGATGCATTCCCATTTGTACCTGTTCACCACAGATAGAAACTAACTATTCCTGTCAATCTTCCATATTGGTCCAATGGTCTCGTACTGCCATTCTAGAAATATAGACACAACTATTATCTTGTTTCCAACCCTAAACCAACTAAGCATGGCACGTCACTTTTGTTCATTACCATTCAATAACAATGTGCTGACTATAGTAATTTGAGAGGCAACGGAATATATAAATTATTGGATGCCAAAGCAATCATAAAAGCAGTTCGATTGGATCACTAAGCTTACGATACTTGGAAATTAAAGTATAGTTTTCCACATCGAGCCATAACAATTGGTTCCATATGTAGAAACAGATATCAATGCTAGACAACTAGTTAATAGGTAGGAGCTTTGAAGTACCCCAAAATGGAGCCTCTTGGTACTACATAAGCTCAATGACACTGGGTCTACCAATTAGTTCTAGAACCAATAGCTGTAACCATGAAACAAGAGTTTTATTATTGTACTAAAGAATAGATAACAATGACTTTAAACTCTAACCTAATCAGATTATACAGTTCATCCATCATCGTTACCAAAATTTACCAATATAAGTTCTACCATTGCACTACTTTTTTCATATTGCAAGTTGTGTGCAGTTTTGAGCATTTGTTCTAGTTTATTAATAACTGAAAAATGATTCACATTCTGTTCATTTGACAGTTTTGAACAACTATGTATCAACTTCACAAATGAGAAGTTGCAGCAGCACTTTAATCAGGTTAGCTAAGACCTGTAGATATTAAGAGAAAATAGTCACTGGATACTAAATATCAGCGGAGCATCAAACACATAAGTTTCTATTGCAGCATGTATTCAAGATGGAGCAAGAAGAATACACAAGGGAGGAAATAGACTGGAGCTATGTGGATGTAAGTATGTGGCATATGCCTATCCATACAGCATGTTTCTGAAGTCCACACATGAAACATTTGAAACATTTGCCTGTCTCAACAACACTAATCGCACAAGCAATCAAAGGCAAGATGGGCATTGCCCCGTATTCCATTCCCTTAATTCCTCGAACGGACAAAAACACAAATGCTAAGCTACCCCTGTCCGTTCATCCAGACATTTTGCATTTCCACTCGCCACTTCCATAAAACGCCGGTTTTCCAGATCACTAAACCCTAAACCACACACATGCACCCAATGACCATTCAAATGTGGCGCACCTCACAGGCCAGATCTGAGGCTACACCTCCCGGTATGTCCAGATCCGCCGGCACTGACGGCCGGGAGTGGTCACCTAACGCTAGATCAAAAGAGGAGAGAGAGGCGGGTGGGGGATGGAATGGTCGATCACCTTCTGGAGGTCGCGGGGTGCAACACCGGGGAGGGGGAGCACCGGCGCCGGTGAAGGCTCTCAGATCTGGGAGGAGCGTCAGCTGCCAGCCAAGGGAGTCGCCGAGTCGAGGTCTACTCGGGGAGGATTGTGATATTACTGTTTGAGGAGGACGGGGGTTCTGGACTTCTGGGTTCAGTATTTGGACCGCCTGCGCCTGGGACATGGGCGCCATCGGGCTGAGATGAGACATGAGAGTCCAAGAGACCATACTGATGCGATGATGCCAAATCCGGATATCCGAGTAATGTAATTATCCGATATTCGATTCCCGATCCATATTTTTCGGATAGCGTATGCTCCAAATCCGATCCGATATCCATTTTAACTATCCGGATTCGAATCTGAATCCGACCCGATATCCGATTTCCTTCCCTGATCCGGTTAGAACCGGATTCAGCTCCGGATCGAACGGGAACTATCCGTCCCATTTTCAACCTTGGCGACTACCACCTATACTACTGTTATGCCAACCCGAGGTACAATTGTGTCTGCCACTACCACAACAACCAACCTCGTCCATGCCATCCTGACAACTTACACTCTATGTGGGTGCCCTACGGTGTCCCATTTTCTCCTTAGGAATGTTCGCCCACAAGCCCAATTAGATCTACACCAACCATGTTGTTTTCATTCCAAAAGATGCACTTGTATCGTAGTTGTAGTGAGGTTGGTTGGGTCGTGTGCCTTGTTGTTTGTACCGTAGGCGTAGCAGGCAAAATATACACTCTAACGAACCTTACACACTATGTAAATCCATATTCCGTTCATGAATTATCTCTAAGAATTCCATAAGCTTACAATTTACTAGCTTACTATGTATTGATGCTCCATGGTCTAACTATGTGCCTAAAACACGCCATTTAATGCAGCATACCATCGATATTCACATTTTTATTGAATTTCCTGTAACATGCTAATGTCTCCGACAGAATTGACCATACCATACCACCTTTCTAGCCTAAGTTAACAGCACGCATCGGCTTTTCTCAGTAGATTGACAATATGCACTAGCTTTTCTCAGTGAATTGACACAATGCACTAGCTTTTCTCAGTGATTTGGTAACTCATTGACATTTTATGTACCCAAAGATTCCTTCTCACAGACGTGAGTGAACTTTCGTTCGTCAAAGTTTAACCCCCTAACACTACACACTAACCCCCTATAAAAACACGGCACACTCTACCACCACAACCAACACTCCACTCGAGCTAATATCGAAAATAGGGATAGTGGAGGAAGGAGAGAGGTAGAGGAGGTCACTTTGCCAAGGTTAAGGATGTCAAACTTTAGAGAGATTATTCGTAACCAGAAGTGGGTTGCCAAGAAGGTAGGAATCTATCCTGATTCTTCTTGCAAGGATGCACGCATCTATACAACCAGAATTTTCACGCCTATAGTGTGACTGCAGTAGTCTGGCAAAGATCATTTAATCCACACATCCAAACATTGTTGCCTAGGCGTACTACATGTGTGGGGATCGAGGTTTTAAATCATGATTTCGTGGCTTCATGGCAAGGTCTCAAAAAAGCTATAGTAGCTATCGCTATCTATCGCAAGCTATCATAGAAGTTATCTTTCACCGTGTTTTTAGTATTAAATTTTTTTAAAATTAAATAAATATGTATATAATATAAATATAAGTCACCTCCAAAAAATCATAAAACTATGGTAATTTAGAAGGTACTAATATTTTATAATAAGAATATGAGTTAAGTCCGAAATCAACAAACATGCTTATACATGTCAAAGACCATAACTGATAATTATATCATAATATTCTTAACAACAGGTACTTAATCAATAAGAAATATGAATGTTGGATTATTGAAAAACGATGAGATGAGGTCTTTTACTATGTTTTCTCATAGTTCAGCCTTATAAGAGATGCATTTGGGCCTTCTAGTAATGTTGGATTTCAAAATGGATCTAATGTTTTGGCCTGTAGGTGCCTATGTAGGATAGTGGAGCTATCGTTAGTTACAAGCTATGGCATATAGCGAAGCTATTGCTAGTTATAATGCATTGCTAATATAGTGGAATACTGGCAGGGATTACTGCGTAAGTGAATGTCACATTTAAATAATTCACATTGCACATTACATTTTACATATTGTGCTCACTACATCTGTGTATAATGCTAGCCGTTGGAGCGTTGCTACTTATTCCAATGGATTGACAATCCTGAATAGTATGACAAGGCATTCATCTAGCAAGAATACATGTCGAACTATAGAGTTGCCTCTGAGAATTTTACCTATTAGAGACCTTATTCAACAGAGAACGGGTAAGACAAAGGAAATGTATCGATGGTCCATAAGAAAACATCATGGTTGTCGAAGCCCCATAGTGTCCTTAAAGCCGAACATGAGGAGGCCCTAGCGAAGGCTGAGCCGAGAGGGGGAAGACAACGGAAAGGCTGAACAGGTTTCAGAAGACGAGTATTGGACTTTCTTGTATGGGAATCAATGGAGGAATGCCAAAGCCTGTGCCTACAGGCGAGACAAGGGAAAGGCACCGATGGACCCCGATGTATTGGATGCATGACCGTAAGCCTGACTTTTTTCCATCACCAATGTTTTCAATTTTGAAAAACGCATATGTATCTTAGTTGTAGTTTGGATTGATGGTTTGTACATGTTGTCATTTGTGTCGTATGAGTAGTAAGGCAAACATATGCACCTAACCAAATTCTACGTGCTATATAATTTGCACATTCATTATGAAGTGTCATATCGGGTTTGAAATGTTTTATTTAAACTAAAATCATTACTCAACTTTTCTACGTGCATACAACAAACTCGTCAAATTCCATCTTTAATAGTTAGCTATTATTTCACAACTACTAACTCATTGAACCAAAAACTACAACCTAAGAATTATCACCATTGGAAACAGCCACATAACCTCTATTGCTATTTCAAATAGCGACAAAACTCTGTTGTCATTTCAATTGGTGGTAGAACCCCTTTCGTTGCTGACTTGTTTCAACTGATGATGACAGAGGTTCTATCATCGTCTAAAACAGCGATAGTGGTTATGTTGTCATTTCAAACCCCGACAATAACATGCTTTCTGCTTTCTACAAGTGGTTATGATGACAGAGGTTCTATCATCTTCTAAAACAGCGATAGTGGTTATGTCGTCATTTCAAACCCGACAATAACCTGCTTTCTGCAAGCGGGAATCTTCGTCGTATTATCGTTATTTCAAACAACAACAGAGTGCGGTCGCTATTTCAAACGGTGATAAAAGGTTATTTATGTTTTCTTAATGATGATTTATTTATGTAATATTAATAAAAAATGTGTAATTTTAAAAAATCAGTCTTCGGAGGAGGGGCACCTGCTTCAGTATAGTACCAAACAAGTACCACCGCGGTGGGGTAAAACAGTAAGTCCTGCATCGGTCTCGCGGCAAGTACGTTAGTCCCGCCACCTACCATGCTCATGTGTGAGTTGTCGTGGTGGACATAGTGCTGCGGTGCCAGCTTCCTACTACGGTAGGAGAGCGTAGTAGGTGACACAAGTTGGCTGCGCTACTTACACGGTCAGACAGATTGCCAGGTTCGCAATTTTGTTCAAACGGAGGCCAAACATGTATAAAAATGTAAAAAGGGGGCCAAATAGGCCAAGACTTTGCAACAAAACAATGGATCGACTGATAATCTTGAGAAAATTCCTCATTTACTATTAGAAGTTGGCCAGTTCTCTGATAAGCTGTTGAAAAATTGTTCATCTTTTTATTGCCAAGGAATCTCTATTTTCATCCCTTATTTACCATTGACATTACTTCCATCAGGGCGATTGCCGTTAACTCCCTAAAAGCTGTTAGATTTTTCTTGGTATACCCAAATTGCCCATGCTCCTACATGCCATTATTCATTTCTACCTTCTTTCTCTCACAAGCATCCTCTTCCATCCTTGCTATCTTCCATCCTTTGTCTTCCTCTTCCATGGCGCCTCCATCCCCCTCCCAAGCCAACGCTGCCCGTTCCTCTGCTCCCACATCCCGCGCCGCTAGACTCCGGCCTCCACTCGCACCACCTGCGCTGACGCTGACCCCGCCTCCACGTCCAACCTTCGGGCTCCATCCCTACCACCTGCATCGGCGCTAACCCGTGCCGCCTCCAGCATTGGCCACCTCCCATGAAAATTGAGCACTATGAGGTGCCGCTGCGAATGTTCGCCGCATCCCTTCTCCACTCTTCACTTCTACCCCTACAAAATCCACAAATCCATCACTTCTCTAGCCTTCCTCTCTCTCACACACACACCAAAGTGAAAGATAAGTAATTTGGATTTGGGGTTCGAAGAGGGAGCGTTAAAATTGGGGGAAGTAGATGGAGTTGCACGGCCAGGGTAATGCCGGCGAAGATTCATGGCCAAAGTGGCGGTGGTGGTAGTGCACGACCACGGCAGCGGCAGCGATCCACTTTGGCTCTGATTTGAAGCGGCGGTATCTCCGATATGTTGTGGCCATGAAATCAGTTGATCGGACTCGGCTTGGGATTTCTGGGTGGGATTATTGTTGCTTAAGTGCATTTGCAGACATCATGATTCTTTGCTTTTTGCTTAATCTTTTTCTTGTTCCTATGTTCGAGTTGGAGATCGATGGAAGGACTTGAGTTGACTTACTCGGTTCTTGTTTTTTTGTTGCTGTGTTTACAGACTTGCCACAAAGGCAAAAAAAAAGAGTCTTTTCATGCACCATTTAACAGCCTACTAACGGTGACCAACAGGAGTGATAAATAAGAGAACAAAATTGAAAAAGAATGGCGACCGTAGGAGTAATTTTTCAATGACATAGGTATTCGCTCATCTATTTTTTTATCGTCTTCTATTATCTATTGTATCTAATTTATCTATCTATTAGTTTTAAAAAATAATCTATCTATCTATTTATTATTAAAGGGACCACTTTCTTGAGAGCTAAAAATTCTTACGTTAATCAAATAAAGAAAGAGTAATATCTACCTTAAGGTTAGTGAGTATAAATTCGTACATAAAAAGGAGTAGGTCCCAAAAATGTACACATCACATATGTCCAAAAAAATGTACATACCACATATGTCAAAAAAATGTATATACTACCTAGATAGTCTTATATACTTGTATACTACACGTACATATCTTTCGTTTCGCGAGATATTCCCTACGTTGTGAGATACGACATAGGGAGTAACTACTCTCAAGAGTAGAAAAGAGACTTCCTATATATATATATATATATAAGATTTGTTAACGTTGTACAAGAAATACCACTGTATTTCCATTACATACATTAGAGTTGTATAACTACATCTCTATACTGATAAATAAATAAAAATATACGTTGTAATATCTCAGCCCAATTTGTGGGAGAAATTCGGCAAGTTTAATATTGTACTACAATATCATTCGTTAGTGGGTTACTTTGCTCTAATAAAACTATTCTTATGTTGAGGTAATTACATATTAGTGTTAACTGTTTTATGCGAAAATACCCAAACCACAATAAAACTTTCGGTATTACAAACAACTACTTATGGCAAGAAATCTAAGACTGTGACGTGTAACTAAAGTTTAATTTCAATGAACTACAAAGCCTAACTAGGGACTGGTATGCAAAAGGACCCGTCTCAACAAGGACTACAACAAGAAAAAAGGAATAGAACAAGCGGGGTTTCAAAAACCGTTTTTTTAAAAAACCGCTCGAAAACCAAAATTCAAAAATTGAGAAAAACAGCTCGAAAATCGTCAAAAATCAAAGGGTTAGGAAATAAAAAACATTGGGAAAAATTCAAAAATTTTTGAAAACCACTCGGTTTTCACCGAAAACCAACCGACCAATTGAATGTTCCTTAAAAATAGTTTTGAGTGGTTTTCAACGGTTTTCGAGCGGTTTACGTCGCATAAATTTTTTCGAATTATTTTTTAGTTAGACCAGTTTACCGACCGGTTTTGAATTTTGAACCGCAACGGTAAGATCGAAAACCGCGATTTTCGCCGGTTTTTAAAACCCTAAGGACAAGTATTCAATCCAGTGACCGGTAATTAAAAATAGGGACCAAACTTTAATTAACAAGTACTCCCTCCGTTTATTTTTATAAGGTGTATTTTGACTTGGCACAAGGATTAAGATTGCGTTGAAATTGATAAAGTTATGAGAGAAAATGACTTAGATGCCCCTAATTAATTGTCTTGGAAGTTGAAAGATATACTTTGTGTGAGTGGTAATGAATAAATGCATATGGTTGAGAGAGAATAAATAAAGGTATAGAAGGAAAGACCTCATTAAATCTAATGCAAGTCTTATATTTGTGAATAAAACCATTCAAAAAATAATCCTTATAAAAATGAATTGAGGAAGTACTAAAACGAAGAAGGGATCTATTGAACAGACTTTTCTCCCATCTATGCCCCTGCTCTTACAGCGAGCTCTCCCACTCATTGCTCCTCGGCTACACAATGTGGTGCTAAACTGGAGGCTGCTACGGGTATGGGTGAAAACGGGTCTGATATAGGTGAATATTGCTCTTTTTATATTCTAGCCTATATTTTTTTTCCCGGATTCGGAATCGGATACGGATACGGATATGTGATGGATTCGGATAAGAAACGGATAAAGGTATACGAATAATGCATGCATATATAGAGTAATATATGTTAAATTAAAACTATACTAGTACATGATCATAGTAGCAAGTTAAGTTATATATTAATCAAACCCAATACATGTCATAGAAAAAATATGCTAATTGAGGATCAATAAAACCAACTAATTATCAATATAAATGGGCTATCATGAAAAAAAAATGATAAAAATGGATTAGGTCTTGCTAATATCCGAATAAAAAAAATTCAGATATTTGAATCTTGTCCCGTATTTGCCGGATATTTACTACTCCGTATCCGATCCTAAATCTAAATTTAAGTATCCGAATTCAAATAGTTAAATCCGATCTTGAATCCCGTCTCAACCGAATCCAATCATGAATCAACCAGAAAATAACCGACCGTTTCTGCAGGAGAGCACGCCGTAGGATCACGAGAGAAAATGAAGTCAAGCGGTGTGCAAGGCCTTAGGACTTACGAGGAGTATGTTGAGCCCAATACAGATTCTCTTCTGTTTGTTGGAGAGTAGTACTAGATTTCTTCTGTTTTCCTATTTGCATCGGGCTGTGCAAGGAAAGTAGCCCAATTGCACCACTGCGTTCATGTGTAGTAGTAGTATTCGTTTTCTCGGGAAGCCTCGTTCTTTCTTTTTCTTTTTTTAAAAAATCCATATAACACCTACAACTATACTTAAAAATTCATCCAACACATTAAACTTTAAAACTAGTTATTTAGTACCCTGAACTTTTCAATCCCGTTCTTTTAATACTCTAAACTCGTTTTGTAGAGAAAAAAGTTTATATAATACTTTAAACTTTGCTCAAAAGTTCATTCGATACCCCAAATTTTGTAACCGGTTATCTAACACCTTAAACTTTTCAATCCCGTTCGTTTAACGCCCTAAGCTTTTAACCGGCTTCGGAGTGTTGAACGAATAGAATTGAAAAGTTTGAAGTGCTATATAACCGGTTTCAAAGTTTATAGTGTCGGACGAACTTTTAAGTAAAATTCAGGGTGTTATATAGATTTTTCTCCACTATAAAACCAACATAGGGTGTTAAACGAATGTGATTAGAAAATTCAAGGTGCTAGATACATGGGCGGAACCAGGCCAAAAAATTGAGAAACTTCAAAATTTCATCTCTTCAATAGGCTAAATTTGTTGTTTGAATTGGTTTTGATTTTTTATGATTTTAGATTTTTAAAACTTAGAACTATTTGTATTATACTTTTAGCAAATTTTAAATATATATTGGATTTATTATGATACCAAATTATTGCATAAGACTATAGAATTGTAAGTGTGAAGTGTGCACCCCTATCAAAAAACTTCTAGTTCTGCCACTGGCTAGATAATTGGTTTTAAAGTTTACGGTGTTTAACGGACTTTTGAGCAGAGTTAAGAATGTTATACGGACTTTTTACTTCTTTTTTTAAGAACAAACACGCTTGGAAAAACGCACGATAACTGGCTATCCTTGCCAATATCGGGAAACTTAAAGGGTTTCGATATTAAAATTGATAATTTGAATCGTCCAACAAAATCCGAGCAGGAACCAGAAATCACATGCCAAAAGTTTGTGGCGCTTTCACTCGTTATTTTTTTTTTGATATACAAAACTTAACTCTAAAAACTTTTGACTTCGATTGATTTTCTCGACGTTGGATATGCCGAAGATTTATGCGACGCAGCCTACGTCTCCGTTTCAGGCAAATACACAAACATCGTTGACACCAACTTGACGGAGCTAGCTAGCTAAATCGTTGTCATGAAGCAGGGCACGGCGAGTGCATGCGGAGGCATCCGGGCACAGGGGGATGGCAGCGGTGGTATTTCTCGCCGAGGACCCTAGAATGTCCCTGCCCCTGTTTGCAGTAGCGAAGTTAGGATTCTGTCAAGCTTCGGACCGAAAACTAAGTGGCAATAACTAACGTTAAATACTACTCACATCGAGATACAACAAAAAACACTACACAAATACACAATTAAAAATAAATTTGAACTTCATGCTTAACAATAAAAAAAATAGATAAAACATATAAAAACAACATAACGTAGTGGAGTAGTACAAAAATTAATGCCTAACCGGTAAAGGTTTGGTGCATCCGAGTCAAATCATATCGTCATCAACAATAGTATAAGAACCTAAACCTGCAAAAATAAAATTGTATAAGTAAATTAGGGACACAAAATTACAAATTAATTATTGATGCAAATTGCAAAATAAGAATGTAACATCATATTTTGAAAATGCGGTAGAATCTTGTAATCTTCAAAGCATTCAAACTAAATTGAGTCCGATCAATTAAACCCAATTCGGAATACAACCACAATGTGACAAACATAGGAGTAACTAAAATCCTGGTAATAAACTGTTGGTTAAAAAAATGAGTGCATATTTGCAACCATATCATGAATTTCATATATACTCTCAAGTATACAATAGAAAAGCATCACCAAGATCAGTAACATATGAAATCGAAATGTGAAATCAAGCCTGCTACATAATTATTCCCTTGATGTATCTTCTAATCAAGCAAACAATGGACCTTTAGAGGTGATGAAAAAAAACATTCCTTTCCGGAAAATAAAAATAGCAACTAATAACACATGCGCCAATAACAAACAGCTCAAATGATTGTGCATGAATTGAATAGCTCGTTGATACGAGATTACCTTTGATCACTTAGCCCAGGCCAATATTGAAACTGAATGGCTGTTGCCCAGGGTTTGAAGGGAAGGAGTGAACCGAAGCCCAGTTCCCTTTTTCAGATTTTCATATAGTAACAAATAGAAACCCAATTCCCCTCTTCATTTCTCTCTTCTACACTCATAATTCACCCTCGCAGATCCCATTTCTTATGCTGATTCCTTCATGTATGGCATATGCATATAGAAATGGAATTGAACTGTCTTGATACCAAAATAAAAATCCCTAGAAAGAAATTAAGAATGATTATATTTATACCAGAGCAGCAGAGCGGCAGAGCGGCGTAAGGCACGGCCGTCTGGTGAGCGATCGGCGGCGGAGTTGGGCGTGGTGACGTGGGGCCAAGGGCGGAGTCGGAGGCTTGGCCGGAGTCAGGGGCGGTAGGCCGACGGTCGAGGGAACGGCGACGTCCAGATCTGCGCGTCCGGAGCAGCCGAGTAGGCGCAGGCGTGGCCCGCGCGAGCGAGCAATCGGCAGAGCCGATGAAGGTGTGGCCGCGTGGGGCGAAGGGCGGAGTGCCGGAGTCGGAGTCTTGGCCGGAGTCAGGGGCGGTAGGCCGGCAGGCGAGGGAGCGACGGCGTCCAGGATTTGCGAGGGCTGTGGCCCTTGGGAGGCCGGGAGCGGCGGCGGTGTTGCCTCGGCTCGAGCGGGAGGCCGGGAGCGGTGGTGGTGTGGCCTCAGTGTGGGCGGGAGCCGAGAGGCCGGGAGCGGAGACGGTGTGGCCTCGGCTCGGGAGGGAGGCCGAGGCGGCGGCGGCGCCTTGGTTCGGGGGCCCGAGTAGTACGCCTGGAACGGTGGGCGCGTGGCCTCGGCGCGGGCGGGAGGTCGAGAGCGGCGGTGGAGTGGCCGAGGCTCGGCCATGAGGCCGGGAGCGAGGTGGCGGTTGTAGGATCAAGGATAACCGACTAGAGGGGGGTGAATAGGAGGTATCTAAATTTTTCGATTCTAAACACGAATAATAAAACACTAAGTTAGAATTGCAATCTTCTTCAACTATGCTACTAAGATCCCTAGTGGATATCGAGTACTCTAGCAATTTAAGTATGAATCAAGTACAAAGCTAAGCACAAATAATATACTTGAAAAGTTAGAAGATTTAACCAAACACGAGAAGAGTAAATGCAAATCACAAAAGATAGCAAGAGACAAGATTTTTGACCCGTGATCTCGGAGACTTGCCGGTCTCCCCTACTCCACGTTGAGGTGACTTGAACAACTTCAAACCGACTCCACTCGCTTGAGCCTTCCTCGATCACTATGGCAGTTCTTCCCCACTCCGGGTAGGCGAACTTCGGCCTTCACAACTTGCCAGGGCTTCTCACAATTTCCGTTAAGAAGCTCACCGCGCACGATCGCCTCCACGTCGTCTAGGAGGCGGCAACCTCCGAGAATAATAAGCCTTGACGCTTGTTTGAGATCAAATTTGAGTGTCTAAAGCCTCAAACTAAATACAACACTCCAATTTTGCTCTTTGCTCTCTCAAATAAAAATTGAATGCACTTTTTGAAGAGAAGAAGACTTGCTAGAGCTCAAATATGATCAATAAGGACCAAGAGACTCTCTAGAATGCAGGTGGGGATGAATTTATAGCCCCCACCAACTTTTCTAGCCGTTGGAACTCAAATTGGGCTGAAGTCAGAATTTTCGGTACTACCGCCCATGTGGGACCGGTAGCACCGGACCTCAGTCCAACGGTTAGAACAGTGCATTAAATGCACTACCAGAGTCCGTTGTGCAGAGGGTCCGATGCTACTGCCCAACCAGGACCGGTAGCATCGGGGCCTTTTTATTTTTGCTCTACTAGAAAGAGCCTCTCTGGAATTATAGCACCGGGCTGAGGGGCTGGTGCTACCGCTCACCCGGTAGCACCGCACTACCATAGGCGGTAGCACCGGATAGCCCAAATGCATAAGAAAATATGCTCTCTGGAATTTTTGCACCGCACCGAAGGGCCGGTGCTACCGCTCCCCCGGTAGCACCGGGCTACCATGGGCGGTAGCATCGGACTTCTGCGAAGCACAAAAGGAGGTTCTCTGGAATTTTCACACCGCCCATATGGCTGGTGCTACCGCTCACCCGATAGCACCGCCCTACCATAAGCGGTAGCACCGGTCTTCCAGAGAGCACAAAAGGAGTCTCTCTGGAATTTTCACACCGTCTATATGACTAGTGCTACCGCTCACCCGGTAGCACCGTTCTTCCAGAGACTTCACTTTAAATTCATAGAATTTTTAATGAGAATTTAAACTTTACACAAAGCATGATCTTGAGTATTTAAATTTGAGCCTTTAGAACTTAAACAATATAAAGCGAACGTCAAGACCCCTCTTAATAGTACGACCCTAATTCTATCAATCTGATCTTTTCTCCAAACTCCGAGATCGGTAAAAGCTGTATAAAAAAAATCCTTAAATGATTATACCTTGTCCATTTTGTCTCGACGTGTTGATCTCATCTTCATCAACTTCATGCTTTCATAATCATCAAAACTTGGACTAACCTATTCTCAAAAGCTCATATTGAAAAAGTTAGTCCTTTAACTGTAATTATCATTAATTACCAAAATCAAATAACATTGGGGGCCTAGATGCTTTCAGCGGTGGCCTTGGCTCGGGCGGGAGTCGGGAGGCCAGGAGCATGACGGCGTGGTACTGGCTAGGGTTTGCAGTTTGCACTTCGAAGCTTTTTCTCACCTTAGCCTTCTTCAGTGGCCAGAAGGCCCAGAACGCCAGGGAAGGCTAGGCCTGGCGGGGCAAGACTATATCTCGGGTCCAAATACAGTATATATAGTATTTTGCATTGTTATTTCAGTTGGGCCTCGAGCCCAGGTCCCAATGGCCCGAGGCCCAGCTCCGCCCCTGTCTGTTTGTTCCCCGGTCCCTGTTCCCTGTCCTAGATTTCATGGACCGGGAGAACATCCTCCCGTTTCCCCGGTCCCGATGGTCATGGTTCTGCAGTATCGAGTAACCACATCTATTTCACAAATAATCATAATCATTAATATTATTGTTGACGTCGAGTCTGATACGAATTCGTTTCCTACTCCATCTCAAATATACTCTTATACGGAGTCTGCTATATTCCATTATAAATATGTTTCTGTGATCTATAGAACGAGTAAGAGCTTCATTGTAAACACACTATTATAGAAAGGCTTATATAAGACTTCTCATCACAGACAATTTTTAAAAACTATCTATGTTAAAACTAATCACAGACGGTTTTGCTAGCACGACCATCAAAGTTACAGTACATACTAAAAACCATCTGTAATAACACTCTCGTATTATATATATTGTACTAGGGTTTGTGCGCACCGTATTGTTCACCCAAACGAAATCTTACAGACGACGATCGGTCTCCTCCACCAGCTTGTCGCCGGCCGCCTCATCCCCGAGCCCGTCGCCTCATCCCCAAGCCCGTCGCCGACCTCCTCATCCCCAAACCCGTCGCGCGCCTTCTCATCTAGCATGTCGTCCGTCACCGGCCGCCTCATTCTTGAGCCTGTCGCCTCATCCCTAATCCTGTCGCCTCATCCCCGATCCCATCGCCGGCCAGCTCATCCTCCAGGCCTAAGGTATCTAAAGAGTGCAGATATTCAATCTATTACTTAGGGGCACTATCTTGATGTTGATCTTTGGATTGCATATAATATGGCTATATTCAGATAGCATTCATTATCTTGATGCATATTAATCTTTGGATGGTACACATCATAGCTATATTCGGATGGCATGTGTTAAATATTAATTTGTTACTAGCTAGTTCTTAATTTCCTAATCATATATACATATACATCCTGTGTGTTGGAGGCATCAATATAAACGTATATGCACACACACACACACATATATATATATATATATATATATATATATATATATATATATATATATATATATATATATATATACATATATATATATATATATATATACATATATATATACATATATACATATATATATACATATATATATGTAAACATATACATACCTATATACACACGCGTATATATACACGTATGTATACACGTGTGTGTACGTATGTATACGTGTGTATATATAGGGCAACAAATGGATCGCTATAACAACACAAAGAATTAAAAGAGCTGTTTCTCAAGAAACCTTGCTATTTGATCTTAATTACATATGCAGAAAGGTTTCACGGCGGAGCAAAGGAAAGAGAAATTAAGTAGTAGTACATGATCGAAAAGATTTCATGGCTTGGAGCAAAGAGGCCAAATCAATCTCGTGCAAGAACAAATGCGATATCCATAGTCGTCCATGGCTCGTGAGTCTCACGATGCGTACCTCCTTTGTTCCCAGGTCGAGCCGGAGGAGCTCGCCTTCCCTCGCCTGCAAGATCACGGCGCCGCTCCTCTCCCCGAGCCCCTCAAAACGAAACGGCTGGAACAGGCGGCTGTCCAGCCCCGCCTGCCTCTCGATCTCCAGCCTGTCGATCACCAGCTGCCGGCTCCACGTCGCCGCCGAGTCGCGCGCCCGAGGCCGACGTCAACGTCCACATCGATACCCCACGGCTCTCCGCGACGAGCATGTTCTCCCTCACGATCAAGCTCACACGATTACTGTTAACACACACGACAAATGTTTTGGTGCTATAAAAAGATACAGCTTTTCTTATTGCTTTCCATTGCTTAAAAAAGAAACTCATCCACTACCACTAATGACTCAAGGAAAAGGAAAAAAGGAAACTCATCAGCGTGAGCAAATCATGTGATGAACAAATCACTCCAGCGTGAGGGATGTTTCCATGCTCACACTAATTACCAAAAGCAAATCACTCCAGCGTGAGAGATGTTTCCATGCTCCCACTAATTACCAAAAGAAATCCAAGACAACGAGATTATCTAACATACTCCCCCTAATCTAGTTGTTCTGGATGTTGACAACGCCGAGCTTCACGCGCAGGCCCTGAAACTTGACCCGCCCGAGTGGTTTTGTCATAACGTCCGCCAGCTGATCGTCAGTGTGGACATGCTCGACGACAACCTTGTCGTCTTCGACGCACTGCCTGATGAAGTGGTAGCGCATCTCAATGTTCTTGCTCCGGTAGTGAAGTACCGGGTTCTTGCACAATTGTATTGCAGATTTGTTGTCCACGAGTAGAGTAACAGCACCGGTCTCCTTGCCGTGCAGGACTCCAAGCAGCTGCGCGAGCCAAACACCTTGGCACGTCGCAGTGGTCGCGGCGATGTGCTCCGCCTCGCATGATGATGACGCAACCACCTTTTGTTTCTGTGATTGCCAACTCACGGGACTTCCCCCAAGAACGAACACCACACCAGTAGTGCTCTTCCTGTCGTCGACGTCGCCGGCCATGTCAGCGTCGCTGTATCCAATAAGCTTTTTTTCTACGGTGTCCTTGGCGTAGCGACACCCATATCCTAGAGTGCCTGCTATGTACCTGAGAATGTGCTTGACGGCGCTCCAGTGTTCGGATGTGGGCGACTCCATGAAGCGACTGACATAGCTAACCGCGAACGATATGTCGGGCCGCGTATGCACCAAATAACGAAGACTCCCGACGATGCTTCGATAGAACGTCTTGTCCACCGGAGGGTTTGAACTTTTCTTGCTCAGTTTCAACCGTGGCTCCATCGGCACATGAACCGGGTTGCAGTCGGTCATGTCGGCCTTCTCAAGTATTTTTGCCGCGTACGCGCTTTGTCGCAACATAACTTCGCCGGTGCCCTGGTGAACTTCTATGCCGAGGTAGTAACTGAGCTTGCCAAGATCGCTCATCTGGAATTTAGACTTCATCTCCTCTTTGAACAGATCAATGGCCTTAGCGTGTGCACCCGTCACGATGAGATCGTCGACGTACACACCCAGGAGTAGTCGCTCTTCGCCTGTGCCTCGAGTATACACGGCGTGCTCTATCTTGTTCTTGTGAAACCCAAGTGACAATATAGTGTTGTCGAGCTTGGCATTCCACGCACGAGGAGCCTGCCGCAGCCCATACAACGCCTTGTGCAGGCGCAGTACTTTGTCCTCGTCGCCGTCGTGAACGAAACCGGGTGGCTGCGCCACATAAACTTCCTCCTCAAGGTCCCCATTCAGAAACGCAGTCTTGACATCAAGGTGGTGAACGTCCCAGCCGGCATAGGCGGCGACGGCAAGGAACAACCGGACCGAGTCCAGCCACGCCACTGGTGCGAATACCTCATCGAAGTCAATGCCGACACACTGGACATAGCCTTTTGCGACCAGCCTGGCCTTGTGCTTTACCACCTCGCCATCGTTGTTTTTCTTCACCTTAAACACCCACTTAAGACCAATCGGACGCTTTCCTGCAGGCAGTTTAGTTAGATTCCATGTCCCATTTTCCACGATCGAACTTAGCTCATCGAGCATTGCCATGTGCCAACATGCATGCGGCTCAGCCTCCGCAAACATTGCCAGCTCCTCACCAGAAGCCAGCAGGAGCTCCTTCGGGTCTAGCTCAACCTTCTCGGTGGTGTCGTACACGTTCTGCATGGCGCGGTACCGCTGTGGCCCTTCGTCATCCCCGAGTACAGACGCGGGCGTTGCATCCACGGGTGGGGATACGAACTCCACGCCATTTGGCTCAGGTGTCAGAGGAGCGCGGATGGGCGTCAGTGTCGCTGGCTCTGGTGCTTGCGCGTGTGGCGTGGGTTGTTCGGACTCAGCTGGTGACGCATCTCCCCCATGTTGCGGTGATGCGCCACTGCCCGTCGCGACGGTAGGTACCGAGTACTCTATGCTTAAAGTCTCCGGGCCGCCATTAGTGTCGTGCCAGGCCCAACTAGCACTCTCGTCGAAAATGGCGTCACGTGTCACGTGTATGCGCCTCTTCGTCAGGTCGTAGACTCTATACGCCTTGGAGCCGTGCTCATAGCTGATGAAGACAGTGGGGAAGCTGCGGTCGTCGATCTTCTTTAGGTTGGGCCGCGTCACCTTGACGTGCGCGACGCACCCAAAGGTACGGAAGAAGTGCACCGCCGACTTCTTACCATGCCACGCCTCGTACGGCGTCATGCTTTGCATGCTCTGGGTCGGTGAGCAGTTTAGTATGAATACCGCCATGCTCACTGCCTCCCCCCAGAACGCACATGGCATCTTACGCGTCTTGAGCAGACACCTCGCCATGGAGACCACAGTCTGGTTGCGACGTTCCACAATGCCATTTTGTTGTGGTGAATACGGCGCCGTGAGTTGTCTGTGCATGCCTTGTTCAGCACAGTACTCACCAAACTCCACAGACGTAAACTCGCCACCGCGGTCTGTCAGCAACGCGCGAAGCTTGCGATCAGTCTCTACTTCCACGCTGGCCTGGAATTTCTTGATCGCCGTCAGCGCTTCATCCTTGCTTGCTAGCAGGACAACCCACATGTACCGCGACATGTCGTCGACGAGAAGCAAGAAGTACTTCCTCCCGTCATGTGTTGTTGGTGTGATGGGGCTGCAGAGGTTACCGTGCACAAGATTGAGACGATCCTTGGCGCGGTAGTTTGAGGCTTGTGGGAACGGAGCTCAACGCTGCTTCCCGACCAAGCACGCATCGCACAACTGCTCAACGTGCTCAATCTAAGGGAGACCGCGCACCAAGCCGGCGCGTGCCATCCGTCGGAGCGAGTCGAAGTTGAGATGCCCAAACCGACCATGCCAGAGCCATGCGTCATCGCCGGTCGTTGCAGACATACACACCGGCTTTGTGATGTTGAGTGAGATCACGTACAACTGGTTTGCTGTCTGCGTTACCTTGGCAAGAAGTTGTTGCCGCCGGCCTCGCACACACATGACGCCGTTCTTGATGAGCACTTCGCAGCCCACCTCATTGAGCTGTCCCAGTGAGACGATGTTACTACACAGCTTGGGGATGAAGTACACATTGGTGAGGACTCGGTGCCGTCCGCCGACCGCCGTGAACAGGACTGAGCCGCGCCCCCTGATCTCCACCAGTGAGCCATTGCTAAAGCGAATAGACCCGAAGACGCCGCCGTCCAACTCAGTGAACGCTGCTCTATCGCCGGTCATGTGGTTTGAAGCTCCAGTGTCAAGGTACCACACCACGTCCTTCATGTCATGATCCTTCCCGAGGTGTACTTCGGCGCGCTCCTAATTCAGGAAGACGGAGCCGCCGCCACCAACAGGCTCGTCATGTGCCGTGGTAAGTGCCGCGACCTGAGCCATGAGCAGGGCCGGCTCCTCGTCCTCCACCTGCGTGAGATTAGCCGCCTCGTCCCTCTTCTTCTTCTTCCTACAATCGCGAGCCCAGTGCCCCGGTTTATCACAGTACCGGCACCTGTCCTTTTTGACATTGCGGCCTGCACCGAGCGCCTTGCCGCCGCCGTCGCGCGCGCCCTCCTTGCTGCGCGTGTCCTGCGACTTGCCGCGGCGCTTGTTCTGGGTGTAGCCGCTTCCACCACTGCCGGAGGAACCGTCCTGCTCACATCGTCGCATACGCGCGAGCCGTTCTTCCTCCGACAGCAGGAGCTTGCCACCTCCCTCCTCTGTTGCCTCCTGCTCGAACCGCACCTCGGTCGCTTTGAAATGACCGGTCAAATCCTCCATCGAGAGGGTGCTCAAATCAAGCAGACTCTCGACGGACATGGCCAGCTAGGAGTAGCATTTGGGAATGACGCGCAGGAATTTTTCCATCACACATTTTTCCGTGATCTCATCACCGAGCATGGAGGGTTTGTGCTTGAGCTCATCAAACTCGGTCCTGAGAGTTTGTGCTTTAGCGTCGCAGACACTTTCAGAACCTATGCGTAGGGTCCTGATTGTCTCCCATGCATCCTTCGCCGTGGGCTTCACCGCCAGAGTTGCAAGCATCTCCGGCGGCATGGCGCGGAGGATCGCCTCCAGCGCCATGTGGTCGTTGCAGTACCCGACTTGGTCCGTGACGTCCTCGGTACCCTCAACAGCCCGCCACAGACCTCTCGCCTGCAGGATGACCCTCATCAAGAGGACCCAATCGCCATAGTTTGATCGTGTCAGAGTTGGGTAGGTAGTTGTCCCGATCGGCTCTCTCATCACTCGCGGTAGCGCAAGCTCGCGCACATGGCCGCTTGCCGTTGGATCGCGCAGTGATTTCTCACCGTCGCCATCCTTGCCCTTTGTGCCAAACATCACAAAGGTGCTGTAAGATGCGATAAACAGGCTCGGATACCACTTGTTCTCCCTCACGATCAAGCTCACGCGATTACTGTTAACACACACACGACAAATGTTTTAGTGCTGTGAAAAGATACAGTTTTTCTAACAGAGAAGGCTCAGCCGGCCGCCCACCGAGGCCAGGAGGAGGTGCTTGTCAGTCCTGATGGCCATCATTCTACTGAAGCAGCCCGGCGGGAGCTTCATCATCGTCACTTCCGTCGCGCCCACGTCCAGAGCGAGGACGTGCAAATGGCAGGGCCAGTAGACGGTTCGCCCGACGACGATGGAGCGGGAGCTGCGCAACTCGTCGGGGTAAGGGTGGTGTAGGGGGCGTGGGGTTTTGCGGACGGCGCCCCCACTGCTACAGAATGGTACATCATTATCGCTTCATCTGAGTCGGCTTTTAAGTTTTTAGAAAAAACGATTGTGATAGATGACTTAGGACATGTGTTAATAATAATCACTATCGGTTCCCAGGTTAGAAATGATTGTGATGTAGCACTGGACACATCACAATCGGTTCTCACTTAAGAAGTGACACATCACTATCGGTTCTTAACTAAGAAGTGATAGTGACGTGCACATGCACATCACTATCGGTTCTTACTTGAGAAGCGATAGTGATGTGTGTGCTCATTACTATCGGTTCTTTTGTGAAAATCGATTGTGATTTGCACATGCACATCACTATCGGTTCTTACATAAGAACCGATAGTGATGTTTATGGCACATCACTATCTCTTCTTAAGTAACAACCGATAATGATGTGTGCACATCACTATCGCATCTAACTTGAGAACTGATTGTGATGTGCCTCGCTAAGTTATTTATACCCTCAGGCTGAATTCTTTTTTGTTGTTGTTTCAGAGGCTAAGAAAACAGCCGCCACCCGAAAAAACAGCACATTTCTGGTAATTCTTTTTGGGAAAGCTTCTAACTAGTCCAACGTTCATTTCTGGTAATTCTCAAACAATTTTTACTTTATTTGTGAAATTTTTTACTTTTCTACTCTCGCATGATTTTGTCAGGCTAGAAATTGTGCATGTGCCAAGTCAGTAATTACAGTAAAAAAATTACTGTCTTTTCCCACCAACAAGCAAGACACCATGTTAAATGACAACTAATAGAGCAAAAGTTCTTCATAGCCCAGTACTCAATTTGTCACTGGGAGTTCTTACTCCTCTCCTCAGTTCATAGTTAATTTTGCTGCCTCTGATATATTTGTATCGGTTTAGTGGAAAACTGATAGTGATGAGAGCATATTAGTGTTTGGTTTTTATTAAAACAGATAGTAGAAAAGAGTATTTGTATCGGTTTTATTAAAAACCGATACTGATAACCCACTCATGCGTGTCGGTTTTTAGACGTAACCGATTGTAATAAGATGTTCATCTGTGTCGGTTTTTAATAGAAACCGATAGTGATAAGGTGTTCATCTGTGTTGGTTTTTAATAGAAACCGATAGTGATAGGGTGTTCATCTGTGTCGGTTTTTAATAGAAACCGATAGTGATAGGGTGTTCATCTGTGTCGGTTTTTAATAGAAACCGATAGTGATAGTGAGTTCATATGTGTCGGTTCGGAATTAAAACCGACACATATAGTAATATTAATTGTATCGGTTCTTGGTTAAAAAACGATACTAATCTTATTTGTGTCGGTTCTTTGTTGGAAACCGACATAGATACAGACACCAGTTGTGTCAGTTTCTAATGAAAACCGACACAGATAGCACATGACCGCCAGCCACTACTTCATCTCCCGATCGAGTTGGTCTCTGTGCTCACATTTCTCTTGGCGGCTAGCTAGGGTTTGAGCGCCTCCCCCCACTGAGCTCCCCCACCCACGTCCCCCCACCGACGTAGCCCTCCCCCGAGCTCCCCCCGTCCCCGTCCTCGTCGGCCTTCGAGCTCCGCCCCCGTCGGCCCCCGAGCTCCTGGGCTCCTTATTTCCACCCCCAACACCGTCAAGGCCCCTGTACTCACGGTCCCCATCTCCATCGGCTTCGCTCTAGGGCTCCCCACAGTTAGCTCCCCCCATTTCAAAAAGTTTGCATAGTGCTGTTCTGGTAACTGCTACATGGTGCAAAACAAATTGAGACGCGTATGTTTTGTGCTTTGCAGAGGCGCAAGTGGAACTACTCCCGGCTGAAGTCGCCTGAAGTTCCAGCAATTACTCCGTGCCCAAGGGAGAATTGAGATTATTATTCAGAGGTTTCACCCTTGTCATCACCGATTTTTAGCTCCATCTAGGTGTTGTGGAAGTAGAGACTGCATTTTCTTTCTTTGAAGCAGGGAAGGAGATCTGGTCGCATTCATTGGAAGGCATAAAGAAGTTCAGATACAGCCATATGTGAAAATAAGGAGAACCACTCCAGCATCTAAATTATCCTTATGAACTGAACTTACAGAAATCCCCTTCAATTCTTAACGACGTAGGAGTTGAAAATTGTCAACTTCTGTAATCATTCTGTGGAAATGAGCAATTGGGTTTTGATGTAGACATTGAACAAGGTTAGTTCTGCTACAAGTGCATAAGGTTCCGATTTAAGTAAAAATTGATGTTGAATTGCCAATCGACATTCTTGAGTTGCATGTGTGTTTGCTGTTTGGTTTAACCTTTTTTCTCACTGTTCCACTATGGTGCCTCTATTTATCTGTTAGTTCGACGTTGCTATACTACATTTTGTCTTGTGTTCACTTATCTTTGGTTTCAGGTTTTGGTTTTGTACATTGCAGACAATTCTGCAACTTATTAATGTTACTAGAAACCTGCACGCGGCGTGCCACGCCGCGGGTGCCGCTCTCCACGCGAGAAAATCGAGAAAACGTGCGATTAACGCTCCACACACGAGTAAATCTAGAAAACGCGCGAAAAGGATCTAAAAAGAATTTTGTGTTTTCCGCAAAAGGGTCTAAACGTAATGCTAAAAAAATGCAAAAAGGGCCTAAATGCAATGCATTCCCCCCCCCCCCAAAAAAAAGGACCCGAAGGTTTTTTTTAAAAAAAAGGACCTAAACGTAATTTCGAGTTTCCCAAAAAGGACCCGAGCGCTACTCTTAAAAACGATAAAAGGGCATGGACGTAATATGTATTCTTTTTTCGGAAAAAGGACCTAACTGTTTTTTTTTCGAGAAAAGGACCTACATGTAATTTTTTTTCGAAAAAGGACCCGGATGTAAAATTTTTCGGCCGGCTCGGCTCGCTCCAACGGTTCAAATCAACCACATCGCAGGAACTCTTCCAGGTTTAGTAAGGGTATTATTTGTGTAGGAGAGGGGTTTCTAGAAGGCATGCTGATAGATGGATGGCTTTTGAGGTTGGTCATCATATATGGTTCTGTTGAGGATTGTATAGCATCGTGGACACTAACCAAGCGTAAGAATTCATTTCTATGCTTTGTTCAGTTCATAAATTGTTTTATTATATTGTACTGTATGCTTATCGCTATTAGCCGCCAGTGCTTTACTCATCAAATAAGAATATTGTACTGTATGCGTAATTTTTGATTGATTGCTGACTGATAAACCACTGGTCAACCTTATTACTCAGTTGCCACTTATTTGCAATGCACTCAATTTTTGAGTCACTAATTTAGCCTAATGATGGTGAACATGCTCAAAATATCATATCCATTTGTTAACTATTTCCCAGTAGCTTGCATTTACGAAAATAAGCTTTTGGTTATTCATTGCCAGATACTTCAGATGATGGTCCACCTCAAAATATCATTGCATGGTTAAGAGTTGTATCTACTTGCTGCAAAATCAGGTAAATGGATGCTTTTGATACAATGAGTACGTTGCTTTATTTGTTCGCGCTTGTGATTCACTTACAACACCTAAAGTGAAAAGCACCATTATAAAATTAACTTCAGGCGATTCTCTGTAATTTCACATTTGCTTATGAAATTATGAAACTCAATGCATTTTTTTGCGCTATGTGTTGGCAAGTCTTGTCTGCAATAGAATGTATTGGACAAGATGTGTATAGTTTGTCTGACACTGTGATCTCCTGTTTTCCCTAATATGATGTAAATAAAACGGTTAGCTGGATGTTTGAATTTGTTAACATGGCACAGAATAATTCTATATTTGATAATGACACCAGATACCTTTTGTTTCTGAGTTTGTTACCATACCACTGGACCATGGCAACTGATGTTATCAAACTTTGTAAAGCCTGGGATTTAGATTGCATGTGTACATGTTTGAGTTCTATTTTGTGAACGAATGTAATATGTGTTATAATAAAGTGTTTGTGTTCTGTGAATGTGATATGTGCATAATGTGTGCAATGATTTATGCCATATGAATGTGATACGTGCATGCATACTGTGTGAAATATTTGCTGATTGGAGAGTGAATTGAAAAACAGCACACCCCCTCATCTCTATCGGTTCTCAGAAGAAAACGATAGAGATGAAGGGGTCATGTCTATCGGTTTTTTGTAGGAAGCGATAGAGATGATCAATCATCTCTATCGGTTCCTACAAAGAAGCGATAGAGATAAAATGCACATCTCTGTCGGTTCTTTGTAAGAAGCGATAGAGATGTCATCTCTATCGCTTCATTCTGAGAACTGATAAAGATGATTATTCATCTCTATCGCTTCTTTTAAAGAACCGATAGAGATGATTCCTCATCATAATCGGGCAAGAATCGGCTGTGATAGTACCGCCTCATCTCTGTCTAAAGATTTTGTGTCGCCATCAGAATCGATTGTGATGACAAAAAAGAACCGATTGTGATGTATATTTGTGTAGTAGTGCCCATTGCCCGTCGTTCGACGAAAAGATCTGCGTTCGCAAAGTTCTGTCCGCGACAAGCAACTCGAAGGAGCGGCCGGCGTCGCCGACGGTGAGCAAGGCGTGCGGGAACTCGTCGGGCACTTCCATGGGAGGGAGGAAGGGGGTGACGTAGCCGGTAAAGGTGTTGCAGACGCACAGCTCAACCAAGGGAGGTTCGGGGTAATCCGTGTTGGCGCTAGCATCCCGGCGGAGGACGAGGAGGTCGTCACGCGAGGCGACTGGCTCGAGCGACTCGAAGAATCTGGCATTGAAGCTGACGTGGGGCGCTGGGGTGATGATGTTGAGGTCTGGATGACGCGAGGGCTGGTGATCAAGTTGGTGATGTCCTTTTGCCGGTAGGAGACGCCGAGGAGGAGGGTGGGGTTGAAGCCGCCGCTGGCCGCGGCGCGGAGGGCCAGCTGGCGGCGGAAGTCCGGGTCCAGGATGGCGCTGCGGTGGACCTTGGAGGTGGCGGCGCAACGGACGACAGTTGCAACGTCAGCGCGCACAACGACCTCGAGCAGGAGCTGCGGCGCGGGTGATGCCGCCGCGCTGCTTCGTAGTCGTTTGGTCGACATGGTGTGCACGAATAGGTACGAGTTGTTGTGGGCGATACACGTACGCTTGGCTTAATTAAGACGATCTATTTGGGCTTTTATCGTGCATGCAGCGCACCCCTACGTACGTAAGCCTGCTCCGGATTGCTTTGCTACCCAACTCGTGAACTGAGTCTCGACTCTCGATTTCCGCCCTGTATATGAGCCGTTGGTTGAACTGTTCCTCTCCGAGACACGACATGGTTCACAAAGGATTGTGCGGTGATTAGATGGCTAGGCTAAGTGGCGAAGCTAGGATAAAATAAAGGGTAGTCTTGAAGAATTAGAATAGATTGAGATAAATATATTAAATAACTTGTGTTGTGTTTTTATCGGTTCAAGAGTTACTAGTAGTACTTCATTATTTAAGAAATATTTGTGCAACATTCGCTTATCAAACTTTTGTAAATCTATGAACAAATTAACACCAATAATTCAAACAAATCAGCTATTGTCCCTATCAATGTATTGACACAATTACAATTAACAAAAAAAATTATATATCAAAAGAGGGGCTCACATTGCATATTTGCTGTCATGATCAACCCACTCAGCCGGTTAAGCACTCGCCAACTCATGTACCCTCATCGGCTCCTTGGCATCCACTTGATGTCCTCACCGTGCCCTCACAATCGTCGACTCCCGTGACGTATGTCAAGCGCCTCGACTCGGTTGGTTGCCATATCTTCGCATAGGAGAGGTATTAATTAAGTAGCCCCCTTCATCTCTATGGTATATGTGTGCGTTTAGAGTTTGAGTCTAGTTTTACAGGCAATAAATGAAGTTACCAATTGCTATTTAGGCCTACAACAAGCAACAGACCCTAAGTCAAATAGTCTAGGAAGCAGCTCATTTCCTAGCAAAGCTTCTTCTTCCACTAACTGCACCCGAGTGTGTGTGCATTTGTCGTCGTTATGCAAAAAATTGAGTATCGATGCTAAAGATGATACTTAGGATCTGACGATAGAGAGTGGACTTCAGCCCAATAGAGCTCGTCTATTGGCTACACCACTGCCTGGGTGTTTTCCTTGCCCAACGAAGCGTTTTCTTCCTCGTTGTGTCTTTAGATAAGATCCCCACCTAGCCTTGTTAGGTTACACACTACTACAGAATGGTACATCACTATCGCTTCATCTATGTCGGTTCTTAAGTTTTCAGGAAAAAACGATTGTGATAGATGACTTAGGAGAGGCATTAATAATAATCACTATCGGTTCTCAGGTTAGAAGTGATTGTGATGTAGCACTAGGAACATCACAATCGGTTCTTATGCAAGAAGTGATAGTTATGTGCATTATCATCACTATCGGTTTCCACATGAAAAGCGATAGTGATGAGCACGTACACATCACTATTGGTTCTTATGTGAGCAGCGATAGTGATGAGAATGCACATCACTATCGCTTCTCACAAAAGAAGCGATAGTCATGAGAGCGTTCTCATCACTATCGCTTCTTTTGTGAGAAGCGATAGTGATGTGCATTCTCATCACTATCGCTTCTCACATAAGAACCGATAGTGATATCAACGTGTTCATCGCTATCGCTTCTTATGTGGGAACCGATTGTGATGACAACTATCATCACTATCGCTTCTCTTATAAGAACCGACTGTGATGTGCATGATCACATCACTATCACTTTTTATATGAGAACCGATAGTGATGTGTCTCGTTAGGTTATTTATACCGGTCGAGTTGAACTCTTCTCTGTTATTGTTCCAGAGGATATTTCTCCGCCGTCACTCGAAAAAATAGCTCATATTCTGTGGTTGGAAGCAATACTTGGGTGAGAAAATTTGAAATCCTCAAGGGTGGGTGTTAAGAGGGTAAATTTGAAGCCCTAACTTGACGAGATTTCCCCTCATTTTGCATAATTTATGGTTTTTTCAAAATATGAGCATTCCTTCAAACCCCTTTAATTTTGCACTATATAATTTTGATATGTCGCGAAGAAAGTTTAGATTGCACTAGTATTGTGTATGTCCTATCAGATTTCACACCCTTTATTTGACAAGCACACATGTATTTAATTATCTTAATTTGTAGTGCTTTGATGTTAGTATCGAATTATTATTGCTGTCACCTGCTGAATGTTAGAGTTTAGGCTGCGGAACCTACGTCTCCCATTTGAGAATGCTTGTTTATAAATATACCGAATGAAATAGCATATTTATAAGCGAGCAGTCTTGAATTGTCCACGTTCTTTAGACAGTTCGAGGATATGTGGTTCGGGCAAGTTCCTGAGCTGTGTTGTACAACTGAAGAGTAGATTTCGGTAACGTCTCTCTGGTATTCTCTAGATACACACCCCTCTTGATCTGTTGTCGAGATGTGTATATGGAGAATAGCGGGGAGATGCTGCCGAAATTTTCTCTGGAGTTGTACAACGGCTTAGGAACTTGTCCGAACCACATATCCTCGAATGGGATTAGGACCAAACCTATTTAGAGGTTAGGAGTTATCGTTGGTACCCTTGTTTTGTTTCGTTGTAGTCAAAAGATTTGTAAGCTACTGCACTATATAATTAGATTGTTTGATACAATTGTTCATGTTAAAAATGTATGTCTCATATCTAGGAAATTGGAAGCTCTAAACCAGGGAAAAATCTAGGTATCGATCGGGAGTACATATTTCATATATCTTGCAAGAAATTATCCTCTATTTTGCAAAGGTAATATTAACTGAAATGATGTCTCAATATTTCAAATAGCTAGCTTACTGTCGCTCCAGTTTTTGCTTAATTTATTATGTGAGGTTTAATTGCAGATGAACCGTAAGGAATTGATGTATGTCAAAAGTCATGTGAGTGCTGAATTTCAAAGGGGTGTTAAGGAGTTCAAAAAAATTGCCGAAGAGGACATGGTGAGGAGGGGTGTAAACTTCATATATTGTCCTTGCATTGATTGCACTAATCTGAGAAGATTTAACAACTCAGCTCAAATTGAGGACCACCTGATTCGACGTGGCTTCGTGAGGAATTACATGTGTTGGATCCATCACCGTAGTATTGCAATAAGTTACTTAATTATGCGCGTGCTTTGTAGGTTCCTACCGTACCTGCGCCTGCTCCCATGACTATGACGAGTCCTGCACAAAGTACAGAGCTGATGCATAAAAGGACTAGCACGACAACCATAGAACCACTGGAGGCCTCTGCTAAAAAGGCAAGGCTCACAAAGACCATAGTGCCCCCTCAGGTACATGAAAAGCCAACTGCCCCGTCCCCGGAGACTCCTTTGGCCTAGAAAGGAGAGCCGGCACAGACTCCTTCGGCCCAGAAAGGAGAGCCGGCACAGGCACATATAAGCGTTACGAATTTAAGGCCTACGTACATGGAAAACCTCTTCTGCCTTCTAGCAAATTGAATGCTCTAGGCATATAGACTCGACAGCTCCATGGATGGTACGTTGACAAAGTGAAATAGAGCGAGCGGCGTGTCGACTTCAATGTTAGATACAGAAAGAGACATTTCCACCGCGAGGAGGATGGGACATTCCTAGTTAGTTGTGAGGATCTATTCCGTCTGTACCAACTGATAGCCATCGATATTTCTACTGTACGATCCTGGACGCTGTGAGTATCCCACCACGTAGCATGACCTTATGATTTCCATAGGATTTTGCAATACGCTTTTTAACATTCAATACGAGTTGCAGGGCAATGAGGCAGCGAGTCTTGATGAATCGACAACTAGTTGGGTTCGTCGACCCTGAGCTTGTGTCCGCGACGATGGCTAGGCTTCAACCGGAATGGGTTGCCTCCTATATCAAGAGGGCATTGCAAGACGAGTCGAAGAAGGACTTCATTCTACTCCCGTACCACGAGGAGTAAGTACTACTTCACCGTTCAATTACTTGTACGCACTTAAACCGTATGTGAATTTATTTTCTTCGCTGCATACCATTTAATAAGCAACCATTGGATTCTACTCGTGCTCCTTCCGAGTGACAACAAAGTGTACACTTTTAATTCGATTGAGAAGAGACCGATGGCCTACGCGATCAAGCCTCCTTTAGAGCAGTAAGTGCACTACTCTTATCTAATATTTTCTGTATTTAACTACGTTCATTATTTTTTTACTCAACGGCATCTCTCCAATGTATATAGGGGTTTCAAGGAATACGTCGAAGCAGGAGGGACGCACGACGATAAAAAGAGCTCTAAGCTGGAGTATGTCCGCTTCAAGGTACAAGTGGTTACCATATATAAGAAAATAGCACACCACACCCCTTCATCTCTATCGGTTCTCACAAGAAAATGATAGAGATGTGCCGGTTATCTCTATCGGTTCTTTGTAAGAAGCGATAGAGATGAGACCCGATAGAGATGACGCACTCATCTCTATCGGGCAAGAACCGACTGTAATAGCGTGACCTCATCTCTGTTCTATGACTTTGTGTCGCCACCAGATCCGATTGTGATGATAAAAAAGAACCGATTGTGATGTATATTTGTGTAGTAGTGACATGTCATATTTTATATATATATATATTACATGGAAAATGAAATTGTACAATATGTACTCTCACAACTAATGCATAGCGTGATGTAACAGGACAGTTAGCTTGCACCTGATTACGTAGTATAATGCCCATCCAGTTAATAGTATGCACCATGAAATCAACGGACAGAGATATCAAGTGAAAACTATTTACAAATTTTGAAAAAAATTTAATATATGTAAGAGATATGAGCTTCTACGATCCTAAAAAATTTAAAAACCAAATTCAATCGCATTTCAAAGATATGAAAAAGAAAAACAGTAAGACGAATAGTGCTAAACGGTGAAAAATCACAATTCAGACTGAATTTATCTTTTTTATATCTTTCCAATGCCATTGAGTTTGGTCATCAAATTTTGCATGATTGTAGAAGCTCACCTCCGCTACTTATGGTAATTTTTGAGAATTTTTTAAAACTTACACACATAGATTTTACGGAGTTTCCACTGGATATGTTGCTCATATAATATCCAGTGAAAACCCTCTTACCGTGAAAACTCCGTGAAACCAATATGTACAAGTTTTAAAAAAATTCATAAAAAATTACCATACGTAGGGGAGGTGAAGTTCTACAATTATGCAAAATTTGAAAACCAAACTCAATCGCAATTGAAAGATATGAAAAAGACAAATTCAACTTAAATAGTGATTTTCACTGTTAAGCACTATTCATCTCGCTTTTGTTTTTTTTCTTCATATCTTTCAAATGCGATTGAGTTTGGTTTTGAAATTTTGTAGGATTGTAGAAGCTCACCTCCTCTACATATGGTAATGTTTTGAGAATTTTTGAAAACTTGTATACATGAATTTTACGGAGTTTTTACAGTAAAATGGGTTTTTACTCGATATGTTGCTATATATACATAGTCAACATATTCAGTGAAAATCATCTTTACCGTAAAATTCATGTGTACAAGTTTTGAAAAATTCTCAAAAAAAATACCATACGTATAGGAGGTGAGCTTCTACAATTTTGCAAAATTTAAAAACCAAACTCAATTGCATTTGAAAGATATGAAAGGACAAATTCAGCCTAAATATTGATTTTTAACTGTTTAGCACTATTCATTTCACTGATTGTCTTTTTCATATCTTTAAAATGCGATTGAGTTTGGTCTTCAAATTTTGCAGGATTGTAGAAGCTCACCTCCCCTACGTATGGTAATTTTTTTGAGAAATTTTTAAAACTTGTACACGTGGGTTTCGCAGTAAGAGTGGTTTCCACTGGATATGTTGCATATATATATATATATATATATATATATATATATATATATATATATATGAAGCCGAAATGGAGCACCATGATGCTTGAGCACTATGATTTCAAATGCCCGAATTTAAGCCATATTTGAGTATATTTTTCAAAAATTTCAGTTTTAAGGTATATACCCATCTATAACAATTCAAATGAAATATATACCTTTGAAAAAATATATTCGAATTCAAAGATTTTGAACAAGTTTGGATCACATGCTTTGCTGATTTTTATATAAAATCATCACATACTTACAACCAAACTATCATCAAAAAGAGAAACATTAGTTTGAATTTCAGTTCAAACTTGTTTGAACTAGTTAGTAAACTGGTTAAACTTAGCATCCTAAAAATTTCGTCTGAAAATACATAGAGAAAATATGATTTTTAGATCATGATGCCTAGACACCATAATACCCACCTAGATAGATATATATATATATATATATATATATACGTACTCTAATACTGTAGATTTAAGAATCTATTTCACGAAAGTACCTACTTTAGGCCAAAATTTTTATACAAGCTACAAGTTTTAAAATTACCATCACGCACGCAGTCCGACGGGTTAGGCCCACCTGGCAGCTATTTTACCTGTGCGTACGTAGGTTCGGCGTGCGACGCGGGGTCAATCGTGCAGGTGATTCCCGCGGACTCTCGATCCTTCGCTGTCGAACTCGTGAATTATTGGGACGCGGAAGCGTAACCACAAACGGCTCGGATTGTGAAGCCAACAAAAACGTACGGTTGGGTTGACGTGAACAAGATTGCCGCACAGGCTTTATACGCGAAAGGTTTGAAATACCAGCGAGAATTCGCGAGATCTCATTCCTCAGAGACAGACGAAATGTTGATTGCCGGCCGAATTTAAAATTTTAAAAAAAATCGTTTTACTATAATAATCTTATTTTTTTCGGCGAAATTTCGCTCTTACCATCCGGTATCTCGGGATTTGAACCCAGAATTCAAAGTTCAATACCTGGATTTGATCGGATTTAGGTCAATTACCTTAAAAAAATGATCTTTTATGATAATTTGTCGAAAGACTATTTTTTGAGATGTTTTTTAAAAACTACAGAATTACTTTTTGATTTTTATAAAATTGTACATGATTTATCCTGAAGTGAAAAAATTATGGTACCAATCTAAGAAGTTTAGGATCATATAGAAATTTTTTAAAAATAATTGAACTTCATTTGTTATCTTTAAACAATCAAAAACCGAATGAACATAATTGGGACACTAACATTGTCAAAATTTTATAAACTTTCTCATGTGTGATCATGATCCAAAATTTTTATGAGAGATTAATAATTAACTGAGTAACATTCTATAAAATTTAAAAAAAAATTGTTTGCTCAATCAAATCTATGTATTTATTAAACTTCATTTGTTATATTTCAAAAATCAAAAACAGAAAGAACATAAATGGTACACTGTACTCGTAAGAATTTTATAAATTCAGTGGAGTGTGATCATGATTCAAAAATTTTATGAGATCTTAAGAATTTCCTTATAACCCTTATGCATAATTTTAAAAAATTTGAAATATTTTATGTTGCTAAAACAAACCTATGTATTGATCATCAGTTTTTTATGAGAACGTAGTACTGTCAGAATTTTTAGAACTCCTTGAAGTTTGATCATTAGATGAAAATTTTATAAAAACATTTATGATAAATCAGAACCATCTACAAAAATTTTCTAACATGGTTTATACCATTTTTCATTTGGTTGAAGTTTGTCGTTAAAGCTTTTATTAGTACAGTAACACTGTCCGAAATTTTAAAAATTTATGAAGCTTGATCATCATCTGAAAATTTTATGAGAATATTAGTGATGCATCGTAACCATTAACAAATAAATTAAAAAAAAATAGTGTGGTTTGTTTCATTTTTCATTCGGTTCAAACTTGTCGGTCAGTGTTTTATCAGGACAGTAGCAATGTTTGAATTTTTAAAAATTCCTCAGATCTGATAATCGTCTGAAATTTTTATAGAAATATCACTGATGTGTCAAAAATCTTCAAACAAATTTTTAAAAAATTGACATCATTTGATTTATTTTTCGCTCGGTGCAATTTTGATGAGATCTCGGCAAAACCGGCCGAATATCGGTTTTCTCAGTAAAAAAATCGGATTTGAATTTTTGTTTTTGTATTTCGTCCGTAATTTATCCAAAATTTTAAATCTCGCTGAGATTTCATTCTTCGGCCATGAAGGAATCTTGGAGCGAAAACAAGATTTTAAACCAACGCGTACGCACTACGCGTAACTTGTAAACCAGATGACATAAAAGAAGGTACAAGTAAAAAACTGTCACGACTGTTGTAAAATAATGACGTCCAACATAGATCAATTAAAATGCACAAAGAACACATATGATCGGAACAATCACAAAGACATATATGTTATAGAGGTAAAACTCTCTTTTCTTTATTAGATAAACTCCTCTATATAATAAGATGATATATTTATAGTAAGAATCTGTTAAAAATAGATTTAGATTCAGCTATTATGAGATAACTCAACAACGCTCACGGTTAAGGCTGTAAAAAAAAAAGCTCGAGGCTTGCGAGTTACTCGAGCTCGGCTCGTGGGAGGCTCGATTCGAGCTCCAAACGAGCCGAACTCGAGTTCGAGCTCACGAGCTTAACAAAGCCGAGCTTGAATAATTCACGAGCCTACTCGAGCTTAGATCGAGCTTCCTTAAATCGAGCTTTCTCGAGCTTATTACCGAGCTTCCTCGAGCCAAGTTTAATCGAGTTTGTTACCAAGCCTACCGAGTTTACCAGAATTACCGAGTTTACTCGAGCTTATCAAGCTTACTGAGTTTACTCGAGCCGAGTTCGAGCCTACTCGAGCTTGGACCGAGCCGAGCTCGAGCTGATCGAGACTCGAACCCGAGCAATTGAGCCGAGCCTTACCGAGCTCGAGTCTAAAGAACCAGGCTCGTTTGAACTCGGCTCGTTTACAGTCCTACCACGGCCCACATGTGGCCACCGGAGATCCCGCCTTGACGGCACGGCATGCATGGCTATCCGCCTCATCCCAAAGCCCAGATCCACGCGGCGCACGAACCACAGTTTACCGGCATTACCAGTTGCACATCACATGAACACTCGGAGCTCAAAACGAATCAATACAAATCGAATAATAGTCAAACGAAGTTTCAAAAAGGAATACTTGAACCAAACTTGTGTCCATGTTTTCTAAACGAGTACAAAAATGAACTCAAATAAGCTTGAATACAAAAATGAATCAAACTAATCTCAAATACAAATTTAAATCGAATACATAACCAATTCAGTTGGATTGGGATATCCACGTACTTGCGAGTTGCGTGACAGCAAGATATTATTCACTTTATCCTTGTACACAACACAATTGATCATGGTGATTTATTCCATTTAAAGAAACATGAATTTACATTTAATTTAAAAATTTTAACCAATTAATTAGGCGTACTGCAGCGATGTACGTATATCATTTAGCGGATTTGAATTCAGACAAAAAATAGTTTAGATAAAATAACATTTCCGGTGAAAAAAATTCCAAACCACGTTTGAATCGAACTTCCCTAATCAAATAAACAAATATAATCCAAACTCTTATCCTATGTGATACAATAGTCGAATAACATAGATAATTTGTTTCCCGTTTACATGCCCAAGCTCAAGGAGACCACCCACAAAACGCGGTCGTTAAATTCATCCTTGTGGTTAGGGGTGCTAATGGTTTAGGTGGAAATATGTTAAGTGTGTTGTTTTTTTTAGTTTGGATTGACTTTCGATGGGTGGAAATGGGCCGAGACCCTTAATGGTTTGGTGTGAGTTGGGTTTGCAATGCAAACGATTTAGTTTGGTGTGGATTCTAAATTTTTAGGTTCTGAATGGTTTTAACCCGCGGAGCAAATATGATTCAACCCGTGGACGTGAGCCGCGTGCCTTGGTGCCTCCTCCAAACCCTTGCGTCATCCAAACAAATGTCGTCGCCGCCTCCTCCTCCTGGCTCGACTGCGCTTTCCACCATCGCCCTCTCCTCCCGGCTCTCCTGCACTTTCCTACCATTGCTATCTCCTTCCCAGCTCGCCTGCGTTTACCCGCCACCGCCCTCTCCTCCCTAACTTGCCAACCCTTTTTTGTCGCCGTCCTCTCCTTCCCAACTCTCTTGCAATTTCCCAATCACTTTTTGAGTTTTTTTCTTAATTATCTAAAAGTTTCTCTTTTGCTATTTTTAAGGCTTTTTAATTTATATAATTTATCTAATATGATTGAATTTTTTAAAAAAATAGTGAAATTTTTTGATCAATTTAATAATTATATAATTTATTTTGGATTATATTATATTTAATATTCAAAGAAAATAAAATAACTTAGTTGGAGAAAAACTATATTAGAGAAATGGGTTGGGAAAGTGGTATGAAGCATATTAGGAAAATGGGTTGGTTTAGGTTGGATTGGGTTGGGTTGAAGTGTCACGTGGATTGGGTTGGTTTGGGCCTTGAGGAATGAGCAGTGGATTGGATAGGTTTAGAATAGTGTAACTTGCTCTTGTGGTTTGGGTTGGGAATAGTGTAACTCGCCGTAAAGTCCGCGCCAGCCGGAAACCTCGTCGGCCGTCGGAAACCACGAAGCACTGTCAAGAACGAGACGAGTACTCCGCCAACCAAAGCAGCACACAACTCCACTGTTGCTACAGCTTGTGCCGCAGATATACTAAAACATTGACTCCTCGGGCGCGTCAACCCGGGCGAGGACGACGAAGTCACGCACCGCAACCCACTCACCGAGCCGATACCTTCGCCCCAACGAAAACGAAACTGCCGTGGAATTTCCACGCGCGCTTCCGCTCCCCCGACGACCAGCGATCGGAGCGAGCCCGTGCTTGCACGAGCAGTGGCAGGATAGCGCGAACCGACTTACACGCCGGTTATAACACCCGTGGCCGAGCAGAGACGAGAGTCGGGAGACGGACATCGCCATCGGCCATGCCCGGCGACGCGTCGAGCAGCGACCCGCTGCGGGTGTGCCGCGAGGCGTCGAGGCGGCGGCTGCGGGAGCGCGTGGCGGCGATCGTGCGCGTCATCCGGATGCCGCTGGCCGACGTGCTCCGGGAGCACGCGCTCGTGCACCTCCCGCCCGCCGCGGCTGCGCGCCTCCGCCTCGTGCACCCGGCCTGGGCGCGCCGGCTCTCCTCGCCGCTCTTCGCCGTCGCGCACGCGGCAGCCCCGCGCCGGCTCTCGGGGCTCTTTCTCCCCTCCGAGGGGTTCCTTCCGTTCGACGGCGCCGACACCATGCCGTCTCCGTCGCTCTCCTTTGTCCCCGCCTCGTCCGACCTTACCGTGCTGTCCTCGTCGCACGGAATCGCCTGCTGCTTCTCGTCCGCCGACGACGCCTACTTCGTGTGCAACCCGGCCACCGCGTCCTGGGCGGGTGTCCCGTCCCCGCCACGCCGGCCATGGCCGCGCCCCTCGATCGTCGTCCTCTTCGACACAGGTATATACAACTTCCGCGGCGACTACACGCTCGTCTGCGCCTTCGAGTCCGCGCCGGACTCCGGCACCTACTGCTTCCAGGTGTTCACGTCCGGGACAGGCACGTGGTGGGTCACCGACGCAGTTGCACCCGCCGAAGGGCTCGTCGCCTCGTCGGGCGTGGCGGCCGGCGGGACGGCGTGGTGGCGGACGAGCATCGGCACGGCGGTGGGTTACAACCCGGTCACTCGGCGCATCGATCTGGCGTTGTGTCCCGGTGACAGTGGTCAGTGGGAGATCGGTTCGGCCGCGGGCAAGCTTCACTGCGCCGTGCGCGCCGGCTTCGACGTCGTGGTGTTCCGGCTTCAGGAGCACGGGAGCTGGGAGGAGGCCACTAGGGTGGCCGTCTCAGAGATACTGGCATATCGGCAGCCGGTGCCAGGGCCGGCTGTCGCGGATATAGTGGCATCTCGGCAGCTGGAGCCCACGCACGAGCACGTGCAGGCCGAGGCCAACGAGGAGGCGGAGGGGGAGGGGGAGATCGCGCGGTCGGCTGTCGTCGTGGCGAACGAACTACTGCGGCCCGACGACGGCGTGCGGCTTCTGGGGTTCCAGGGCGCGGAGCTGGAGGTGGTGGTGCAGGCCGGCAGGCGCGTGGTGGCGTTCGACACGGTGACGCGGCGGCGGCGCGAGATCGCCGTGCCCAGCAGGGCAGGATGGGACGCCGCGGAGTACGCCGCGCACACCAACACGCTCGCGCTGGTCGCGCCCACCGCGCTCGCGGGCGAACCGGTGCTCGTGGAGCCACCGGATGATCGGGAGGTCGCGTCTTCTTGAGCGAATCTTAGTTGCTAGCAGCATGCTTGGTTTCTTGGCTTACTATCACAGCAACAGCAAGCATGACTACCTAGGAAGTATCGATCGAGAAGAATGAGCTTTGTGCATATTGATTTTCGTTTTGAGAAACCAACTCTTAAAACAATGTGTGTATTAGTGCGAACCTACTTTCGTTTTTGTGAAAAGCAAGCTCATACACAGTTTATAGAATTGGAGATACGGATTAAAAATCTTCAGTTGACACGACAGGATGATAGTTGGTCTTACATTTGGGGAAATGGAGTTTACGCTTCGGTAAAAACATATGAAATCACAATGGGACAGGTTCAAATCCCAAAATCATTCAAATGGCTCTGGAAAAGCTGTTGTCGGTCCAGACACAAAGTATTTTTCTGGCTGCTGCTTAGAGAGAGATTAAATTCAAAGAAGCTCCTCAGATGGAAGAATTTTAGCATGGAAAATTACACCTGTGTACTCTGTGATACAATGGTGGAAACTATACCTCATCTTTTCTTTGGATGCCAATTTGGGCAACTGTGTTGGGATTTCGTTTGTCCTGCAAGAACTTGGAGTATATGTATAACAAGGAATAAGGTCTTTCAAGCAATAGAACCAATAATGGAAGAATGCAAGAGTCTTACCTTCCTTTCATAGAAGAATGGCTTAGTCATCTTACATAATTTTGCTCTTTCTGTAAATTTGTTTTTGTAACACTTTTTTTTATCATATATATAGAGAGACACACAGAGATCCTCTCCTACTGTTTTTATTAAAAAAACGAGTTGGTGTATGCTATGCTTGGACAAATAGTGGAGGGAAATGTCTAGTATATACACACAGATCCTCTCCTACTGTTTTTATTAAAAAAAATGTCGAGTTGGTGGGGCTATGCTTGGACAAATAGTGGAGGGAAATGTCTAGTTAGAATATCATCGGTTGATCAATGGTATGAATGCTTTTTTCAAGAAGAGAAAGCAATGATATGAATGAATCGATCGGTGCGGAAGCGACCATTTACTGGAATGTAGATGCTCGTCGGTTTGCACGATTAGTTCAAGCGGACAAGATTGATGCGTCTGGGTGCATAAAAGTCCAATGTGCTTTGGGAGATTGTTCCCAGTTCCATACTTTTTACTAGTCACGCTGCCGTGTGTTTTGCACTGATCTTGGTAGACAACACTCGCTGCCAAATAAAGGGGACAAGGGAATAAAGCGAACTGTGATGGCACCATCATAGAATTCGCATGCTTAATCACCACTAGATGCAGGCGCTAACACGAAACAACCATTAACTGACGCTAACGACGAATAAAATCGAAGGTAGATAAAGGACGGCCTAGTGGTGGGACCGTGGGAGTGAGAGTATTAGTTCCTACTAATTCTGGTTCAATGCTTACCATCAACATAGTTTGTCTTATTTAATTAGAGTACATATGTACGTGTGTTCAATGATAAAGCCTCTATCTGTGCTCCGTGAGATCTTTACGAGTCTTTACGAAATTACTAGCACGTGTAGTGTGTGCCGTGCGTAGAGCATTCATACGATGCTTCCATGCAAATCACAAACACCTGAATAATTCACTTATGTTTTTCCAAAAAGAGGAACAAAAAGGCAGCTGCCAATTACCGCGCGTTAGACTTAACGCAATCGGAGCAGAGGCGGATCTACAGGGTATGCCGGGTGGGCCGCGACATACCCTGTAGATTTGGCCCAATCCATACATGATTCTCATCATAATCTGTCACAGCAATCTTGCAGGATTTATAACTTTTGATCCGTAGGTCCGATCGTGCTAATTCTTTTTTAGTTAGATTCGTATTGGAATCTAGTTTATTCTGTTCAAATTTAAGGTCAATCCAATGGTTAGATCTCTGAGAATTCGTGATTTACCGAACATATCTACTCTGTTTTGTTAAATACGAAACAATTATTTGAGTCTAAATTGGGGTGAATTTTTTGTAGATCAAAAATTTAATTTTAGCTTTCGCGCAATCATTCACCCCCCTCTGATTGCTAGTTTAGTATATTTCGATCATACACATATACGTTATTCGACTCCTACTATAGCTGACATAGTTATATCTTTATTTATTGCTTATCTTAGTTAGTATTTTAACCACTCAATGGACGTATTTTATTTGCAAGGTTTTTAAATTATGAAGACGAATGGAGACATTGCATCTCTTTTTCGAAAACATGCAGCAAAGAAGGCTGCTATTGCTTCACCTCCTCCCACATCACAAACTGCAACATTGAGCGAGATATTTTCTTCAAAGTGGAAGAAGATGATATAATCAAGAGTTTTATGGCTATTAGAAGGCGTAGACCGAACAAGAAGAAGTAATATTATAGGTATATAAGCTTCTTTTAAATATATCATCTTTTTTTAATTATTTTTTTACTTATATACTGAATTGCCCAATAAATTTTAAATCGTTTACCAAATTATTATTTAATCGGTATACCCTAAGTTTAAATCCTAGATTCGCTACTGAATCGGAGTGGTGGGCCGACTCCGACAGCCAGGGGCGGAGCCAAACCTCGGGCCACTCAGACCTGGGCCCGAGGCCTGGCCCGAAAATCTTATGCAAGAAGCCATAAATATCTATGTAAGAAGCTTGTAACATTTTGATCAGGCGGCTGAACGTGCGAATAGCTTTTCGGAGTGGTAGGTCGGACGCGAGGAGAGAACAGAGCAAGTCCGTTAATATGACACGGAGACTTTTTGAGACACTAATAAGAGGTAACAAAAATTTAAAAGATGAATATATTAAAATGTATAAAAATTTAAAGATAATTTGATAGCACCTTCCAATTATAGTAAATATCCATCCTTATGAAGATATCAAAATTTACATAGAGCTAGTACCAAGAGATAATAAAAGATTAAAGGGTGAAGGTTCCAACTTTTTATACCACTTGGTACTAACTTAATGTAAATTTTGGTATATCTTAAGATGGTGAAAAGCCTCTAGAAACAATTATACATCTTTACTGCTATTTACCTTTGATTGCAATAGGGTTAAAGTAGTATCCGTAAGTCGGTGACAAGTATGTACTTACATTTGTGAGTTAGTAGTGTTTTATCACATCATTATGTAGTCGGATGGTCTATTATGGTTATGATTTCGACTATCTCATGATTGATCTACCCGTGCGCCTCATGATTTCTATGCAATGGATGAGCTTTCTTTGGGATTTGGCTTTTAGAAGTTCCTCACAGCAGACCTATGTGTGTGCATTTGTAGTTCGGTGGTTGTTTTTCTTCTCTAGTGAATACTAAAGCTCCTAACATGCATTTATAGTTGGGTGATTGCTTTTCTTCTCTAGTGAATGCTAAAGCTCCCAACTAAAATTCCAAAAAAAACTACATATGAGGTTGGACCATATTCAGGATTAGTATGTGTTGACGTCAAAAATTTGAAGTAGGGTTTCGACAAAGAAGACACCGCATTTAACACCGTTCAAGAGCGTGCGGTCGATTTGACTCAGAACCGACAAGGTAAAAAAAATATAAACTCACTCAAAAGCCGATCGTAAAGATCAATCGGCTTAGATTCAATCAGCTTGAAGCCGATCAAGATCGAGGTAACAAGGTAAATCTAATTAGCCGATTAAAGCTAATCAGAGGATAAAGGTAGATCGATTCTGAAGAAGGCGATGCGCAACAAAAATCAGAACAAATCAAACCTGAGGTGTAATTGACGAAGATCAACAATCGGCGATGTGCAACTTTATTGATCAAGATCGATTACAGAGACTAAATTACAAAAGCTACTCCTAATTGACAGGAAGAAAGTAAAAGCTGGTTGATTGTATTGTGTTGTTGTTTTTTGCAATTTGCTTTGGCCCTTCTTTTATACCTTCCGGCCGATAGTGTCCTATTACAGCACGTTTCAAGTCCTGATCCGTATCGGCCTTATCTCGGACGGTTGTTTTTCTTTAAAAAATTTGCAGTTACCAAAATATCTCCAAACCTTTCTATCCTGTCCGTTAATTCCGTATCTTTGACTTTATTGCCGATTTTGACCAAGCTTGCCAAATTTTGGTGCAAACATATGCCCCCCATTTTTTAGAGATGACTTGTCATCTGTCAAAAATTTCACTTATCGGCTTTTCCAATCGGCTAACCGTTAAACTTCACTCAATAACTGCTACTTTATTTGCGCCGTAATTCTCTGACACAAAGGTAGTGCGTTTTAACTGCTCGCGTCTTTTGAGATCCAGTTCCGCCTCTTCAAATTTTCACCACGCTATAAAATACGGCCCCCCTCGGTCATTCTTCACGCGCACAAGCTCAGAACTCTTAAAATCGGCTTTATCGAGTCCGTTGCTCAACTCTTCCTTCATCAATCGACTTGCTAAGATCGTTTGAAATGGATGCGAGTCGTACTTATTCCAATCCCTAACAAGAAGACCAGTATTTCCTTGGCCCGATAGGAAATCTAGATGCTAGCACGGTTATTAGTCAAGACATTCCTCGCCTTCCTCTATCGGCTACCGGATTTAACATAGAGAGTTGGGAAAAAAGCTTTAGGGCATGGTCGACGGCGCTCAAAGGATGGAGATCTTGGTTCATCCGCGTGTACGCTCGTAAAAGAGAAGAGTGGGAAAGAATGGGTATAGCTGAATGCATCTCCTCTCTTTAGCCGATCCAGAGGCCAATGAGCCCTTAGTGGCCACGTCTTGCTATTTTCGGTCGGAGACTTTCAACGCTTTCTTGTTCCAGATCGTCCCATCGCCCAACCCTTTTGGACATAACTCAATTGTGTTGTCTTAGGCGGATGGAGAACAAATATCGGCTTATAGCGCAAACCGAGACATAAGCTCATCCAATCCAAAGGAGAAGGTTGGCGCAAGTTTATCAAGAATAACAACAAAGTAAACGGGGCAGATCGGATGAGGAGCATGTTGCTTTTTCGAACTTGTGGTTAAACCGATTCTTGTTTTGTGGTGCTTCTTTGGGGTGACACAAGTATACCGATTAATAGCGAACGATTGGTAGAGGGTCGGATAGCCTTGGGGAAGATGCTTCTAGGAGCAGTCTATCAAATGATGCACGTGATTAGGAGTCGGCTATTTACTGGGTTTGCCAGATTTTGTGTTGGCAATGTAGGAGGCCCTCTCTGGTTCATCCAAGTATGGTTATACTGCTATTTTAGTCGATCCTTGAAGCTGGATCCCATGGAAGACTCAGTGTTTCCTCGCGAAGATACACCAGAAAATGCAGTCCCAGAATTCAGAGCTAGCCGATCTTATGGCGAAAGATTCATCATGTGTTCTGGCAGCAATAAGATTTTTCCAGTTGGCTTAAAGAAATACTTATCTTTCTTTCTGAACTTAGACAACAATGACTTTGGCCAACAAGACTTCTTGATTATACCAGTAGCAATTGATTTCAGATGGCCATCATTTCTTCATCTAGATTCCGATAGTTCTGAGATGCCTGAATCGATTTTAAACCTCTTCAAAATTTTCCTTTCTCCAAGTATTTTGCATGTTGGCTTTAATACAAGAAACCGTACCTACCAGCCCTCTTATGAATTCTACCACCCTTCGTCTTTGCTAGACAATTGGGTTTCGGCCAAATGATCCCCAGTCTTCCACTCGGACGTAATTCACCTAGGACCGAGTACGATCTTCACCGCAGCCAACATGGTCTTGAAATAGCCGATGATTTGCAAATCGATCCTTGCGCACTTTATTTTGAATAATCGTCGATCTAGCCGATATTCTGCATGGTGGTCCTCAATTGCGGAAGCACTTCTCCTTGATCGTACTCCATCGGCTATTATCGAATCCCTTTTCCCAGACTTTCCTGAGCCGATGGTATCTTCAGATACTGATTCCAGTGACAAATCAAGCCCTGGATATGATAATACGAGTCTCATAGACGTTACTGGCGAGGTATTAGTTATTCATTTTCTCTTGTTATCATAAGCCCATATGAACATATCTCATTGATTTTTATCTTTGCAGACCAAAGCTGCTAGCAAGAAGCCGATTGACGTTCCTTCAGCCAGTAAAGAGAAACGACCGCATAAAGCAACTGCGCTCACCGGCTATACTTCCGGTTCTTTGGGTATTCAAAGTCCATCGTTGTCTGATTTGGAAAATCGACAGCAACCAAGTAAGTCATGTTTAATCATCTTTTGTTCCTTTTCATTTTCCTTCATTAACTAACTTTCTAGCCGATTGACCTCCAGAAAAGAAGAAGCCGAAGTCCACCAAGGTTCCTGCCAAGAAAAAATATCCCAAGCCACAAGAACAAAGTGGCGAAAGTTCACCGCACGGATCGGCTACCGCTCAGGTACTTTTCTACCTTTTAGAAGAATTCGCAAATCCAACTTATTCTATCGGCCCTCATGATATTTTACTTCTGTTCAGACTACCAAATCTGCACAAGTAACCAACATTCTAGCCAGTCTACCAGACATATCGGCCAAAGAGTTATTGCCTCCTCAGCCGATACCGACGCCTGCAACCGCCGTAGCTCCAGAGTCTTCTGATCCATCCAACATCCTTGGCTTCAATCTATCTAACTTGGATGATCCAGAAATCTTTGCAGCCGATGATTATATCTCTGAAATACAAAAAATCATCGCCGTCTCAAAAGATGCATCGGCTATAGTCTCGTCGGCTCCTGGAATGCAAGAGTGCCTTAACAAGCTCTTTGATTTGGTGTCCAGACCGCAATCAGAGATTCTGAATAATAATCAGCCGATTTGAGATGCCATGGCTGCAGTCGAAACCGACTTGCCACCAGATGCCATGGCCGTGCTGCTCGAGGTATGCCACCTAGATGAGAAGAAAGCTTTGGTGGAGGCAGCTCAAGACAGAAAAGAAAAAAGAGCAGCCCAGGAAGCCGACCAAAGGACTCTTGACAAAATGGTTGCAGAAATGAAGGCAAAGAAGAAGAAATTTGACGCCACCATGGAATCTCAAGGTCGCTAAGACTTCTCCGTAAATCGAGACCACTAGGAAGTTCCTTGAGGAAGAACTATCCAAGACAATGAAGCTCATCACTGAAGGCCAAGACTCCTTAGAAAAAACCTCATCGGCTACCAAGGAGCAGAAGGTAGAGATAGCGTTGGCCGTGGCAGCCTTTAAAGAGCAGTCGGCCAAACTTGTACCCATCCCAGGCAGCGCGACAGAAGATGACAGAATCTTGGATGAGGTACAGGAAACTATAGCCAAGGCAGCTGGGGCTCTATCGGCTTTAGGTGCATGTCTCCCAGGTTCTGGGATGTAAAACTTTATTGGCCGTTTCTTTCAGAAACATCCGCTCGAATACTTCGTAATTTTGTTATGCTTATAATCGGCTGTTTAACCGATTTAATTTTACTTTCCTGTAATTTGTCTGCAACCTCTTTTAGCCAAACAACAGCATCGTGTTAACTTGGCCTTTTGGATGAAATTTTTTAGTCGGCTAGGCTCCAATCCACACGCTAGGATAGTACTTCTTCAAATACTTCCCGTTAATAGCTTTAGGCAATACATATCCTTCCAATGTCTCTAGTACATACGAATTTCCGTCGACTAGCCGATTGACTTTGTATGGTCCTTCCCACGTAGGTGACCATTTTCCAAATCGATTATCTTTCGAACCAACAGGCAATATCGTTTTCCATACTAAATCGGCTTGATCAAAAGATTTAGGTACAACCTTTTTATTATACGCTTTCGCCACTCTGATTTTATTCTTCTTAAGCCGATCCAGCGTGGACAATCGTAGCTCTGCTAATTCGTCTAAGTTATCAATCATCAGATCGTTGTATTTTTGAACCGACAAATTATCTTGCCTGGCTATTCGTATGGACTCAATGTTGATCTCTACGGGTAAAACGGCTTCCTGACCATATACTAGCTGATAAGGTGAAAGCTTCGTTGCTCCATGATACGCTAGCCGATAAGCCCACAGCGATTCTGATAAAGTTGCGTGCCAGTTCCTTGGCCTCTCATCGATTTTTCTTTTGATCAGTTTAATTAACGTTTTATTAGACGACTCAGCTTGTTCATTAGCCTGAGCGTAGTACGGGGATGAATTCAACAATTTAATCCCCAAACTTGTCGCGTAGCTCTGAAACTCGTTAGACATGAACACCGTGCCTTGATCGGTAGTGATTGTTTGTGGTAATCCAAACCGATGGACAATATGTTCATTAACAAAGCTGATAGCTTCAACACTTGTTACTTTCTTGAGCGGTATAGCTTCAACCCACTTTGAGAAATAATCAGTTGCGGCCAAGATGAACTTGTGGCCTTTGCTCGATGCAGGAAATATTTGTCCGATTATATCTATCCCCCAACCTCGGAACGGCCAAGGTTTGATAATTGGATGTAAAGTCGATCTTGGTGCTAGCCAGATATGGCCAAACTTCGACATGTCTGACATCCTTTATAATACTTGAAACAATCTTTCAAAGCATCGTCGGCCAAAAATAACCTGTCCATATGAGCATCCATTTCATCTTATGTGCCGATTGATGAGAACCGCAAATGCCTTCGTGTACTTCACCCATTGCCACCCGCGCTTCTTCGGTCTCAAGACATCTTAACAACAAACCTTCCATAATCCGATAATATAGCATATTGTCCATAACAACGTATTTCAATGCTTGTTGTCGTATCTTTCGTTCGGTCGGCTTGGATGGATCGACCAGATAATCTTTTATTTGCGTTCTCCAATCGACAATATCTGTGCACATGACTGCCTTATCTACCAGCTCAGTCTTCTGACTTTGCCAAAAATCTTTGTATCCTGATGCTTGCTGAGCTAAAGCGTTAGCTCTATCATTCAATTCTCGAGGGATATGACCGATACAAAATGACACAAAAGAGCCAATGATCTCTAAACATTGTTCTAAATACTTCAGTGGCACTTCATCTCGACATTGGTATTCTCCCTTTATTTGCTGTACAACTAACAACGAGTCACCATATGCCTCAATAGCACTCACTCCAATATTTTCCAACAATTGCAAGCCTTTGAGTAATGCTTCGTACTCGGCCTGGTTATTCGAGCATCGGCTATTCAGCCGGAATGCAAATTCAAAGCTATGCCCTTTGGGTGTGGTGAGTATAATGCTGATACCATCACCTTCTCCACATAATGATCCGTCAAAGAATAGTTGCCAAGGCGCGACTAAGATTAAATTTGCCACAGTATCGTGTCCTGTTATAAAATCGGCTAGGACTTGTCCTTTGACTGCTTTGGCCGATTCATATGACAAGTCGAACTCAACCAAGGCGTAAGCCCATTTGCCAAGTCGACCTCGCAAAATAGGAGCTGATAACATATATTTTATAACATCGGTTTTGCAAATTACTTTACAGGCCGATGCTAATATGTAGTGCCTTAACTTTGTGCACGAGAAATACAAAGATAAACATAATTTCTCGACAAAAGGGTACCTGACTTCTGCATCTAGCAACCTTCGGCTTAAGTAAAAGATAACTCTTTCCTTAATATGGACTTCTTGTGCCAGAACAGCTCCAATGGTATCCTCTTCAGCCGAAACATATAATCTGAAAGGAACCCCTTTTTGAGGTGCAGCCAAAACTGGGGGGTTGGACAAGTATCTCTTAACTTCGTCAAAAGCCTTCTGCTGATCGGCTCCCTATCTGAATTCTTCATTGTCTTTTAATTTTAGCAATGGAGTAAAAGCACGAATCCTACCAGAGAGGTTTGAGATGAACCTGTGGAGATAGTTAATTTTGCCGATCAACTTTTGTAACTCGTTTTTGCATGTCGGTGGTTTGGTATTAGCTATAGCTTTCACCCTTGCTTGGTTGACTTCGATTCCTCTTTCATGCACCATGAAGCCCAAAAGCGCGGTAAACCGACACGCTAACGCACACTTGTAAGGATTCATCTTTAAGCCGTATGCGATCTTATGTTCTGAAAAACCCTCTCTAAGTCGGCCAAATGCTGCAAATCTTCTGCGGATTTTACTACTACATCATCAATATAGATTTCAACAATATGGCCAATTAAATCGTGAAAGATCAGATTCATGGCCCGCTGATATGTTGCTCCAGCGTTTTTCAAGCCGAAAGTCATCACTGTCCACTCGAACAGTCCTATCGCTCCAGGACATCTGAAAGCAGTCTTTGGTATATCGGCTTCTGCCATGAATATTTGGTTATATCCGGCATTACCATCTAGAAAACTTATTATCTTATTCCCTGATGTAGAATCAATAAGCATATCGGCTATGGGCATCGGGTATTCATCTATCGGCATCGCTTTGTTCAAATCTCTAAAGTCAACACATACTCTAAGCTTTCCATTTTTCTTCATGACTGGAACGATGTTGGAAACCCATTCCGCATATCGGCAAGGCCTGATAAATTTCGCCTCCAACAATCGTTCTATTTCTTCCTTTATAATTTTGTACAAGGCCGGATTGAAACGCCTAGGGTACTGTTTAAACGGCTGATAGCCCGATTTTATAGGTAGCCGATGTTCCACCAGCTGACGACTTAACCCGGGCATCTCATGATATTCCCAAGCAAAACAATCCTTATAATCCCTAAGGATTTTTATCAGTTTTTCTTTGTACTTTAAATCTAAATTTGCGCTAACAAAAGTTGGTCTTTTTCTATCCCCGCTATCTATATCGACTTCTTCCAGCCGATCGGTAGATGCGAAACCTTGACCAAACTTTTCAACTTCTTCAAAGTCTTCTATGGCTTCGCAGCTATCTGTTATTTGCCGATAGCTTTGCATTTTATCCTACAACACCTTTAGTGTTTCTCTTGTCCCCATCGGCGTAATACTTCGTTTGCCCGATCGAAAGTGCCTGGCTTGACGCTGATCGGCATGAGCCCTGATTTACTTACGCAAATGAAGTCATAGTCATCCAAATGTCGTTCCGATATGCACCCGGCTTCTTCGTGTTGCCAATTCGCATCGAGCTAGCCATGGCGATATGGGCGATGTATCTACCGTGACGACTTCGACTTCTTCTCCGTTCCACTGGACAAGTGCTTGATGCATGGTCGATGGGATGCAGCAGTTGGCATGAATCCAATCCCGACCGAGCAGTACGCTGTAATTACCTTTGGCATCGATTACAAAAAACGCTGTCGGCAAGGTCTTGCTACCGATAGTTAGTTCTGTGACCATGACCCCCTTCGCCTCTGTGGGGTCGCCTGTGAAGTCATTTAGAACCATATTAGTTTTAATTAAGTCTTCATCAGACTTACCCAGTTTCTTGCATGTTGTGTACGGCATCAGGTTCACCGTGGCTCCTCCGTCTACCAGCATCCTTGATATCGGCTTGCCATTTATATATCCTTTTAGATATAATGGTTTCAGATGCCGATGGTCATCTCTAGGTTTCTCGAAGATGGCACTCTGAACGCCGGAACACAACTGAGCAACCGCCTCTTTGGCCGATTCGGTTCTGACTTTGAACTCGGCCGGCAACGTGAACACCATGTTAATATCCATGGGAGGTGTGTCATCTCGAATCATGGGGGAATCCAAGTCGTCAGCCGATTCAAAATCTTCTTCGATCTGTTCTTTTCTTCTCCATTCTTTCTTAACGCTTTTGATCGGACGAAGTTCATTAAACATTTCGTCCCTCTGTTTTTCGGCATCGGCTTCGCGGATTTCTTGCGTCCTTAGCCTCTGAAGTCGTCGATGCTATGATCGGCTAAGACCAGATGGACACCACCTAGGTTTGGGCTCCACCGGCTTCCGTATTTGGCCAGTCAAATCCTCTTGATTAAAACTGAGCTTGTGCATCTTGACTTGGCTTGGCTCCTGACCTGGTTTGGATATCCTTTCGTGGACGGGCCTCCTGTAATTTCTGCCCTGATCTTGAATTGGCTCTGACGGCTTATCTCTAGCCGACTGCCTTGGCCAATAGTCTTGGGGATAGTGCTCCATCGAGCAGGTGTATGGTGATGGCAACGCCACTCCCCTTTCCCAGCAAAACTGCCAAAAGGGACACCTTCTATGTGCCCTCTCCACATTCTCGGTGCGGTACAAATTATCCGACCGGCGAGTAGGGTATCGTGGTCGGCTCTTCATCCTTTGGTATTTCTCCATTAATTGTGAGAACGTTGGTCCTGACCTTTTTGCTGGCTGTCTCGATGAGGACTTTTCTGCTTTGTACCATTTACCCACCTGAGGATTCCCCTTGGGTTTAATGGTTCTCGAGTTTTTTCCTTCACGATCGGCTTCTATTTGTAAAGAACCGATTGTAATCTTTAGCGTCTGGTCGCCATTTGAACTCGACTGAATGTTGACCTGTCGATCCCTTTTTGGCTCGTCATGCATCGGCTCTTTTCCTTTAGCCGAACACTAAACCATGTTGATGGGGAACGGATCAACATCAACTTGCATGGTTGGCTCATCAGCAAATTTCAACCGACCATCCTCAATAGCAGATTGGATCTGTTGGCGAAAGATATTGCAGTCATTAGTGTTATGCGAAAAAGAATGATGCCGCTTGCAATACCTACGTTTCTTGATTTCATCGGGCGATAGTATCACGTGCCCTTCTGGCAATCGTATTATCTTTTCTTGCAGAAGTAAATCGAAAATACGATCGCATTTGAAAACATCAAAAGAGTACTTAACCTCTGACTTATTCCTAGTCGGTTTAAGCCAAGAACAGACCAAGGATTTCTTGGATCCTCTTACCCATTCGGCTATGTTTATTTCTGCTTCCTCGTCTTCCGAGGAATCACTTGGACAATATTCAACCATATTGACTTTAGCTTTGTCCTTTTCTTTGTTATTGCTATTTTTAAACCTGTCTTTGAAAACTTTATTATCAGTAAATCGGCTTTCTTGAGCCGATACGCGATGCAATAAGTGGCTAAGGTCGGTGAATTCTTGCCCTCCGAATTTCTCCCTAAGCGGTGGGATCAAACCTTGAAAGGCTAAATCGGCGAGTTGGTTGTCGGGTAGCGTGACGCTAAAACACCGATTCCTAATCTCTATAAATCTCTTCATGTAATCCGTTACCGATTCCCCGAACTTTTGGCGAACAGAACTTAGATCTGAAATCCTGAGCTCCAAACTGCCCGAAAAGAAGTATTCATGGAATCGGCTTTCTAAATCGTTCCATAAATGGACCGAACTCGAGGCAAGCAAGTGAACCAAGTAAACGCGCCCGGATAAAGACAACGGAATAGTCTAATTTTCACCCGTCGATTTGGTCGCCACGCATTGTGCGATAAAGCGTCAAACATGTTCCAGGGTAGTGATAGAATCATCCCCAGAGAATTTGGCGAAGTCCAGGATTCTGAAATTATGAGGGTAGGGCATGCGATCTATATAATCGGGATACGGCTTTCTATAGCCGATAACCTTCTCTTTTGGTTGTATGCCGAATTGGTCCCTCAAAACGGCAGAGATTTGATCGGCCCAGTTAAAATTATCGGCCATAGGCATAGCAGGCCCTTGATAATGTCGTTCATAATCGGCATTCTACCCCCCGAGTGCCAGCTCGGGTTGCCAATTATGTTGTGCCGTCGGCACACGGTCATACTGAATATGTCGATTATATCTGGCCTGAGGCTCCGGCACTGGGACAAATGGCTCTAAGTATGTTACCACCCTGTGCGGGCCTAGGTTTCTAAGCAGGGTAGGCTCTTGTGGGAATCTCTCGGAGCCAATCGGCTGCGAAACCGATTGGGGGAAAGCATAGAACGGAGCCGATGGAGGTAAATTGGCATCCAACTTAGCGGCGTCGGTATAGGATTGGTAGTGGCTCACCCCACTTGACCGAGGGTCCCTAGGCAATATGACCGTGGGTTGTGTAGGCATCATGGTTGGGGGTGAGGTTACAGCCGATGGTTTAGGATCGACCGTTGTGCTCTGCGTGTTTTGTGATACTAAAAAAATAGGATAATTCGGCAGAGCTTGCAATGGGTCGAGCAGACTTCCTAACGAGGCTAACTCCTGGGCTATAGATTTAACGCTATTTGCTATCATCGGCTTAAGCGTTATCACGAGAGCCGATGATTGGTTTATCAAAGCGTGGTGCACTGACTGATTAATCATAGCCGATAATTCGCTTGAGCAGCGAGATATCGGCTTACGCTCATTACACCGCATCTCCTGGGCATTGACCGTCGGCAGGGCGGATTTTTGAGTGACGCCGCGTCTAGTTTTCTGATAGCAACTTAGCATCATCTCTTCCAGTAGCGCCTTCCAACCTCAATCTCTGGCGTTGTTCTGGCGTCAAATCGTCCATTGTTGGGACGATTATGGCCTCTGTATTGAGATCGGACGGCGGAATCGATTTTCCCGAAGAAGACATTGGGTCCCACCGGGCGTGCCAAGAGTGTGTTGACGTTAAAAACTTGAAGTAGGGTTTCGACAAGAAGACACCGCATTTAACACTGGTCAAGAGCGTGCGGTCGATTTGACTCAGAATCGATAAGGTAAAAAAAATATAAACTCACTCAAAAGCCGATCGTAAAGATCAATCGGCTTAGATTCAATCAGCTTGAAGCCGATCAAGATCGAGGTAACAAGGTAAATCTAATTAGCCAATTAAGGCTAATCAGAGGATAAAGGTAGATCGATTCTGAAGAAGGCGATGCGCAACAAAAATCAGAACAAATCAAACCTAGGGTGTAATTGACGAAGATCAACAATCGGCGATGCGCAACTTTATTGATCAAGATCGATTACAGAGACTAAATTACAAAAACTACTCCTAATTGACAGGAAGAAAGTAAAAGCTGGTTGATTGTATTGTGTTGTTGTTTTTTGCAATTTGCTTTGGCCCTTCTTTTATACCTTCCGGCCGATAGTGTCCTATTACAGCACGTTTCAAGTCCTGATCCGTATCGGCCTTATCTCAGACGGTTGTTTTTCTTTAAAAATCTTGCAATTACCAAAATATCTCCAAACCTTTCCATCCTGTCCGTTAATTCGTATCTTTGACTTTATTGCCGATTTTGACCAAACTTGCCAAATTTTGGTGCAAACAGTATGATAGGTGGCAGCACTAATTAAGATCTTGGATTATTTTATCAAAAGAATCAAGACTTAACCATGGTGGAATATACGGATACTGGCTATTTGTCTAATCCCTATAGTGCCAAATCTCATGCTGGTTTTGTATTTATCTACAATGGTAAAGCTATTTCTTGACAGTCTTTTAAATAGACCTTGGTAGCTACTTCTACAACTACTCAAAGATTAAAACTTTATATAAAGCCTCACGTGAGTGTGTTTGTCTGAGACGTGTGATTAACCATATCCAGAAGTCATGTGGTCTTAATACCGTCGATACCCCACAATTATCATGAAGATAATATTGCTTATGTTGCATAAATGCAAATGGGTTATGTGAAAAACAATATCACGAAGCATATTACCCTTAAACTTTTCTATCTTCACAAACTCTAGAAGAATGGTGAGGTAAAGATACTACAAACCAAGTCATGATAAAATCTAGCAGATTTTTTCACTAAATCTTTGCCAATATCTAGTTTCCAAAGATTTGTGTGTGGCATTGGAATGAGACGACTTAGGGATATGCAAAGTTCAGGGGGAGTAAATCCCTGAACCATGACCATTAGCATAATCCTGAAGATCCTAATTTAAATCCAAAAGGTTATAAGATGTACTCTTTTTTCCCTTTGTGAGTTTTTTTTGTTTTCTCTTCTCACATAAAGGTTTTTAATGAGGCAACTAATGTAACATGGAGCGCGAGTGCAACGTACTCTTTTCTCCATCCTTTTTTCTCACTGAATTTTTTTTGGAGGGGGTAATGAAACATGTGCATTACATGGTATTTGTCCAAGGGGGAGTGTTAAGATATGAATAGACTCTGAGTCCTAGTTCTCCAAATTTGGTTAGACTCTATCTCTATATGAGCGAATCGAATCTATCTCTTGTTGCCTTCTATATATTCAGCACCCTTTATGTATAAGAGAATCAATCTAATAAAGAGAGAGAATAAAATATCATCTCCTTCCATTGTGTGTGCTTTCTATTTATGCTTGTTGTTATTTGATGCATCGTGGACCTCGTTTTATAACAAGTGGCGTAGAAACAGACAAATTCTGGGTCTCTGGTTAGTCATCCTACGTGGCCTCAATAGTCCACCGTGGCATTCCGCAGACCGCAGCCTCATGACCTGAAGACGAGGCAAACACCAACCACCCGCGAAGATCGAGCGCGCAGAGGAGAAACTTCCCAAGCCCCGCACACAACAGAAACTGGTAGGGGTGGGCATTCAGTTAATTTGGTTTTTTCAGTTTGGTTTTTTCGATTTAAAAATATTTCGGTTTTTGAGAACTGTAAACCGAACCGAATCGAACAAATTCAAAAACCGAACCGAATTAACCGAAATATTTCGGTTCGGTTAATTCGGTTTTTCGGTTAACCGAAATATTTCAGTTCAGTTCGGAAGCCTGATTTTGTCTACTTTAGTTCTGCAGATAACATTCTCTGAACTCAATCAAAACATAACCCGTTTCAAGGGTGCAGCTACCCTCATTACAGCCAATACATCATGCAAAGCTGATTTTGACTTGAAAAAGCAGCTTCAAATCCACTAATTTGGAGGCCAGTACATCATGCAAAGCCGATTTTGACTGAAAAAGTAGCTTCAGATCCACAATGGACATATTATTTGAACTATTGTTCCGTATGTGCATGCTAAACTCAGTTTGAATACAAGAGTACTAGAACTATTGAACTGAACAAATCAGGAAATCATCAGATGAGGTACCAGAGTGAGAATGTGAGATGAGGCACTCGTGCCGCAATCAGACGCCGCCCTGTCGTCATCGCCTGAGGACCGCACGGCTGAGGCCGCTGCTGTCGCCACTTACTAGATCCGGGCATCCGGCCGCCGCCGATCACCTCCGCCCAAGGACCACGCTGCCGAGGTTGTTGTCGAGCCTGCTGCCACCGCTGCCGAGAGCCTCTGTGCCGCCTCCACTACCAGATCCGGCCGCCGCCGAGTGCCTCTGGCCTCCGCTTACACTAGTGCCCCACGCGTCGCCACCCCAAGGGCCGTAACCTGCTGGACCCGGAGTGGGTGAAGTCCGCGAGAGAGGCAACGTGGATCTGCGGGTGGAGGCCGGCCTGGGATGTGCTGCGCTATGCAGGTGAGTCACACGGGGATGGCGTAGGCCGTAGGAGGTAGCGATGGACAGAGTGGTCGCCGGCTGGTCGTCGTGGAGGAGGAGCATGCGGGCATTGGGTGGAGAATGGGGAATGGGATGGGCCGAATGAAGAACGATTCGAAGCTATCTCGCTCTGGTCGACTTCTGGCTTCTGCGACTTCGACTTCGAGGGCCGACTGCCGATCGGTTGTTCGGTTCTTCGGTTTTTGAAAATTAGAAACCGAACTAAAACCTATAAACCGAATAACGATAAAATAAAAATCGAATCGAAAACTAAAATAATCGGTTAATTCGATTTCGATTTAAAAATACTCCTCCCTAGAAACAGGGGATCCCACGCCTTACTCCACTATTTTTCTGTCACTTGTGAGATGGCGGACGAATGAAATGACATGGGCCACATGGCCCCGGTCATCGGCCAGCCAGGTGTTGCCGCTGAGGTGTGACTACCTGTGATACGGGTTAGGTTCTTGGGTGTGACGCGACATGTTCTGACTGTACCTGGTGGTGGTAACTGGTAAGGAGGTAGAGGTTCGTTACATTAGCCTCCTCCATGGTTTGCATTATCGTTTCGACCTGAAAAATCGCCCTCAGTCGGTATCGATTTTCAACGAAAATCGTTAAAAATCGAATAATTTTAAAATCAAACTTTTTTAAAAAAAATTTAAAAAAATTTGAGTTTGACCGATAATCGACGATTTTTCACCGATAATCAACAGACCGATTGTGTTCTTCTCGCAGTCGATTTTTTTAGCGGTTTTCGTCGATAATCGCTCGATTTTCACCGAATTTTGACCGGTTTACGAAACATAATTTTTTTTTTATTTTTTGAATTTTATTTTTTGAATTAACCGGTTTATCGATCGATTTTAGAAATCGAACCGTGACGATACGGGCGAAAATCGACCGATTTTCGTCGATAATGTGAACCTGGTCTCCTCTCCGCAGATAAACGCATGCAGAGAAGGGAGAGAACATGGGCCAATCATAAATTCACATAAAATCATAGTTTTTTGTTGGAGCCGTTCGAAGAAACCAATTTGAACGGGTGCTAGTTTATTGCCAAAGAAAACAAGCAAGATGATTCCAAATAAAAAAAAATTGACGAGGTACCGAAATGATAGCGGTGACATCATACAGCAATACACAGATTATCCAAACAAAATGTATGTATGCCTGTTATCACTGCAACTGAATTTACAAAAGAGGCACCATAGTTCAGGACTTCACGTCTTCAGGACGACCCTGGAGCAGAGGGCAAAATACAGTTGTTCTGTTTCCTCATGCTGGGCGAATTAATTTATTTATTTCAGCATAGTTACTTCTTCCATTTCGTCATGGAACTGGGAATAAAGTGAAACTTGGAAATTACAATACAGATAAACTCAAAAAAATTATTTACCATGTTTGAAAGCTCAACCGTGTCAACTCAAACTTTTAACGTGTTAAACATGTCAGCTTACACCGTTGGCAGCACGGTAGTGTCATATGGAGCGGATGGCTCAACCTACAAAAAAAAATAAACCCCAGTGTAAGCTCTTCCAAATTTCTAGCTTATGGTCTGTGTAGAACATTTTGAAGCCTAATATTATCTAGATCAGAATAACAAATGATGAAATATAGCCAGACTAGCAAAGAGGCGTACAGCGAGATATCGTGCTAACAAACTTGCAGTACTGTGGTTAAAGCCCTGGACAGGCTTTCCTTCCATGCGGGATACATGCAGCTGTTTCCTCACTTGAGAAGCCAGTGACTGAAACATCAAATTACAGAAGTAACACAATCAAAATCAGGAGCTGATAAAGAAAACAAGATACAAACATATGATCACAAAAAGAAGTTATGCGGCTGCCAGATGGAGCAAAAAAACTCGACCTTAGAAAATATTGAAAAAAGTAAACTATCATGCACAGACCTTGCCTAGTTCCACTCCCCACTGGTCAAATGAGTTGATTCCCCATATAAAACCCTGAACTGCAATCCGGTGCTCGTAGATAGCTAAAAGCTGGAAAGTACAGACTTAGTTAGTACACTTGCAGAAAACAGTGATATAAGAATTTTGCATACACCAAAAGAATGAAAAAGAATGTGTATAGGGATGCTATTGCTGATCCATATCTTACAGAGTAATGTAAGTAAATTATGCATCTCATTGGCTTTGCATGAAGGCAAACAACATGTATTCAATCCATTGTTGAATCACATGATCACAATAATGAAAGAAGACAGGTGGCACAAGTTTGTGCATGCACACACATGTGCATGTGTACTGCAGGCGAGGTACCTACCAGATATCTATTCTTAAGAATCAAGATACTTAATATATTAAACATACCAAGAAACCAGCATAATATCATGTTTTTGCTTGAAAAAATAATAATCAAAATGTTCAGGTGATGCATTCCTCGTGCAGAATAGAACACACCACATACAACAAAACCAGAAACCCATTGGTGAAAAGGATAAACTGTATAGTTCAGGATTGAGCAACTTGCAACTTCAAATGAGTATTGTCAATGTACTTGGCATACCTGTCCAACCTCAAAAGCAGATAATGAGGGCAGCAACAAACTAAGCGATGGCCGGTTGCCCTGAAATGTCTGTCAAAAGAAGGATGGATTAAGAAATACACAAGAATTGCCAGTCAGAAAAGCTACATCTATAACAGGACAAATAATGCACTGGAATAACCAGAAAAGTAATGACTGAATTATTATCACCTTATGAGGGATAAGATTTTCGGGAACTTTTTCGCTGTGCAATTGTTCAGGAGTCTGAAAAGATGCAGTAAATTCTGGTAAGAAACCAAAACATTCCGTAAACATGTACGCATCCAAAATATATTTAGCTATTTACCTTTCCATAAGCAAGTGCATCAGGCTGAGCAAAGAAATTGGACATCAGCTCATCATGATTACTCACAGTTTCCCCTGAAAAAAGATGTACAGTGTAAGCGTTTGAAAGGGATTAGAAGAATCATGATACCAACAGGCAGCATCTTAAGTTCTTAACCCTAAACGAAAAGAAATATTCCAGTGCAATACCTTTCAAGTAAACAGGCTGCTGACTTTTAATGACGCCAATAAAATCACAAGGGATAACCCTTCCCTGGAAGTTTAGGTAAAACCATTGTCAAGAAAGATACATATTCATAATATGTTTCTACAGTAATCCTCCATTTCCTTTTACATTCTTTAGAAGCCTGAACAATTAGGGAATCTTTGTCCTTACCCCAATAAGTTATCATATTTTAATGACAAAACTAACAACACAGATTGAAAGCAAATGTGGTTAAATTGAATAGAAAAAAACTCAAGAAGACGAATGTAAACAATGCCAAGGTTGTAAGTTGTAACATGCACAAATCATTGACAATAATACAAACATACAATTACAAACAGCATGGTAACATGATAAATCAAGATATCACAATCAGGAAAGGGAGGACATTGTTGCGCAGCATCAAAATATCATCAAACTTGACTTCCAAAACTCTGAGCATATGTAGTCCCTAATCCCTATGGCATTCTCAAGCTTTGCATACTTAAAATATTAGCCAGATAACCTCTAGGTCATGACTTTCTAGAACTATTGTATCATTGGCCATCCACATCTCACTATACACATCAGTTGATACAAATTGCAAACTGCAACAACCAACAACACTAGGCAACGTTGCTAGAGGAATGAAACAAGTACCATTACCTGATGGATTAATTGATAGAAGCTATGTTGCCCGTTCGTTCCAGGTTCACCAAAATCAATTTCACCAGTCTCAAAGGGAAGTCGAACACCCTCAATGGAGACACCCTTTCCATTACTCTCCATGCTAAGCTGTACAAGATAATGTGCATGTGTTGCGATTAAAATCAAAAGATAATGTCCAGGATGACGCTTGCTAAAAGGGAAGGTCATAAAGTACCTGCTGAATATGTGGCGCGAATTTCTCAAGTGCTTGGGAATATGGCAATATTGCCTGGGAAAAAAACATTGTTTATAAAAAAATTATAGCACTCAGATGGAGAACTAAAAAAACACAATTAGAAAAAATAAGGCAATGAATAGAGTTGCTCACTCTAGCCGGATATCCAAGAAATGAAACATTCCACACGCTCAGCAAACCAAGGAGTACCTGCCCAGAAATAATAGACCCTGTTACATAAGTAGTTGAAAACTTGACATCAGTAACCTCTACACAGGAAAACCACTTACAGGTATATTTTTCTCAAATGAAGATGAGTAGAAGTGGTTGTCAATATTGGAAGCACCCTCCAAAAATCTTCAAAAGAAAAAAGTTAAAAAAACAAATGATCATCTATCATACTCTAAAAATGAACTTTTAAGACTGCTGGCATTATCATTAACATCTTGACAATAAACACAGTTGAACACAAATCATTGGACTTTTGAAATATTTAATAATTTACTTTAGGCCCAGTTTGGAGAGACTTAGTGTGTCCCCACAACCACCAAAGCTGACCACAAAAAGATGGGGGGAGGGGCTTTAGGCTTGAGCTTTCTAGTTATAAGTTGGCCTATGCTACCTGGAATCCTGGATAAGCTGTACCAGGGTCAAACCATCTGAAAGGTATTTAGTTTGGTGGCTTGAGTTCTATAATTTAACCTCAAGCCCCTCCAGGCAGAATTTAATTATCCTATCTTCAGAATTTACTTGTCATAAACACAAGAAATCCCACATCCTACATTGGTTTCCACACTACTACCAGATCGTACATAAAAATCCACAACACTATGAAAGAATAGTGCAGTTAAATCATTCAATACATTTTGCTGGACAAAAAGGATTCAGCTCCAGTTCTTATATTTCCTGATCACAAATATCTGCACATCTTTTTCATACTTGCAAACTTTTGTTCAACGATGAAGGATATAGATGTGTAGTAACCTTTTACTAGAGCACTTCTTGTAATTTTTTTGACTGATACCATGACAATAATACATATATGAGATACTTACTACTCTTGTCTGAAACAGCGCAAAAAAAAAGGCATCTGATTTAAATAGAGGTCCTTTTTTAGGGCTAAAAGGAAAACTTTAGTTATTCTCAAGATAAAGAGGTAAGTCATACATTAGAACTTATCCTATGTAAGAATGGCTTGACAAAATTAAGCCAAGGACATCAAGGTCCTGACACTGGCATTAGCAGCCTCCAAGCTTTATATAATATATATATATACATACATATCATTGTCATTGTCTATTGCCATGATCTATAATCTACTCTTGTGTCTCTGTCATAAATCTGTGTGTTCTAAACACAAAAGGCCCAAGGAACACAAACTCATTCGGCAGACATGTAACTTAAGCTATGTTAAAACAATTCAAATTCCTACTGTGTTGTATTACCTATTTGGAAAAGAATAAATCATATTATTCAGTTAAGGATGTAAATATAGGTTCAGATAGCATACTTCTGAACAATTGGAAAGCCATACTGAAGAGATAAGGGCAGAACACCAACAGCACTGCAAACTGCAACAACAGACTACACACAGTTACGGCACAAAACATAAGGTATGTTGACAAGTTTTGAAAAAGAAAAACAGTTCTCACCACTATAGCGGCCACCAACCCAGTCCCAAAAGGCAAAAGCATTGTTAGGGTCAATTCCAAACTCCTTCACAAGCTTTAAAAATAGCAAAAGTTACCGTTGAAAATTTAGCACATTACATATAGGGTTCTTGAGTAATAATGTGACATTTGTAATATTCTAACATATTAGCCAAACATTATAAACATGCAAAAAAAAATTAACACATCTCTAGCTCAAACGTACAGATGATGGAACTTCAAATGGAAAGAAAGAAAGAATAAGATCATGCGAAATTTGACTGGAAAACTAAAAGATCCAGAAGTACCTTAAGGTTAGTGCTGACAGCGATCATATGTTTTGCAGTAGCCTGAGGTCTGAGTCAACAAATTTTACATAAATCACTCAACAATAAGGGGAGAAATGGGGGAAAAGATGTTTCAGGTACTACTAATACACTAACCCAAGAGAAGAAATGATCCACTCCTTAAGAGTTCGAGCATTTAACATTGTTTCAGCTGTCGTGAAGGTCTTCGAGACAACCACAACTGTACATTTGTTAGATGAAAACCATTGAAAACTTCAGCAGAGCATCTGTGCTGAGAGTAAATATTCAAGAGCGAAACATGGTGATTACCAAGGGTAGTTTCAGGATCTAAATCTTTGATGCTTCGTGCAACATCAACTGGATCAACATTTGCAAGACTACAGGATAAGCAATAAACAGAAATTACTAGATGAAGAACATGTAGAATACATGTGTGGTACAAAAAGATGGACACTGAAACATACAAACCTTCATTCAGTTTCATGTATAGAAATTTGCAAAAAAGAGTGACAGAAGCTCTCACAGGAGTTATAAATGATTTCAGAATGTAAAATCTGATTGAATGTATTATTATAAAGCCATACCACCAAACGAATACTGTGACCCCTAAAGTTGAACTAGTGTTATAACAAATCATTCCAAAAACAAGCTAAATTAAGACAACTATGGGTGGTAACTAACATTCATATCAGTAGAGTAGTGGCATGTTCAACATGTTTATTCAGAAATTAGACTGCAGAAACATAACGATTTGCGCTGCATAGAATTTCTGATTGGCTGCATGATATGCTCTGAATATTTCTCTAAAATCTGGAGTCCGTGTACATAAAAACAGAACTAGAAAATTGCAAACATAAAAATGAAATACCAAATATAAATAACAAAAGCAATTCGGGTGATGGAGAACAGCGATTAAAAGCTTGTGTAGATATTCTAATTCTTTGCAAGGACCCCCCCCCCCCCACACACACACACAACAAACACACACGCACAAAAAAACTTCCATTAACTGAATGCCCGATAAGCCAAAAAAATTCACAATATAGAAAGCATGTCCCATATACACACTTACAATCTCAGTTGTCGCCCTTTGGCAGATTCTGCCGCTTCTGGATCTGAAAATTACCAACATTTTCAGTGCATGTAATGTAAGATCAAAACTTGCAGTAAAACAATCTCAGTCTGGAGAACCTAGGAATGAATAGCATAATAGTTTACCAGTCTGGAGAGCAGTATGAACGAACAGAGGCCCAAGAAAACTACCACCTATTCCAACTGACACAACATTCGTCAAAGCTTTTCCAGTTGCCCCAACCTGCAGTTCAAGAAGTAGCATTGATCATTCTTTGATGTGTCTACCACGTTTACTGAGTTCAAGAATTTTTTCAAAGCTTACCCATGATCCACTCCTAAAGGTTTCTGAAAACTGCTTGATTTTATCTTTAACGCTCCATACTTCAGGAACCACATTCACCCCATCACTGTTTATGACTGCGTCTCTTGGAGCCCTTAGAGCTACATGAAGCACTGACCTGTTCTCTGTGCTATTTATCTAACAAAACCAATCAAAGTTATGTTAGAAATTTATTCCAGAAATTTCAAACAATTTATGCACACCTGGACAACTTAAAAATGGTTAGAATGTTTGTCCAAAATTATTCATCAGAACTCAACCTTTTATTTTCAAGAACACACAAGACAACTTAAAAATGGTCAGAATGTTTGCCCAAAATTATTCATCAGAACTCAAAACTTTTTTTTTTCGAGAACACACAAGCTGTCAAGTTTTATTAAGAAATGACATGCAAGCTAAATATATGTATCCAAAGTTCCATGGCAATGTACTTTTTACATAGAAGTATATACTGAACAAACAATTATGATGGATCGACTATGCAATGGTTGCGGATCGTAGTACTTACCCGGTCACCTCTAAACATCTTCTCAATCTTCTCCTTGAGCTTTGCAGCCTACACTACAATAGATATCAAATTACTACGCAGAGGACGATCCCACCACCTAAATGATGCAAAACAGAGAGAGAGAGAGTATCAAACTGGTTTCACCTCTGCCAGTTTGAACAGCTTCTCCATTGTCTCCCCAGTCGCCCGCTGCCTCGAGTAATCCAGAAAGACCCCTTCGTACTCCCTGTCAACCAACATAGCCTCAGCTAACCAAACGTAACCCGCACACACAAGAGTGGAAACTTCACAAGCACATAGATGAAATCCCTACGCTGTCATCGACTTGCAGCGCTCGGCGTCCGCCATCAGATCGCGCAGGTGCGTCTTCTGGATCGCGCCGACGTGCGCCTGCTCCCTCCCCCACGCGAGACAACGCGAAACTACAGTGAGCGTACCAATCTAACCAGAGCATAATACCAAACCAAAAAAAACCGCAGCAATGTGATCGAAATAGTGGCATTTTGCGTGTAGCATCATCAGTTCACGCACCTGGAGGCCCTTCCACTGCTCGGTATCGCAGATTAGCGCCGACGACGCCATGGCCGCTGCAACAAAAACCAAACAATCACAAAACACACAAAAGGATCAGCACAACCGCATCTAGCTTCGCCCGAAATCGGAATCGAACGAATCGAACCGCTAGGCGCCGACCGGATCGAGCCTTGCAACCAACGGGGTAGCGAGTGAATCAAAGAAAAAAAATCGGTAGAGATCAGATGAAATCGCAAACTGGGGAGAGGAAAACTTGGGGGGATTCCGGGTGGAATTATACCGGGGAGAGGGGCGATCGGTGGATGAGGAAGTGGATCTGCTCTTCGCTTCCTGCGATTTTTCTCGGTTGTCTATTTGCCGCGACGTTCGTTTGCCGCGGACTGGAATTGGGAAGAGCGGATAGTTGATACGATTTGATGGGGACGCCCGAGGCCTAGATAAAGTGCGAAGCGCTGTACTGTGTGGGCGGCCTATCTGAGAAGTCGTAGCTTCTCTAGAAAATTATTTTTGGTTTTTTTACTGAAATATAGTTGTATTTTTTTAATAAAAGATCGTCAATGGATAGCTAATTTTTATCAACAACAAACTGTAAAAATAGATCTAGCTCAGCTTTCAACTTTTGCTAGTTATATATGGCCTCTAGTTTATATCAAAAACCTCTTAAAAATTGAGTTGTTAAAGGACTTATTAGCTTTTTAGAAGTTGAAGCTACCTTAAAGCCCTCCAAACATGGCAAAAATAGCTGCTAAGCTTCGAGCGAGACTACAATAAAAACAATGCCGGTACCGGTCGGCATTTTTTCGCTCGGTGAAATCTTGGAGAAACTAGATTTTCTAAATCCTGAAAATCTCGTTTTCTTCCTTTCAAAATTTCCACCGTTATGTTTAAAACACTTAGAAAAGGTTAGCACAATCATATTTCAACAGGTAATTATTGCATTTAGAGGAGATTAGATTAAAGGCATGTTTGGTTCATAGCCAAACTTTGCCACATTTTGCCATGCCTCAAGTTAGGCAAGTTTGACTGAGTTAGGCCTCCGTTTGATTTATAGCCATATCTGTGGCAAGATTCCTTCTTGCCATCAAGGTCCCACGTGTCATTGATTCAAAAAAGTGTGACAAAATCATTTTCCTAGCCAAAGTGTGGCTTCAATTTCGATAACATAATCTTAGGCAAGTTTAGCAAAAAAAAATATGACTAAACATGGCAACCTTAGTATATGAACTAAACAGGGCAGGTTGAGGCTAAAACTAATATAGCTTATCAAATATCAACCTTTTTGCGAGGAAGTATCACCCCATCTTTTGGACGCACGAATATGGTTTCACGTTTTCTTATAAATACAAATCTTCTTCTCTGGTAAAAAAAACAGAGGTTTTTTTATGATGCAATGGGTTTTTAAACAAGAGGCCTGCATGGTGGTCATTTGATAAAATCAATTTTTCTAGTAAAAAAGACATGTGATTAGATGATACAGTAGGAGATAAACAAGAGGCATGCATATGATCATCTAACGGGATCTTGGCGAAAGCAAGCATCAATTTTTTTAGGCGTTAGCCATCGGCAATGATATGTCACAGTGACAAGCCCAGGTTCAGAATAAGATTAGATGGACACGTTGACGTTACTTCTGTACGAGAGGGTGGGATAAATGGCGATAACCACTTGCGATGAAAAGATATATGATTGCTTGGCCAGTTGTCGGACTTGAAAACCATGTTTTTGAACTATATGTGTTTACACATTCAATATTGATATTGATATACCATATCTGTACCTATCAAGAATTTAAATAATATTTAGTAATAAGCATATGAAATTAAGTCATATACAAATAACTGGATGAGACCTTAGAAATCGGTATCCTCATTATTGAAACCCATGATATAAAAGTAATTGTGCATCAGATCATTTTCCACATCTTATGAATTTGTTCAATAAACAACAGTGAGTACAAAAATCATACTTTATAAGACTTTTAAACAAAGTTATATAGTATGCAAGACTATGTCAGTAGAGTGGCTAACTTCGTTGTATTTGTAGATCATGTATGCCAAACAAAATCCCTACAAGCAGAGAATACACTCTCTATGCCCGTACAAGCTCAATCTCACTTATTAGCTACCATAAACAATTTTGTTGCTAGGCCACGACAGCTTATTATGCTACGATCTTTACATAAAAGATACATGTGGTGATCAGATCAATGACAATAACCACTTATGATGAAAAGATATATAATTGCTTAGCTAGCGAACACAAAGGACAAGTGGTGACTATTTTGATAATTTTGATTAAAAGTTGTTTTCATGCGTCCATTTTCTTATGGTTTTGTTTTACCTTCGTTGTCATGCATGTTGGCACATAATATTCTTTTCTTTTGCCTTCCACTCTTCCTGATTGTACTCAACAAAATACTATATCATTTCTTTGAATACGTATTAATAACAAGAAAATCATGCCATCTATCCATTTCACGCAACACTGCTGCTTTTACTATGGGACATGTTTGGAGGAGCTGTAGTTTTTCTGAAAAAGCTGTTTTTTAGTTTATTTTAGCTGAAAAGCGGCTAGCTTTTTATAAGAGACCGTTTAATAAATAACTAATTTCTCTGAGTAATAAGCTGCAAAAACAGGTTTAGCGTAGCTTTCAGGTTTTGACTTTTGTTAGTTATATATTTGACTTATGTCAAAAACCGCTTAAAAGCTAAATTGTTTAGGGTGCTTATTGAATTTTCAGAAGCTGAAACTGACTTTAAACCCTCCAAACAGGGCCGAGAGGTGCTTTAACTACGGTAACTCCATTGCACATCATCTGATCTCAGGGGCGGATCTACAGGGTATGCCGCGGGCCTGTAGATTTGGTCCAACCCATACATGATTCTCGTCATAATCTATCACAACAATCTTGTAGGATTTATAACTTTTGATTCGTAGGTTCGATCGTGCTAATTATTTTTTAGTTATATGCGTATTGGAATATAGTTTATTCTTTTAAAATATCAGGTCAATCCAACGGTTGGATCTCTGAGAATTCGTGATTTACCGAATACATCTACTCTGTTTTGTTGAATACGAAGCAATTATTTTGAGTCTGAATTGTGGTGAATTTTTTGTAGATCAAAAATTTGATTTTAGCTTCCACGCAATCATTCACCCCCCTCTGATTGCTAGTTTAGTATATTTCGATCCTACACATATACTTTATTCGACTCCTACTATAGCTGACATAGTTATATCTTTATTTATTGCTTATCTTAGTTAGTATTTTAACCAATCAATGGACGTATTTTATTTGCAAGGTTTTTAAATTATGAAGAGGAATGGAGACATTGCATCTCTTTTTCGGAAACATGCAGCAAAGAAGGCTGATGCTGCTTCACCTCCTCCCCCGTCACAAACTGCAACATTGAGCGAGATATTTTCTTCAAAGTGGAAGAAGATGATATAATCAAGAGTTTTATGTCCATTAGAAGGCGTAGACCGAACAAGAAATAATATTGTAGGTATATAAGCTTCTTTTAAATATATCATCTTGTTTTTAATTATTTTTTTACTTGTATACCGAATTGCTCAATAAATTTTAAATCGTTTACCGAATTATTATTTGATCGGCATACCCTAGGTTTAAATCCTAAATTCGTCACTCTGATCTAGGCACAATCTAATTTCTTTTGTCACTCTGTAAAATGGATTACCTATTAACGCATAGAAGAAATCGCATGATTTGCATTTTGCATGCGCATAACCGCTAACCAAGTAGAATCTAGAGGGAAAAAAAAGATGTTAACACACGGCTAGAAAACTCGTGAAACCCAGCAGCGGCACGATCGTTAAAAGCGGGGCAAGGCCAAACCGGAACCCGCTACATGAAGCACTGACCACCACCCTCCTCTCTCTCCTCCCCCATCTTTCTTTTCCGTCTACTCTCCCCAGTCTCCACACGCCCGAGTCAAAACCTCCACGCGTGCGCGCGAGGGGCCGCCCCGATCTGCGAGATGTGGCGCAGCTGCGTGTCGCGGGGCCTCAGCAAGGCCAAGGCCGCCGCCGCCGCCGCCGCCAGGCACTTCTCCTCAAGCTCGGTATCTCCTCGTCTCAACCACCATCTTCCGTCGATCCGTCGCATCTAGCCCCCCACTAGCTTGTTTTTAAAAAAAAAAATCTGCCAGTATTTTTTGATCGGTGTCGTGATGGTGATATTTTTGTCGTGTTTTAAGTGTGATTTATTTTTCAAAAAAATGTTACATTATTTGGGACTAGATTTTGTGATAGTATCCTTTAGACCGACCACAGTGTAGGTTGATTTGGTTATTGTGAGGTTTGTGGATTAAATCGCAGCACACACCCGCAGATCAGATACATTACTTGTTTCCATGGATTTCGTAATTTTTGTGATGATAATGTAATGAGAAGTGCTTCAATGCTAATGTAATACGGTTCAGTTCGATAGTAATGTGCGTGCGGTTTGGTACATATGGTACTTGATTATGAGTAACCGGGGTTTTTGTTTGCAACTGCAGTCCTACACGGTAGTGGATCACACGTACGATGCGGTTGTGGTGGGAGCTGGAGGTGCTGGTCTCAGGGCCGCGATTGGGCTCTCAGAGCACGGGTTCAACACTGCCTGCATCACCAAGCTCTTCCCTACACGGTCGCATACTGTGGCGGCGCAGGTATTTTATCATCTGCTTTCCTTTTGAAAGTGTTTCAACAGATCTGCTGATGTGTTCGATGTGTAATACAAGCTGCAAACTAGAAGGATTTTTAATCGTATTGCCTGCTTAGAGTTTATTGAGTTTCAATCAGATTTGTTGATACTGCTATCTGATTTGTATATGTGAAGAAATTTGAAAAACTCTAGGTAGCAATTGCGTGTTGTGAATGAGCTTGTTGATATGTTTATTTTGGGGGTATAAACTGCTGTATTTGGAGTGAATGATACGATGCTGTACGTACGACAGTACGAGGTTTCTGGCATTGAGTTAGATGTCAGGCATCACAGGAGAAATAAATTGAGAGAAACATCTATCTTTCTGCGGGGCTTTTCTTTTGCTGGAAAAGGTCATTTGACTTACAACTTGCAAGATATAAGAAGACATTTAGTTAATTGTGATGGAATATATTTTTACCAGTACACAATAGCAATATAAAGTATCCACTACCTTATTTTGCCAGAAGTTCCATTTCATGCTATGAAACGCAATATTTGCTATGTTGTTGTGTTATGCTCAAAAGAGTGGAAGGTAGCCGTAGCTCAACATTAACTTATACCTATAATTGCATCAGTAATTGTGCTACTTGCAAGTATATATCTGGTTTTGCACTCAGAACTTCCCACATGAGGAAGTCCAATGTTGGGTTTTCAGATTTGGTTGTTCATTAAGATGACCTCTGCATGCTTAGTAGTTTTGAATTTTGATGCAATTTTATGATATATTCTTGTGACCAGTTAAAATGTGAACTGAGTTGAAAACTTGAAGTGCATACAATTGTACCACTTTCTGCTTGTTATTGTTTAGTTTGGAAATGTATAATATCACGGCGCCCTGGCGAGGGGAGTCACCTCCGGGGTGCCTGAACGCCTAGGCTCCTAGGCGACCAACTAGTTTAGATTTCAAGCTCAAATATAATTCAAGTTTCCTATGTACAAAATCAGAATTCAAGCTCAAATATAGCAGGAGTGAGGTGTAGTACCTTGTATATAGCATCCATAGCTCCCTCCATATGATCCAAATCATTGCTGTCCAAACATTGATGTAGAGCCTGAAATAACTCAATCCATCTAGCAGCTTGCCTTGATTTTCCCTGATACAAGCAGGAGATTTACCTGATGTCAGCAAGATGAAACACTAGGTTGTTGGATACATGGAGTTCACATAAACTGCAAAAATATCTTGAAAACAGGATTGAGAATGTTCCAAGGACAAAGACATTGAAAGTTTCAAACATAGATATAATGTTCCAAGGATAAGGACATTCAAACATAGATATTATGTTCCAAGGACAAGGACATTCAAACATCGATGCCTAAAAGTCTAAATCATCTTGATGATTCTCATCACTTGGTCCACTCTCATGAGTAGGTGGTGTTTGGCCATAATCATCGTTGATGTCTAGATCATTGGCCACCAAAGGTTCATAGATTTCGTCCTCGTCTGAGCCTTGCTCTTCTCCTTCAGCTGTTGAGCTCAAATTTGCACCACGTCGAGAGTACGTCTTTGTCATCCTAGGCAGATTACGACCCTGAAGCGTTAATGATGCACCGGTGACTTCATCAACATGAGCCCACGAAAGATCTTCTCCATGGTGGACTTCTTCGATACTCATTTCAACCCATTCGTTGTCCCATTGGAACACTTATACGATCAAAGGATTGAAATTTGTCCCTTCCACACGCCTCTTTTAAAAACGTTCGGCAATCTTTCGGTTGTATTGAATGTAGACCAAATCATTCAATCTTTGGTACTTCAACCGGTTCCTTTTTTGTATGGATTTGAAAATTAATCACTAATCAACATTAGAAAATTCTTGTAATATATGAGCAGCCTTAAAATAAATACAACTTAGTTGCTTACAAATTCGAAGATGCTCCAATTGCGCTCACAACCGAAGGCCGAGGATGCGTCTTGCAAACTTTTGAAGCTCTCTAGCAAGGCCACCAAAAGCATCCCACCAATCAACTAAAACGTAAAACATTGTATCTACCTTAGAAACTTAGAATGTTTAAAATTGAATCAACTTAGAATAGAAGTTTAGTACTTACGAGGGCTCTTTGTTTTTTGTTGCATCACAACTAATTGCTTTCCAAAGCTCTTCCTCATTTTCTCATAATCGTCCGCTTGGTCACTTATCTTTCTAAGCAAATTATCACCACAATTAATCATTTTTTCAAGCACATCATTGAATGCAATCCGGAGCCTCGAAGCATAGTCAATGTCTTTTTCTTTGATGTTGAAAAACTTGTTTGGGTTAAAAAACAATGCAGCCCTATGCAGCTTTTGCTCCATCTGATGCACCCACCGCCTATCAATGATGTCTATTACCTTCTTTAGTACCTTTGGTTTGCTTTCAAAAGGCTCTCTTATCTTATTCCTAGCATGATCCATACTTGCTGAAACCTCTGGCATGGCAGGCTTCTCATCCCCATCAACAATCCTCAACACAATCAGCAAAGGCTGGGGATGTTCTTATGCAATCCTCCATAGCATGCCAAAAACGCAAGGAAAGCAAAATATCACAAACTTTCTTCCCCGTCTCCGTGTGAGCCAATTTGGCCCTAGTCAATCCTCACTAACAAAGAGTAGTCGCAAAGCATCCTTATGCTTATATAAACTCTGTAAAGTGAGAAAAGAAGTGGCAAACCGAGTGGCTACGGGTCTCACTAAATCCCTCCCTCTGTCTTCTCCCTCATTGCATCAAGAAGCCTCCGTGCCTATAGATGAAGGTAGTCACATACTTGGCTTGATTTATGGCCTTCTTGAACTCACTTATCTTTCCGATATCGTTCAACATAAGGTCCAAGCAATGTGTAGTACAAGGGGTCCAGAAGAGAGTGGGAAACCTCTCCATAAGAATTTTACCTGCAAAAGAAAAAGATTGAGTTCCAAGCAATTTGCAGCATAAGGTAGATTGTTTTTTTGCCAGTTAAAATAAACTTACCCGCGGCCTTAAAGTTGGCACCATTATCAGTGACCACTTAAATGACGTTGTTAGGGCCTATCTCCACAATCTTTTTCTCAAGCAAATCAGCTAACATCCTTGCATCAGCCGACTGAGAGGATGCATCTAAAGACTCCAAGAAGAAAGTCCCATCAAGACAATTGACAAGAAAATTTATCAAGTGTCCCCTCCTATCTGTCCATCCATCTGACATTAGTGTACAACCGTATTGCTTCCAACCAAACTCGTGCTTCTCCCTTAATGCTTGGATTTCATTCTTTGCCTTAGCAAGCAACATCACCCTTAACTCATGAAAACTAGGAGGCTTGTATCCATGCCCACATTGTCCAACAGACTCCATAATTTCAAAACTCCTAGAATTTGCAGCATTGAATGGTACGCCACACTGATAAAAGAAATGAGCAACATGCATACCCACCCTCTCTTTTTCTTCCTTGGTCCTCATACATTGCTCCATAGAGGTTTGGGACAGCTGCTTGGAATGCCTTTCCTCAATCACCTCTTCGGGTGTCTTTTTTACTATGGAGGATATTGATTTGGTTACTTTGGCCACCGGTTTGAACATAATAGCAGCTTGCTTCCTCTTGGTAGTTGTCCCAGAATTTGGATGACAAGACGACGCCTTCGAGGATACTTGCTGGTTAACCTCAACCTCCTAAACATCATCACCTCCACCTTCCTCTTCATCGTCATCTAAATTAAGTATCTTGTTCCTTGCATCTTCTTCATGTAATCTTGCATCTCTCTCATTATTGCCGTGGTGGTTTTGGGGCATTTTTGAACATCCTCAAAACCCGCGGCAAGTTGCTGCTTCAACCTCTTGATGCCCGAATGCATTTGCTTTCCGCAAAGTACACATCGCACCATATCCTTGTTCGTCAAGCCCGGCCAAAATCCATACTTCCACCCGGGATCCTTCGATTTGGCCTTCCGCTTTGGATCCTTGGATGGATCATATGCTTGCTCTTGGCTAGCATCATCGGACTCGTCAATGGCGGCACTTGTTGCTTGATCAGCCATGTACCTATAAGTCTTGTACAAAACAATTGCAGCAGCCAGCAGCATTATCAATCATCTAGCTGAGCCGTCTCAATTCTCAAAGAAATGTGCACTACATCACTAATGACTAATCCATACAAATCAGCAGTTCAACACTTCTCAGTACTCAGTCAACAGTTCAACGTAGATTGCACACCCACTACTAGTCAAGCAACAGCAGCAAGCCAGTGGCAACCCACTCCGTTTGCTACGGGTCTCACTAGCAGGTAACAAGCAGGCAAGCAGTTGGAGCTTCCTCGGCAGCAACAAGCAAGCAAACACCACTTCATCGGCAGCTGGAGCTTCCTCCGGGGCGCGGCCACGCAGGGCAGCAGCTGGAGCGAGGCAGAGCGGCGGCAACAGCTGGAGCCGCGTGGCAGACGCGGAGGGGCAGGCACAGAGGCGAAGGGTAGGCGATGCAGGCGGAGGAGCACCAAACACCAGAGGCGGAGGGGGTGCGAAGGGGGAAAGGGAGGTGGAGGGGGAGGGGAGGAGGGGATTACCGGTCGGCTCGGCGGTCGCCGGTCGCTTGAAGGCAGAGGCGCAGTTGTTGGTGGGCGGCAGAGGCGCAGTTGCTGGCAGGCGGCAGAGGCGTGGAGCTCTAGGGTTTTTCTCCGCTTCAGTCCACCCGTGAATCCCCTGTCCAAGCTTCCTCCCGACTCCCCTATCCCGTGACTCACGCCCTCAAATACCAGTCGTCCACTCCAGTCGACCGCCCGGACGCCAGCCGGATGCCTAGTCGTCACCGCCGTGATGCCAGGACGTCCAGACGGCTGCCTGGCTCTCTTTAGGCAAGGCATCGGGCCATAGCGCCTCCCATCGGCCACCTGGACGCCTAGTCGGCAACTAGTCGTCGCCTAGGTGACGCCGTGATAACATTGAATGTATTCAATTTGGGAATGGCATGTTTTTGTTCACTCAGCCTTTGTATAAGTCTATAAGATATGAAGATGAAGTCATGAGTACTTTCAACAATTTACTTATATTGAAGCAGAATTTGGGAGTTGGGACTTTGGATAACGTTGAAAACTTGATGTTTGCATGATCACCATTACTGTTTGGGACTGATGCCATGTGATGTTTGTTACTTGATGATTATCTGTAAATTGTGTTGTTTTCTTATATTGCCTGTCTCATGGTTTGTCTTTTAGGTTTTGCTGTCTATTCTAATATAATATTACTAGTTAATGTGGTCTATGCTTGTGTTTGGGCCCATTGTTTCTCACTCCAAGAGATTAAACTCACTGGGCATGTGGAGAAAATTTTATTAGCCTTGTGAGAGGTATGACTCCTATCCTTTTTGAAATGGTGAAACCTTTGCTGTACATTGCTGGATGATGATCTGTATGTTTTATCGTGTATTGCTGGAGAATGCTGTACTAGGTTTAGTTGTACATCATTAACACGGACGGATGCAGGGAGGTATAAATGCTGCTCTTGGAAATATGACAGAAGATGACTGGAGGTGGCATATGTATGATACGGTCAAAGGAAGTGATTGGCTTGGTAAGTTTACACAGAAAGACATTTTTCAAGAGAAGCATGACGATGTTTTAAGAACTTGGTATCTTTTTCTTTGACTCTTTTGACATGGTCACATGTTATTCTTATTTGTTTCCAGGTGACCAAGATTCTATCCAATATATGTGCAGAGAAGCACCAAAAGCTGTTATAGAGCTTGAGAACTATGGATTACCATTTTCCAGAACCGAAGATGGAAAAATTTATCAACGCGCTTTTGGAGGCCAAAGCTTAGATTACGGAAAAGGTATATTGCCTTCTAATCTTAGTTTGAGGTTGCAAACATGCAGCTGTCACGTCTTTTCATATTCTTCCTTTTTTGTACCTACCTAATTTTCAGGTGGTCAGGCCTATCGATGTGCATGCGCTGCTGATAGAACAGGGCATGCTATGCTACACACACTTTATGGTCAAGCGATGAAGCACAATACTCAGTTTTTTGTTGAATATTTTGCACTGGACCTTCTCATGGACAAGGAAGGTACTTATTTGTTTGTTTTGTGCTGGTACTATGCAGGACCCAATATGTGTGTAAGAAAGGGCCTTGAATTGTGATGTATCGCATATAGATTTGCCTTTCATTCATGTGGTTGCAATCTGATGTAGATATAGTCAAGGAAAAGTCTGCAACTCTGCATTGATGTTTTCCGTCTTCAATTTCTGCCATTAGCGTCATAGTAGTTTTGCTTTCCACTAGACTTGCCGAGGATATTCATTTGATCATTTTTTTGCTTTCTTTCCTTGGTTTTTAACTGTTAGACTTATTCAGTTGCTCTAGATATTTTATACAGGCAGCTTACACACAAATTGTTAATGCATTATCTTAAGGCTGCTAACTCTTTTTTTGTGGACTCAAGCTTGTATAATTTTGATGCATTGCCTTACATGGTAGCTGTAAACTATTGGCTAATGGGTTCTTTTCAATAGCTGTAGTTAGGTTTATCATCTGGTAACATTTTTTCCCTTGCTGTTACTTCTATCAGGAGTTATGACAATACTATTTGCACTGCATGGTTACGGCGCTGTTGATTAATGCATACACATTTTTCAGGCACCTGCCAGGGGGTAATTGCACTAAACATGGAGGACGGCACCCTTCATCGTTTCCGTGCAACAAATACTATTATAGCCACAGGAGTAAGAACCTCTCTGTTTTAACATCCGATTGTTTGCTTTCAATTTACTGCGAGTCTATAACCGTGTCTTTTGTTTTAACCCCAATAGGGTTATGGCCGAGCCTACTTCTCAGCAACTTCAGCTCACACATGTACTGGTGATGGCAATGCTATGGTTGCACGTGCTGGGTTACCCCTTCAGGTCAGTCTTCTGGCCTAAATCTGATTGATTTCACAGTATGTTCAGGTTATATTTATCTATTGACTTGTACCGCAGGATCTTGAGTTTGTGCAGTTCCATCCTACGGGCATCTATGGTGCTGGATGCCTTATAACAGAAGGTTTTATATATTGCAACTCGTTTTCCCCTTATTTTTACTACAGAAATCACATGTTTATTAACTCTAGCTTGTACATTATACATTTCTTCAGTTGGTATTGATATATTAAGCAAGCGCCAAATTTTTCTGAAATTCCTATTCCATCATTTGTTTTTCAGGTTCCCGGGGTGAAGGTGGTATTCTTAGGAACAGTGAAGGTGAGAGGTTCATGGAACGATACGCCCCTACTGCAAAAGATCTTGCATCTCGTGATGTTGTTTCTAGATCTATGACAATGGAAATTAGAGAAGGGCGTGGTGTAGGTATGTGTTCATTCTCTCATTTTATCCTTGAGGTGTCAAACTGGTGTTTTTGTTTGTTCTCATAGTACTTGTTTTTTTTTATATTTTTAACTTCAGGACCATTGAAGGATCATATCTACCTGCACCTTAATCATCTTCCTCCAGAAGTACTCAAGGAAAGGCTTCCTGGTATATCTGAAACAGCTGCTATTTTTGCTGGTGTTGATGTCACCAAAGAGCCCATTCCCGTTTTGCCTACTGTGCACTATAATATGGGTGGGATCCCAACAAATTATCATGGGGAGGTATGCTTGAATATGCAGTGCTAGCGTGATTATGAAGCTCAATTGTTATTATTATATGCAATGTTGTAACTAGTGTCCTGCTGTTTTGCACATTAGGTGGTGCATGTCAATGGTGATGACCCAGATGAAGTTGTTCCTGGTCTGTTGGCTGCTGGGGAAGCAGCTTGTGCATCTGTCCATGGTGCAAACCGTCTTGGTGCAAATTCACTTCTTGATATAGTTGTTTTTGGGAGAGCTTGTGCAAACAGGGTTGCCGAGATTTCCAAGCCAGGCAAGTTATCTTGTTGACTAGTATTTTGTCAGTTGTTTTGCTCTGCTTTGCTCATTGAACTTGCAGGATGCACAATTTTTTAGGAGAGAAGCAGAAACCTCTTGAAAAAGGTGCTGGACAAAAGACCATTGCTTGGTTGGATAAGCTGAGAAATGCAAATGGATCATTGCCTACTTCGAAGATCCGCCTCAACATGCAACGTGTCATGCAAAATAATGCTGCAGTTTTTCGTACACAGGAAACACTTGCGGAAGGTATACATCTATCAGTTGTATAGCTCTTCACCACAATTTTATCGCTATTGACCATCTGATAGTGGGAAGCAAGCCTGTCAGATTCATACAATAGACTCTAGTACCAAGAAATATGAAGGTTATATACTGATGACTTCTCACTGGTCTGTGAACTTACTAGGTTGTGAACTGATCAGCAAAGCACAGGAAAGTTCCCATGATCTCAAGATCAGTGACAGAAGTCTGATATGGTAGACTCTTTACTCAGTAAAATTGTGTCATCTTCAGACTATATTTCCACTAATGGGGCATTTTTCTCATTGGTTTCCACAGGAATTCGGACTTGATAGAGACCATAGAATTAGAAAATCTGCTAATAAATGCATGCATAACCATGTATTCAGCAGAGGCTCGCAAAGAAAGCAGAGGAGCCCATGCTCGTGAAGATTTCACGGTTTGTTGTTTTTCTTATTTGTTTGTGCTCTCTTGCTTGCACACAGCATGTTTCCGTTTTATAACATTTCCATTTCCCTTTTTGGTCACAGACAAGAGATGATGAGAACTGGATGAAGCACTCGCTAGGGTTAGTGTCTTCTCTTCCGTGGTTTTCCTGAAGATGTTGAGTGATGGTATCATTTCATGTATCCAGAATTTGACAATATTTTTCATGCAGGTATTGGGAGAACGAGAAGGTTAGACTAGCATACAGGCCAGTCCACATGAATACCTTGGATGAAGAAGTCCATTCTTTCCCGCCAAAAGCACGTGTTTACTAATCTGGACATGGCTGCTAACGCTTCGGTTGTTTCAGAAGGGTAGCTGACAGCTCGGTACTTTCTTCGAGTTCCAATAAATCAGGGACCTCCCATTCTCAAAACGTGAGAACTGTATTTAATTGCCGACCGCTGAGAACTGTATTTCTGATGCCATGTTACCCTTAGGGAAGAAATAACAGACAAATAGCCAATGTTGATTCTCTGTTATGCAGTTATGCGCTATTTTCCCTAAAAAAAAGTTATGCTCCATTTTCGTGTGACACTGTAAATAAAATTTGCATGATCTGTAAATGCACAGTATATTTTGCATGTCGTTGTTCATTGCCGTTTCTATGTAACTATGTTTCGTGTGGTTTTTCAGTGCTTGCTTGCCACATGGCAGCCTAGAATTGCCAAATCCGCGGCCATTGGATTTTCTGTTGTGTTTCTTTCATTTGTAAGTGACGAGTGAGGCACGTTTTCCGCGTCATATTACATAATTTTTGGAGTTTCTCCTAGATATTTCAATCCGTGTTTCATGCGTACCTCAATTGAGGAAAAATGTTGTTTCATTCCTGTATGCGGAGGAGAGGGGATCAATGTTAATCGATTGATTAGACTGAAAACTCGATTATGTTGATTGATTCCTGCAGTGTTTGTCCTTCAAATGAAGGAACTGTTGTGCTATTTTGCTCGTACCGCCATTCCTCAAGAACTCATTGAGTGTGGTTAGACTTGGTTTCCACATATACCTGGCATGTTGGACATTTGTTGGCCGTCGAGGAATAAGATATCACGCTGCAGTAGTACGTTTACTCGAAACAGATCCAGGAGAACTGAACTGTCTGAGCATACGTGAGTTGGCTTTAGCGCATCGTCGCTCCTTAACCCACCTATGTCGAATGCGTGCGCTATAATAAAATTAGGTTTGTGTCGTGGGCTATAATAAAAATAGATACACAAACGGCGTTTAATAGGATAGCGCGTATCCGTGTTCCAAAGGCAATGGTGTCTAAATTTTTTTTCTTAGATTATGTTTGGATGAGCGGTAATTATAGTGGTGGCCAAATGGGCGACTTGGTTCATTTAGGCACGGCCCGTTTAGGCCCAGCTATTAAATAGGTCGTGTCGTGTCAGCCCACTGCCCGAGTACTGTCCTGGTGGCTATCAGGCTGCGGCTAGCCCATTTGGCCCGTAAATTTTTTTAAAAAATCTGATTTTTAAAGAAATATATAGAAAAATTGGAAAATCATAAAATTTTGAAAAAATGCAGAATTTTTTTTGGAAAAAATCTAAAATAATTAGAAAAAGTGAAAAGAATGTAGAAAAACTTTTTTAAAATCTATGTAAATTAGGAAAAGCAAAAAATATGAAATAAAATTCAGACAAAATGATTGGAATTAAATAATAAGCTTTATTAGTGTTTGGCTGTCTCGTTAAAAACTTTACCAAGTAAAAACTCAACATAAGAAAATCTTGGCAAAGAAAAAAAAAGTACAACCTATAGCTCAGTGATACAGGAAAGTGAAGATTACAATTATTCTTCCTGACTATTTAGATAAAGATTTTCAAAGGTCGTTGTCTGTTCAATATTTTATGTAGTGTGTTGAGCTCGTTGAACAACTTGTTTCTAATCTTTCACAGTGAGAATTATTTCCACCATCTCACTTGTCAGATTTGTTCTTCTCTCCTCGATTATTCTTTGAGATAGACTGAAAGCAGACTCCGAAGAAACCGGTGGAGACAGGAACTATTAACACATCCCGTGCTAATATAGAAAGCACCGGATATGTTATCTTGTGCTCGTACTATCACTGCAAAATGCTGAAGTCCTCCTCTTGCTGCTCTTGGTAGTTGACTGTGTCGCTGTTGAGATAGGCAAGTAGCTCCCCACCACTTGTTGTGCCCGCACTTGATGTTGTTGTACTCGAACTCCTTGAGGTAGAGCCACCTGCACCTCATATCTTTCCCCCACGCAATTTTCTTCTTACCTGTTGTGGGTGCTAGTAAAGGTCGCTGCATGTGAACTCCATCAAACTTCTGATCGTACTTAGCATAAAATTGAGATAAGTTAGCACAAACATTTGAAAAATAACTAGAATAAACAGTACCCACCGCATCACTTAGAAGTGAGAGAACATTAGCAAATCCTCGAACTTTAGCTCTAGGATCTAAAATAAATGCAAATGCATATAACATAGGAATTTCTTTCTAATATTTAAAAATTTAGTTTTCATAGCATAAACAGATTCACACAAAATATTATCATTTTCGCGATTCCTTAAGTGGGTAGCAATTTCTAGAATATGGTGCATAATTAAAAGAGATGTTGAGTAATAAACTCCAGATAAAGAAACAATGCAATCATAAAAAAGTTCCAAAGATAACAACAAGTATTGAGCAACATACCAATGTTGCTCTGTGAGTAGTTGTTGACCATCCTGGCTACGATAGTGTGTGTTAATAAAAACAGAAAATGTACTCTTATAGAGTATGAATGAGTTAAGTACCAAGTAAGTAGAGTTCCATCTAACAGGCATATCCAAACTAAATTTACGTGGATGTATGTCCATTGTAATATAATAAATCTTATATGTTGCTACTCGTTGATTAGAATTATTTAAGAAAGATATTGCAATGCGAAAAGATTCAAGGTATTGGTCTAACCTATTCAAACCAGATTTAACAATAAGATTAATAATATGGCAAGCACAACGTTGATGCAATAAGAAAGATTTGATATATGAATTAAAAAGCAGAGTAAGAATGGTCATTACAGAAGTGTTTGCTGCAGAATTATCTAATGTTATTACAAAAAATTTATCTGTGAAGCCAAAATCTTCCACAACTTTTACAATACAATCAGCAATATTCTCACTAGTGTGTGCTACATCAATTAATTTGAATCCTACAATTCTCTTCTCTAGTTGCCAATCTTTGTTTACATAATGAGCAACTACATTAAGTTAATCCTCTTTAGCCCTACCACTCCATATGTCTTATTTCAAAGACACAGAAAAATTACAAGTATTAAAGAGCTCTTTTAGCTTAATACGATAATTATTATAGTATTTAATCAGATCTCTAATTGTTGTCTGTCTAGAAACTACCGAAAACCTAGGATTATGAGCGGTCTTAATATAGTTTTCAAATATTGGTGACTCACCAAAGTTTAAAGGTAGATCTTAAGAAGTGATTAAACGACAAAGAGATTCATGAGCTACCTCGGGATTATAGTCCCAGTGACGTACCGTACCGTCGGTTTTGTACTGCAACTTCGTCTATCTTAAAACCACCTCTGCTTTTCTTTTACAGCTCAGCATGTCTCTTCAAGTACGTCATTCCATCTGAAGATTTCACAGCTAATTTGTGCTTACAATATTACAAATAGCATACCTACTTTGAACTCTATCTGATGTCTCGAAAAATCTGTTTGAAATCTTCCCAGACTCCCGATGAACTGCGTCTTGATCTTTTTGTCCCGTTGCTTGTCGACGCAGTAGCACTTGTAGAGCCTAAGGATGGTACATGCACTTCAGCTTTTTCAGCTTGATAGGATTCAAGAAGTTCCTCGGGTGAAATCCCAAAATCAGAAGCTGGGAAGGACGCAAAATCCTGGTGCTCTATGAAGAAAACTGCAATAAATAATTATGCTATTATTACTTTAATCTCATTTAAAATAATAAGAACAATAAAAAATTAAATCACTATTCTTACCTTGATTTCTTGATAGAAGCCGGATTTCGGACTTTTGGCAAAACTATTTTGAATTTTGCCAAATTATCACCAAGAGCAAGAGAAATTTCACAAGGAAATGCAGAGATGATATTGTAAGTTTATTGGTGGGGAAATGAGGGGGCTGCTAACCTATTTATAGGAATAAAATTTAGGGTTTTGAATTTTTTAAAGCCTTCAACGGCTAAAAACGGCTATTTTTGAATAAACAGGCTAAACGAGTCATGCCATATCGGGCCATGCCTTAATCAGGCTATGCTGTGCCGTGCCAACCCAGTCGTAAACGGGCCATGCTGTGCCAGCCTATCAGGGCGAGGTGCCGGCCCAAGCACGGCCCGAGCTATTGGGCCGTGCCGACACGACTGTGACTACAGTGCCGGGCCTCGGGCCGACCCGTTTGGTACGGTCCATCTAGCCATCACTAGGTAATTCTTTAGGAGGTTTTGGGATTTAGTTCAGATTTGAACTGGATCTTAAAACATTTCAACGAAATACCCCTAATCCAAACACCCCTTAGCGAGTAGGGGATGCATACGTGTGTGTGCGTGCGAACGCGTGGTGTGCGTGAGCTGTGTACGTCCTTGTAGCTCTAAAAAAACTGATTAGAAACCACGTCTACAGAGGAGAGGGGGCCGAACGTACAAACGCACATGCCGACATGGCAACCAATCGCCTTCCAAGCCTACACATGACCGAACAAGAAGCTTTGGTGTATTTGGTTTCCTATATACTTTTTTTTCATCTTGACTCTCTTCTAAATAAAATTGCAAATCTAGCCTCCTTTCCAACTACAAAAACACAGACAGTTGACACGTGTCACCTACCGCACTCCTTATCGCGACAGGACGTTAGCACTGCACCCACTATGGCGGACGAGCTATTGCGGTACCCGAGCTCGACAGTACAGGGTGCCGTGGATCCCGAGCTCGGCAGGACGGGGTACCACGTTGTCTAAGCTCGGTAGGTACGTGACGTGTTAGGGTTAGCACGACAAAAACAAGAGACATAAGATTTAACGTAGAAAAAACCCTTGCGAAAAAACCCACGAGAAACAATCCACTGTAATGTTTTCATGTTTACATGTACAGGGGGTTGGCTTATAATATATAGCCAAAAGAGTCCTAGTTGTAAAAGCTACTTGGATAAAATCAAAAGATATGGTAAGTCGAGCTATTGAGTTATCTCTAACAAACCTCCTCTTAACTCAAAATTCATAATGAAATTGCTGGTAAATAAGCACCATAAATCAAGTACGTTAAAAGTTCAAAAGACTAATGAACAAGAAAGACCGGAACAGTCAATCCAAATACTTATAGTCCAAAAGACAAAGACTGGAATAGCCTTACCCAAACGCTTCTAATAAAATAAGATTGAGCAAACCACTAGTAAGTCGAGAGAAAGATCGGAACAGTCAATCCAAACACACAGTTATCAACAAAACAGACGAAGAAATCTGAATCTTTAATGAAACATAACCTCAGTGAAGTATAAGTCTGTGCAATTGACCTCCTGAAACAAACACTCAATCATCAAACGATATAAGACAAGATATCACCTGTGGCGCTGAATATATAGCGAAGAACACATAATATGGACTTTTGACATGCTCCACCTGGAACATAAAATTTGACAAACTGCCTACTAAAAATCCATGATATGATTGAAACTACTAAAAAAATATCAATATGAAGAAAAATTCCCGTGCCATTAATAGAGTATAAATTGCAGTAGACTTCTCGTATCGAGTAAAGACAACAAAAAAACATTATAGTATCCATACAGAAACAAACTCATTGGACTTCAAACATTCATCTTAAAGTGACATTGGAATAAAACCTTCACTAGTAAAACTCTGAAGAGTATAATGCTACTATTAAGATGTCATCAAATTCCAAATTAACATTGCTAAAAACTCTATAATGGTCGCACATGCGATTAAAAAAAATGTAACGTACCTAAACGGAAACGTCCAAGAAACCGACGATGAAACATCGAAGAAAACCGACGATGAAACGTCGAATAAATTTTCATAAAATTGCCAATGATAAACAGACGATGAAACGTCGAAGAAAATGCCATGATTAATCCCGCGTAAATACTGAATTTGCGATGAAAATCTGCCTATAATAAGCACAAAATAATAAGCAGAAATCCCCTTCCAATTGATGCAATATGACAATCTGCTGTGGCAAAAGATTGTTAACAGAGATAACGTAGAATGAATGACGACTAGACATGACGTTGCGCGCGAATGATGAATTTTGGTGAATTTGTGCGTTTTTTCCCTACATGATTCTCTGTTTTTCTTTTCTCTCGATACAAGGATTGGCTGCCTTGCTGATGCTTATCTGCGTCAATCACCGAATTAATGCTTGTCTGCATCTTTGAACCCAAGTCCTGTTTCTTTTCTTCCTGAGAGTCAACCTATCACAGAAGCAACGTCAAAAGCAATCGAGGACAGAGGTAGTGCAGTGCAGGAAAAACAAGCAAACAGCCTCCACGGTCAGGACTCAGGAATCCTTGCGTGAGACGAAAAGGCGAAGTGGAGCAACGCGTTCACGCCTCCACGGCAACGATTCCGAGAAAGCCATCGCGTCATTGGCGTCAAACAGCAGCAGCAACTCCCTGTGATCGATCAGCCAAGAGCTCGACCTCAGATCTGGACGAGCGTCTCGAGGTTGGTCTTGAACGACGGGAGCAGGCCGGCAATGCTGTCACCGGGGTCGAGGCCGAGGGTCTTCTTGTGGCCGACGGAGAGCAGGGGGCCATCCAAGAGAAGGTGAGGATGCTGAGGAAGCCGGCACCTGTGAACATGGAGGCATCTGAGACGGCGTCGAGCGCCCACGGATGCGCGAGCACGGCAGATCCGGCGGGAGGATGACGCCAGCGGTAGAAAATTCCCAGGTGTCGTGCGGGTGCCGCCCATGTAGGGGTGCAATCGGCTCGGATTCGGTCGGATATCGCTCTTTTCATATCCTAAATCATATTTTTTGTCGGATTCGGAATCGGATTCGAATAGTACCGGATACGAATACGGTGCGGATAATATCGGTAGCGGATTCGAATCGAATACGGAGTGGAATCGATACGGTATCGAATAATTTTTGTCGGATAAAGCGCGAAAACAAACACCGCATAAAGCACACATATAGTACTGATTAACCAACCGTATGAGTTCAACATGCAACAAGATTATCACAGTCTAACAAGTTATTTTATCAAACAATGCAACAAAGTTGCAAAAGTACACTAAATTTGAACGGTACGCATATGACATGTTTCGAAACATAGAATGATACGTAAATAATATTACGATAAGTCGATAACATGACCATGAGGTCCATAACTTCATGTTTTCATGAAAGAGACAAAACGACAAGTAGATAATATTTAGATTACTTCATATAGACATACAGATAGAAGACTCAACAATGACAATACTATATAAGAGTTCGAAGACCGAAGTGGCTAAGTTAGGCTGGCAACATCTCAAGTGACAACGAGTGCATGATGATGGTTACTTGTCCTCGACAAGCACTCAATCATTATCAGCCGCCACCATAGTCTCATCCTACAAAACAAAAGGTAACAAGAGTGCATGAAATGTTTAGCATTAATAAAAAAATGTTGTTTTACTATTTTATACTGCTACGAAGCAAACTTTAGACCATAATCTGGTCAAACTGAGTATAAGACTGACTGCTTAACTGAATACAAACTTAGCAAAACCTACTTTTACTCTGAAAACCGAAAGTTACAAGATTAATCTAACAGGACTAATAACCTAAAAAGGACTACTCACTATCAGGCACTAACAAGAAAGTAAGAGATGCTTCAGCTAAATGCTCAGCCATGGACTATAGTGCTACCTCCCTTCTGATTCTGAAATGAATGAAGAAAAAGCTGTTAATGAACCAAGTGCTTCCATACTTGAACAAGGATAACACGTAGAACATTATCTAGCACTCTAATTCGTGCAATTCCAAAACATAACCAACATTCAATTAGAACTTTAACTGGTCTATCAAGAGAGATCGGGACAAAACAACCCTTTTAGTCTACAAATTTCATTGACAACCACTATGTTCCACAGCGTGCCGAATCATCTTAATTTCATTGACAACCACTATGTTCCACAGCACTGCCAGACTCCATCACAAAGCAACAACTGGTTTGAACACAAAAAGACACAATCATTACAACATAGCAGCAGTGGTGCCATTAGTGATAAAGGTTAAGTGCTGGATGTCCCACTGACCTTAAATGCGAGAGTGGAAGAAAGAAAAACAGCAATAGACAACTACTGGAAGTTCAAGTGTCCTGCAGAAAAATCCGACCAATAAGAAAAGATGAGACATTTAGTAATTGGTTCTTCTCCTCATTTGTTTGATACTAGACATGTTTGCGCGGCGGCACGCCGCGCTACGCAGGCGTGTGCCGATATGGAAAGATGATTTTTCTTAACGAAGATAAGGCTTTCGTAGGGAAAATAAATCTAAGAAGCTTTTGTAGGAAAAATAAATCTAAGAAGCTTGGAGAGATCGTCTGTAGAAAACTGTGGCTAAATGTATTGCACTGAGACACTTCGATAAAAAAAAAACTTACAATTTTTTTGGGGTGTCGCATTGTTAAATGAGCGTATATAAATGTAAAAAGGCAATATCGTTAAAGAGAAAAAGATTCATTTGTACCTTTGTATCGCACTATGAATTCAATCAAGCAAATTATATAGATGTAACAAACTAAATTTGAAATAGATAAGACATTTAGATTAAGACATGATAGCTAAGACTTTGACTAACTCCATTAGCTATAGCAAGGAACAATTAAGGGTTAAAAGAAGAAAACTCACTAAAGCATACTTATTTGCATCGGTAGCCGAGAGCTTTGTTTGGGCACCTCCGGCCATTAAGGAAGCTCACATATTGCGTTCGCTTCAAAGTATTATTAACATCAAGCCAATTATTAACATGATCACGCAATTGTTTGGTATAGATTTTGACATGACGAATGAATATATTTGTCTTAGGCAATTTCAGAAAATGTAGGAACCCATGAGCTTCTAAAAGCATGCACAGTAGATACTATTTAGATAAATAAAGGTTTATTTATCCCAAAACAAGGATATAAAGAAACAGACTCACAATAATATCTCCATAGTATAGAACAATATTCCGGGTTTTCTCGAAATCCATCAAAGCGTCAGCTGCCAACCTATCAGAATGCTTTAGTTCAGCAATCAACATTTTTTATCTATCATTGGCTTATATTCAGCAACAGCATCAACTTGCAGGAGCAAAAAAGATCGCATAGTTGTCTTTTATTTACTTGGAAAGCTCCAATATTGTCAGCTAAAGTAGCTAGTAGTACGTAAAGCTGAATATAGTGGAAACAGGATCGATCCATCAAACCAAAAGTTGCAGACTTCAAATAAAAATTAGCTCACTATGGACTGTAAGATTAAAAGAAATGATATGTGATTCTCGTCTCTCGAACGCACATGAGCTTTATGAGTTCTATTTAGTTGCTAGGTGGCATTGTCATGAGCATCTGTTAATATAGAGATAATGATGGAGAAGATTTTTTCTTTAAAGAAAAATTGGAGACACACCTCTTTGGTTGAAGTATTCAACTATCTCTGCATCATGTTTCATTAGTCTTATAATTTCTACTGAAATAAACATATCAGAAGATTGAACAAAACAAAATTAGAGTAGATACACCACATTTTCTTGTTTTTCAGATAGCCCACAGGCTTTTCAGTCAACATTGTGAAATATCTGGAAAGTTGACACTAAATAACAGAGGGTTTTATATTATTAGCATCCAGTAAGGAAGTAAAATAAAAAAATGGTAAAGTTGGAAATAGCCATAACAAAATAAAGCAAAAATAGATTTTGGTACCCGTGAGCCTGACTTAAAAGGAAATCAAGTTGCTTATCAAGGACAACCTGTTATTTCTTGACAAAAACATCTTACAAAGTAAGAATAGATTTTATTACCTGTCAATGTAGCCTAAAAGGAAATCAAGTTGCTTATCAAGGACAACCTGCAATTTGTTGACAGAAACATCCTACAAAGTATGACCCTCTTGATGTTTTCTCAATCTCACTAAGTTGATTTCTCCGGAAGAAAAAGATAAGATCTATATTCAGAGAATCAGAGATCACATTGTCGCTATTGTAATCAGCTATAACTGTATCGACCTTTTGACATCACCTGCCTAAATTATTTCCTACTTGATAAAGTGAAATGAAAGTGAATTATGGAAGATCGTATAATTCTGTAACATGTAGTAAGAACAATACCTAGATGCTGAAGTTCTTACGGCACAAAACCTAACTAACAACATGCAAAATTGCACACAACCAAACAATAAACAAGAGTACATACGACAAAAGAAAATACATTAGAGATCAGAGTCCAGTATGGAGAGGCTAAAGAATTAAGCTCGAATCATCTGTACTGCTAGAACCTTTTTATTTTCGTGATGAGCGGTAGCACCTATGCGCTTAGTGTATGAACGCCCCCTTAAAAAATGCAATCAACTGGCATGGCTCCATGGGGTGCAGATCCACTGAGCTAATCATCGTAAAAAAACGAACACAATTAGCCTAGGCCTAAAGAGAACGCCAAATAGAGAGATACAACAGAGTGGAGTCGTTGCACCGCGATGTCCAACGAAATTTAAAAGTCTAACAATAATGCATTATACAGTGCAATGTAGCAGTTCATATCATCGCGCTAAAGCACCGGCATAAATCAAAAGCATCTCAACTATTATTGCAATCGACTCCTCCAAGAACCCCAAGATCGACTGAGATAACAATAGCCCACATCCAAGAACCCAACCTCCGCATGGGAAAAAAAATAAGTATCCCAAAAGGCACTAGTCAAGAAACAACATCAAGAACCAAGCGCAGAAAGGACGGGGCGCTGGCCAAGAACCCAGCGAGGATTTTTTATACCTTGCTCTTATGCTCGCCCAGATGGATTCTCGGGGGAGGAGATTCTAATCTGGAGCTTTGGAGGCGAGGCGATCACGGAGGGGCAGAATGCTGACAAGATACGCGTACGATGGGTGGTGGGCGGTGGTGCCGTCGCTTCTGTGGTATCCGGCCATGGAGTGCTCAGAACGGGGGCGAAGGCCGCGCGTCGCCTTCGCTGAGGGCAAAAGAGGCGAAGCAAAAAGCAGCGGAGCTCACGAGGAGATGCGGGCGAGCGCACATCGGGAACAGCCTCGAGCTTCGGCTAGAGCCCACCCCACCAGGCACCGAAGAAGGGGAAAGGGACCAAATCTAGCGAACGGTGGAAAGGGAGGAGAAGAGAAAGGGAGGCGAGCGAATCTTGCTTCGGCGGAGCGCTCAGAGAAAGGGAAGTCTGTTGAGGGATCCGGAAGGACGGACCTTGCGGGGCCTGGCTGACCGCGCGACAGAGGCGAGTCATGGGGGAGGCAACGCAGGGCGAGCAGAGGACGCGAGGAGCCAGTCGTGGACGAGGACGAGGGTGGGCGGCGCGATGCTCCTTGAGGTGTCCGTTGACGTCAGAGAAGCGGCAGGCGGTGCGAGAGGGAAGACGAAAGGGAGAGAACATGGAGCGCTCCGAACGGGGGCGAAGGGCACCGTCGCCTTCGTCGAGGGCAAAAGAGGCGGAGCAAAAGTAGCGGAGGACGCCCACGGCACGCGTCGGCAAAAAACCGGAGAGGCTCAGGCAAACCGAGGCTGCCACGCGTCGACCAGCAAAAAACGACACCAGGGTGCGCGAGGAAGAATCGAACTCGGGTCGCAGGGCCGCACGCGAGCGACCTCACCACTGCGCTACGCGGTCGCATGTAAGAAAAAACCACGGCAAAATATTTGAGCTACGTAAGCGGATGAGCCACGTGGGCGATGTGGCTCAACGCGGTGGCCGCCGTACGCACGGCAGAGCGCCGGGCTGTTCACGAACGAGACGCGGCCGCGCGCGAACCAGGCACGTCATCCCGAATTCCACGCGGCACCGCGCAGAAGCCAGGAAATCTCCCAGCTTTATATACGGAGTATGAGACACATAAGTACAGTATTTCTCATTTGGAGACATGTATAAATATGAACAAAAAATCCTGCACATCATATCAAGAAACATTTGACCTTTAATCAAACTTCCAATGCGCATCTTATTTCCAGTCTATTGGTTATTAGTCCTAGGCATCATGAGGTAAACTGGCTGTACAGGTGGGTATTTGCAAAAAAATCAACAGTATAGGAATGTCCGAAGCAGTTCCCTACAATTTTTGTCAGTTGGTGAACCACTCCGTAGTGTGACAGTTTATTAGTCTGTGACTGATTCAACTGCAAGATGGGCAACAAAACCTAGCAAACAAAACTAATACTATGTTGTGCCAGCCAGTTTACCTGTGCTAGTACTTCATAATTGGATAAAAAGATCTATTTGATATTAGCCGATCAAATACATAAGTCATTAATGCATTATACTAATCTTCTGCAAAACTTTCTTCATTTCTGTTTACTCAGTCAAATTACATTTCAAGATATTCCAACTAATTTCACCACCTTTGTTCCGTTTTGGGATCTTTCTATTTCTGACATTTCTCTCCACAAGTCAACAGACATATCACAAAATACATCCAAAGATATCAGTTTCCTTCATTCAAAGAGCTCATCTTTGACAACATCAGAGTATAAGAATTGAATAGCATGAAGTTGATTACCAAGTTGTGGCCGGCAGGAGGGATGGCGGCGGCTTGCTGGTCGGAGAGCGGCGGGAGGGTGGCGGTGGGGATGGTGGCGACCGGAGGAGAAGGGCGATGGCGACAGGAGGGAGGGTGGCGACTTGGTATGATTGGTGAAGGGCGGCACCGCCGCGGGACTCGGGTGGAAGACGCTTGGAGGCCAGGCCCAGGCGGGCAGAGGGCGTCGGGGGCCCGGGAGGCCTTGGCGGCGGCGTCGGGGGACCTGGGCTGTGGGAGTCGGGGGTGCCGCGAGATGGATTGGGGACTGGGGAGGATTGGAGAGTGGAGACTGGGAGAGAGTAGAGACCGAGCGAGTAGATCTCGAGTCGTAGAGCGGACGGGTGGGCACGATCGCACCGCGTACGGAACGGATGTCCGGTTCCTCGGTTAGGGTTTAGAAGGTATCGGATATCCGATTGGATTTGTACTGGATATATCCGGAAAAAAATTCGTAATATCCCGATCCGACGGATAGTATTATCCCGAATCCGAATCCGACATAAAGTATCCGAATCCGATACTGAATCCGAAAACTATCCGAAAAAAATATCCGAATCCGATCCGAACACATCCGGTCGGTCGGTCGGTCGGAAATTATCCGATCCGATTGCAACCCTACGCCCATGGGACTCTCCTCCTAGCGGCAGCGGATTGAATTTTGACTTTGATACAACGGGTTAGGATTTTTTTAATGTAATAACATATTTACAGAAAAAAATCACGAAAAACAATCCACTATAATAGTTCTATGTTTACATGTACATGGTGTTAACTTATATAGCCAAAAAATCCTAATTATAGAAGACTCGGACTAACAACCTATTTAGATAAAACCAAAAGATATGGTAAATCAAGATATTGAGTTATCTCTAGCATGCCGAGGTAGGGGAGTGCGGTATGTGACATATATCAACTGTTGATACTTCTGAGATCGAGAAGAGTTAGATTTATACTTTCTTTTAAGAACTAAAGGTAAAAAAATATATACGGTGTGCCAAATGGACCAAGGCTTCTCGGAACAAATGGGCCATGCCAACAAAATGCATAGGTGCATGCAACTAAAAAACGACCCCGGCGCCATCGGCCCTCCTGGATCCCGGTGGATCTCGTGCTCGAGATAGTCGCGCGCTCCGACATTGCGACGCTCATCCACTGCGCCACCATTTCCAAGCCCCTCCGTTGTGCCATCCTCGACAGAGGCGGGTCTAGGGGGTGGCGGGTATGCCCCGATATCCTCAAAATTTTGAGAATGCAAGTTGTCTAAAACAGCAAAAGCAGAGAATTGGAATAGCTGAAGGTTGAAGATGACCAGTAGAGTCGGTGGTATCTGGAACCAGTTGACGAATTCACTTAAAAGGAATCAATGGCTGGGATTAAAGGATACACTTCTGGAGAGAGATCGGACAGTGCAGTGACGTTCACAGTAATTACTGATAACAGTTAAATTATCAAATTACCTTTTTGTCGTTTGTCTTTTCAAAAACTCTAAGACTGTAATTGAGTTGTTACGGTGATGTAAAACTTTGGATATAACTCTGTTGAATTGGAAGAAAGGAAGATAGAATGTGATTCCCAATTCGATAGTCTTCTTTTTCTCTATTCTTTGCGTCTGCGTTTATTCCTTCTAAATTGATCATAGCGAACGGCTTGGGCAGGCGATAGGTGGCGACGCGCAGGTGGCTCAGGCGAGTGGCATAAGATCACGAGCACACCTATTAAAAAATTTCAAGTACCGATCCTCGACCAGTACTTCCGCCGCCGTTGGCGGCTTCGACCCCGCCCTCCTGCTGGGCGTCTCCTACCGACTCGTGGACTGCCAAGCCGACCGTCCCGTGCACGTGATCCAAACCCCACCGTCATCCCAACAACTCCTCCCTTTCAATGCCAGCCTCTGCTTTGAGCCCGTGGCCTCGCGCGACGGCCTCGTCGTCATTCGCCGCCGCGGTCACTGTATCGACGACGGTCCTTCCCTAGGTGAGCTTCGCACCTGCAACAGCATTACGGGCCTCACCTCCTTGCTTCCTTCCATGGCCGTCCAAGATTACTACCCGCAAGCCTTGGTCACCGTCGACGACGACGGCCGATCCTTCGAGGTGCTCGTCGCAGACAAAAGCCTGCGAACCCTCCTCCCTCCGCACCACCAGCCATCCAGGCCGCTGCATGCCAAGTGGTCAGGTGGAACCGGCAGGTGGTGATCGGCAGGCAGGGGATCGACAAGCATCTCACGGGTTGGGCCGTGTACGGGTCGATGCGGTTCGAGGTGTTCGGGGAGAGAAGCGGCGCCGTGCTCCTGCAGATGTAAGCGGTTGGCTGTTGAAGTTTAAGTGAATTGCTCATCTTTCCTCATCAGCTTAAGCTTTTAGGTGAATTGGTTGGTGCATGCAACTCAATATGGTATCAGAGCCAAGAGGTCTTGAGTTCAAGACCCGGTTGACGCAATTAAAAAAAATTTGCAGCCCACTTCTATTCCACGTCCTAGACCTGAGGGAGCCTACACGTGAGGGGGAGTGTTGAAGTATAAGTGAATTGCCCACCTTTCCTCATCAGCTTAAGCTTTTGAGTGAACTGGTTGGTGCATGCAACTCAATATGGTATCAGAGCTAAGAGGTCTCAAGTTCAAGACCCGAGGGGGAGTGTTGAAGTATAAGTGAATTGCTCACCTTTCTTCATCAGCTTAAGCTTTTGGGTGAACTGGTTGGTGCATGCAACGTCTTCGCCAAGCACCATGACCGTCTACACTGATGCTGACTGGGCCGGCTGTCCGAACACACGTCGCTCCACCTCGGGGTACGCCGTGTTCCTTGATGACTGCCTCGTCTCCTGGTCCAGCAAGCGCCAGCAGACCGTCTCTCGCTCCAGTGCTGAGGCCGAGTACCGCGCCGTCGCCAATGGCGTGGCCGAGGCGACATGGCTTCGCCAGCTCCTGCTGGAACTCCACCAGCCCCTCCAAAGATGCTACCGCCGCTCTCGCGACAACGTGAGTGCCATCTACCTCTCGACGAACCCGGTTCAGCACCAGCGGACCAAGCACGTCGAGATTGACCTTCACTTCGTCCGTGAGCGTGTAGCCGCCGGTGCTGTGCGTGTTCTTCATGTTCCCACAACATCGCAGTTCGCCGACATCTTCACCAAGAGCCTGCCGTCCACCGTCTTCATGGAATTTTGGTCCAGCATGAACGTTCGTTCCACCGACGTTCCTACTGCGGGGGGTGTTAGCGATGCATAATTGTAGGGATTAGTTTCCTTTTCTGTTGGCCTTGCGCCCTGCATTCTCTCCGTGGCCCTGTTTTCATAACCCGGATGAGCATTGCCTATATATATTGTAATCATGGTTGGCTATCAATCTAAGGTGTGATTACCCCAAATAACCCACGCTTTCAGGTTCGTGCAGCTCAACCTGGCGACGAAAGAGGCCGTCCTGCTCCGCCGGAGTAGCTCCGAAACAATGGGAAGCGCCACCATCTCGCAGGCGTGCTTGCACGAGATAGATTTGGCCTCTTTGCTCCGAGCCATGACACCTTTCGGATTTTCACTAATTTCTATCTTTGGCTCAATTTTTTGTGCTATTTTTTCATCAGCTTAATTGAGCAACTGTTTTAATTCCCAGTTGCCGCACTTGAGGTTCTTGCTGCAACTGTTTTAGTGATGATTCTGATTAGTTGCTATAATTTTTGGTGCAAAAAACGTGAAGTGCAAAGTAATCCAGTCCGTCTGATAAAAAAACAAAGGCTGAGATGAGCTGCCGATCCTCACTTCTCGAATTCTCGTCCTCCTGCTTGATCTCGTCAATGTAATTTTCAGCGGAAAATGGTACTGTTAGGCCTGTTAAAGATAGAAGGCTATTTCCTATTCATGGAATGCTATTTCCTATACATAGAATAGGACCATGCGTCCTGATTATGCTGGGGTTGCGCCCCCACTGATTATGGCATGACCTTAATTCATGCATGTAATTCCCTCATGTAAACCTGCTCACATATATACGTGAATGCAGCCCCTAGAGGGTAGAGAGACTTGCGCCATTTCTAACAAGGCCCTGTTTGTTAGGCACAGGCCTTTTGGCTTATAGCTTAAAAGCCATCTTTTTGGCTCAAAAGGTTTAAAAGCAGTCTATTTTTATATGTGGTACGAGAGAGGGCAATTTTATCCTAACTTTTTAGTCTAAAACCAACTCTCAATATGTCAAAAAAACATTATTCTATTGACTTTTGGTTTTTAGTTTTGTGAAGGCTTATATGTTTTTTGAAAAAGACAAATTAAAAAGCTATCTATTTGATTAGGCTTTAACTTTTAAGCTATAAAAAAAAAAGACCCCTTAGTAACATTATTGGTTTTTCTAGTACTCCATTTGTGGAACGAGGAAGTGTTACTTAGTGTAATTGGTCATTCCGTTTACAGGACATTTGTTTGTCGAGAAAGAACGATTTAGAGATCACGCTGCAGCAACAAAGTACTTAAGTTTTTTTTAAAAAAAAAGAAGAGTAGGAGCAGTTACTGAAAATTGTAATGTTCTCATGCGCAATAAGATCTCAACAATAAACAAGGAAGAGGTACATGTCCAACACTAGAAAGAAGCACATAGAAATGAATATATAGTCAGTCAGGCAGAAAATACTACTAGCTTTTAGCTTTTGACATCCTAACTGCTGTAATATTTTAACACGCATTTTTATTTTGAAACTGCACATAAGCGCGCGCACACACACTCCTTTATATGCACAAACCTTGTAGGAATTATTTTTACTGGAAAATATGGATACATATACAAAACTAACATAAGTTCAATCACTTCAAGAAAATTTCTCTTTTCCAACATTTCAAAATCAAGTCACTCAGGCCTCACAGGCACAGCACCCATGGCGTACTGATACTTCAATTAGCTCCCTTGCTACATCCGTGATGATGCCACCCAATATGTTCTTTTCCAAATCCTTGAAGACTTCATTTTTTTCGACAGGCAAGTCTGATATGCGGTTCCAACCGAAATCCCATATTGAGTTGACATCTGGATGATTGTTCTGAATGTCTCTGTGAAGTATCATTGTCAAGTTTTCAGCTATGCTATCATCACTGTGTTGATGAGGTTTCCTGGAGATGTTCAGACTTTCAATGTCAACATCCAATTCTCTGATAAGGTCATCCAAATATTGCAATTTCAGGTTAACAGTACGAGCCATGGTAACTTCTACCATCGCCTCGGTGCGTTTACCTTTCCTTATAATTACTTCCCGCCCTACGTCTGAAAGAAGATCACTGTCTTTGTCTGACCATTTCCCACCACCGGCACTGACAAAATTGACAGGAACATGAATTCTGACAATTTCCTTTGCGGTTTCGAGTAAGTATTGATCCTTTAGCAACATTGTCATAAGCAGGAGCTGATTCTCTGTGAATGAATCGCATGAAACAACATGCATCTTGTGATCTTGCAAATATGCTGGACTACTGGACTTTGTGGTATGATCCAAACCTGCAATAAAAGCATAAGGTCGTCCATTCAATAACTTTGGAAAATTCTATTTCTTCACTCTACAGCAACAAATCAAGAATATGCGTACCATCCATTGGTTGCGCTTTCACTATCATTTGTTGCTGCTGTTCTCCCTCAGTAAATGTTTCAAGTATCAGTGTAGTTTCACTAGCTGTGTGGTTAATTGTCTCCTCCTTCATTTTACACCCCAAAACACACTTCATTAGAATGATATAATGTGATTTCATCTAAAAAATAGAATGATATAATGTGTGCACGAAGCTTTTAAGCAGGATGCCTTTTGACAAACTTACATATATCTCAGCAGTTGCACTCTGATCTAAGACTTTTGAGTCGTTACTTGTCTGCACATCAGAAATGGTTGGATCAATGATTTCATTAGTTATTTGCATTACAGATCGGTCTGAGGAAGCTACTCCAGTTGTGCTGCTGTCTTTCAATTCTATTGCTGATTGTTTAGAAATACCACCGACACCATGTGTGATATGATTGTTATCTGACGGTTTGCTATCCCCAGTATCGTTTACTTTTGTATGCGTGTCATTCTCCTGTAGTCTCAGTTCAGTATACGCAAACTTCTTTTTCATATGTGTTGCTTCTGACTTCAGTGACTTATTGTCATGTAAGTTCTGACTGGCTGTTTCACTCTGCATTTCGCGATAAATCTGTGCTTTCCGTGCCATGCGTTGTTTATCTATCTGCTTATTGTGTGCTTGCCTTCTCACCTGATGTGTCTTACCATTCTTTCCGGCAGCCTTGATTTCAGTAGTGGCATGGCTTTCCTTGTTAAACTTCTCTCTCGTCCTGCTTGATTTCGCATCACTGCCTCTTCCCAACAACTGTTTCGTGCTTGTGGCTTGCTTCTTCCCAACAGTTCTATTCTTTTCTTGAATAATGGACTTCTCTTCAGTGACTGGTTTGTTTTCTGAATTTTTCTTAAATCTTTTGAGAAAATCCATCTTTCTCCCATTATCAGTGCGGCATCCAACACTGACAGCCTTCTTCAGCTTGCTTTCTTCAGTCAATTTCTTGTTCTCAGGGATAATTTTCCCATTAACTCCTTGAATTTCAACCCCTCTTCTCACTGTGCTTTCCATTTTGCTTAATAGTTGCTTCATGGTTTGCCTTGTTCTCTTATCAATTGTAGGAATTGACGAATTGTTTGATAGTGCTATAGCACTTTCAGATTCTTCAGAGTTTGTAAGGCCAATCTTCCACTCTTGTGCTGGCATATTCTTGTTCTGTCCTTCGACTAACACCCTTTCTGAAGCTACAATCCGTATCGGTAATTTGTCAGCCATCACATTTGCCCTTATCTCCTTTCTTGCCACTGCTTTAGGTTTTACAAACTTCTCTGTCCCCTTGTGCTTCGCAACCACCTTCACGGATGGAAGATTTTCCAACCCCATCAGCTTGGCAATCACATTGGGCATCCTCACTTTTGAATCATCCTTTTCACCTTTACAAACATTGCTCTTGGAATTGCTTGTGAGAGTAGAGAGCTGCAAGACTGAGTTGCTGTTTGGACTACAACTCTGAGACTTCTCGTGTGCAACGATCTGCATAGAAGGATTTGATGAGCTCCTTCCATTCTTGGCTTTCTCGGTCTCTGAATCTTCATCAAAAATCTCTACAAGACTTGCAGAACTTGACGAATGCATCGAGCTGTTCCGGTTCTCCTTTTCCTTCAGCAGCAACACCTTGCCATTCCCTGACCCTTGCATGTAGCCTGAGGCCTCTTGAAGCATCACAAGCATGCTCAAAGACTCCTCCAAGTCCATGGCTCCTCTGAACAGCTGCTTTCCAATCTCAACCGAGCTCCTCCTGCTGAAGTCTCTCGCACCGGCACCCGAAGAATATGCCATGAGTATCTCATTCAGCTTCTGAACGCCGATTGCCACCTTGCCGACGTGTGCATTGGGAGACAGGAGGTAGTCGTCTCGACGGTGATGCATGGAACCGTTGCGCGCCACAAGTTCGATGTTCTGAAGCTTGCCGCTGTTGCTGAGCGCGAGGGCCAGCGCCATTTGCACGTCGATGTTGTTTGCAGGCTTCTGCTTGCTGCCTCCTCCTTGGAATGGCACAATGTCATGCGAATGGGCGATAGGCGCGTCGCGGTGGTGTGGCTTCCCGGCTCCGACAATGGCATTGCTACCTTGTTGGTACTGCAAGTGCAGAGGATATGAGTAAAGAGTCAAATGAAAGGTAAATTTCAGCACAGATATATCATCATTAGGAACTTGTGCTTACTGATCTCTGTGTTGTTGCTTCTGGTCTCCCTACTCGAGGATCTCCATGTTGTAGCTTCTGGCTTCGAACTGGTATCTGAGAATTTGAATAAGCATCTGTGATACGAGAGCAGCTCAGTTCTTCTGTAGTATCATCAGGATTGAACTTACTGTTTCATTTTAACTTAGCAAACCTCTCAACAGCAGGTCAAAAAACAGACAGTGTCTGACATAAATTATCTTGATGATTTACATCTAAACACGAAATATTCAGATATTTGTGACCATTTTACAATAAATCACCATCGTTTCATCGAGATTAATATGGTGTGTCCAAGTATGCACAAAAAAAGGCATATACAAAACCTTACGTACATTCAGAGCGACAGGAACATGCAAAAGCAAGAACACGTTGCCAGTGCAAAGAACACAACAGCGACCAAACGTCGGCGAGCAACGTACCCCGAGGCGCGGCGTCCGACGTGCGCGGCGCCTTCGACGACTCGAACCCGAGCCTCTCGCGGCGTCGCCGGAGGTCCTGCAGCATCTTCTGGGCGAAGTCCGAGCCAAGATCAGGCACCTTGGCCATTCTCAGCCGAGGAAGAGATGCTCTCTACCCCCTGCACCATGAAACCGGTCAGCTAGTTTGGTGTCTGAAAAAAATTCAGTGCAGTGTTCTTTTCCTCAAGTTGGTGTTTGTACGTGTTTATTTTTTTTTCCCTTTTTTTTGCTTCAATGAGCCCTTTAGGGAGGTGAGGTGTCTCATCTAGGGAGCAACCATGTCAATCTCTGCACTAGATGTTTTCAGATGAGTGGAAACATTGCCTTGGAAGTACACAAATCTGCGACCTGTTTGCATCTCCAGTTCACTCCATTCCAAGCAAAGCAAATAAGACATGGTATTTGCATTTGGAATCATCTCTGAGGCTTGTAGCTTTTGATTAGGTGCTAGTGGAGGTGGTTTCTTTTGACTATGATGGTGGCCTGTCCATTGTGGATTTGTGGGAAACGTAATGGAAATTTGGTGTGACTTTGTGGTGGCAAGTATAGGTCATGATTTTTCTTGAAAAAACATCATCTTTCTTTAAAATATATACTATTGTCAGTTAAGAGAGGAGAGGGTAAATTAAGTTGTAAGTAAATAAATATTTATAGTAGTGTAAAAGCTTGGAAAGATGCTTAGGTTTTGCATGGCACAAGCCGCACAACGTTTTTTTCTTGAGGTTTTGGTCTTGGTTTCTATTAGCATGACCAACAGCAATTACACATTTACACTGTTAGGGCAAGATTAGTAGGTTGGCTCAACCCTCGGCCAGGCCCAGCTGGTAGACTGGTCAACGGCGGAACTAGAAAAAATTTGATAAGGTGCACATTTCACACGTACAATTCTATATTCTTGTGTAATAATTTAGTATCATCATAAATCCAATATATATATTTGAAATTTGCTAAAAGTATAATACAAAAGTTCTAAGGTATTAAAAATTCCAAATCACCAAAATCAAAACTAATTCAATCAACAATTTAGCCTATTGAAGAGGTGAAATTTTGGCGGCACCCCACCTGGTTCCGCCTATGGGACTGGTGCAACGTGCGGGGCCAACCTTCCTCCCGAGCCAGGCTCCACCAATGTAAGATATCCATTTAGAGGTGTTTGGATTAGAGGTATTTTATTGAAATATTTTAGAACCTAGTTTAAATTTGAACTAAATCCTAAAACCTCCTAAAGAATTACCACTCAACCAAATAGGACCTTAGGCCTGGTTGATGAGGAGCGCAGGAATCGGGCATCGCTGTGGAACCAAGCCCGATGGATCCAGGCGAATAACCATGTGGTGGGATGTGGCGATTGTGTGATGTGTTTAGAATATGTATAATAGTAAAGATTGCGGTTATGTATATACTTTTTTATATCATTGACAAATAAAATTAAAGATGATTTTTATAATAGGTGGTATTTTAAAGCTGTCTATATGAGATTCTATAATCTTCTAATCATGACACGAAAAAAATATTTATTATAGATAATAACTTATATAATAGTGTTTTATACTATTCATTTTTCACGAAAAGATGATATAATCTCTCTCCTCTCTTATTATGTTTGCATAAATCTTATACAACAAAACATATAGCCACTATTGTTCTTACACTTAGGTTACCCCTCCCATTCTCATGCGCCTCCACTTGTTCACACTCCCCACTCTAGAACTCCACTCACCTCCCTACTCACTCCTACTGTCCTACACAACACCACCAGCACTTCTCCCATCTCCATCACTGGCGCGGTGGCGCCTTCGAGCTCATCTCCTCCTTGTTTTTGACTCTGGCTCGTTGGACGGTGGTATGACGGGCTCTCCTAGGTGCGACCTGCTCGTCCGACCTCGCCTACAAGGCTACAACTGGTAGATCTGGGACATTCGTTCCTTTTTTGTCCCCTATAACTCTCGCGATCTCTCCCTCCCTGCATCTTTGATCTTTTGGTAATTTAGTTTGTGGTTGCTCTTCGGTTTGCCTTACATCTTTGATGCTTAGATCTGTTTGTTTGATGCTTACATCTTTGATGCTTAGATCGGTTTGCTCTTCGGTTTGTTTGTCTTACGGTAGCCATTAATCTCTGAGCTTTGCTTGTGCTAGTATCGTTACAGTGATACTTGTGCTTGTTAAACTTTGATATCCCTTCTTATGTACAGTAGTCTCTGAATCGGATAAGAGTTTTGTGACATAAGTATGCACGGTTTATATAATCTATTGTTAAAGAATAAACTATCATCTAATCCTCTTGTACACCTTTTACTTTAGATAAATGGGCTCGTGGCATCTTGATTGCTTGAGTTCTCTATAACCATCTTTTAAGTTTATATAGCCTCTTCTCCCCATCTTGTAATTTTCCTCCTGTAATTTTTCCTAGTAACTGCTCTGGTGCATTATCCTGCACTTTGTACTTCTCTATTTACTTCTATCTAATTTAATCACAGCCCTGCCGTCTTTCAAAAAGTTTATATAGCCTCTCTAATTTTTCTTCTTTAAAACAAATAGAAATTCTACTCCTACAAGTATTATGAATCCTACTCCTATTAGAATTCATTAGCACACATTTCTAAATTCTAAAAGGCTTGGATATGAGTCATCATATTTAACCGTACTTATATGTGGAACTTTTATTTGCGGTTGTGATTAATCTTATGATAGATCCATGATGTTGAACTTGATGATGTGGCATAAAATTTCTAAGCATAGATCCATTATGTCTATTATGATTGCACTGCCATAGGAGGCACATCCTTATGATGTAGCAGCTGTGTTTTTTTTGGTAGCTGAGTATGATACTTTGCAATAATATAGTACAACCACCATCACCATTTGTCATTTTTGTGTGTTGTCAAACTAACCCGTGCGCATTGCATTGGAAATAGAGATGGATTTTGCGACTGCTTGACGCTGTCTGGCTGTGAGAGCTGTTGCCTTCATAGCTACCATTGTTGCCTACATGTTTGTGTCATAGAAACACTGTCTGCATGCTGCTAGCCGTGTGACCTATGGCCCCATGCTACAAAGGGACATAGATAGGCAGGCTATCCTGCGTTTTATCTATGAATCTGACAATGTCCAGTGTGATTAATCTAACCTTAGGAGATCTGTTGAAACCATAAGTCGTTACTTCCAAGAGTTCCTTTACGTTGTTGGCGAATTAAGAAATGAGATGATGATACAAACTCCCTCCAATGACGTGCACCCTGAAGTCCTTAACAGCCGAAGATGGTACCCATACTTCAAGGTTAGTACACACCAACCAAGTATAGCACTAATCCCCCAAACATGATAAAAATTGCTTTGTTAATCACTTGTTTCTTGTGGTCCAGGACTGCATAGGGGCCATTGATGGTGCTCATGTTGAACCTAGAGTACCCAAGTCAATGCAAGGGGCATTTAGGGGTAGGAAGGGCACTACCACACAAAATGTACTAGCTGCTGTTGACTTCTGAAACATGATATCCTTTTTATCGTCTCTGGGAATGCATGGCTTTGTGGTGTATTGCAGACGGCAACCCGGTGTCCATGGAAATTGGCAGGCTTGCCATGTTGAGGTGAATGCATGGCTTTAGCAATGCTTGTTACAAACGCTACCGAAGTGAAGATGAGGCGGTAGCCGCTTTGGATGCATACTGTCGCTCATCGCATGGGGAAATTGCAAGCCACCAAAGGCCCAGTACTCTGGTGTAAATACTAGCAAACCGAAGCCTGCATGGTTCACTGGATGGAAATATGTTAATTATCGTAGTTCAATTTATCATCATTGCATCTCTAATGTACAAAGGTATCTTCGTAGTTGGATGCATTGCATCATATCATTTCTCCATATACTATATGCACAGCAGCACAGTTCTGAATGATCATCAGTATAAATAATAGCTACAAAACAAGAAGAAGAAATGGTAGGTTAAGCATTCAAGTTTTATAAGCAGGGCAGACCATGATTACTAACTTGAATTAGCGATTACAGATCTAGAAAAAAATAGTCTGACACAACTACATAAGAACTATTGCTGAAGACAAACCTAAAAGTGATGACACCTAATCGATTCTATGTACAAGATGTCATGACTTCCAACAATTTTTAAGTGTAACATAACCCTCTAACCACACTACATTTGTTGGTCACAGATTAAGATCCAATACATTAAATTCCAGACCGAACCATTTCGCACTCACAGTAACCACAAGTACCTCGACTCTTATTTTGCTGTGCAAGACTCACATTTACATCTAGGGGGCAAAATTGGTCGGCATTGCAAACAAGAAAGCATCAGATACCCAGAGTGACTGCAGAAGGGAAGAACAAAAGGCCTCACTCATCTAGTATCACTAGCATGTACAGGAAATATAGACTGTAAGTTCCCTACAGGAACAATATAAATACACATCTGCATTCATGGGATGATATGGCCATCACGGTAGTCGCCGCCTGAAGTTCCTACTGATGCTTTGGTATGTCCGAACCAGCAAGCCAACACCCAATCCGACACCCACGCAAATGCAAGGCCAGTCCCGACTCCAACTCGCACACCAGCATTAAACCATGAAAGCTTTACCATCCTCGCCCTCTAGGAAGTCCTGCCTTGTGTACAAGCAGTCGTAGTCAGCATCCACATCTGTCTCAGATTTGGAATCCTGGAATTCTGATACCTGAAATGAGTAGTAGGAAAGTTAGATACTATTATATACCTGTAATAGCAAACCAAATTGGAAGTTTGGAACATAAATCATAAATCAACATCAAAGTAGGCACGGATAAAGTAAAAGGCAGACATAAATCACAATTCACAATAAGGTGAGTAGACAGGTAATGTAAAGGGCAGACATAAGTCAATAGCAGAGTTGAGCATGTAACCAAATGAAAATTTAACCTATGACAGCACCAGGAAAACAACCACATAAGCATAAGAAATATGGGCATCAATCCTAGTCAACCAATAATTCTTAGCGAAGAACATTAGCAGTTCATTCTTACAGTCTTACTACATTCTCTGGACAAAGGCTGAGGTTTTGCCTGATGTACAATCACCAATTTAGTTGGAAGTCAAGCATCTTGCAATTGACACGTGTCCTTTGGAGCATCAATGTCCTCAATCTAATATTCTAATCGCTAATCTAAGAATGCCAAAGTAGTCCAAGGGATCAAAATGTGAACCTCATATTATATGCAGGATCAATTTGGCTTGAGAAATATGATATGTCTTGGCCCATAACCAAGGAAAATGAAAAATTTATGTACTGGATTGTATATCCAGGACTATACTGAATGTCTTCTCCATGCTGGCATAATACCAAATGATACAACTACTGCCAAGAGCTACCAAACTTGACAACCTCTATCATATGTATGTACTGTGATCCTGACTTGTAATAGACAACAGTAGCATCTTTACAAATTGCAGATAATATTTCATTGTTAAAAATTTGAATGGGTGTATTTGTTGATACTTTGAGCACTGGAAATTCTCATAGGTCACATCAACGTACAATATCAATCGGCTACCTAGGTGCCTAGTTCTAATGGACGTATTCTATCAGCTCGACAGAGAGAAAAAAATTGAAATGTGCACCTGTGAATGTTCAGTTGCTTCTACAGTTCATTTTATTCCGTGGGCATGCACACCAACAATTAGATGTACATTAATACGCCCAAAGAAAAAAAATAGATGCACCTGTCTGTTCATATATGCACCAAAACAAAATATTTCATTATGAGATAGATATTGAGCTTACGCAACAACTGTTATCAGGTCCTTTATTGCCTCCAGACGTCCTTGTAAAAGAGAACCAAGCAACAGGCCAACAACAACATTAAAAAAAAAGCACTTTTTGTAGGAACCATGCTATCAATATAAGGACTTCCTTTCAACTACTACGAGTCATAATAATTTCATGTAAGCTATGGGCTCCAACATGAGAAATGATGCAAATACATTGATGTTAGTTTTAAAAGAACCATCATAAGAACACATACATACATAGGTAAAATAGGAGTTCATCTATGTTTTTGAAGTTGAAATTTAATTGTGCATTTGCAGGAATATTTCTTTAGTTGTATGCAGTTTGAACATGGCTAAATTGGCTAGATAAAAGAGAAATTAACTGCAAACAGGTCACATTTTCATTTGTCATTCACTATAGTGTGCGTGCCATAGTCGCCTCACTGCTGTGATAGGGAAAAAGCCGCTTAAACCCAAAATAGTTCAGCACTCCCACAATATCTTTTAAGCACAAAAGTCCATGCAGAGTAAGGTTAAAGGGACAAATGTGGGATCAAAAGTTGAATAAGAACTTTTGAGAACTGTCACTGTACAGATGAGAAGTACCTTCAAAGAGTCCTCATGTGACCCTTCTTTCTGTTGTTCTGCTTCATTCTCACGGATTGGACTCAAGTTTTAGGGTCTATTTGGTTTGAAGCTAACTTTGTCATTTCTAAGATTAGGCGGGCTACAGATTCTTAAACGAGTGTTTAGTTCATTATCACATCTGTTTGTGGTTTGCCACAATTTGTTAGCCCCGTGTCTCCGCGTCACAAACTCAATTTTTTGCCAAACTTTGCTAAATTTGTGACGCTGAATTTTATTACCATAAAAAAATTGGCAATCTAAACTTACCTAAGGTTAATTATGATAAAATTGGTTTCAAACCAAATAGACCCTTAGTTTCATTTGGTACTTCTTCCGCGATATAAATTACCCTCTTTGTTAATAGGTCTGCCGTAGAAAGCGCCAGCAACATAAACCTCGATCACAGGATGTACAGACTCCGAGCCTGTGGAAAGCTTCCCCTTCAAGAAACCGCGGGTAGCATGATGACCTTCCTGACAGCCTCAAATGCCACCCCGTCACCCATCTTCCAATATAAAATCAACAGGAGTCCTTGTTGCAATGACAAAGATGTGATTGTGAACATGTACATTACACAACCAGAAACTCTTTCTATGGCCTGTAGAACATATCCAATTCCAGTACCTGCAAAAAGAAAATTTAGGTTAGTACAAACGTTAGTACAAGATATGTCAACAAAAGAGTCTTTTATTTTTATTCCTAAGAATGTTGTAGAGTATCAAATTAAAATATTTGTAGATCTTTCTGTAACCTAGATAGTTTCCTAGAAGTATCTAGATACTTTGTTTCTCGTAAGGAATTTAACGGTGCTAATTGTCATGAATCTAATTAATGTCACAAGAATTTATTTACTCCCTTCCGTCCAAAATAAATATCATTTGATGAAGTTTGATTTAATTTGCGAATACTTATATTTTACCTTTTTGAAGCAATATTTTTCACCAAATATTTATGTGTTCATTGTTTATTTTAGTTAGTGTCATAGATAGATCTAAATCATTATTAGAGGCAACATATGTTGAAAACTTTAAGTTTTTGCTACTTTCTTGTATACAAATGTGAAAACTAAAGTACCATTTCAAGGTGTAGGTATGTACAATTTGTCATTTTTCATATATAGAGAAGAAAAGGAGAGAAGAGTGTTAGTGTAAATTTTTATTTAAGAAAGAATGCGCTCTACGTTTAAGTTATATTATTTTTGAAATGTGACTTTTACTATTAGTTTTTATAAGACAATATAAGTGTAGCTTTCTAAGAAATAATATAATAAATTATTTTTAACAAACCTTCACCCATAAATTTCTATATACGCCACCATAACTAGACAAACAAAAAACGATCAATTCTTTTAGCAAACAAAGCGCAAGAAAGAAATTCACAAATATCTAATCGAATCCCTAACCCAAATTAGTCTGGTGTAAGTCGAAAAAATAGGTAAAGGTAAATCCATCCAATATTAACAAATGGAATTGAAACAAACTCTCTCGGGAAATCCCAATCTCATCGAATTTCCTCACCAATTCTTCTTCAAAGTAAAGCGAAAAAAAAGGAAGAATCCTTTCACCCACTTCAGAGAAGTTGGCGGCTGTGGCATGCACAGATCCTCTCTGACAAATATCGAAGAACCAAAAATCGACGTCACAAAAAAAATTTGGAGCTTTTTTTATTTGTTTTCTTCTCTGATGTGGTGGTAGAGGGATAGATGTATAATAATGAATCATGTTGCCTTCTTATGCACTGTCTACTTCCTCCTGCAACATTGGTTTGTTACTTCTCTTTTCGGTAAACCAATAAAACTATCGTGCCTCCCACATTGGAGTACACGCTCAGCTAGCAGGTCAGAGATGGCGAAGCTACAGAAGCGGTGACGACTGACGAAGCAGTGGTACAGTATATCGTTATGTGGACGCCTAGGATGGAGATGAGCAGTTCAGGTTAGAAGTAGAGATGGGCTATGCACATTTGTAATTACCTTTGATCAAATTTTCTCATAAACTGTAATCCTACCACATCAGTTAGCAAAAATGCATCTAATCGTTGCTCTGACTCTCAATTACATGCCCTAATTAGTACAACAAATTGTTATGCATTTCTTTCATGTTAGTAGCAAACACGCATGCTACCATGCACAATAAAGATACGTGCAAACTGCAGAGTTGTCATCTCGCAGAATTTGATGCAACATTTCCATCATATAAACAAGAGTGGTCACCGTAGTAGTGGAAAAGAAAATGAGAGCCCCCCCTCTGTTCCCCACGCCGACGGTCGCTCCGACCTCGACGGCCACCGCCGGGTTCACCCCTGCTCCCCGGCTTCTCCGCTTCAGCCCGTAGCCTCCTTTTCAGCCTTCGAAGACCCTACCTCTCCAGATCTGCCTCCAAAAGAGTCCCAATCGCAGCTCTCCTGGAGTAGCTCCGGCGGCAGGCTTGCAAGATTAGACTGGGGATCCCCGGGAGACTCCGACGGGCTGGATTCCCCAGACCCTGCCTCTCCAGAGCTTGCTCCCGTTGCAGGCCGTGTGCTGCGTTCTTCGCCTTGTGCGCGGCTCATCCTTCCCCCTGTCGTGTTGGAAGGAAGTGTTGTTAGAACCTTGCCGGAGAGACAACGCACACGTTGCCGGCGAGATTACAGCCAACACAACACAAGAAACTCACGTTTCTACTGCTCACTCTGATGTTTTGGTGCTTCCAATTGGATGCATTTTCTTGTGTCTATTGCCTTGCTTAAATAGAACATTACATGGAAAGGAAATTACATGGAAAGGAAATTACATCCCTACAAATCTGCTAGAATCAATCACGCATAGCCTAATATTAGTAACTTACCAAACTAAGGAAAATACTAAACTTAGCACCCAAGGTTTACTTTCAACACTCCTCCTAAGCCTTGTGGTGCGTGCTCGATATCAATTAGGCCAATTTTAGAGCGAAGTTCATGAAACTTAGTCTTGCCGAAGCGGCCGTTAGAATGTCGCCTAGCTATTCCTCGCTCCTGATGAACTTGACATTGATCAGACCATCATCTGCAGACTCCCGGACAAAATGATACTTCACTTGAATGTGCTTACTTTGTCCATGGAGTACTGGGTTCTTGATCAAAGCAATGGCGGACTGGTTGTCCACTCTCAGCACTGGTGCTCTCGGTGCTGATCCCTGCACCTCTCCCAGCACTCGAGCCAGCCACAATGCCTGACAAGTAGCATTTGCAGCCGCTATGTATTCTGCCTCGCAGCTTGACTGCGCCACAACCTTCTGCTTCATGGATTGCCAGGTGATTGGGCTGCTGCCGAGGAAGAAAATCACCCCTGTCGTGCTTTTCCTAGCATCGACGTCGCCAGCAAAGTCGCTATCACTGTACCCCGTCAGGTGGGTCTCCTTCTCCTTCCTGCCGAACCAAAGTCCCCAATTCTGGGTTCCCGCCACATAGCGCAAGATATGTTTCACCGCGGCGAAGTGGTCCTCGCGCGGATCTTCCAGAAACCGGCTGACATACCCAACAAATGAAAGCTATATCGGGCGAGTGTTAACCAAGTACCTCAAGCTTCCGGCGATGCTTCTATCGTCGTTGCGTCCCTTTGGCGACTCCGTCTTGAGCTTGCTCGACGAGCGTGCCTCCATGGGTACTTGACATGAATTGCACCCGCCATGCCGCTCCTCTCGAATCTTGCGGCATAGGCACCTTGGTGGCGAGACCCCCTCGCTCTGCTTTACCTCAATGCCGAGGTAGTAGTGAAGTTGGCGAGGTCGCTCATCTTGAATGCGGCCGCCATCTCCTTCTTGAATTCCTTGATGTCGTCGGAGCTCGAGCGGTGATCACAAGGTCGTCGACATAGACCCGACCACTAAGCGGCGTCGCCTTTCCGCTTTGATGTAGATGGCGTGCTCGATGGGCTCCTCCGAAACCGGCGACAACGGCGTGTCGTCCAACCAGCGTTCGGGCACGTGGTGCTTGGTGCGAGCCGTCTGATGCCTTCGCGGTTTGAGCACCTTGTGCTCCTTGCGATGATGCGAAACCAAGCTGGGTGCTCGGCGTGAACCTCCTCCTGCAGTCGCCGTTTAAAACGCCGATTTGGCGTCCATGTGGTGCACTTCCCACCCTCGTATGCGCGAGCGATGAGCGGCGCCGAGTCGGCCGAGCCACCGGCGCGAACACCTCGTCGTAGTCGATGCCGTGCCGCATTGTCGTATCCCTTCACCACGGCGTGCCTTGTGCTTCGACACCGCCCGTGCTCGTCCCTCTTCACCTTGTACACCCATTTCACCCGATCGCCTTGCGGTGGGTGGAAGGTCGGCGAGCACCGCGTGCCGTTCTCCTCGATGGACTCCATCTCTCCATCATCGCCTTCCTCCGGTGGGGCTGCGTTACGCCTCGGCGAATGAGGCGAGCTCGTCGGCGCTTCGTGTTCGGCTCCTCGATCACGAGCGCGGTGCGAACCCGCGCGGTGGTGGCCCGATTATGTCGTTGATCTTTGCGGGCCGGAGGCGCGTCGTCGTCGTGGTCGCATCTAGGTTCGCGTCGTCGATCTCGGCGTCTGGTTATAACGTCGTCGGCCCGACCGAGGCGATGTTCGGCTTGCCTCGCCATGTCGACCGCCGGTCTTTGCACAGGTTGTGGTCGCGTACTCGATTGTGAAGATGTCGTCGCCACCGTTTGGCTCGCCGATGTCATTCTTTGCTGTCCCGATCCCAGCTGGCGTTCTCGTCGAACACCACGTCGCGTGTCACATGGAGCGGCCGTGATGGGGTCGAGCGCGTGCGCGCCTTGGAGCGCTTCGTAGCCGATGAAGACCATCTTGCGCCACGATCCTCGAGCTTCTTGAGATGCGGCGATGTGTTCGTACATACATGATGCACCGAAGGTCTTGAGGTGGTGCGGCGGCTTCTTGCCGTGCCATGCCTCGAATGGCGTCATGCCATCCACGCTCTTCGTCGGGCACCGGTTCAACACATACGGCCGTGCTTACCGCTTCACCCCGAGCCGGTAGGGCAATCCTTTCGCCTTGAGCATACTTCTCATTGTCGCCACCACCGTGCCATTTCGGCCGCTCGGCACGCGCGTTCATTGCGGGCTATATGGCGCGGTGTCTTTGCGCGAGACCCCTTCGGATCGCGGTATTCCGCGAACTTCGGCGGCGGTGAATTCGCGCCGCGGTCGTCTTGAGCGCCTTGACTTGAGTCCCGACTTCGCCCTCGGTAGCGAGCACAGATTTCTTTAATGGCGCAGCGGCACGATCCTTGGGCGGGATCGCGGCTACCCCATGTATCTGCTGAAATCGTCCACGAGAGCAAGAAAAACTTGTTACCTCTCGGTGTCGCCGGCGCAATTGGACCGCACAGTCGCGTGCACCGGCTCGAGGCACTTCTGCGCTCGGAACTCCGCTGAGCCGGGAGCGAGTGCGGCGTTGCTTGCCGACTGGCATGCCTCGCCACGGTGCTCAAGTTGCCCGGCGGCGAGCCGCGCACCGCTCCTCGAGCTAGCTTCGGCGCCGCTATGTTGGCGTGCCCGAACCGCTCGTGCGGCGCCATGCCACCTCATCGCCTCATTGCGCACCGCCAAGCATCTTGTCTCCGCAATTTTGGCGTGGGCGTGTACAACGGTTGGTGCCGAGTCACCTCGCCAATAGCCTCCGTCGGGCTCTCGGATCTTCATCACCCCAGCTTCAATGTTGATTTTGTAATCCCCTTCGCCGAGCTGTCCATGGCCGACTATGTTCGTCGTCGATCGGGGATGAAGTAGACTCGAGAGAACGGCCGGAGCTCGCCATTCTTGCGAGCGAAGGTGGCGGTGCCGCGCCCGCCGATCCGTGCTACGGTCGTCGCCGAACCGGACGGTGCCGAGTACCGCCGTGTCCATCCCCCGAAGCGGCCACGATCCGGACATATGGTTTGTGGCGCGGTGTCGGGACCAGTTCCGCCTCCGGTCCTTCTCTTCTCGAGTTGGCGAACACATACGCTCCCGGATCTCGATCGGGTGCTCGGCGCCGCTGCGCCTCGGGGTCGCCATGCTTGAGCTCCTTGTCTGCCACACCAAAGTGTTCTGCGAAAAAGCACTGTCGATGGTGAGTTCACGGATCCCGTCCGGTGAGGTGCGGCGGATTTCGTTGGAGGCGGGAATGGGCGGCGACTGCGGCGAAGTGAGGCTTCCTCCTCCTCTTGAGCGGTGTGGGCTTGCTCCGCTTGGGCGAGATCGGCATTCACGGGCCCGATGGCCCATCTTCCCCAGCGCCGGCACTCGTCGCCGGTGGGCTTATTTGGTCGGCGGCCCACCGGTGACATGTTTGCAGCGCGCCGCGTCCTCTTCGTCCTCCTCCCGACGTCTGCTCGCCTCGTCCACCACTTGCGCGCGCCGCCGAGTGGTTCTCCACTCGCGCTTCTTCCGACGCGCGCGTCCTCCTCCTCCGTGAGTCTGACCTTCCCTCGTCTTTGTAGCGATGCGGCGCTTCTTGACGCCTCCTCCGCTTCCTTCAACCGCCCGTCGGATCGGCGACCGTCATGGTCGACACATCCAACAAGGTCTTGATCGCAATTGCGATGCTGCACAAACGGATGGCGAGGCTTGAAGTATCTTGGCGGCGATTTCGGCATCCTTGACCTCCTCACCCAAGGTGGCAAGATGTGCGCCATATTGTTCGATCGGGCGCGAAGTCCTCGGCGGTCTCGCCGTCTTGAGCGTGGCAAGGTCGAATTTCGGCGCGGTATTGCGCCGTCGACTTCTTCACGCGATCATCCCGACCCTTAGGGTCGCGATCGTGTCGAGCCTCCTTTGCGTTTCCATCTGGCGATGGTCGGCACCATCTCGGTGGCACCGCTCGCATAGGCGTCGGCGCCCGACATCTCCTCCACGAGTATCGGTGCGCCGTCCCTGATGAGCGTTCGAGAGCCACGGCCTCAATTTCACCTTCATCGAGTGCCCGGTCGGAGTAGTTGGTCTTGGTGAGGACGGGTAGCTACTCCGGTGCCCACCTCACGAATCACCGCTGGACCACCACTCCATCTTTGGAGGTGCTTGTCTTCGACATCTTGAGGCCCTAGCCGCAGCGCGCTCGATACCAAATGTTAGAACCTTGCGGAGAGACAACGCTGCGTTGCGGCGAGATTACAACCAACACAACACAAGAAACTCACGTTTCTCTGCTCACTCGATGTTTTGGTGCTTCCAATTGGATGCATTTTCTTGTGTCTATTGCCTTGCTTAAATAGAACATTACATGGAAAGGAAATTACATGGAAAGGAAATTACATCCCTACAAATCTGCTAGAATCAATCACGCATAGCCTAATATTAGTAACTTACCAAACTAAGGAAAATACTAAACTTAGCACCCAAGGTTTACTTTCAACAAGTGTAGACTCTGTGCGGTCGGATCAGCAGGACAGTCCTTCAAGCCTCTCCCGTGCTCCGGTCTTGCTGCTTCGATCTTTACCACCGCCTCTTAAAGTAGCTTTTAATCCGGAACTACCCCAGAACTCTACCCCCGTTTCTCAGAAGGGGGCGGCTGATAGATCTGCGGCGCCCTGTGTCCGGCCATCACCAAATCTGCCCAAAAGATTTGCCAAGACTGTGCCTCCTGCTGTGGTTAAATTCGCAGCATCAACTACTTTGGAACCTGAGCAGCCTACAGCAACTGCTGACCAACCGGCATGGGAGACAGTGAAACCTAAGCACTGGTGGAGAAGGAGATTAAGTGAGTCCAACGGCCCGCTTTCAATTCGCCATTACCGCTCCTCACCGGCCGGCAATGTCGTTTCCAGAAGCCGCCTGCCGTATAAATTGACCCGGGTAGCAGCTCTCAGAGGGAAGTGCTTCCGCTGTTTAGCCTCTGACCACAAAGTTCAGAGCTGCAGAGACCCCCTCAAGTGCTTCGCCTGCAGGCGAAGTGCCCACCGGGCTCGTGAGTGTCCTCGCCGCGCCTTTCCCCCTGCGCATCGCCCGGTGCGTCCATGGCAACCTCGCGCGCCCAATGAGCCGGCGTGGCGTGCCCTCTGCACATTCACGGCCACTCAGGCCATGGTGGATGAGGCGGCCAATCTCAGCCAGCACGCCGTTCTCCTCAAGGTCACCGGAGAAGGTCCTTAGCCAACGCGGCAAGCACGTACAAAGCGGCCAAGGCGATCGAATCCAACGTCGCGATCCCTTGGGTCGACATGTGTGTCACGCGCCATAACCGGAGGATTTCATGGCGTGGTTTGACTACCCGCCAGTGAATCGGCGGTCCGAGCCAAGCACATCAGTATGGTGGTTGTGCCTATGTGAAAGGACAGGGGATGTCGCCTAGAGGGGGGGTGAATAGGCGAATTAAAATATTTAAAACTAAATGCGAGAGGAATAAAAATTTGCGACTAAATAAAATCTCCGAGGGTCTAAGTCCGGAGTGTCAGGATTTTTATCCGGATACTCAAATATCCGATTGTCCGGGTTGAGTCCGGATACTCGGATTGGATTCGAGGACTCGGTGGAGTGTCGGGACTTATCTCCGGATACTCGAAATGTCCGGACTATCCGGGTTGAAGTCGGATACTCGGTTTAAGACCTCGAAATGATATTTTAAATCCTGCAATTTTCAACAATCTACTTGAATACAAAAGATCTAAATGCTATCGGTACATGGGGATGATGAATATCTAGAGCCAAACACAACAATAGAGTAGATCGGGCAATTTCAAGATTCAAAATCAAATACTAAAGCATGAGTAAGAAGCAAACTTGGAGACGATGATTTTTCACCCGAAGTTCGGATCCTTGAGGGGATCCTACGTCTCCGTTGAGGCGGCTCGGTCACACTTGAGTCGGAGTCTCTTTCAACCATCTTCCTCCCGGTGTTGCACAAATGCACTCGCCGTTCTTCACTCCTTTTATTCCTTTCCTTACGGAGGCGGAACCGACCTTCACAAACTTCCCACGGCCAACCACACAAAGCTCCGGTGGCTCGTAGGCAACCTCCTAGCCGTCTAGGAGTCCTCAACCTCCAAGAGTAACAAATGCTCACGAAGAACAAGCTTGGAGATGAAATCAAGTGCTCAATCAACTCAAGTCTCACTCAACCTAGCACCTCACTCCTCAAACTCTTCCCAACCCTTCTCACCAAGGGATCACTTAGATCTACGGGTAAGGAGGTGTTTTGGGAGCTCAAGAACAAGGGTATAGCACCTCTAATCTCTGAGGTAAAAGCCTCTTTTGAAGTGGGAAGAAGGGGCATTATATAGAGTCCCAAGAAAACTAGCCGTTGGAGACAGTGGGCACAACCGGAGACTTGGAAAAAACCCGGATACTCGGATTGGTGAGAGCAGCCACGAGGGTGTCAACCGGAATGTCGGATTGAATATCCGGATACTCCGGATTACCTTGGCGGCCAAGCCAACGAGCATAACTTTTCACTCTGGACTCGATTTGAGTGATTTTGGACTCTATCAAAAGCTAAGAACGAGGGCTACACAACTAACAAGGTCTCACTAACCAAAACTCAAAGGATAAATACAGATTTCACAAAGAAATCAAGAGAGACCTACAACCCTCACTTTTCGGCACTACTAACACCACTCTCTTTCTAAGATTCACAAGGATGGATCACTTGAGCACTTGACACATCTAAAAGTCATTCGACATCGCATCCCTCTTAATAGTACGGCAATCCTTAGACTCAAAATAAATCAAAGATAATATAAGTCTAGAAATAGTCACTTGCCGTCTTCTTTCTTGATGTCGATGCATGAAGACCTTCACCATATAATTGATGACATCTTCGCCTTGTCCAACTCGACTCGATTCACCTCATGAGACTCTCGTCCTATCAACCTTGACTTGATCATCCTCTCTGACGATCTCCACGCCAAGTCGCTCTTGACTTAGTCCTCAACTCTTGGTGACACCGCCGTCTTGTTGACCTCAGCTTAATGATCATCCTCCAAGATACCTTGGTCATCATACACAGACGGGACCTAATTCTTTCCAAACTACTCATGAAAGACATTAGTCCCAAAAGCTCAATAGATATGAACAAGTTGATGTTTGTGAGCAGTTGATTACTACAAGTGTTTCATATAAAGAAGCACAACACAAAATGGAAACACTTGACATAAGAAATGTTCTCTACTAAGTACATCATGATGAATATGTAATTGATCTATATGCACCAGAGAGATAATTGCCAATATGATGAATCAATTAAATCATGGCAAGGATCACAGACTTTACTTAAATGAAGCACATGATAGAATATACACGAATTGTACATGTGCAAATAACATTTAGATAAGAGTAAATATGTGATCCAACACTAGATAAACTTCACTAAGAGAATTGCATGAGAATATATACAAATAAAACATGCATGCACCAAGTCAATCTATAGCAATATGAAGTTTAACTCTAGTTAATACATGCATACCATAATAAACTCAAATGAATATATATGCACAAATAAATATGACATGAACCAATGTGCATATATAAAATCAACATGCTACTTGGAGTTCACTATGCATTTGCACGAAAGGAATGCAATAACAAATATAGAATAGATACCAAAATTGCATACCTTATCTTTGCTTAACCTTCCTATTTGATTTTCCTCTAAAAGATGAGAGTGATACTCAACTAGGCAATAACATGTTAGTCTCATAGCAATATAATCATATTAGAGGTTTGTCATTTGCTAAGCACTAAGTTAAGCATTTACTTAATTGCATAGATTGTCATTATGAGTGTTTGTCATTAATCACCAAAATAACATAAGTGTCTAGATGCACTTTCACTATGAAATAATGCCATGGGTCCCTGACAGTGTTGCAGCCAACGCCAAGCTCTTCGTCCGAGCGCGCATTGGCCTTGAGGGGCTGCCTCTCAGCGCTGGAACTCGGTCTTTGCGGCGGGCGCTAAGGGCTGAGTCTTGATTCGGCCGGATTGATCGCGATCGCGCCTCCGTCAAGCCACCAATATCTTTTGGGCATGGGTGCAGGTTCCCGGCTACGGATGTCATACCCAAAAGCATCTCCGTCTCGGTCTTCCCTGAGGGCCGCAGTGGGAGAGCACCGCGTGCGTGGCATGGTGCTCCGAATGATTCTCCACCACGCTCAGAACCGCCTCTCGGGTCCTTGCACGACGTCCTTGTCCACCTGGACGTCGCTGAAGACTTCTCGCCGCATCTTCGCTGCGAAGGGCAAGACTGGCCAGTGGCTCGCTCCTTCGATTGGACGCTTGGCGTCGTTGATGGGTGCCCGCCGCCGTGACCTACTCGACGGTCCAACGTCCGCTGCCGTTTGGGGGATCGCCGCGGGCAGGATCGCCCAGACGATGATGATGACTGGGACGACCTTGATCGCCGACCGCAAGATCGTCGTGAGCACCACCAGAGCCAACCGTGGGCGGGCCGGTCTTCTAGCCACCACCGCTCTCGGCGGGCCTCGCCTCGCCGTGGCCAGGCCGGTCGCCGGACTCGCTCACCTCGTCGCCACGACAACGCCTTGGCTACTGAAGGCCAGCCACGGGATGTCATTCACGGCCGAACCAGTACCTCGCCGGCTTATGACAGGGGACGTCCGGCCTGGAGACATCGCACCCGGTCCTCCGAGCGTCTGCGTCCTGCTTTTACGCATGCGGCCACGCGGGAGGGCGGGTCACGAGCGACCAGCTCGCTGCTCAGCCAGCCGACTGTCTTAGTCAGGCCACGACCGTGCTCTCTTGTGCGTCGCATATCGCCGGCAGAGGACCCCGCTCCAATGGACATTGCCTCATCTGCACAAATGAACAGCCATGACGGTCCGTTGCCAGCCTGCGATGACGGACCTGACATGTTGACGTTTCCCTTGAAAGAGCTCTTCGACCAACAAAGCACTTGGTGCGACCCGATGCTAGAAGAAGCGTTTACCACCAAAACCTCCCTACAGAATGGTGCTCAGCCCGGACGCACTAGTCTGGAAGGGAATCTTGCAACCTCGCTACTGCATTTCGACGGCACCCAAGACTGGCAACATCAGCCGCGTGACAGTGATTCATCCTTCCAGCTCAGGCAAAGCAATACCTGTTTGGTGCCTCTCTCAAGCGGCACCGTCGACCATCCTGACGCATTCCCCGTGCCTGCAGACATCTCTCAAACCCACAGTGGAAATGCCGCCGCCTGCCTCCAGCATTTCATGCAGGACGTCTTCATCGACCCTCCGCGGCCCGGCGCTTACGGCGTGATGCGCAAATTTGATCTGCCGAGCCAAGCCTCTAAAGCGCAGCGGAGTCTTTGGACCACGCCGCAGCCAACGACTCGCGATGAAGCCCAGGACACTGCCAACTGCAAAAATGGCGCAAGAGCTTCTTGCGCGACGCCTTGGTTTCTGCTCGCCAAGAGCAAAAAAGGTGACGTTCGAGGACTTGCAGAAGCTCAATGCCCTTTTTGATACACCACTCTCAAATGACACCATAGCAGCATTAAAGCACATCTGCCGTCTCGACGAGAAGAGCCTGCAGATCATGCAAGCGATTGGGCCTTTGCCGGGGGGGAACTGCATCAAGGCGACGCCAACACTTCAGACACTCGGCCCGCGTAAGCTTTGATCGCACTCCGTTGCCAGACTGTTGTTTCCTCTTTGAAATGTCTTTTGCTTTTGCTTCAGTAGTGATCTGCTTTGTTTACTCCTGCCAGCTGCGCCTGGCCAAGTGTCTTTTGCGGTCTACACAACCTTCAGTTAAGTTGTGTCGTATGCAAGTCCTTCATCTATGGAGCTTAAGTTGTCTGTCTTTTGTTTCCTTGCCCACCACCTACTGCATGCAGCAAGGGCAGCGATCATATGTCGCCAAGCATCTGTACAATGCAGTTGAAACCTTCCCTATCTCCTGCATGCGGTTCTCCTACTCTAAGCAGCCAAAAAATAGTTTTGATGAATGATTGCTGCATTTTAAGTTGGAATGTTCGCGGTCTTAACGCGCCCGTTAGATGCGCCACGGTAAACCAGACACTACGAAACTCTCGGCCTGCGATCGCATCCTTGCAAGAATCAAAGCTTCAGCTCATTGATCAAAGCATAATTCACCAGATTGGAGGGCAGCGTCTAGCCTCTGCATCCTTCTTGCCAGCACAGGTGATAGCATCTAGGCACCCCTCAAATTTATCTTTATATTATTTTGGTTTTGGTATTGATGACTAAGTTAGTAATATTCAAAACCTGAAGAAAGTGAGCTAGAACTTATGATGAAATAAGCTGGGACAACAAGATTAAGGTCTAGTTTATAATTTATGTCTTGGAAGGTGTTTATAGTTTGTAGCTTAAGTGTTTTGTCTTTGAATAGTTGTTTAAAAGAGGGACTTAGCACAAGGATATAGTTTGATAGGCAAAGGCAAAACCAGATCACTTGTAGCAAAAGACACTCAATCTATATCATTTTCAAACTATATTTTCCAGTCCAATCGGACCAAATCTTTACCTATCTATATTCTTCAGTTCGTTGCAAACCTTGGATTTATTCTTTGTCAAAACTTCCTTTGTACATCTGCTCTTCAGATTAGAATTTACTCGCTTTGATATCCACATATTCTTAAACAAACTTTTCGAGAAAAATATCTTAGTCGAAATGCACTTTTGTGTGACGGACCAAATATTTTGGTCAAGCATACATGCTATTCTCGCTTCTCGAGATCGGACCAAAGATGTCTTAGGTTTCCTATCCTCGTGGACCAAAAATTTGGTCAAGCATCCCTTCGGTATATAAGTTTTGGCCGGACTAAAATATTTGATGTTTCTTTTGATCGAAACCTAAAATAAGCTTTTTCTCCATCTTTAAAAGAAGCTTTTACTCAAGGAAACAAACAAAATATTTGTGCTTAATTAAGACCGTTGCTAGATTGAAAAGCCAGGATAATTTTTATCTATCATTGAAAAAGGTTCTTGGATCTTCTCTAAAGTCCATGCATTACGAACCAAAAATTTGGTCCGAAGTACATGTGTCTTCTCGCCAGAACCCTTCTTCTCTTAAGTCCATGCATTACGGACCAAAAATTTGGTCCGAAGTACATGTGTCTATATGCCTGGCAAATCTGTGGCTTTGTCCTTGTATGACGGACCAAAATTTTGGTCCGGCGTACATAGGTCTCTATGTCTAAGCAAAATCTCTTGAAAGTCATGTGTAACGGACCAAGCCTCTTAGTCAGATACTCATATATATCTCTCAGTTGTATGCCAGACCATCTTCTTGATCAACCCATGTACTGCGGACCAAAATATTTGGTCCGTCGTGAACTCGAAAATTTGGTCCGTCATACACATACCCAGTATCGCTAAGCACTGATACATAGTCCGTTGTACGTGTGTTTTTCATTGTTTCGACATCGACACATCCAACAGCTCTTGTAGTAGAGTAACGGCTATATTCACTCAAGATGGCTATATAAGCATTTCCTAAGCCATCTACCAAGTATATAGATGAACTCCTTACATTTTGGTATTGACATATAGCTCTCATTCTCAAAAAGGAGTCTGTGCTTCATTTTCACACAAAAATCTTCATACTTCCCTAAGTGTGAAAGCTCCAAGTCAGTGTCTAGTTTTGTGATTTGCATAGTGAACCAAGAGACGAGAACTTGTGCGAAGTTTATTACTCTTGGATCTTGGTGATCCTAGGCGGCTTGGAGGAAGTAAAGCAGTGTGACTTTGTCCAAAGGTGTTTGTGGAAGGCAAGCTGTGTTTGTGAGAGGTTTGGAACTCACCTCCTTTGGAGAAGTGAAAGAGTTACCCAGTGAACACGAGCTCTGCGACTAGCTTTGGAGAAGTGAACTTGGAAGAAGTGCTTCAACGTGGATTAGAGTGCGGCTCGAACCACGGGATAAATACTTTGTCTCTCAGTATCTTCTCTTTTATTGCTTTATTTGTATTTATTTGTTGCTTGAATTACCTTTACTCTTCTTTGTAAGTTGCTCTCGTTAAATTAAGTTAGTAAATTAAAATTGCGAATTTGTAAAATTGCCTATTCACCCCCTCTAGGCCATATCGATCCTTCAAGTGGTATCGAGCGGGGTTTACCTTGTTTAGCTTAACCACTTTGGTATATGGTGAGGAAATGGTTCTGGCAATTAGTATTGGTAGAGTACACATTTTTGATGGCACAAACTATGCTTATTGGAAAATTAGAATGAGATGCTATTTAGAAGTGTCGGGTATGATGTGTGGAGGTTCAGAGAAACCTATGCCTCCTCGTGTCATACACGAGGGCAATCTGCATATGGAGAACCCACTCGGGTGAAATTCAAAATATGCAATATGATGCCCAAGCTAGAAATGCCATATTTTCTTGTCTTAGCTTAGAAGTCTTTGATAGAGTAAGTAATCTTACTTATGCATATGATATATGGACAACATTACAAGAATTTCTTGAAGGTACCTCCGATGTAAAAGAAGAAAAATACTATGTTGTTAGGGAAAAATTTGATCAATTCAAAATGTTTCCTCAAGAAAATGCAAATGATATGTTCTCTAGGCTAAATCCCATTGTAAATGAACTAAAAGGCCTAGGAACCAAAATTTCAGATGTTGAAGTGTGCAGGAAGATGATTAGAGTGCTTCCAAGATCGTATCACAGCTTGATCACTTATCTGTCCAACAGTGGTGATCTCAAAAGGCTTACTCCAACTGAACTACTAGGCAAAATATCTGCTCATGAGCTCACTCTGGCTGATGAAGATGCTCCAAGAAAGAAATCCATCGTATTAAAAGCCAAAGAAGTTGTTCAAAACTCATCTGAAGAAGATGATGATGAGTCAAGTGAAGACGAAGATGAAGACGTAAAGAAATTAGCTCTACTGATGAGAAGAGCAAACAAACTCATGAGAAGGGTCAACTTCAAAGACAGAGAAAGGTCAAACTCTTACTCAAAGAAAAATCCTTTTTCTAATGTTGTATGTTTTGATTGCAATGAAAAGGGACACATAGCTGCTCGGTGTCCCAACAAAATCAAGAAGAAGAGCAAATACAAGAATAAGGATGATGATGAAGAAGAAAAGACTCATGAAAAATCAAAAAGGAAATTCTTCAAGAAAAGCTACTCTAAGAGATTTATGAAGAAAGGAAAAGGAGAAGCTCACATAGGTGAATGGGTTCTTGTGATGAAAGTGAAAGTGAAGACTCATCCTCGGAAGAAGAAAGTCCAAAGTCAAAGGGGCTAGTTTGGACTCGCTAGATGAGTCAACTCCACGCCACCATTATTCCCTCTCTGTCTTATGGCAAGATCGGATGAGGAAAAGGTGAGTGACTCTCCTTCTTATGACGAGTTGGTAGAACTAGTTGAAGAACTAAATAATGCCTTGCATGATAAAACAAATTCAACTAGAACTCTTAAGAAGACTATCTCAGCTTGCTTAATGATCAAAGGATGCTTACAGACAAGTATGAAAACCTTATGCATGAACATAAAAAGTGCTGTACAAATTCATGATGACCTTGTTGCAAGTCATGCTTTGCTTGTTAAGAATTATGAAGACTTGCAAATCAACTCTTGTGAACTTGAAATTGAAAATGAAATGATGTCTAACCAATCCAGTCATGTCTCTTCAAGTAATACATCTGTCTCAAGTGGCTCTTCATTCTTAACTTGTGGCTCTTCTGATGCTTGCAAAGAAAATTGCAAATATGCTTCTTATGTTAAGAAGCTTGAAGTTGAAAATAAAGATCTAAAAGCTCAGATAGCCACATTTGATAAAGGCTTAGAAAAATGTTTTCGGGAAGTGTTACTCTTGACAAAATTCTTGTTGAACAAAGACCAAACTTGGGCAAAAAGGGCTTGGGTTACAAACCGTCATTTCGCCAAATAAAAATGGGCAGTCACGTTACACAAGCTTTTGTCAAGAAAAACACTCATTGTTATTATTGTCATAAATCAAACCATGAATCCAAAATTGCTATCTTGCAAATGTTTCTCATACCAAAGGGATTGCATGGTAGATGCCCATTACATGCTATTTAAAGATTTGAGGGCAAAACAAATGTGAAATATGTAGGTCCCTCAAATTTAAATAAGAAGCTTAAAGTCATGCACGGGTACCTAAGGCCATGTTGACAAACCCTTTCAAACCTAAGATGGCTGTAACTAACATCAAAGGACCCAAAAATATTTGGGTACCTAAAGTGAAGAAATTAACTTGTAGGTAAATTATAAGAGTGGAGGCAGACATTGGGTCATTGACAGTGGCTGCACTCAACACATGACCGGTACCTCAAGAATGTTCACTTCAATTGAAGGAGAAAGTGATCCAAGTCACAAAATCACCTTTGGAGATAACAGCAAAAGAAAGGTAAAAGGTCTTGGTAAGATTGCCATATCAAATGATCACTCTATTGACAATGTTCTTCTCGTTGATTCCTTAAACTTCAATTTATTGTCCGTTGCTCAATTGTGTGATCTTGGATTTCATTGTAACTTCACTACGATGGGGTAACTGTATTTGATAAAATGAAAAACTTATATTCAAAGGATTGATTTCAAAATCTCTATTTAGTAGATTTCAAATCTAACTCCTCATGTATCTCAACTTTGCTGTTAGCTAAAGTCTCCCTCGGATGGCTTTGCACAGCGTCTGGGCATGTAGGTATGTCTAACCTAAAGAAGCTTTTCAAAAATGAGCTTGTGGTGGGTTTGAAAGATGTCAAATTTGAAAAGAATAAGCTATGTAGTGCTTGTCAAGCAGGCAAACAAGTAGCTAATTCTCATCCAATTAAAAGTATCATGTCCACCACTAGACCACTTGAGCTTCTGCATATGGATGTGTTTGGTCCCACCTCATATGCCAAACATCGGTGGTAACTCTTATTGCTTAGTAATAGTTGATGACTTTTCAGATTTACTTGGGTATTCTTTTGCCAAACAAAAGTGAAGTTGGAAAAATCTTCAAAACTTTTGCAAAAAGGGCTCAAAATGAATTTGATTGTCCCATCAAGAAAATAAGAAGTGACAATGGATCCGAGTTCGTTAACACAAACATTATTGAATCTTGTGATGAATTAGGAATTAAGCATGAACTCTACGCAACTTATACTCCCACAAAATGGAGTAGTTGAAAGAAAAATCGAACTTTGATTGAAATGGCTAGATCTATGCTAGATGAATATGAAACCTCTGATGCTTTTTGAAATTTGAAGCAATTAGTCTTGCTTGTCATCTTTGTAAATAGACTATATCTTCATAGATTGCTTAAGAAAACTCCTTATGAACTCTTGGTAGGAAGAAGACCAAATGTATCATATTTTCGTGTGTTTGGTTGTAAAGTTTATATCTATAAAAGAGAACTCATTTGGGAAAATTTCAAACTAGATGTGACCACGGCTTCATGCTAGGATATTCCTCTAAATCCAAAGCATATAGAGTCTTTAATAATACCACTGGTGGTAGAAGAAACTTATGATGTAAAGTTTGATGAATCTAATGGCTCACAAGGTGAGCATGAGAATTTAGATGATGTAGGAGGCGATGGCTTGGCACAAGCAATGAAGAAGATGGAAGTGGGAGATATTCGACCAAAAGAAGACAAGGATGAACTCCCACTCAATCAATAGTGCCTCATGATGGAACACAAGAGGAAGAAGAAGATGAAAAGAGCAAGATCATCTGTTCACATCAAAAGCCATCATACCATTGCTAAAGATCATCCCTCGAGATCAAATCATTGGTGAATTGATGAAGGGTGTTCAAACTCGTTCTAGACAAGCTTCTTTCGTGAACACTACTCTTTTGTCTCGTGTATTGAGCCTAAAGCAGTGGAAAAAGCACTAGAAGATCTTGATTGGATTATTGCTATGGAAGAAGAACTTAACAACTTTGAAAGAAACAAAGTGGAGTTTAACCAATCGCCCAAAGGATCACAGCGTTATTGGTACAAAATGGGTGTTGAAATAAGCAAGATGAAAATGGAGTGGTGATAAGGAATAAAGCCGGACTTGTCGCTCAAGGATTTACTCAAATAGAAGAATTTGGACTATGGAGAGACCTATGCCCCGATGGCTCGTCTTGAAGCAATTCGGTTCCTTCTTGCCTTTGCTACTCATTTTAATATCACTCTTTTTCAAATGGATGTAAAAGTGCATTTCTAAATGGATTCATCGATGAAACTGTCTATGTTGAACAACCACTTGGTTTTGAAGATCCAAATTTGCCAAACCACGTGTATAAATTATCTAAGGCTCTCTATGGTCTAAAACAAGCTCCTAGAGCTTGGTATGAAGCATGTAGAGATTTTCTACTCAATAAAGACTTCAAAGCTGGAAAGGTTGATCCAACATTGTTTTAAAAGACATCAATGGAACATTAATGATCATCAAATATATGTTGATGATATTATCTTTGGTTGTACTAATACTTCTCTTTGTAAAGAATTTGGTGATATGATGGCCAAAGAGTTGAGATGTCTATGATTGGGAACTATCATTCTTTACGGGATTTCAAATCAAGCGACTAAAGGAAGGAACCTTTATTTACATAAGAAAAATATACTAAGGATCTTCTCAAATGCTTCAAAATGGAAGAATGCAAGATCATAAAGACTCCATGGCTACTAATACACATCTTGATCAAGATGTGGGAGGTAATCTGTAGATCGAAGCTCTTTAGATCCATGATAGGCTCTTTACTATACTTGTGACATCTAGGCACGATATCATGTTTAGTGTGTGTATGTGTGCTAGATTTCAAGTGCTCCTAAAGAAATTCACTTGAGTCTTTGTAAAAGAATATTTAGATATCTTAAATTTACTTTTAATATTGGTTTATGGTACCCCAAAGGTGCTCCTTTGAGCTTCTAGGCTACTCAGTTACGATTATGCGGATGCAAGATTGATCGTAAGAGCACCTCGGGGAGTTGTCATTTGCTTGGAAGGTCTTTAGTTTCTTGGTTTTCTAAAAGCAAAATTCAGTAGCACTATCCTTCGAAGCCGAATATGTGGCTCTTTGGAAGTTCTTGTGCTCAAATCTTATTCATCAAACAAACTTTTTGGATTTTGGTATAAAATTTGATAATGTACCTCTGTTATGTGATAATGAAAGTGCGATGAAAATAGCAAACAATCCGGTCCAACACTCTAGAACTAAGCATATAGAAATTAGACATCACTTTATCAGTGATCATGTTGCTAAAGGAAATATTATGCTTAGTCATGTAAGGCGAGGACCAATTGGTGATATTTTCACTAAGCGCCTGATGAGGCCAAATTTTCAAAATTAAGAAATGAACTAAATATCATTGCTTTTCAAATATTGATCAATAATATCGACTAAGGGGAGCACTTTTGTTTACCATATATATCCTAATGCTCATTTCTCTTGATTTCTTGCCTGACTTTGCATAATTTTACTGTGAAAATATCGTTTCGTTTTCCGTAACTCCAGTTTTCCGTATCGTCTCTAACTTCAAAGTCGCTTTGGATTTTGTTGTATTTACTTCTTTCTCATCACAAATGGCTATAAAAGGCGTGCAGAGACCACGAAGATGGAATCCTTATCTTATCTCTTCTCTCTTACATTTCTAAACTAAGCTCCTCATCATGTCGAAGAGACCACCGCAACAATGATCGGGACAATCCCGAGCTCGCAGAACTTTGGAAGGAGTTCGATCGTGCTCTGGAAGAGCTAGCTGAAGAAAGGGTTGTTGCCAGAGACAGTGAGGCAGTAGATGCTTTTCTTGAAGTCTTCCCCACTCTGTCCAGGGCCAGAGCCGCGCTCATAGAAGCTTTAGGGCGCGCGCGTAGGGGAGGAACCTAGTCCCTGCTCCTGTCTTGTCCCATATCTTCTATGTAAGCCAGGACAATGTTTATAGATAAAAAAAATTTCGGTGTTCTGAAAAGACTCTCTGGATCTTGTATGTTTTCTAAATTAAATGGCTATTCATACGTATGCGTCGCTAAACATAACCCGACTAGTCGCTCAAAACATTACATTGGTATCTTTCGCGGCTCTAGTTCGACGGATCTACATTTATTGCACAATATGGACTTAAAATAAAGTTAAATCTTGAACTACAATAAAGCTTCTTTGCTACAAAAACTCACTCGATCTTCCTTATCTAATCAAAGGTTTTAAAGGAATCCCACAGTTTTCACCTTTTTTTTAACAATGTGTCCATATTAAAGTACTTGAGTTCTTCAGATAAGCTTAGTTTAAAGAAATACTTAAGCTTACTTGATTATTAAACTCAAACATTCACTAAAGCTCTTTGTTTGATTGAATTTGGTTGGTGATCTTAGATATATCTCTTATCTTTAAAATATTCAGAAATATAGACATGATGCAGACTGAGAACAACTAAAAGTTACAGGTTCCTACTTGGATCGGACTAATCTCAAAATAAACTGACAATGCTCGCGGACTAAATTTTTGGTTCGACGATAATAAAACTTTGATCTTAATACCAAGCGGACTAAAACTGGTCGGACTAAGTACAAAGCTTTTGGTCAGGCCCAAATTGTAACTGTCCAAATCCATTTAAGTCAAATCTGCCTTATGTTTAAATACCTCTAAGTCTAAACTCTTATCTAAACTCAAACAATTTGCACCAAGCTTAAATAAATTTCCTTGTTCTCCTCTCAAGTTTTCAAAAGCTGTTCAGCATCTTACCTATTGCTTTAGGTCTTACCTATTGCTATCCTGTCCTTATCTCTTTAGGACTCTCTGTACCTGCTCAAACAGACTTTAAAAAGAAGGGTCCCCTTTGTTCTGTCCTCTTCAACCACCACAGTTAAAAGGTGTCGGTTTCAAGGCTTTACTTACGCCAATGCATTCAATGCGATAACTTCTTCCATCAAAACCTCCTTGATTATTGCCTTGCTTGCGCAAAAACTTCTACGAGCAGGAAGTTTCTTTCTTCTCTTCAAAAGCAAATCTGACCGGATCTTGCAGCGGTGATCGCTCGACCTTGTGCGCAAGAATCTCCTTCCAAGTTCATTAAGTTCCTTAGAACTTCTCTTTGTCTCTTGATATCTCAAACCCTAGACCTAGTGCTTAGATTTAGTTCTTCCTTTTAGGTCATTCTTTTGTTTGAAGAGAGCACGGTCTGAGTGCGAGCAATTAGTCAGTGTTTAAGTCGAGAAAACAAAAATGAGGTCAAAGAATCGACAAAAGGGGCTTGATTGGAAAAATCTTTGATAAAGTTAAGAGTAAAAAGCAAAGAAGATCTAGTTCATCTTACGAAACAAATATGCACGAACAACCTCAAGGACCAGTTATAATCCACGATGTTCATAATCTTTGCTCGACCAAACCGAAAAATAGTGACCTCTCATCCAAGAAAAGGAAAGCGGATAGTTGACTCTGAGTCATCCTCGAGGATAATCCTATGAACCCGACGGTGAATCATCCTCGGAAAGCAGGCGATCTATGAGATTGATATTCTTAGTAGTGAAGAATTGGAAAACTTAATTCTAAGAAGTTAAGAAGCGATTCGGTTGGTCGGTGAAAAGGTGCAGTTCCACTGAGTCAAGGCAGTCCGAGGTGAAAACTTTGTGTCCCTTTTACACAAAACATTTTCCATGCCTATCTAAACAGAAGAGATGGAAAAGGAAAGCCGATTTCTGCTCTGTCAAATCACCAATATATAGATTGGGATCAAGTGAACAATATCATTGGATCATCTGGGTTGTATGATTGCATAAATTCCACTCCTGGACTAGTAGGAATCATGTCAAATAAAACAATTCCATGGAGTGTTTTAAGGACTTTAGAGTTTTATGCTTCTCTTCTAGTGAACAAACAAAGGAAATATATCATGTTCACTATGAATGGAAAAATAAGGAAAATCAGATCATCCCAGTTTGAATCAGCAATAGGAGCTTTTAGTCCTCAGGCAAATAGGACAAGGATCTTTGAAAAGATGTATCCACATCAAAGGTGGAGACAAAGTGGGGACATGCCAGATTTACAAGTGTCAGGGCATATATACAAAGATACCTCAAGTAAGGATTTTAATCCAAATAGGGTGTCTTATGCATGCAGAAGAAGCCAAGGTTACGCTCTTAATATTAAGACACTCTATATATCCCAAATGCGGATATAAAGAAGGAATCACCTCGATTTTAGCTTGGTTGCTACACTGATTACTGTCAAGACAGACCTATAGATCTAGTGATTATTTCTTTGGACAGATGGAGAAGCCATCTATAAAAGTTCATGACTCTTTGCCTTTTGCCCGATTAATCACGGGTGTCTTGTTGGCTCGAGGCATTATTTCTCAAGATGACCTAAATAAAGAGTTCAAATGCTTTTGAAGAAATACGGTATGCATCGAACTCTTGGACAAAATCTAAGGATTTACAGGTTTCTTCAAAGAGTAGCGAGAAAATCAACCATTTGAACCCGAAGAAGAAAGTGAAGAAAGGGTTGAGGTGAAAATGAGTTTGTGAAATAGTGCTAGAAGTCTTTCCCAAGCACAACAAAGTGATTTTGGCATCAGTCCTATGAAAGCTATCATCAAGAGTATGAAAGTCATCATATATCCGATCAGAGCAGAAATGACAGAGAACCTAGTGTTCAAAAGGAAAAAGGGAAGACACTGAGCCAGCCATCTCAAGAAGCAACTGAAGTAATTTATGGAAGAGAATCATGGAACACAGATGATGCTGCTACTCAAAAGCTTTCAAGCTCAGTTGATAGAACCTTAGATGAAGAACATCAAATTTATCAACTTCAAGAAGCGGCAGCAGCACAAGGTTCACAGGCGCAGAGTTTGGACCGAGAGCAAATGAAAATGAAGGTGGAGGGTGCAGTATGCCATCTGAAGTACCCCAACCATATGAACTGTCTATCCTTCAACCCAGCTCATCACGAGCATGATCAAAGGAATACATTTCTGGTTGGGAAAGCTTGTTTGACTATCGGTACCCCAACTCATCCTCTCCCAAGTATGATGAACAAGGACAAAACAACACATTTCAAGCTCAAGAAAACATCTTTGAAACTCAGCCTTCCTGGTTTTCCAACTTTGAGCAACAATACTATGCCGATCAAAGGGGATTTCAAGCTAGATACATGGAAGATCAGAATACAGCAGCTCACAGGCATGAGGAAGAAATGAAATTCTTTAATGAAGCCATGTCAAGATTTGACCACCTAAGCAAAAATCAAGATCTTAGACAGCATGTCCAACAGATTGATACTACTCAAAATCTGATCAAGGACAGATTGTATGATATGAACTAGAAGATGGATGACCACTACAAGAAACTGAGAAATCAAGTGGAAGCTGCAAGAACATCACATACAAGCAATCAATTATGGATGAGACACCAATTAGATCATCTAACTGAGTTTACTGAAGATGCCCTGCTAGACTATGCTCGCCTAGCACATGAGGTCACATATGATGTGGGCGACGTCCTGGCTGAGACTTACAATATGAGTGATTCTTTGGACCAAATTCAGTCAGATCTTCAACTGTTGGTTATCCAGCCAGGAGACCCAGACTATCCAAGTTGGCATGATCGAGCTATTTCTCAAGAGCCAGAAAATCCAAGACAAGAAGATACTGATGAACAACCTGCCTCTTCACCAAAGCAAACCAAAGCTCAGGGCCAGATCAAAAGACTCTTTTCAAGGCGAAAGTAGGGACCCTTTTTGGCTATTAATGCCAAAGGGGGAGAAAAACCTTAGCTAAAAGCCTTCGTTTTAAGCTAGTCTAGCTTATTTATATTTCTGTTATGGATATTTGTTCTGAGTTTTAATTGTTCTGTGCTATGTTTATGGTGTGATTTGTTCAAATGTTTAGATAATATGCTCAGGTTCTCTAACTTTGATATGAATGCTTTCATTAAGGGGGAGCAAATTCACTATCTATTCTATAGTCGGTATATTCATTAACTCTGTTTTTCGAATACATAAGATATTACTAACTAAAAGGTATGTTGTCATCAATTGCAAAAGGGGAGATTGATAGCATCTAGGCACCTCAAATTTATCTTTATATTATTTTGGTTTTGGTATTGATGACTAAGTTAGTAATATTCAAAACTGAAGAAAGTGGTGGAACTTATGATGAAATAATTTGGGACAACAAGATTAAGGTCTAGTTTATAATTTATGTCTTGGAAGGTGTTTATAGTTTGTAGCTTAAGTGTTTTGTCTTTGAATAGTTGTTTAAAGAGGACTTAGCACAAGGATATAGTTTGATAGGCAAAGGCAAAACCAGATCACTTGTAGCAAAAGACACTCAATCTATATCATTTTCAAACTATATTTTCCAGTCAATCGGACCAAATCTTTACCTATCTATATTCTTGATTCGTTGCAAACCTTGGATTTATTCTTTGTCAAAACTTCCTTTGTACATCTGCTCTTGATTAGAATTTACTCGCTTTGATATCCACATATTCTTAAACAAACTTTTCGAGAAAAATATCTTAGTCGAAACTCTGTGTATGACGGACCAAATATTTTGGTCAAGCATACATCTATTCTCGCTTCTCGATGTCGGACCAAAGATGTCTTAGGTTTCCTATCCTCGTGAGACCAAAAATTTGGTCAAGCATCCCTTCGGTATATAAGTTTTGGCCGGACTAAAATATTTGATGTTTCTTTTGATCGAAACCTAAAATAAGCTTTTTCTCCATCTTTAAAAGAAGCTTTTACTCAAGGAAACAAACAAAATATTTGTGCTTAATTAAGACCGTTGCTAGATTGAAAAGCCAGGATAATTTTTATCTATCATTGAAAAAGGTTCTTGGATCTTCTCTAAAGTCCATGCATTACAACCAAAAATTTGGTCAGAAGTACATGTGTCTTCTCGCTTGAACCCTTCTTCTCTTAAGTCCATGCATTACGGACCAAAATTTGGTCCAAGTACATGTCTATATGCTGCAAATCTGTGGCTTTGTCCTTGTATGACGGACCAAAATTTTGGTCCGGCGTACATAGGTCTCTATGTCTAAGCAAAATCTCTTGAAAGTCATGTGTAACGGACCAAGCCTCTTAGTCAGATACTCATATATATCTCTCAGTTGTATGCCAGACCATCTTCTTGATCAACCCATGTACTGCGGACCAAAATATTTGGTCCGTCGTGAACTCGAAAATTTGGTCCGTCATACACATACCCAGTATCGCTAAGCAGCGATACATAGTCAGTTATGCGTGTGTTTTTACATTGTTTCGACATCGACACATCCAGCGCTCTTTGTGGCAGTGTAACGGCTATATTCACTCAAGATGGCTATATAAGCATTTCCTAAGCCATCTACCAAGTATATAGATGAACTCCTTACATTTTGGTATTGACATATAGCTCTCATTCTCAAAAAGTGCATGCTTCATTTTTACACAAAAATCTTCATACTTCCCTAAGTGTGAAAGCTCCAAGTCAGTGTCTAGTTTTGTGATTTGCATAGTGAACCAAGAGACAGAACTTGTGCGAAGTTTATTACTCTTGGATCTTGGTGATCCTAGGCGGCTTGGAGGAAGTAAAGCAGTGTGACTGTCCAAAGGTGTTTGTGGAAGGCAAGCTGTGTTTGTGAGAGGTTTGGAACTCACCTCACTTGGAGAAGTGAAAGAGTTGCAGTGAACACGAAGCTCTGCGACTAGCTTTGGAGAAAGTGAACTTGGAAGAAGTGCTTCAACGTGGATTAAGTGCGGCTCTGAACCACGGGATAAATACTTTGTCTCTCCAGTATCTTCTCTTTATTGCTTTATTGTATTTATTTGTTGCTTGAATTACGCTTTACTCTTCTTTGTAAGTTGCTCGTTAAATTAAGTTAGTAAATTAAAATTGCGAATTTGTAAAATTGCCTATTCACCCCCCTCTAGGCCATATCGATCCTTCAACAGGGCATAAGGGGAGGGATTATCCTGCTTTGGGACGATGACAAGGTTCAAGTGATGAGTGTAGTGGCGCGTAACTTCTCCATCACAGCGCATGTTATCATTCGAACAAGCGAGGCCTCTTTCACCTTACCACGGTGTATGGGCCAGCGGCCGAACACAAAGATCCTTCTTGCGAGGCGACATCGATGGCGCTTTGCCTGCAAACACCTTGGATTCTCCTAGGTGATTTCAACCTAATCTACGGCGAGAGACAAGAACAATGACAACCTCAGCCGTCGCTCAATGGCACAATTCCGTCTTTGTCATCGACCGATGTGCACTGCGCGAGATCTGCATTGCGCAATAGAAGATTCACTTGAGTAACGAGAGGAATGAACCGGCGCTAGTCCGGCTTGCCGAGCTTTACGTAATCACGAGTGGGATGCTCTTTTCTCAAACCATGGTCTGCAGGCTCTCTCTCGTCCATGTCGACCAACGCCGCTCGCTAACAAGCGATAGCGGGCAACGGGACATGGGCCTTGATTCGAAATTTTGGACCCGCCTCACGGCTTCCGGCGGTGGTTCACGATGCATGGATATTCCAAGCGCACATATCGACCCTTTCAGCGGCGGCACATAAGCGAGCGGCAACAAGGGCATTACGCGCATGGAGCAGATCACTCTTCAGCGATGCGACCCAGCAATTTCATTTGGCAAATACCATCATCTTGCATCTTGACATCGCTCAAGAATCGAGGAATCTATCTCTTGCTGAGCAGCAGCTACGCAAAGTGCTAAAAATCAGGGTCACGAGCCTGTCTGCGGTCGAAAGAGCACGCAAGAGGCAGGCATCTAGGGTCACCTGGCTTAGAGAGGGGGGTGCGAACACCCGCTTTTTCCATCTGAAGGCCAATGGTCGCCGTCGAAAGAACTTTATCCAATCGCTACAGAATGACCAGGGTATGGCCACTCTGCATGCCAACAAGGAGTGCATTCTTTTCCACCATTTCTCACAGCTACTGGGAAAAAAGAATGCGCACTCTAGGGACATCATCCGCCGAACCTCAACATCTCCGCTCACGACTTGGTGGCCTAGAGGTGACTTCTCGAGAGGAGGAGGTTTGTATTGTTCAACGTTCTTGGTGACAAGGCAGGACGGATGGCTTCACTGCATCTTTTATAAGCATTCTTTGAAATCATTAAAGCGACGTCATGGTTTGTCTTGTGTGCGTTTCACGGCGGAACCTCCTAGAGTTTGCAACACTCAACAAAGCATCCATCGCACTCATTCCAAAGAAGCAGGAATGGTGGCCCGCGGACTCTGGACCCATCGACCTTATTCATTCCATCTCAAAATTAATATCAAGGTGCTCGCTCTCGTCTGTCCTCCCATATGGACTCACTAATCTCGCCATGTCGAGTGCTTTCATCAAGGGCCGAAGCATTCAAGAAAACTTCTTGGTGTTCGTAAGCAGGTGCAACTCTATCATCGAGCGCGCACCGGTCCTAATGCTCAAGCTCGACATTCACAAGGCCTTCGACTACGTATCATGGGAATACCTCACGGGCCTCCCGCAAGCTCGCGGTTTGGCCATCGATGGCGTCGGTGGATATCTACCTCTCTCACGACATCTTCGTCCTCCATCACCTTAACGGGTGCGGGGCTGCGATCTCGCATCGGTAGCGGCTGCGGCAAAGCGATCCGCTATCGCATGCACTGTTCATCACGGCCATTGACCCGCTACCTCCATCCTAAAAAGGCATCGGGGGTCCTTTCGCCCTTGAGAGGTTGTGCGCCATCGCTCCGTCTATCACTATATGCGACGACATTTGTCATCTTCTTAAACCCGATCGGAGGAGGCTGCACGCCATCATTTCAATCCTACATTGCCGAGAAGCCTCCGGTCTGCGAGTCAACATACAAAAGAGCTCCATGGCCGCAATTCAATGTCAAAACCTGGACCTGGACAACATCCTTCAACCCTTCACAGGGGCGGTCACTCAGTTTCCCACCACATACCTTGGGATGCCTCTCACGCTAGGCCGTCTACGGCGGATACACCTTCAGCCCATACAAGACAAGGTGGCGCGACGTCTAGCTGGATGGCAATCCAGCCATCTCACCCTGGCAGGGCGACTTACGTTGGTCAAATCAGTACTATCTTCCATACCAGTCTACGTGCTGACAGCGCTTAAGGTGCCAAAGAAATTTATCACAGACATTGACAGGATAAGGAGGAAATTCCTATGGGCTGGTAATGCGGCCATGCATGGCGGAAACTGCAAGGTGAGGTGGGCGACGGTTCTGGGCGCTCAATTTGAGAGGCACAGGGTGAGACCTTGAAAGATTCGAGAGCCCTCAGTTCTTGTTGGATGTGGCTCAAACACACAAACCCCAAAGGCCATGGAGCGATCCGCACTGTACCTGCGATCGCATTGATCAATAGCTTTTCATGGCGGCAACCAAAATAAACATTGGCGGCAGACATCTCGCCACCTTACGGACTTCGGATGGTTGCGGGTAAGCGCCTTGCCAGTTGCGCCGCGACTCTATAGCCACTCGGGAGGAAAACAAGATCGATGGCGGATGCCTTTGCCAAAACAAGCGGATTCGTGACATCCGTCACCACCTCGACCATGACTAATAGCAGATTTCGTTAAACTTATGGTCGGTCATTGATCGGTGCCTATCCAACCGCACCGGGAGGATGCTATCGCGGGCGCCGACCTCTAATGGCGTCTACTCGGCGACCTCCGCGTCGCTTCAATTCAATGGAAGCACAGCAAAACCTTTTCATACTACAATCGGTCGGCTTGGCGCCCATGCGCGAAGATCTTCTTACGGCTTGCCCGGCAAAATCGATTATGGGCGACTGCGATTGCGGCTCGGGGTTGGCCTAATCGGTATTTTTACCACATGTGATGTCGAAGTCTAGAGGCGGTTTCCCACTTATTCCTTTCGCCACAAGTCCAGCGCATGTAGACATCCGTTGCTCAATGGGTTCGCGTCTTGACCTCTGCGTCGGACCGATGGGATTCTTGATGCCTTTCGACCGGTGGAACCTTCAGCGGATTGCGGGATGTACAAGGTTTAAAAAGGGTCAAAACCATCATTATCCTCACTGTGGCGGTGGTGGAAGGAGCAAGCGAGAGAATCTTTCGGCGAGCCTAGGCGACTCACGACGGATCCTCCGGTCCATCAAGGGCGTCATTGCTTTGCACAGGCTTTGCGGGGCATCGCAACTCGTGATCGATTCAAGGACATCCTTAAAGCTGTTGTTCTTCGCTTTCCCTTCCCTCCTTCTTTTCTTTTCTTCTTCTACCTTCTCTGATCTCGCCATCTTCCTGTAAACCTCTCGGGTGCGATCTCTGCGCCCCTCCTTGTACTTTCTTTCGTCTTCTAATATATTTAATGGCGTTCGCCATTTCAAAAAACATTTCCATCATATTAGCGGACGGAGCAAGTTCCCCGCAGATTGATAAATCCGAGTCATGCTTGAGTCAAGGCAGGATACAGACAATTCATTGGAAGGACAGATGTATACATGGCAATGGCATTATGGTAAGTCACACGCGTTATTTCACAATTGTACTTCACTTGACATTGATATAGAGAGCACCACACGGCTCCCCTTCTTCTCAAAGATGATAACAAAAATAATAATAGTGAATCTAAAAAATAGAGAACCTCAAATAATGGAGCAATCAAAACTGAAGCATGACACGCCATACGACATATTCCACTTGTAATAATCAACAGAGAGCCAGTAAAACAGGACCAAATTATGGTACAATTTCCTCTTGAGGAATGGTACAGGGGACTCGGGGAGTACTCTTACGGACTGGTTCGTGAGTAGGCATGAACAGACATTGCTGATATTCTGGGTCGCATATAACTTAGAAGGCAAAAAGAATCGGCACAGGGCATTCGATGATCATACATGATCAGATACAATACAGGGCAAAATACAACATGCATGATTATTGCTGTACAACGGGCAGGTTGTGACACATCAGGGACGAGTTAATGTGAGTATGGATCATTAGAGGAGAAGCACTCATCAACCAATTGGCGAAGGTTGGGGTTCTCCAAGGCTGCCGCAACTCTTTCCTTGTCATTCAGTTGCTTGTTTACTGTCAACCGCATGTTAATATCATAAATACTAAAGCACAGCTGTTCAAACATAATGGCTATGCAATTGTCATTCTCATGATATAAATATTTTGAAAATATTTGCCAATATATTGGATTGTAAGCAGCAAATAATGCAACTAAGAAAAATACCAAAGCAATTGTTACGATTTCACACACAAAAAAACTGAAAATTTAAGAAGCTGACATAAAAGGCATGGGGTAGTTTAATAAAATAAAGATAATTGAAGGAAGAAATCAAAGGAATAAAACCACAAATACAGGTGCAGTTCTGAAGGAATGGATCGTTGGTTGATAATTAGACGTCATAGGCTGCCAGCTCAACATAAATTGTCAATCTTTTGAGGTTCGCTTGTTCCTTTTGAATATTATAACACATCATGCATAAGAGTTCAAACAGTTTGAGATTCAAGGATATAAACAAATCGTGGCTATAACATTTTGATGACACAAACTGGATCTCATGAAATAATTATATGAATGTTATAAACTTATAATGCTGGCATATAAAAAGTTACTCAGTCGCATCATATTAGAGTGGCAGCAAGTAGCTTATCAGTTATATATGTGCCACTGTACACACCTGACTCTTCATTAGCAAGAGATCCTGGAGCAACTTTATTGTCAATCTGCATATTCATACAATCAAGAAATGAAGGGTCACAGTCCTTCTAAAATGCTCGATAGCTTTAGTCAATATAAATTAGGTACAATTATGAACAAGGGGCGAAGTTCATGAGTGCATACTTATCAAGTTTCTCCTATATAGCAGGTCAGATGTGGTTCTAACAAATAAGCAAAACATCCTCAAGGTCAGTTGAAATATAGCTAGCTTAAAATCTTAACGATGCTACTGAAGACAGTAACCAAAGAAACGACTTGTTAAATAGATCCATGAGCACTGCTCTACTGAAGACCATCCAATGCAATACGCAGTTACTGTATCAAACCAATAAAACAGAAGTAGTTGCCAAAAATAAGCATGCTTCTAAACTCTTAAAGATTGGATAAATGGTTGCTGATGGCAATGCGGAGTTGTGAACTATAAAGTATCTCAACTAGTCAACTTAATCAGAATTCTAGAAATATAGAAACATAGTAAGCACCTTGAAATGTGAAGGAAAGTTCTGAATCAACTTAAGCCTGAGGCACAGACCAATCACTGTAGCCATACTACAGTGCTGCACTGTTGGAGTGAAGGTTATCCTGCAGGCAATTGTAAGGTGTGAACAATGGCTTGAAAAAAATGGAGTTGGAGTAGTTCTGGCATCAAGACAAACAAATATTTCTACACTCTACGGTGACAAGGTCAGGATGAAATTAACAGATACTCGCAATAAGCAAATGTATCCTAAACAGAGTTGAATCCAATGGGTGGGCTCCATTAGGCCCGAGCCCACCCTCCACTGTTGCTGAGAACCCCCCGGCCCAAGGCGCCGTCTCAGCCCACAAGACCCACCTGTGGCCTTACTCAGATCCATGATCCATCCCAGAGGCCACCACCGCTACCAGTTATCCCCATTTCCCAATCCTCAATCAGATTCCAACCAGAAATCTCCAATCCCCTCCCCGATTCAGTTAGCACAAGAGAGCACCTGAGATCTGAGGAGCCGGCGGGCGACAGGCGACATCAGCGCAGCCACAGCGTGAAGAGAAGCTGGAGTGCTAAACTGCTAGAGAGGGCGCGCCGTGAGCAGCCTGCAGCCGTGCAGGCGTGACGGAGTCATCGCTGGGCGCCGGGCCGCCGACTGCTAGGGAGAGCCGCTGCGCATGCACTGCTCGCTTCCAGCCTAGATCTGGAGCCTGGAGGGAGTCGCCCGCTTGCTCAGCCGGAGGCGGAGGGAGCTGCCCGCTTGCTTAGCTGGAGGCGGAGGCCGGAGGGAGTCGCCCGCTTCGCTTGCTCAGTCGATCTAGTCTGGACTCTGGAGTTTGGACCGACGCCAGTGCTCCACGCCTCCAGGCTCCAACACTACCAGCCCGCAGCGATAAATAGGGAAATTAGGGGATTGAGGCTGTGAGGCCTGAGGGCTGAAGGCTGAAGGTATTACTTGTTAGTCTATTAGCTTAGGCTGAAGGTATTACTTGTTAGTCTGTTAGATGAATGAATAGATGGTCATGGTCGAATCATGAATAGAGGTCATGGTCTTGCATTGCACTCCTGCCGAAATGCTGAAAGCTAATGGTCTTAACTTCTAGTTACGAATGGGTAAATGGGTAGATAAGATCACTGAATAAATGGATAAATGAGTAAATTGGTAATATAGTAAATTACTAATATAATATGTACTGTCAAATGTCAATATATCGTATGCATGCTGTTAGCGTTATACACTCATATTGTTATACATTGATAAAAATTACTAATATACCATACAAATGTACAACATGCTCTAGGCTCTGTTGTTGGTAATATAGTTGTATTACACTTACACATTTATAGTCGTATTTATTCGTAGATTTGCAATAATGGAGAAACGAACTTTGCGCAATTATTTCACAAGTAATTCAAGTAGTACTCCACGAACCGATGAGAGCACAACTCAACCAAAGAGGCTTCGACTAGAATTGAATACGAATAAAATTATTGCCGATCCGGCGCTTCGCATGCCAATAGAAGATTATGCCAATAAAATTAGAGATCAAGTGAGGAGGGCATATTTGTTGAATGGTCCAACTCAACTAATTGGACATACTTTTCCAAAGACAATGGATGGAAAAACCTGGAGATCCTTTCAAGAACAGTGGTTTAATAAATTTGATTGGTTGGAATATAGTGTGGAAAAAGATGCCGCATTTTGTTTCTATTGCTTTCTTTTCAAGAAATCGTCACAACCTCATACATTTGGGAATGATGTATTTACAAAGTTGGATTTTCGTTGGAAGACGACTTTAGATGCTTTCAATAAACATGTTGGTGGTCCAAATAGTTTCCATAATATTGCAAGAGGTGAGTGTGAAGATTTCAAAAATCAGCGGTCAAGTGTGTCTAGTAAAATGAATATTTATAATAAAGAGCGAAATTGCATATAAAATTCGTTTATTGCAACTTTAGATTGTGCAAGATATCTCATAAGCGCAAGGTGAAGCTTTTAGTGGACATGATGAAACCTCTACTTCCATTAACAAGGAAATTTGAGAGAGTTATTGGATTGGTACAAAGATAAGGAGGAAGTGAAGGAGGCATTTGATCTGACTCGGGGCATGCAGTTATGATTTCTCGGATATTCAAAAGGAGCTTTGAAATGTTGTGCACAAGAGGTCATAGAAGTGATTAAGAGTGAGATTGGAGATAAGAATTTTGCAGTGCTTATTGATGAGTCTCGAGATGTATCAATAAAAGAGCAAATGGCAGTTATTGTGAGGTTAGCTGTGCATCTTATTTTTTTAGGAGTAAATTTCAGAAAAGTACAATAATAATATTTATGCAATGTTGTATTGTTTTAACTTTGTAAAATTTGTACCATGCAGATTTGTCAACAATCAAGGAGAGATCATGGAAAGGTTTCTTGCCATTAAGCGTATCACTAATTGCACGTCTTCAGCATTAAAGGAAGCTTTAGTTGGTGTGCTTGGTCTACATAGTTTACCTATTTCCAGGCTAAGGGGATAGGGTTATGATGGAGCTTCTAATATGAGAGGTGAATTTAATGGTTTGCAAAAACTTATTCGAGATGAGAATCTATCGGCTTTCTATGTTCATTGCTTTGCTCATCGATTACAATTGGTAGTTGTCTTTATGCATAAGTTGTAGTAGAGCTATTGCGGATTTTTTCAACTATGTTCCTCTAATAGTGCTTCTTTGTGAGTGCTTCTTGCAAAGAAAAGAAGCTTTGATTGAAAAGCATCATGATGTCTTGGTGGAGAAGTTGGAGAATGGTTTGATTTCAGCTGGGACAGGCTTTCATCAAGAAACTGGTCTAGCTAGACCTGGAGATACTCGGTGGGGCTCACACCTCAAAACCTTACCATTATATACCAAATGTGGGAGGCGGTGGTGGATGTGTTAGAGCTTATAAGTGAAGATGCTTGTCGAACTCAAGTCATGGTGGAGCAGCAGGTTTGCTAAAAAAGATGGAATGCTTTGAATTTGTATTCATCATGCATTTCTTAATAACCTTGTTGAGCATTACAAATGAGCTATCAATTGCTTTGCAAAGAAAGCATCAAGATATTGTTGCAGCTATGGGTTTACTACAAGATGTGAAAGAACATTTGCAAGATATGAGGGATAATAGGTGGGAGCCATTGTTCAACCAAGTCAAAAACTTTTGTGAGACTTATGGGATTGTTGTGCCAAATATGGATGATTCTATTGGAGTTATGGGTAAATCTATACGTCGAAAGCATACAGTGACTCAGCATCATTATTACAAAGTTGATATTTTTAATGCTGCTCTTGATGCAACTATGAATGAGATGAATCATCGCTTTAATGAAGTTTCTTCGGAGTTATTAGTATGCATGTCTTGTCTTGATCCAAGTGAGTCATTCTCTAGGTTTGATGTTGATAAACTTGTTCGACTTCTTTGAGATTTATCTGTCGATGATTTCACGGTGGTGGCCGGTTCTTGTTAAGAAGTCGACGGACCTTCATTCTCAATATTAGGAGAAGTGAGCAATTTCATGGATGCCATGATATTTCAAAACTTGCTCAACTGATGGTTGAAACAAAAAAAGATATAATGTTCCCATTGGTATATCGCCTTATTGAGTTGACATTGATTCTTCCGGTTGCAACGGCATCTGTTGAGAGAATGTTTTCGACAATGAAGATTATCAAAACGGATTTGCGCAACAAGGTAGCTAATGACTGGCACAACGACTTGATGGTATGCTACACCGAGCGAGAGATATTTAAAAGCATTGATGATGCTAGAATCATAAAACGTTTCAAGACATGAAAACTCGTAGAATGAATTTACCTCGTGATTCAAGCTAGCGTATTAATGGTATATTTCTTTCATTTTGATTGTTCATAATCATTTATAAATTACTATTGTATCATTAATTTTGCAAATTTTGATATACAGATCGCTTCGGATTGGACGCATATTCATATATTTCTGGGATGCCTTTTAGTTCGTGAGGTACTTTCATTGTTTATTTTTGCTTTTTTCTATGCTTTTCCTTTCTTTATGTATGAATTTTAATTGTACAATACTATAATTACTATGTTTATCTCAATTTAGTTTATTCCTAGAAGGCTTTGAGCCCACCCTCTATTTCAATTCTAGCTTCGCCACTGATCCTAAAACTCACATATCCTTTATCATGAATGAAGGTGTATAAAGATCGGAAATGACGGCGGCAAGCCGGCAACTGGCTAACGCATGTACATACTTTAAGGCACATCAGAGATCGTAAAAGAACAGCTGAAGCAGCTTGGGATGACAGCCTTGCACTAGCAAGTAGAAGCAAATCAAACCCCACGCAGCCCGTTTTCAAGGTAACACTTCGGATCTCCACCAGAACATAGATGAAAATGGCCATATTTGATTGCTCATTGTTTAATTCTCTTGCTACGAAAGCAAATCCGGATCCAGCTAGGCAGCTAGCAGGAATCAAGTTCCACACTTCCACTACAGGACCACAAGGTATCTTAACGCCGGGAGCTACTCATTAGCTACTAAACCCAAAGTGGCTCACACACAGGATACTATGCCAACATGCATTAAGCACCACCTCCTTGGCTCCTAGCCCCAACCCCTAATTCCATACCCTAGTCACAATAATTCTGAGCTCATTTCACACGGGATCAGGAGCTATAAGAAACATGGAGTGCGAGAGTGTGCATACGTACTGGATGCGGCCGAGCTTCTCGTCGACGGAGACGGACTCCTGGGAGAGCACGCTGAGCTGCTCCAACGAGTAGGGGTGCTCTGGGTCCTTGATGTCCCGCACCGTATCTGAAGACGAGACGATGGCACGGTGCACCAGTCAGCTCTAGTCAGTGAAGCTAAGAAATCAAGAAAGAAAGAAAGAAACGGAGGGATTTGGGAGAGAACTGTGCGGCTGTTACCGAAGACATCGAGCGCGTCGGCGGCGGCGTGCAGGTGGGCGGCGCGCTCCTGCCGCTCGTGCACCAGCGGGTTCGCGTTGATTTCATGCCCACCGTCGTCCTCCCCTTACCCCTCTTGGTTAGTTGGGTGCGGTGGCGGTGTACTGGTGTGCGACTTCGGGAGAGAAGACAGTTAACTGTACCATTTTGAACTCATGGTAGCAAAAACCGTAAAAACTGTTCGAAATTTACTCAAAACGGAAGATTTAAAAAGTCAAACGAATTTAAAATCTGATCAAACCGGCGAGCGAATTTCGAACAAAAAGAACGAAAACCGCTCGAAAAGGCTAGAATTTTGAGCGGGCCGATGAGAGTGGGAAAAATTAGGAAAATTTGCAAAAAAATGATGTAAAATTTATAAAAAGCTATTGAAGACTAAAAAAAATAGGAAAAATGTAAAAAATATATAAAAAGGTATGAAAAGTACGAAAAAATTCTAGCATGAACTTTCCTAAATATGAAAAAATTTAACATGACCTTTGCTATATTTTAGACAATTGCAAGTTGTAAAGTAAACATTTAGCAATAATATATCAACAAATAATTATTTCAATACCACTCACATATCAATCCAACAAGCACAAAAATAGGCATTCAGATAATGACATTCACATATCAACACCATTTACATTTCAACACCTTCCATTACTACTAAATATACTTCAACAAATATTGCTACTAAATATAATTAAACAAATATTGCTACTAAATATACTTCAATAAATATTGCTATTTGACATAATTGTATAATTATTGCTATTTGACATACTTCAACAAATATTGGTACTAAATATAATTGAACAAATATGTTTAAGTAAATATTGCTACTAAATATAATTGAACAAATATGCTACTTAACTTATATCGGGTAGGTAGAAAAGCATATAAGTAATACTCTTACAGTATTTATTGGTGTGCTTCCCTGAATTTTTGGGAGAGTGGGTGATTAGCGATCAGGTTTACTTTAATTCCGTGGGCCGGGGCCCACTGATCAGAATGATCCGCACCGAGGCGAAAGGAATTTTTATTTTAAATAATACAATTTTTTATTCAAATTGCAAAAATATACATTAATCTTAAAAAATTACAAAAATATACTTTTGTCGCCCGTAAATGGGGTATACGGGCGATCGGTGCGGCTTTTAACGCGCGATATTTCCTCTGTCTGAAGTCAGTTCATAACATTTTTATATGATGTCGAATAAAGATAAACTTTATATGAAAATTGTAGCTCTCGACGGGATCTACAACTTTTGTATACAATTTTTTTTTTCATTTGAATCCATTTAGATAGCCAAAAACAGGATAGAAGTTTCAGATCTAAAAACAGATCTAAATGGATTCAAATTGAAAAAGTTTATATACAAAAGTTGTAGATCCCGTCGAGAGCTATAATTTTCATATAAAATTCATCTCCATACGACATCATATGAAAAAGTTATGATTTTTTTAAGAACTGATCGCAGACAGAGGAAATATCGCGTGTTTATAGCGGCACCGATCGCCCGTATATGGGGCGATCGCCCTATATACGAGCGATAAAAATATATTTTTGTAATTTTTTGAGAAGGAAGTATATTTTTGCAATTTGAATAAAAAATTATGTTATTTAAAATAAAAATTCAGGCGAAAGCGGCTGACCTTTCCACGACATGCAAGATGCCGCCACCTTGGAGCTCCACGCCGCCGCCTCTCCCCCACCGCGGACGGCCATGGTCGCCGCCAGCGACCACTACGCGCGCCTCCTGCAGCTCTGCCGGACCGCTGCCAACCCGGGGGCTGGGCGTGCCATCCACGCGCGCGCCGTCAAGGCTGGCCTCCTCGTCGGTGCCTACCTCTGCAACAACCTCCTCTCCTACTACGCCGGGCCCGGTGGCGGAGGAGGAGGATTCCCGGACGCACGGAGGTTGTTCGATGAGATCCCCGCGGCGCGGCGGAACGTTTTCACATGGAACTCGCTGCTGTCGATGCACGCCAAGTCAGGCCGCCTGGACGACGCCCGCGCCGTGTTCGGGGAAATGCCCGAGAGGGACGCCGTCTCATGGACCGTCATGGTCGTCGGGCTCAACCGCGTCGGCCAGTTCGGGGAGGCTGTCAAGACGTTCTTGGACATGGTCGCGGATGGGCTGGCGCCGACGCAGTTCACGCTCACGAATGTGCTCTCGTCGTGCGCCGCGGCGGAGGCCCGTGATGTTGGGAGGAAGGTTCATTCCTTCGTTGTCAAGCTCGGGCTGAGTAGCTGCGTGCCGGTGGCTAACTCGGTGCTCAACATGTACGGAAAGTGCGGAGATGCCGAGACGGCGAGGGTTGTCTTTGAAAGGATGCAGGTGCGGAGCGTGTCAACCTGGAACGCCATGGTATCGCTGTATGCGCATCTGGGGAGGATGGACCTTGCTGTGTCCATGTTCGAGAACATGCCAGACTGGAGCATTGTCTCATGGAACGCCATCGTTGCGGGGTACAACCAGAATGGGCTTGATGCCATGGCATTGAAGTTCTTCTCGCGAATGCTGCGTGATTCTTCCATGGTCCCAGATGAATTCTCGATCACCAGTGTCCTATCAGCTTGCGCTAACCTTGGCATGGTAAGGATCGGAAAGCAGGTGCACGTGTATATCTTTAGAACTGGAATGCCGTACAATAGTCAGGTCACCAATGCTCTCATTTCAATGTACGCAAAATCTGGCAGTATTGAGAATGCCAGAAGAATTATGGACCAGGCAGTGGTGAGCGATCTGAATGTGATCTCCTTCACTGCTCTCCTGGAAGGGTATGTCAAGCTCGGGGACATGAAGAGGGCAAGGGAAATCTTTGATGTTACGAATAACCGAGATGTTGTTGCCTGGACCGCAATGATTGTTGGCTATGAGCAGAATGGTCACAATGATGAGACCATGGAGCTCTTCAGGTCAATGATCAAAAGTGGCCCAGAACCGAACAGCTATACTTTGGCTGCTATTCTTAGTGTCTGTGCAAGCCTGGCATGTCTTGATTATGGCAAGCAGATCCACTGCAAGGCTATCAGATCATTGCAAGAGCAATCTGGTTCAGTCAGTAATGCTATCGTCACCATGTACTCGAGGTCAGGCAGCTTGCCATGGGCAAGGAGGGTGTTTGATCGGATTTGCTGGCGCAAAGAAACTGTCACATGGACATCGATGATCGTAGCTCTAGCACAGCATGGCCTGGGAGAGGAGGCTGTTGGCCTGTTTGAGGAAATGCTTCTTGTTGGCGTGAAACCAGACCGCATAACTTATGTTGGTGTGTTTTCAGCATGCACGCATGCCGGTTTTGTAAATGAAGGGAAGAGGTACTACGAGCAGATGCAGAATGAGCACGGCATTGTACCAGAAATGAGCCATTACGCGTGCATGGTCGACCTCCTTGCCCGCGCCGGCCTGCTCTCTGAAGCTCGGGAATTCATCCAACGAATGCCTGTGGAGCCGGATGCAATAGCTTGGGGATCACTGCTTTCAGCTTGCAGAGTGTGCAAGAATGCAGACTTGGCCGAACTGGCAGCGGAGAAGCTACTGTCAATTGATCCCAACAACAGTGGCGCCTACTCTGCCCTTGCAAACGTCTATTCTGCCTGCGGGAGGTGGAACGACGCGGCGAAGATCTGGAAGCAGAGGAAGGACAAAGCAGTGAAGAAGGAGACGGGTTTCAGCTGGACTCACATACATAACAAAGTCCACGTCTTCGGAGCAGACGATATCCTGCATCCACAGAGGGATGCAGTCTACAAGATGGCTGCGAAAATGTGGGGAGATATCAAGAAGGCCGGCTTCGTGCCCGACCTCCAGTCGGTTCTGCACGACGTCGACGATGAGCTCAAGGATGAGATGCTGAGCCGTCACAGCGAGAAGCTCGCCATCGCGTTCGGTCTCATCAGCACGCCGGAGAAGACGACACTGCGGATCATGAAGAACCTGCGGGTGTGCAACGACTGCCACACCGCAATCAAGTTCATCTCCAAGGTTGTGGAAAGGGAGATCATAGTGCGAGACGCGACGAGGTTTCATCATTTCAGGGATGGGTTCTGCTCCTGTAAAGATTATTGGTAGAAAACCTTTATCGTGCATGATTTCACAAGAATAGATGTAACCAGTCTACAAGCACAGACGGCTTTTCAAGCCATGAGCACTATATGGTAGACCAGTCAAATTTAGATAATACTGCAGACCTTAGGATTCTTTATGCTAACCACCCAAAGTGTAACAATGCAGGGTGCCTTTGATTCTGTATTGTTCTTTAGCAACATTTCACGATATTTGGCTGGAAAAAATTGGGAACTATCATAGCCACCGGACAGAGCAATTTTCAGCAAAAACTGGAAGTATCGCATGCTTATGCTAATTGATATCGACGAGGAGAAAGGTCTCCGATATTCGAACCTGTTAGGCTGTTTCCATCAGCGACCAGCCAGAAGCCCAGAACAAACACTTTCCATTAACAGTACAAAATGTTTAGCTCTACTCAAAATCTCTGTTGTAAATTCGCATTGAATGGGATCACGAAGACGTCATTAAGTCGTCGGAATCCACAGGTCAAAAAACCGGAGCACCCAGGTTGTCAAAAATGTACTAGTGTACACAAGAAATCCAGAAATGGACTAATACACAGAGACACGTTAGCCCCACTCTCTGAAATTCTTGCTTCCAACTTCGACGGCTCCTAAAATGTTGTAGGTAAGTTAGTCTTCGAAATCAGCCGTTCCATGGATTTGTGACAAGATTGATCAAGATCGCCGGTAGATTAGCCTTTGAGATCAAGATCGCCGGTAGATTAGCCTTTGAGTGCTGCAGTTCCATGGCGCATTTCCTTCTTGTAGCGAGATTGATCTGGATCAAAGCCACCTTCATCAGCAACATAGACCAGGGTTTCAAATTCCGTATCGAGCCGGCTTGACATTTAAAACCGGTTCAATTCAAATTCAAAAAACTCGGAAAGTTTAGAAAAAATTATCAAAGTGTTGATTTTTTTTGAAATTTTTTGTGAGATCCTGAGGCAATACTAATGATGATATAAAATTTTCAGATGATTATGAAACCTGTGTATTTTTAAAAGAATTCTGATAATGCTCTTCATTTTTTGAAATATACTGTCTTTGTATATGCTCTTCAGTTTTTGATTTTCTAGGACCACTAAATGAAGTCCAATATTTTCTGAAATTTTTTGTGTCGGGTATTAAGGCAATGCCAATGATTTTGTAAAATTTTCAGATGATGATCTGACTTGTGTATTTTTTAAAAAATTCTAGCAGTGCTACTGTCTTTGTATATGCTCTTCTGTTTTTTATTTTCTAGGAGCACTAAATGAAGTTTAATATTTTTGAAAATTTTAATACATAATCCTTAGGCACTCTTTATGGTACCATTAAAATTTAAAAGCATGATCAAGCTTGTACATTTTCATAAAAACTGATAGTGTCTATGTTCCTTTTCATTAATTTTTGTTTTTTATTTTTCAAAAGCACTAAATAAATTCAAAAATTGTTCAAATTTCCTGAGGTGTTTCATAGATTAATTGGGATTTATTCAGATTTTCTACAAAAAAATTTCCAATTTTCGTTGGATGTGCCGAAAATAAAAAAATCGGTCGAAAATCAAACAAAACCGGTCGAAAATCACTAAAAATTCGGTAAAATCGATTGGTTTTTTATTTTATTTTTTTCACCATTTTTTTGACTTGCGAGTTCAAAAAAATAATACTTTGAACTTCTTTGGTTTCTACCAATTTTCGACCGGGTTTTGCCGATTTTCGAAAATCGAAAATTCGATATTGTGAACCCTGCCATAAACGGCCCAAGAAGGTGCCAGAGCCATGTAATCTTGGCTCTTAAAAGGCTTTCCAGATGTCACCTGCATTGGTAAATGAATGTCAATTCAGATATGGGAACTATCTTCCTGTTTATGTCACAAATTAGTTATTCTTGAAGGAAAGCTCACCAACTCGTGGAATCGGTCATAATCTATCCAGGTATGCCATTTGCCGTTGATCTTAAACTTATCCACCTTTGCTAGTAGGACACAGCATGAATGAGCATGCTCACAGGCTACTTCATATACACCACCACTTTTTGATGCCAGCACCTCGGAAAATTCTTTTACATCAACGTGACAGGGGACATTTTCCATTGTCAACTTTGAAGTTGCTGACCTGTATGCATTATCGTAAAATATCAGCTGAGGAAATCAGCAACCTAAGAAGCCAAACCATAATCAGCAAGTGAAAAAAATAGAAGGCACTTACGAGGCACAGTATGTTACACCCTTGATTTCAATGAAATCAGGTTGGCCGAGGTTTAGTAAGTTTGCGTATGCATATATCTCTTCTGCATTCCAGCCTTTAACCAATGTCAGTCGGTAGACTGTTCGTTGATTGTTGTCATGCAGGGACTTGAGCGAATCCTAGGGCAGTACCAAAGTAGATAGCAAAAAATAATACAGTTAGTATTTGTAAACCTTATGTTCATGATGTGCACCTGGAAATATTTCAGCATTTCTACCGGAAAACGCTCCCAGAAGTCCGAAAACAGTGGCCTGTCAACAGCCTTCAAGCTTTCCTTTGTAGCTGCATCCACACTAACATACAGCTGCAATCATAGACAATTATCGTTATCTTAAAACTTGTTGCTTTGATCCATAGTTACCGGAATGGCTGTAAACCCCCGCGAATTGCAAAACGGATTCATCAAACCTAAACCGGTTTAGGGTACGGCCGTACGGGTTCGTGTTCTCAGTGGAAATTGGAAGAAAAAGTGGCGAACCGCAAACCCGAATCCCGTACAGCAACTCGGACGAACCACATTTCTGGTAATGCTTTGATGATTTAGGTCTTAATTCAAATCTATTGAGAATATGACCTGAGTGATTGGTTTCAATGCCTTAATCCCATCAGGAAACTGGGCATTTGTAACCAGAAATGTCGATATGTGTCTGCGGTGTAGCTCATCAACCAGAGCATTTATCTCCAGGTACATAATTGGTTCACCAAGAGACAATGCACAATGTCTAGGGGATAGACCCTCTGCTAGTTGTTCTGGCCTTACTCCTGAAAAGCAAGAAACAGCATAATTGTTTTTAGCCAAAAAAGATTGCAGTGAGATTGCTTGCTAATACAAATGATTCTGGAACTAACCAATATTCCAGCCAGAAACTCTAGATGTAATCAACAGTTTTACAGGATAAGTTATTGTATTTATTAATCATGTAATGCCTAAGCTCTCGCCAGGCTGTGTTAGGAAAAAAAAAAGGTTTGCATCTGATGGTCCCTGTCATATCTTATCGGAGCACTTTCACCATGATTACTCGTGGCATATGGACAGAAAACTTCTTAAGTCTGTTTCTGTTTAGGCCAGTTATACTTGCAGGCATTTGAAATGGCCATGGCTGTGCCACGAGTCTATCTTTTGTTTGGGCAGTAGAGTATGCAATGCATTTCTCACCATGCATGAATACTTCACATGGGACTGGGAGAATATGAATACCTGGTACCCCTTTCATCTGCTTAACCATCTTTGTGTGTTGGTCAATTGCAGCATTAACAATGTTGAGAGGATCATCCATCTTCCACTTCCAACTCTTCCCAACAGGATTTGTGTGATGCCTCCAACAAAACACACTTATTTGCACAAGCCAAACTTGGAGTTGCCTCCATGCAGCTGCCAAAATGAGCATATAATCAGAAAACATGCACTCAAGGATGCAAACCACGTAGTACTATATCTTTTTGGACGGTATAAATTAAGATTTTATAATACACTATCTAAGTAGTAGAATATTTAAGGATTAAGATGAACATAGGACTAATTTCATAGCCCAACCATCTATTTAACAAGCATTCCAAATACTATGTTACAGAAGCAAAAAAAAAATCACCTGTGACTTTCTATGCCATAAAATGAGTGCTTGTAAGTTGTAACACCCTCCACGGCCTCGGAGCTGTGACTTTGTCCATCTACAAATCTTCACCCCACTATGAGAACCAATAATTTTGTAGCCCTGCCACAAACACAGCGATTGATTATATAGGCTATAGATTAGACCTAACTGATATACTGAATGAAAATATACAGAACAAACACATCAACTACAAGCAAGAACTGTAAAAAGTTAGCCATCTATACAGAGCATGCTTCTACCTTACACGCAAGGACCTCGGAGATCCCTCAAAGCAATACACAACCCTAAGTGTTGACCAACATGAGTTTGGCATCAGTACAAATTGCCTTCAAAACCGAATCAAAAGTTTCAGGAAGATGCTTGCTTGACTACTTGCTTCACCAATCTCATGCTATCATAAAAAATTAGCAAACTAACTATTCTACCAGAAGCATTAGTTCTGCTGGACGTTAGCATAACATATCCTAGTTGGATTGATTTCTTTAAGGAATTTTCTCCCATAGTTATGCTTATGAATAGTAATTGGTCTCAACCCTCAAATGTCCTAAAAAATGCTCTAATTCCTCATTTGTGTGATTTATGTCAGGTCATAGATCAGACATTACAGAATGTGCAATACTCCACTTTAATTATGCATGGCCCACTTGTTATCATTGGACTCATCTAAGTTTGAAGTCGATGTGATTTTAAATATGCAATTGATAAAATGTAACAACAACTTGACACTCACTTGCTTCTTTAAGGGTGTGTTTGGTTGCTTGTACCAAATGGTACGTATATGAGATGGTTTAAGAAAAAACTCATCTGGTTGCTTGAATGGAACCATTCCGTCCTGGATGGTGGGATACAAATTTAAGGAATATTCCTTATAGGTGCTGAACCATATTATTCACCTAAAACAGTAGAACCAAATGGTATAGGACTATTCCATTCCATTCAACCTCATCCCACCAACCAAACACACCCTAAGCTCGTCCTGATGATCGGAGATCGGAGTGACCATCTCCCTTGCACCGTTCTGCCCTGTATCCGGCAAACCCTCCCACCTTCCCACTCTGCCTCCTTCCCGGTGCCTTCCCGGCAATGTCCTCCATGTCAACCTCCCCATCCACCACCTCCTCCTCATCGTCATCATCGGACTCCTCTCCTTCTAACTCCAACTCATCAAACCCATCACTATTTCACTTGCCCCCCTCTCCAATCTCCTCTCCTTTCACCACCCGCCCACACCACTCCTCGAACGCCACCTCGAGATCCCCGCCATCCACGTCCCCCACGCCAACAGGGACCACCTCGACGGCTCCCAGCGCGCGCAGCCACCGCGAGAAGGTCCTGGCGGCGGCGTTGAAGGTCTCCCCGTAGGCCCGGGATCCAACGCCGAAGACGGCGAAGCGGAGGCGGGAGAGGAGGAGCGCCCCCTCGCGGAAGTCAGTTTCGGGGAGGGGTTTGGCGAAAGGGAGAGGTTGCGGAGGAGGCGGCGGAGGCGGAAGGACTTGTAGAGGAAGAAGAGGGAGGACGAGGAGGGGGAGGTGGGAGGTGGCGGAGGCGGTGGTGGCCGCCGGGAAGGGACGCATCGCGGCGGTGTGCGTGTGGGGGGTTGCGGTAGGCTGCCAGTTCGGCCCTTGGGTTTTGGGGGTTTTTGAGTCTTTGTGCCGCCTTTTGCTGTTCTTGCTGCAGCGTTTCCATCTGAAACGGAAACGGCATTAACAGAATCCAATGTAAATTTCTCGAGATAATGCAATCTTAATCTTGATGATTTTTCGATTTGCGCATGTCATACAGCCATACAGGCCACAAAAGTTAAAAAGGATACGCTGATCTTCTCACTTGCCTTGAGACTTACGAGTGGTTATGATCGTGCATCGAATTGATCATATTACAATAAACTAGCTGATTTGCTTGTATAATTACATGGCTACATGCTGCAATACAGATTATATTTGATAAAAATATTGTTGTATTTGTTATGTACTGCAATACAGATTAAAAACAGTAAAGTTATTGTTATATTTGTTATATGACTCTAGTGTGAGTGAATATTTGTTATATGACTCTAGTGTGAGTGAATTACGAAGGTACACGTGGTAAATTGTTGGTTTTTGAAATACAAATGCAAGGCATAGAAAAAGGGTATTTTATCGTACATTCTACTGGTAGTAAGGAGTAGTAGTAGAAATCAAATCTGGCTATTAATTTGTAATGGGTGTTATGGATTTTTGTGTTAAGTTTTTTGAAAGAGTATGGATTTAAGTTTTATTCTACATTTAGGAATTAGGACAAATAAACTACGTCCATGTCCATTTGATTTGAATCAAGTGGACGAGATTGATCCATGATACTTTGACCTAATTTTACTCCTGGTAATCCGTTTGTCTTCGTGCAAGACTAATCACAGGATTACAACGCCGCTGTATAGTGCTCGAGCTCCTCTTGTGGACACCTATACAGGGCATACGAACGATGAGCCAATCGATCTACATGTAAGCCAGCGTGAGATCTCTGCTCATTTGTATGATCAATTTGAGTGCTGCAACTCCAAAACAATGTATGGCGAGAAACAATCATAGTAGAGGGAAGTAGTAATCAGGCTTATGGTATGATTCGGCGGAGAAAAGGTTCCATGATTAATGATTTGATTGATACTTAATGGCTACCGTGGTGATGAAAACTGAACGAAAACGATCGGTAAATGGCCATTTCATTTTCGTTTCCACATCTTTTACCGGTAACGGAAACGGAATCGAAAACCCCGGAAACGGATACGAAAACGAATAATGATCGAAACGGATGCGGAACGGAACGGAGCGGATACGGAAACGAAAGTGGAAAATTCCACAAGAACGTAATACATGATCACAATATACATGACCACAAAAACAATGTAACTCATTCCATCACAAAGGTGGATACAAGAACAATGTTATATTCACGGTATCACTAGAAAGTTTTTTCTCAGGTTTGTCAGTTAAAGGCTCGCTATTTATCCCCCAGATCAAACCATTATATCCTCCTCCATATCATTATCATCGACATCCTCTTGCTCCTCCAACTATAAAAATGTAATGCCCTAAAATTTGGATATTATTGTTCAATGTTCATTTATGATTTTCTGATATTTATCCTAGATTTTCTGGAGTTTATAAATGTCATTTTACTATTTTTCAGATTTATATAATTAATTTATTTATGAAAAATGAAGCTAAAAATATGCTAGAAATAATTTTCCTAGGTTCAAAATGTTCCAAAGTATTTTTGAGATTTTTTTTGGAATTTTTGAACTCTATTTGATATTTTCTATAAAGCCATTTGTATTTATGAAATTATTTTAATTCGAAAATAAATGCAAATTCTCCATTCTCCTTTTTTTTTTGGCCAAATGGGCCAAGTTTCCGACGGAATTTCCGATTCCGTTTCCGTTTCCGACGGAAATGGCTCTCCCGTTTTCGTTTCCGTTTCCGACAAAAAATTTTCGTTTCCGTTTCCGTACCGATATTTTCCGTTTCCGTTTCCGAGAAAAGGCTTCCGTTTCCGTTTTTCTCCGGAACGGTCGGAAATTCCGTTTTCGTTTTCACCCCTAGGTACAGGTGCGGCAGCCGAGAAGAAAAAATATGAAAATCACTCAAGTCACGAGAAAGAAGGGGAAAATCTCATGCAATTCGGTTTAATGCGTAAATTTAGCTATGGGTCTACAATTACTAATTTGTCCATAGAATTATACTTTCACATAATTGGTGAAGAAGTATAGCCAAATCCTAACAAATCTAGACCATCAGATTTTAGACAATAGATGGTCCATATTTCCTGTTTATCTATACCCCTTTATAATGCACCTAAGCAAATTTTTCTACGTCCACCCTAAATAATGCACCTCATTAGAGATGGCCCAATGTTCGTGCACCCAGCAAAACGTCCCCAGAAACTTGCATTCATCAAAATGAACGTCTCAGATCTTCCCTCAGTTTTACTCATCCACATCCGATGGTCATTATTTAGTGTGTCTAATCATCCCTGTGGCCCACAACAGACCTCCCCACCTACATATTTGGAAGGAGAGCGAATCAAACAAGGAAATAAATAAGGAGGATCCGCATGCAAGGAAACCAGATTTGAATTTTTTACTGGCCAAAATTGTACGTACTACATATTTGGAAGGAGGGTGAATCAAACAAGGAAATAAACAGGGAGGATCCGCATACAAGGAAATAAGACTTGAATTTTTTATTATCCTGTCATTGTGATCGTATTTTTTTCCAAATATGACCCTTCTCGAGACTTTTTTACGGATCTAGCCCCATAGAGCCTAATTTCAGCGCATGGAGAGCGCTGAATTTTTGTTTTCATTTTTTATCTAAAGAACCAACTGTCTGTGAGTGCTGCTTAATTTTTTCAATTTTTCTCATGGAACAGTAATGCCATGAAAGCAACTTTATTAATTTTTATCTTTTTCCTTGCGGATCCAATGATTTGGCGCAGATTTATTTTTCCATATTTTGTGAAATCATCCTGTGGCACACACATGACCTTCCTCACCTCCAAAGATCAACAAGGAAAAGGAAACAAACGTCCCGGAAAAGGAAAGGACTATACATTACGTCTTTGGGAAAAGGAAACCGGAGTGGGCAACATGCGGGAGAACGCAGTCTGCAATGGCTTCACCGTCGCCATCGGTGGCTTTTGCGGCGTGGCGAGGTTCTTCGTCGGCGACCTCATGGTGCAGTGCCTCGGCAAATTTATAATTTAATTTTTTAAAAACAATTTTATTAAGTACAAAATAATCGAAAGTTTTTTTTTGATAATTTTTCTAGAATTTTTTAACCTAATGTGCTATCTTTTCAAAAATCCTTCTATATTTTAAAAAAATGAAGGCAAATCACCTGTAGCTTCTTTTAGTCAGAGTCTGCACTGCAGAAGCTTCTTCTCTTCCCTCCCTCCATTAAAGTAAGAAAGAAGCTCCAAAGCTCCATCAATCCCGCACCAAATCTCCTCTTTCCATCTATGGTGTTAATTCCCCAAATTTCGTGCTCTATTGCCAAAATTTCCTCCCAACTGATTTGATCCCAAATTATGGTTTCCATAAATATGCTTGTTTGGTGCTATAAAAGCCAGTGAGCTCTCCTCCACCCCATCGCATTACGTAAATCCCAGTGCTCCTCTTGTAAAGATCGCGGATTTTGGAGGTAACCAAGCCATCACCGTCATCTTTCCTGCGAAATTCACCGCAACCGTGACTCCTCCCAGGCGTCGGTCTTGGCGATCTCGCCGCACTGATCTTGACCATCATGACCACGGCCACCACCGCCATCCTCCCTTGCCTCAGCCAAGCCAGAGAGAGCACTGTTGTGCTCTCTGTGGAAGCTACAAAAAAAATTTAAGATCGAAAATTCTTTTTTCTTTCTCTTTTTTGATTTAAAATCTTTTAGGAGCCCGTTTTCGCCTATTCGACTTCCATTTAGTTCCGTTTTCTTTCTAAATTCATTTAAAATTCTAAATTTCTCTTTTATTATTAAGTATTGTATTCATACTTATCTTATCATTTAATTGATAAGCGGGTGTACTGTCGTCGTAGCGTTAGCACAGGCACTATACTAGTGTTCCGTAAAAGAGCTCTAGAAAAAAAGAGCAAAAGAATGGAATCAATTGATTCGTACGAAGTATTGTTCTCCAATTCTATAGAAGGTAATATGTTGCGTTTTTCTCAATACAAGGGTAGATTACACAAGACTTCGTTCACGTGTTGTACATTGTTACAACTTTCAAGACCACTAAGTCCCTTAAAAAAAGAATACTAAGCAAGTCCCTTAAAAAAAGAACACTACGCAAGTGTTCAAATTCTACTATCTTTACACGTTGTTACAACTTTCAGGAACACCATACAATCGTTCAAGTTTACAGCCTTTACTGGTTACAATTTTCAGATACACCAATCAATCTTTTATCTTGTACAGCCCTGTTTCCAGAATCCAGGCCTGGGTTCCAGGGAGTACACTTTCTCTGAAGGCCTGAACCTAGAGCTGGATGCTGCTCCAGACAAACTGATAAGTAACACCAGCCAGCCACAGCCCACCATCACTCATATGCTCAAAATCGCCGAGAGGAAGTAGATGGCTAGCATATCGTGGAAGGCAACAAATGAATAAATCATGAATCTTTATCCCAGATTAACAACCACCTGGGAAAACCAATAACTGTACCACTTCAAAATTAGTATGCTGGAAGACTCGGAATTTGACGGACTAGCTCATGGCCGCCACGTTGTTTTCTTTACAGACATGATACCCTCCTTGTCCTGTCTAAAGGTCATCACAATTTCCCAATGCAGTGATCTCAAAATAGTCTCCAATGGGTCAAGGATATCAAGCTTTTCCCTGATGATGGCCCAACCTCCAGGCCTCAAAATTCGATCCATCTCAACCACAATTGAGACAGGTTGCTTACATCTACATAATGCAAGCAATAATATATCAAGCATTGTGTTTAGTTAATGTATAACAGGCTTCGTCTGGAAACAGAAGTCAAGCTACATGCAACATATGCCCTCATTTTAGAGTTTGGTCTTATTGTAGAGTAGATGTTGTGTTCCACAAGAACCATGAGATCCATCAGAAATAAACACTGTACCAGAACAACAAAATGTATTCCGTAGTCTATACCGAGTACAATAATAATACTAAACATCATATGAAGTCCAGGTAAGGCTACTCTTTTCGATAACATACCTGTTCTTCAAGCGCGAGAATAAATGGTCAGCATGTAGAAGATCATAGGACCTCGGATATGTGCTCAATGGTTCACACCAATCATGATAGACACCAATCAGCCCACGCTCATAGATTATGGTTAGGGTGTCTGGAGCATGCACAGGAACGACATTCATGACCCAAACTTTTTTAGATGCCAATGCAGCAGCAAAACTGCAAGGAAACAATCACAGCTGATTCATTACATATATTTTAAAGTAACAGACTAACAGTGCATATCACTGAGAGCAATTCTATTAGTAAATTGGGAATTAGGAAAGGAGATTCATACCCTCCATATACAGCTTTCATGTCCAGTACATTTCGGATATTTGACCAATCAATGCCCAATCCATCCAGATATGATCTCTCAACAACAGCCTTCCAATGACTATGATCAGCTGCCACCCTTGTCTGTAAGTCCCCAAGCCAATCTGGAAATGTCTCCAGTCTCTTGGGCCATTCTTCAGGCCATTCACTGCCTCTTTCTTCAATACCTACAGGAGCTTTGTGCACGCAATGTTTGATCGATGTATACCTACAAGGGAAAAACGAAATTGCTGTTGTACAAGCCAAAAAGAAAGTAACAAGCATACATAGGTCTATTGATTGACCAAAATGCCCTTGTGTACATAATTAAGGAAACACCGTAGTGAGTAATCCAAGACCCAATTTACCATGCAGTTGCTTTGTTCTGGTCTTCCTTACAAAATGGAGGATCTTTTGTTGCTCTTAGATCATATATCTCATTTGAGGCTGGTCGTTGAAATATCTTGACTCCAGCCTCACTGACATCATCACTATTGTAAGCTATTGCATTCCAACAAATTGCGGTCATTGAAGCTGAAATTCCTGGAAAAGAAAAACAATAGGTGGGAAATAAGAATAGATAACAAAGAAATTTGAACTGATTTTCAGGGAAAGAAAATAAAGTCCGACCAGTAATAACACCATGCAAGTCATGGCAATGTATATGTTTGTTAATTTGTAGTGTCAGCAATATTTAAGTAATTCCATCTTTTCTCGGTATAATTAGTGCTGAGACATACCTTCTTCACTCTCAAGGTCACTATGTTTGCTTGATATTATGAAGTATCCTCCTGGACGAAGGATCCTATTTATCTCTAGGAGGAGCCTTCCACCTAATCCATACAATACACAGTGTCATTCAAGATGTGAGTAACACAAGTTAGTCGCATTCTGGATATAAAGAACGGAATGCAGAAGAACACGCATACCATTAGAATGCCATGGTATGTTGCATTCACCACAGTGGATAGCATCGAACACACCACTAGGGAAGGGTAATCTTCTTGATCCCAGACTGCCAACTGTTGCAGGGATGCCACGTTCAAGGGCAACTTGTGCAAGGTCTGTTTGGTCACTCATAAGGCCTAAAGATAATGTTATCACATCCTTCTCGAGTAGAGTGACACCGAAGCCAGCACTTTTGCATCCAATGTCCAATACTAAGCGAATATTTTTACCCCAGTCAATATCAGGTGCCATCTATGCGACGAACAAAGTAACATGTAAATTGTGTTAAGCACTAAGACATGTTGAATGCCTAGAAGAGTAATGAATAAAACTACATGCAGTTCAAATTTCAAAATACAAATAATTCATCTTAAATTTTAGCCAAAGTCCATTAATTTGTTCCATTCTGTGTTGTCATAGAAGAATTAAACTTCGAAACCATATCATTTCAACCAGGACACTGAATGCAGATCGATGTTGACTTCACAGTGGATGAAGCCACTAGTAACGACCTTTCAGGAATCAGGATAGCTATTGGTGCATTAACTGGGAGACAAAATTCAAGCCAAAGAGAAGAATCGCAATTTAATTTTGAATTATATCTACCTACGGTGAAAATCATCCTCACAGGACACAACTACCCTTTAACCACGTTCCACGCAACATGGTCAATCTTAAACAAACACAACTATGTGCACACATTTCCCAAAATTTGTTTTCATATTTTCATTTCTAATCCCACACATTCGCTAAATGATCCGTCCACTTACTTGTTACTACACTTATTTACAGTGCATGCTAGTGAGCAATGTGCAGAAATTGATTTTAAAGCATTTCAGTAGTAGTAACTAGTAACTGCGGCTCTTTCTGCATACAACTATATTGCATAGAATCCAAATACAAAGATCCACCATTTGATACCTCGTCAATTGATTCAACATAATGAGTTGTGCCACCTTTGAACTCCCATTCCTCCGGTGGAAACATCAAGTGGTCGCGGGTCCGGTTCAGCCAGCTGTGACCCTTAACATAGCTTGACAACCTAGGATGTCCAACATTCCCATACCAAACCTGCAAGCATAGCAATAATTCACCACAAGAATAAACTCAGCAGCAAAAACATCACAATTTATGTCCAATTATGCTCGACTCCTCACCTTCTCCTTCCTCTCCGGCCATGGAGAAGGCGGTTTATACTCCTTGGGCAGCGACACCAGGCACGTCACCGGGGACCTCGGACAGCTCCGCTCGTGGTGCCTCTGGCTCCCATCCCCATCGAAATCCACGCAAGGGATATAGTGGTAGCCGCTCTTGGCGCTGCAGTGCTTCCAGTGGTAATGCGACGCCGGGCTGAACAAAGGCGGCAGCTTCTTCTTCTTCTTCGAAGCCTTCCTCTTTGCCGCCTCCGCCTCCTCGTCGTCGCTGTCTCCCTCACTAAACTCGTCGACCGGTTCCAGCTCAGGTGCCTTCTCCTCCTCCTCCTCCTTAGGAGCCGTCCCCGTGTTGTCCCCGTTGTCCTCGGGCATGGGCAGTTCCACCTCCTTCTCCTGCTCCTCCTCCGGCTCCGGCTCCGGCTCGTTCTCCTCGGGTTCCTGTTCCGTTCTCGGAGCCGGCTCGGTGTGATCGGCCTTTGCTGCAGCGGCATCCGGCGAGGCGGTGGCATCGGGGCGGTGGGATCTGGACGGAGAATGGCGCTTCTTGTGACTGTGGGAGCTGGTGGGGTGGGGCTTCCTGTGGCCGCCGCCGCTGGTGTGGTTGTGGGAGGCGGGGGGCGGGTCGGCGATGTCGGTGGTGAAGGAGGAGCGCTCAGTGGAGATCTGCTGGGAGGATGAGATCGGGGAGAGGGAGGTCCAGAGGACGGCAAAAGAGAGGCCGAGCGCGATGGCGATGGAGACCTTGGCGCCGAACCCCAGCGCCGGGCGCCTCCTCCACCAGCCCAGGAGGGCGGAGGGGCGGCCGGGCGGGCCGCGGAACACAGTCATGCGGCGCGGCGGCGAGTGGGTGGGGCGCCGCTGTCGGCGGAGGGTAGAGGAGTGGTTGGTGGAATCTTGGAGAGGGGGAGTCCGGGAGTGGATGTTGGGACTTGGGACTAGCAGAGGGAGAGGGAACGGGGAAGAACAAGTTGGTTATTATTATTATTATTATTATTATTATTATTATTATTATTATTATTAAGGGAGAACAAGTTGGTTATTGCTGTTACTGTCTTTATTTTCACTTCACTTTTTTTTTCATGGTTAGTCGGTGGTCAATTAGTGACGTACCGGTACTTAACTTAGCAATCAGTCTCTAATATTTAACTTAGCAATATGTTAAATGTCGTAGATGTGAAAACTAAACACGGGTGAGGAGGTAGACGTCGGTCATTTCACGGGCCCTTGTCCGCGAGAGTAGAAATAACACGAGGGTTTACACAGGTTCAGGGGTCCAAGAGGACCACCACACTCCTGTCGGCGAGCCTGCAGGGTAGTCTCTGGAGAGTAGAGCCCTGAGGGCTCATCAGTTTAAGCGTTTTTTTATATTGCTCAAGAGAGTTCAAGTTACAAATGAGAGATACATGAGACATTTATAGGCTTAAGGGCTTGTACAAATGACCAAAATACCCCTATGGAGATGGCTAGTCTATAAGTATAAACGGAGGGTAGCATTGTCTTTTCTGATCATAACTGCTATTCTTTGATCTATATATTGTATGGTTAGTCACCGATTGGTTATTCTCCAACATTAAAAAATTATAAAAATATCATTGCATTATGAAACTGTTTTATACCGATATACTAGACGGTCTTTTCTCGTAGAAGTATATTCCATACAATCTATGGTACTAATTTTATGTTATCAGTCGAAAGTTTATACAAATTTGTATGTACTAATATAGGTCAAACTAAGAAAATTTGTTTGCTTATGTTCTAAAATGTCATATATCTTTGAATGACGTTGAACTGACAGATAGGGGTGAAAGTGGACGCGGGTGCCCGCGAGCCCGCTTAAATGAGTCCACCAAAAAATATTATGTGAACACCCACATCTTATTTAATAAATTAAGCGACCAAAACTGCAGCCCGTGAAGCCCACATCGCTTTGTGTATAGCCTGCATCGCTCACCTCTCATGCGAAGGGCTCCCTCTCTGCCCTCGTCTCGCCGCCGCCTCTCCTGGCTCCTGAGTCTCCTCTCGACGGTCGTAGAAACAAACAGAATGCGAAAGAGAAGTCATAATTACGGAGGAAAGGACCAGGCACCAGTATACCTGCTTGACTATCTGATCGCGGAGCTCGTCCGTAAGCATGACAGCACCGGCGCCAACCTCGGAAGCCTCCAATGAGGCGGCGACGCTAAGGACGACGAGGGGAACGTCCTCCGCACCAAGCGGCGGCGGTTCGTCGGAGACCGTAAGTGCCTCAGGCCCGACGGTGTCGGGGACGAGGAGGGTGTCCTTCGCCCCAAGAGGCTGCTGCTAGTCCGAGACTGTAAGCACCTCAAGCGCGACGGTGCCGGGGGCGACGAGTGGGGCATCCCCCCCCCCCCAAGATGAGGTGGCGGCGGCAGCTCATCGGAGACCGTAAGTGCATCAAGCGCCACGGCGTCCGTGGGTGGAGATTGGCCGTCCATACCGGAGGGGATCAGGGGAGCCGAGCCGCCCGTCGCCCGATCACCGCCGCTCGTGGTCGTTGGCAGCTGCAGGCATGAGGTCGGGGTTTGGGTGGCGAGTTGGCCTTATATACCCATTAGACAGGGGTTTCTGGATGAGTGAAACTGCCCACAAACGACTGGCCCGTGAATCTTGAGTTCGCTTGTAGCAGCGGCGTTAAGGTGTTCATGGGCTCTGTCTTGGTCCATTTCATCTGCGTGCATCTTTCGTATCGAGTTACGGCTGGATTGTGGCGTGTGAGAGAGAATGGAGCAGCGCAAGACCCACTTTGTTCCTTAGATCAAGCTGGGCAGCCAAGGACTAGAGGTCTGTCGATGGGTTGGATCAGCCGATGTTTATCTTCATCTACTCTACGGGTTGTGAGTGTCGCATCAGTCCGCATAAATTTTGATGGGCTGCTGCATTAACTCGCGTAAACTTTCGCGGTATGTGCGGACAAGTGCCGCATTACCCGCAATCAATCCCACCTTAGTTAGGACTGACAGAGTACAAGACTAATTTGATACGCGTGTGGATTACCGTGCTTCCAACTGCGAATGACAAGGACAAAACTCTTATTCTAATCAGGAAGAGACGGTGCTTTTGTTGTTAAAATGGGTAATTAGGAAGGAAAGAAGGGGACATGGCGTGCTTTATTCAGGGGTGTAGTCACTGACTGAGCGGACAGGCCACCAACAGGTTGATGGATCTTCATCTGGAAGGTTGCACAACTCGATTTATATCAACTATCAAAGGACTTCGAAACGCGAGCCAGGTTTTGCCGGTTGGTGAGCGTCAATTCGCCGGCCAGCGTTCGAGCGCGGCTCAACTCTGGTGCATATAGCGTCGAGTGCAAGTGTGTGTGGGGTATACGTTTGTATTTGTAGTTTGGTAGTTGTTTTTTTCCTTCAGTGAGTGACAGAACTCTTACTAAATTTCAAAGGACACCAAAACATCATGTTCCAGAAGATAAAGAGATTGATGTGTACCCAACTCTACTAATCTCGGTAGAACACTGTAAAATCAAAATGTTTGTTCACTGTTATAAAGGGTGTTTGTATTTGCAACCTGAAATATGTGTAGGGAGTAGGGAGTAGGGATGCGGTAGCACAAGCGCAGACACCGGTTGCGCCGTCGCGCGTCCCAAGCACAAATGCAGCAGCCGCAGAAGCACATCCCTGAGGCAGCAGCTCGTCACCTCGCCGCCGGCACCAACAACGGAGGGAAACCGCCCCCGCCCTTCGGTTCTAGTGGAAACTCTCGCGGGTACCTTTAACCTGCAGAGGGAAATGGGGCCATCAATCTCGCCGGAGACGCGAGGTGCCGGCTTGTCGGAGGCGAAGGAGAATACTTTTTGCCGAGGCGTGAATCTTGAAGCAATTCCGATGGTGACAACAGTTAACTGAAATTCCAAAAGTACAGGCATGTTTGGCACAACTCCTACTCCAGTTTTTTTGGCTCCAAATCTCAGATACTCAGTGGAGTGGATTCTTTAAGAATCTAGAGTATTCTGTGGAAGTGTTTGGTTAGGAGGCTGACTCTAGATTCTAAAATAGAAGGATTTTGTGTAAATTATCAACAATACCCTTAGTTTTCTCACTTATACATTATTTTGTACATATTAGTAGTTGATGTGAGCGTTTATTTTGTAATTTGTAGTTTAATCTTTCCCCTCAGTTATTCAACTATGGGAGAGTTCAATAGAGTAGTTACAATAGATAGTTTGTATAAAAGTTTAATCACTCACAACTTGAAAAAATGACAAATACGCTCGCTTTCTATAAAAGTTTAATCACTCACAACTTGAAGAAATGACAAATGAAGCAGCATATCAATTCATCATATTAGGCGAACACATCTGTTCACAATTGAAGCAGCATATCAGAAATGACAACTTGAAAAAAACTCAGATGAACTTGTTCCTGAGTCATTTGCAGCATATCAGTTCATCACAACAATCATTTTTCAAAACATAGTATTCTACTAGTTGTACCTCTAAAATGTCACTAAGCTAGAGAAATTTCGGTTGCCATTTCATCACGAAAGGTATCCATAGACCGTTCATTAGAATATTGCGTTGCCCCATCGGAAACTCCTTGAGAAATGGCATACTTGTGGTATCTCGACGGGATGGTAGGCACATAATTTGGATCTCGATCACACCTATGAAAATGCTAATCATCGGTGGCATGCTCACGTATGAAGTTGTGGATTGCCATAGTAGCTGCGACAATCATCTTTTACTTAGGTAGGGGATAATTTGGCATTTTGAACAATATTGGCCATCTCATCTTCCATACTCCAAAAGCTCGCTCAACCATATTATGCACAGATGAGTGTATTCGATTGAACCTCTCCTTAAGAATAGTAAGTTCCGTGCCTCTATGGAACTCAGGAATATGATACCTTTCACCCTTGTATGGGGCTAGGTACCTCGGCCGGTTAGGATATCCCGCATCAACAACATAATACTTGCCTAAAAACCAAAGTTAATTCGAATTAATGACAATATATATTATTCATTTTGCAAGTGGAAACAATTTATTAGTAGTACCTTGTGGAGGATGAGGGAAGACATCTCTATCCACTGTCAATGCATGGTACAATACACTAGTGTCATGCATAGCACCCGGTTGACCCGTAGATACGTATGTGAAACGCATATCAAAGTCACAAACTGCTAGTACATTCTGAGTTGGAGTTCCTGACCTTCCGACATACCTTATTTGTTCATCAAGTGAAAGAGACACGCGAATGTGAGTCTCATCAAGGGCACCAATGCAATCTTTGAAGTGTGGATAAGCCCTTCGATCAACTCTAATCCTCTTATGGACTGTACGAAAGTTAGGATCATTTGGTTTTACAAAATCTTTCGCCATTTTAACCACACAGTTTAGAACATCCTCAAACTTCCTACTAATGGTTTCACCTGAGTGCTTGAATCGATTTTGTGATTTCCTCATAAGAACTCACATGTACGGATGACTTCAACTCGTAATTAGTAACCAACAAGTGATGAAGGTCCATGAAGATAGTCTCGTTCATACGTAGCATCCTATGACATTCTCCTGGAGTGTTTAGTGTCTCTTTCAACCATCCCATCCCACTGACTAGTGACGTCCTTGGATCAGCCTTTTGTAGAAATGTGTCACAATATATTTCTGCAATTGCTGCCCCAGCTAGACAAAGAACCATCATCTTTTTACGATGTCGTATCCTCTCTTCTTCATCAGAAGAATCACTATCGCTTTCCGATGACATCTGTAAGTATAGCACTACTATGGTAAAAATCAATAATATAGACAACAATAAGGTTCATATCTCAATTTGATAAGAAATAATAAGGTTCAACATGACAACACATCAATCCGATAGCACTATAACACATCGAATCAAATAAGTTCAGAAAACATAATTAAACATCTAATGCTTATACTTGGCATTGTACTTCCTCTTAAGCCACTCATATCGAATCTCCGGGGTGGGCATGGTAATGAACATCTCCCTTTGGTCTCTTTTCACAAACAACTCGGTGGCTATGAAATGCTCATTGCTACCATAGGCCGCCTCACATTCAATCACAAGGTTCATGACATCTTTGACGGAACAAGTAACATCATTTTCGGCCAAAGATGATACCATATCAGCTATCCTTGTGATTTGCTCTTGCATGACTAGTGTTGTCCCTGTTTTGGTCCTTTTGCCTTTGTCAAGAACAACATTGGCACCTCTCTTGTTATTTGTAGGAGTCACCTCATCAACCTCCTCCAACTTCGTAGTGTCATCCTTCAAGTTGATAGTAGGACTTGCTTCTATTGAAGCTGTTGGCATGTTGCCCACCGCAGGAGACCAATGATCCCGACCATCATTGGTGATGTCGACAAACATCCTAATTAGCAAATCTTCATTTTGAAGGCCTCGCTTCTTGAACTCCATGCAACCTGGAATATCCTGCAATATTACAAAAATAGCATTTAGTGTCATTGTGACCATAAAGGAATGTTTGTTGAACAAGAAAGAAAAATTATTACAACCCTTACTTCTTTTGCTTTCTTCCACCAATCATCGTCCATCTTGATAGTCTTTTTCACTTCATCCCAACCACAACCTGTCTCCCGCCTCCTCAATTTATTCCAAATGGTAAATTCGATCTTTAGCTTGTCCCATTTATTCTTAAATTGCAACTTTTTGTAATCAAGACCGGTTCTTTCTTGGAACCTTTTTGCTACCTCGGTAAAGCCTACACTGTTCAAGTGGGTGTTTGGCGATCCCCCTCTCAACTTGTTCAGCAAACAACTCACAAACTATCTGAGTGTGTTCATCACTCCACTCGGCAGCCATCTGGGTATTCTATTACAAAGTCCATTTAGATAACAATGTCCAAAATTAAGAAAAAATGCCACTGAATTTATATAATTAAATATCCTTAACAGCACAACAGCCAGCGCAACAGCTCTTTGAGTATTGGTTTAGACTCTCTAGCACCATAATTTTTTATGTTGTGAAGTGGACAGCTGGTGTTCCTAAGTGTTGTCGAACACATTGCAAACCAAGCAAGCTTGCACCAGAGATGGATAACAAGTATATAAAAGACCTCTTCCTCTATGGTAGAACATAGATATTTCTAGTCTTTAAGTAACAACTGCGTGTATAACAATAAGTAATGAAGTCATGGTAACAATAAACTGTTGTCACCAACATATCTAAGATGCATATTTTCTGAAATATAGCAACATAACTGAAGACCAATATGCAGTAAAAAACATATCTTGACACCAACACATCAGCATAACTGAAGACCAATTTGTAAAAACATCTTTACTACATGTCCATTTGCATGATTTAAGCCTTTAAGCTTTATTTATTCAGTACAAGATAAAACTAGGGAAAACATTATTTTCCTCAAAATAAAAGTGTACTTGCCTTCTGTCCAGAGAGTAAATCTTCCAAGCTGAGGAAAATCAGAAAAGTTCTCGATACAAATCAAGTTATTGACCTAATGTAAAATAGAGACAATTAGCAAAATGTAAAATGTCCACTTTTTAAACATTGAGGTGGTTTTATGGAATAACCTGAATGCGGCAAACAACAACAGCTCCATTCTTCAAAAAAAGAGGCTTCCTCTTTGGATATGCAACACTGCCTTGTAGACAGCAGTGAAGATTTCCTAGCACATAAAAATCACAGTATAAATCACATTATCAAAATCACTGATTGATAATTAACACTTGATAGATATCAAACTAAGAGTTTGATATGGTATAGCCCATTACATAGTAATTATCTGGTATAGCTCATCATTACAAGTTACAAGCAACCAAGCCAGGGACCAGAAAATACTTGGCATTTACAAGCAACCAAGCCAGAGCCCAGTTTCCATGTCCTAATTCAGAATAAATTACCCTTCTAAAGATACAACCAACCAAGCCAGGGACCAAACAGTATAATACAACTACCCTGGCTCTAGTACAGAAACATCTAGCTTTTTCAAAAAGAAGCACATTCAGAAAAATAAAGTTTTGTTGAGAAAGGATATTATAAGCACATAGAAAGATTCACGAAATCTACCATGAAGGAAAGTAAAATACAGCAAAGGAAAAATTACAATGGTGATTATTTGGTTCTCTCTATCTTTCAGAAGTATCAAAGGCTTGGACCACTGGGCTCTTCAGCAATAATTTCAATGCGTGCACACATCCGGCGGGGAAGAGTCAGGAGCAGGTCTAGGGGGATGCGGATTAGGGCCAGATCACCGGGGGGAGGCGGAGCATGGCCGGGGGAGGTGGAGCAAGGCTGGGGGGAGGAGGCGGAGCCGCCGCCGCTGGAGCGTGAGGGTTTGAGATGAGCGTGAGGGTTTGAGAGGAGGCGGAGCCGCCGTTCGAATGACACTGGCTGGATCGATCGGGCTCGACTGGGGGTATTAGCCCAGTGGCATTTGCGAGTAATTACCCCTCAACTCCAAGGGCAGTTCTATTTTTTGGTATTACGCTCCAGATGGGAGTGAGGGAAACCCCACTCCGAAAATTTGTACTACAGATCACTCCAGATCCTCTTTGCTCCAACTCTAAAAATTTGTGGAGCTAAGGTGTTTGGCACAACTCCACCCAACTCTCATCAGAATTTAGGAGTGGGAGCTGTGCCAAACAGGGCCTACATAGACGAGTGTAGAGCTGGGAGCACGGATCCAGCGGCCCCTGGGCTGGACTACGCTGTGCCTCGGCATGCCTTGCCCTAGCGAGCCTAAGCATAAAACTTAGATACATCGGGCATATTCAGTGGTATATCCAGGGTAAAAATAGAGGAAATAATTAATAGTGTAAAGGTATTATTAAGACGAGCATAGTAAAAGCACACTTGAATGTCATGTGCAATCCAAATTAATACATAAATCTATTTGCAACAAAGTTAAAATAGCAAATAACTAAAGATAATATCTTAATAATTGATGATACATTCTAAAAACTAAAAAATATGTACAACTAGCTAGCAATCTTAAGAATAAAATTAACTAGATTAGCATTGCATATAATGGCAAAAATAGTAGAAGAACACCAAAGGTTCAACGAGCAGAGCCAATGCATAAGCCCCCTCGTGTCCCTACGATAGATCTGCATATGGCCATGCCGACCTAGATCTAACCCATTTAGACTATGGTAGAGATAGTGAGCACGACATTTGCAGTGGGGGTGGCGCCCATGGAGAACAAGTTGATGTCTCTATGGCCCCCTCTCTCTCTCCCCTCAAACTAGCAAGACAGGAGGTACCTAGCAGGGACCTATAGAAGGGAAAAGAATAAAAAGAAAGAGGAAAAGTCATTGTGTCTATTGGCATCATGCCGACTCAAGCACGGCATAGGCATGTCATGCCACCACCCATCATGCCCCTATTGATAGGCTTAGCTCAACCTGTCATTCATTTCGTGCCTGTTAGGCCGTTGGCCAGCCCAGAAAACTCGACCCAAGTACCAACTGATTAGGCAAGTGATATAACAAATCCTATATCATAGACATCAATTTTTTATCCAATTGTTTGCTTAAAGGATAGCTAAAGAACCACACTTCACGGTCAATCCGCTATCGCGACCCCTCCACACTAGGGCTAGCAAAAAAAGCTCGTTATGTTTCAAATCAAAATTGCTTCGATTACAGTAATTAATAGGTTTAAAATTAAAATTAGTCCATTTTAAGCACACAATGATAATAGTTGGTTAAGCTCGATAGCCAATTCCACGCTGAACGGCCGGTCACACCGTTGCGCTGCAGACCTGCAGTATAAACGATCCTAGCTTGCCCGTGCATCCGGCCACCCCCAGCTTGCTCCTCCAAACTGGAAACAAAAGGGCATCTTGTCGTGGCCGGAAACGGACAGCCCGCATGTGCTTGTCCTCTCCGCGCGACAGCTACAGTCGGCTCCTCTCCTACGCTATTAATCAAACTCGATACACTTCCCGCTGGCTCGGCGCGTCGTCGTCGCACCACTACAGTTCGCGCGGCCCCGGCCGGACGCACGCCGTACGTAGGAGCGACGCAGCGTAAACACCCCGGAAAATCACGCACCACCCGTGCCCAGGCATACATGTACACACAGCAGCACTCCCGAAACTAGCTAGGCTCATGTACGTGTGGTCCTCTTTCCTTATCTCTTTCTCGCGCCTTTTGCACTCACCATACAACCAACGATCGATGTAAAGCGAGAGCTTTATTGAATAGACGTCACACACTGGAAATGGAAGTGATGAAGTAGCCAGTGCGTGTGCTATATATGTAAGTAGCTAGGACATTGTGTGGTGTGGCCGGCCGCTACCTCTTGGGACCAGGAAGGCAGAGAGGCGAGAGCTAGCTGGCCATGTCGAAGGAGGAGGAGGAGGAGAAGGTGGAAGTGTGCGTCAATGGCGACGTGGAGGCGGAGGGGGGCGGCGGCGAGGGCGAGGGCGAGCTTGTGGCGGTGATGGCGCAGCTGGCGTCGGAGGGCGTGCGGGCGCTGCACGCGCGGGTGGAGGCGGAGTGGGGCCCCGTGCTGCAGAGCGCGTGTCAGACGGCAGCGGCACGGGCGCTGTGGGCGCGCGCGGTGCGCGACCCGGCGGCGGGCGTGCTGGCCGGGGAGAGGTTCCTGAGGGGCCTCCACGAGAAGATGCGGCGCGACGAGCGGGCTGGCTCGCGGGAGGTGCCGGGGGTCATGATCGCCGTGCGGACGCTCTGGTTCGACACGCGTATCGAGGCCGCTGTCGCCGCGCTCGGCGGCGCCGCGCAGGTTGTCCTCCTCGGTGCAGGTTCGTAACTTACATGTTCTGTGAATTGAATGTGTAGCTCCTTTGCATGCATGGGCGTACGTATGCTTGCGCGCATGAAATGCGTGCTCCAGTATTGAAATCTTGTGTTTCTTCGACACGGATCATATCGTATTTATACGGATGCTTGCTGCATGCATGCGTACGCATAACAGCCTAAGCTCATTATGCGTGTTTTTTTTGTGCGACATGACACGGTGTTTTGGTGAAGAACCGGAGATGATCAAAGAACACTGGAAATATCAAACTGATGACATGATGGTTTACTAGTTTAGTGTTACATATATGATTAAATTTGTCAGATTTCTGAGTCTGAAAAAAAATGTCAAGATGTGTAAGTTCCAATACTTGTAAGCCAGCTTTAGTTTTCAAAAAGCTAGTAAACCTCTCCAAACAACTCAGTTTTTAAACGGTTTTTGGCATAAGCTAAAGCTATATATAACTACCAAAAGCAAAAGGCTAAGTTGGACTTACTTTTGCAGCTTATTGCTGAGAGAAATTAGCTATTTGTTAAACGGTCTCTTGTAAAAAAATTACAACTATTTTTTAGCCTAAAAAATCAAAAACTGCTTTTCAGAAAAGCTACGGCTCACCCAAATAGACCCTAAGTGCCGTGCTTGTGCTTTAACAAACTGCAAGTTTTGGTATTTGTCTGCTTTTGTTTGTTATGAACAAGATCAGCTGAGACATTCATGTTTTGGAAAATGCCATGCACATATCGTTAATAAACCCTCAAAGTGCAAACACTTTTCAACCTTGGATTCGACCACAAAGTATTTTAACAAAAGACAAAGATACCCCTACTCCATGTTGCATCTGAATCTGATTTTTAGGGTGGCAGTGTTACAAGGGCAATTCGGTCTTTTGACTATTGACTGACAGTTGGCAGTTTGATTAATAACAGTAAATCTCTGCAAAAGTATATTTGCAATAGGAGTTCCATTCATCGGCAACAGTTCCTATCTTGTGCATAACTTGGCCAGCCTTCTTCCACGCTGTCCATTTTATATGTGGCCGGAAACTTGTCTGGTGTACTGTTGGACAAAAATCAAAATGAAAAAGCAACTATGATCTTATTGAAAAGGTTACAGCAAGAAACAATTGTGGCTCGCAATGAAGACACCCGGCAACATTACAGCAAGAACAAAGTTATCCAGCAATGTAGGGATATAGAGCACTCATAATACTATTGTCCAGACTCCAGAGAGCACATCAACTTGGAGTCTTCAACACCATGATTGTCATTTGCTGTTAGATACTTGATCCCCTCAATGTACGTCGATCAGTTGGCCCGATGTAGACCAGGGCATTTTTGGCTTCTAGCTAGGGACTATGGAGTAAGCAAGCACATACACTGTTTCAAGAAAAATCAATTTTGTCAACTAGTAGTGAGCATTTATGGAAACCCATAAGCAAACTTTCATTTGGATGAACATGACAATCCATCAAAACTCTGTATTCAACTATGCTGGTGAATTTCAACCTTGAGCACTAATATTTTCTCAGGAATTGCACAAAACTGCTAGAACAAAGACATACAGCAATTTGCAACTGATGAAACAAGTTAAGTTGCAGAAGTACATTCCAGCATTTCACTTGGATACATGACATGATGACAACTGAATTCACAGTGCTGGTGAACTATACCCGTAAACCTTCTACTGTTTTCTGAAGAAATTCATAAAACTGCTGGAACATGACATATAACATTTTGCAGTTGATGAAGCAAATTGAAGAAATTCATTTCTCAACAAATGTCTTCATTCGTACAAGAGTCTACGTTGAGAAAAAAGACTGACTTAGATAACAAATAATGTTTTTATAGGGATGGATGCGAGAGCCTATCGACTGAGTTGCCTAAAGGAATGCACGGTATTCGAACTCGACTTTCCGGCGCTCCTAGAAATGAAATCTGATCTTCTGCACGAAGCAATGAGTTCTGCAAATCATCAGAAACTCACCATGATGGCAAAATCATTGACTAGTGTTCCTGCCGATATACAAGATGGAGACTGGATCACCAAGCTACACAGCTGTGGGTATGTTCCTGAAAGAAACACCATATGGGTTCTTGAAGGGATTCTCTATTACCTTCAACATGTGCATGCAATGCAAGTCCTCGAAACCATAGCGGCACGCCGCACCTCAGCCTGCACCGTCCTCCTGGCTGACTTCATGAACAAGAATGCAACAGCGCTCTCTCGGACGATGTACCATTTCTACCATGACAGCCCTGATCTACTGCTGCCTTCTATTGGGTTCTCTCAGGCAACGTTGTCACAAATTGGAGATCCGCAAGCGCATTTTGGGCTGCTAACTCACCCACAAAACCTGTTTGACAAACTCAGGAGATTGCCAAGATCAGTGGAGACAAATCCAGAGGATGGCACACCATGCTGCAGATTGTATTTGATGGAAGCCTCTGCTTCTCCAGATGATCAGACCACCTTATAGGACTTTCTGTCCATTGGATCGCCATTTGAAATAATTATGCCTCTTTCTTTTCCTCTGATTACTTGCATAATTCATAGCACTCAACCCAGATGTGACTTTGTATAATACCTTTCGGTCTAAGTCTCTGAGAAAATCCACAGATTCCTGTCAGTGAAAAAGATATTATCAAGGTTTTGCCCTATTCTTCACTCATTTCTAATACCTTCCAAGTAATTGCAGTTTATTTAAAAACTATCAAAAAGTATGAGAATACAACAAACTTACGGTACATTAAGATCAAGCGAAAGAAGAAGATTCCAGTAAATTTCAGTTCCATGTAGTTCAGTGATATATAGAATCTAGGAGTATAATAATATACATGGGTAAATATTTTACTGGTGTCAAGTTTGCTGATAAGCTGTGGAACACAACAGATAGAAAACCTTGAGTAAATAGCTGAAACGAAAATTTAACCTAGTAAATCAAAACCTCCATAATAACTTCTCTTGTTTTCTTTTTCCGTTTTCTCGAGGTGCCTTTTTGTTTACCATAAATAGCATATATCAAATTAAATATACAGACTGTATTGGACAAGAAAAGGCACTGAAAGCAAAAGGCTAACGAAACCTTACCAAAGGGATAGAAGGAAAACAAAAACGTAAGTAATTCTGAAATTATTTAATTTCTAAGTAAAATTGATGGAGATCAGCCAAAAACAATCTAAACACTGTTGGAACACAAGCCCTCGTTGGTGCTAGCAAGGAAGAAATCTTTTCAATTTGTGGTGCTTCAAATTGAAACACTGTTTTCTGATTTCTTGACCAAACAATGTACAAAGCTCATACTAATATAGGAATACAAACATCCGACTACTACTTCTACTAGTATAGTGCCCTGTCTTCCGGTTTCCTTTTCCCAGCACGTAATATATGGTCTTTTTCTTTTCTAGAACGTTTGTTTCCTTTTCTTTAATTCCAAGATATTTGTTTCCTTTTCCTTGAGATGATCTTTGGAGGTGGGGAGATCTGTTGTGGGCACGAGGATGAGTTAGACACATTAAACAATGGTCATCGGATGTGGGTGAGTAAAGCTGAGGAAAGATCTGAGAGGTTAATTTTGATGGAGGCAAGTTTCTAAGGACGTTTCGCTGGGTGCATGAAGGTTGGGCCATCTCTAGTGAGGTGCATTATTTGAGGTGGATGTAGAAAAGAATGCTTAGATGCATTATAAAGGAGTATAGATTCGGATGGACAGCAAACCAACTAGAAAAAGAACTTGCCATGCATGACGCGCGAGGACTCGGATACAGTCTCAATAATCTTGCATGCGTGCAGGAAACGGCTAGCAAAGCAGTAAACTTTGCTACGCACGTGAAGACAACGTCTTCCAAAACACATACTTTCCTAATTTACAAGATTATTTCTATCAATCATCTTCTTAATTTTGTAACGCAACTCTAACTTGTTGAGGTAGATGGTCTCAACTATGACTTACTCAATATTTACTTAATACGGGATGAAGATCGCATCTCCTTAACATCCCGGACTCATCTTCAACGAACTTGACTTTGGACGGCGTACACACCTCTTTGCAAGTCGACGTCCGATCTCCCGACACATCTACAAGGATTTCCGACTTCTTGCTGAACATACCACCGGTGACACACCTCGCCGGTGATTACGACATTTGACTCGGCTCCAATTGTCTTTCCACCGGTAACGCAACTTGACGGTGACGTAGACTCGCATTAGAGCTTACCCACGAGAGAACTTGGACACACCTGTAAGAACTCACATCCACACACACATGCATCATGCACGGACTCTTCCTACGTGCATGTATCTATATGCTGACTCACTAAGACCCAAACAGCTTTATTTGAGCACCTCCTCGCCGAGCTTCAAAGAAGCGCTAGCTCGTCATCCGCATTTGCTACAGCAAAAAACGTCTTCTTCTATTCATGGCACTCCTTAGCGACTTGCCCATACTCTTGGCAGTTGTAGCAGCGCACCTTCGCCTTGTCAAAGGTGCTATTCTTCTTACCGGAGCTAGAGCCACCTTCCTTGTTCTTGGCCCTGGACTCCCATTGGGCTCGAGTGAGCAGAGGTGCTCATCATCCACCTTACTGACCATGTGACGTTCCTCGAACACCTTTAGTCGCCCGAACATTTCTTCGACTAACATCACATCCAAATCCTCGAGGTTCTCCAGGGTGCAGACGATCGGCAGAAACTTTAGCATCAAGACCCGAAGCACCTTATCCACCATAAAAGAGTCTTCAACCCTTTCTCCCAGTGTTCGCATCTTGCTGAGAACAAGGGTGACCCTTATGGCGAATGCATCAATTGACTCCCCTTCATGCATATGAAGGCTATCAAATTCTTTCTTGGTGGTTTGGAGCTTGGCCCTCATCACGCACTCAACTCCAACATACATAGACTTGAGAGTCGCCCATGCCTCCTTGGCCGTCCTCTTGCCGTTGAGGGCAAGAAGGGTCTTCTCGCTCACACCATGATAGATGGTCGCGAGTGCCTTCTTATCTTGGCTCATGTCGACGTTGTCATCTTCAATGACATACCACACTCCTTGGGCATCCATGTATACTTGCATCTTCTTTGACCATGCAGCATAGTTGCTACTAGCCAACAATGGATATTAGAGCGTGACGCTCCCCTCCTTCCCGTCTCACACCACTGGCCTACTGCGAGCCACCTGCTCGCTGCCGCTGTTGGTCGCCACCTCTAGACCACTAGCAACACTCCTTGACGACGATGGAAACAACGATCTTGCCATCCTTGCCATCACAACACCAGCTCTGATACCAATTATTAGAACACAAGCCCTCATTGATGCTAGCAAGGAAGAAATCTTTTTCAATTTATGGTGCTTCAAATTGAAACACCGTTTTCTGATTTCTTAATCAAACAATGTACAAAGCTCATGCTTATATAGGAGTACAAACATCTGACTACTACTTCTATTCGGATAGACAGCAAACTGACTGGAAAAAGAAATTGCCATGCATGACGCGCAAGGACTTAGGTACAGACTAAATAATCTTGCATGCATGTAGGAAACGCCTAGCAAAGCAGTAAACTTTGTTACGCATGTGAAGACAACACCTTCCAAAACACATACTTCCCTAATTTACAAGATTATTTCTATCAAACACCTAAACAATCTTTAACACTCTGTTCAACTTCAAATTTGTCGAGGGCGGAGATAGTGCTCAGCAAGTCATCGTTCATCTTCTCTGTGCAGTGCAGTGAAGTTGGTAAGTGCACTGTGCCAGTGCATATATTAGCTTGCAAAGATTCCAAAGTCCAAAGCAGCTCCATAGAAAATCAAGAAATGTAATCAACATCCTGAAACTCATCTTGCAGGGAAGTTGAAAGGAATGAGCACACTGCACACCACCATTTTTTATTGAATTACTACATATTATTAGTGAAACAACCGTGAAGTGTATTAACCTAAATAACATCATTAACAGGAATTGACAGTCATTAAATAAAATTAAACAATGTCGACTCATTGCATATATTAATTATTACAACTGTGTACAATTGATGGAATTGCATAACTTAAAATTTTAATTACAAATTTAAATGTAAATTATATTATTGTTTAATTACAAAGCAGAAGTAAAAATTCTACGAGATTCTAAAATCTTTTTTGTGTCAGATCTCTTCGATAGCCTACACGTCAAATAAAATTACATTTATTAGTAAAGGCAGTGAATTAATATAGCAGAAAGGAATTAAATAAAATAAATAAAGTTAGAAATTGCCGTCAGTCCTGAATAAATTGGCATCGCTCACTGAGGTACCAGATTCGTCTTAGGCCAAATCGGCACCTCTTGCGATTTAATTAACATCATTCGGCAATTATACAAATTTGTTTAATCCGTTGACACGCGTATATTAAAAATATCGCGCAGTAGAAAAAGAATAGTACCCTAAGTGAAATAGTAAAATTTTGTGCAGTCAAAAGAGATAAATATGAATCAATGTGCAGGAGGGAACAGCGCATTTGGTTCACAGCCCCTAGCCAAGTCCAGAAGCTTCACCCTTAAGGCATTCAAGACAAGGCCATATAAGCCAATCCTAAGCCAGCCTCCAATAAAAGAGCTCAAGCACAAGAACCAAACCACAAAGCCAGCAAGCAAAAAGGAAACCAGGAGGCCACCACTGAGCAAGCCCCAGGAGCTAGGAGGCCAGGAGGCAAGGAGACAGCACCCAGGAGCAACAAGAGGAACAAGTAGCCATTCGGCATCGCCCCTATTAGCATCACCAGCACCAACCCCTCACAACTACACTGCATTTTCATTTTTTGAACCCAGGTAACCATCCATTTTCATGATTCCAGTAGAGCAACATAGGATAGCAATAGCAAAAATAGGTAGAAAATGAAAATAACAGTAGAACATCGCGGTTTCAGTAGCCAATGCATGGGGGTTGCACCGAGCATCCCCTGTAAACCACCAATACTCCCCGGCGCACGGTGGATCACAAGGTATCGTCACGGTGCCGTCTTACCCACACATTAACAAAAATCATCATCACAGACCGTTACAAACCAATTTGGCTACCCATTACCTTTCGCAGCACAGAGCACAATAAAAAGATAAAATCAATGCAAAATCACAGTAGAACTCGGGTGTACCAAACCCTAGCCAATTAGATCAACCAGAGAGTAGAGGCAACCCAGGGTCGGCATGCCAGTGGCTCGACAAGAGAAGGAAGCCGTTAAAATGTGTCATTTATGTAATTTCAGGAATTAATTCCAATTGGTCCGCTGATCCTCAGTATCAACCGTGTGAGGATGAATACCTTTATCAAAATCCAGGCAAGCTTCCCTTGGTCATATTTATGAAATTGTTTTTGAATGCTTTCAAAAATCATCACTGCATGAAAAAATTATCTTTTAAAATAAAACCCTAAATCGGGTTGGTTGAGTATTGGTAAACTGTCGATGCAGTTGTGAATTTTTGGAAATGTTGATTTGGTTCACCCGACAGGTGAAGTCGGTGTGAGGTAATATATGAGGTGGGTAGAGGGTGCTATGTTTGGGTATTGCGGAGGGGCCATCTACATAGGATATGATATAAGGATAAACCACTACACTCGGGCAATGAGCCGTAATTTGGTATCAACCATAGTGTGTGGAAATGACCAGAAAAAGTTATCCTATAATGGTGTTATGATCTCCACATTGCGTAAGAGTAGATATCTAGGAGAGATGTGAAGTTGGGATACGCCGGAGGCCTAGTGAGTGGCACAAGCCCAGCTGTGATTGACCTGACGCCATATTGGGTGCCATGAGGTGAGTACTGCCGTGGTTAGTCGGAGTACAGTACTGCGTTGATTAGTCGGAGTACAGTACTGCGTACTGTACTGCGTTAGTACAGTACTGCGTACTATACTGTGTTGAATAGTTGGAGTATTGTACTGCGTAATTAGTCGGGAGTACAACTGATACGCTAAGAGTAGGTGGGAAACAGTTAAGGACATCACTACTCGTTGGCTATTAGGGTTGGAGATCTAATACCTAATTAGTGACAAACATTCTAAGTTCTCAACTGAGGTTGAGTTCACTATGGGTAAAATGGTACAATCTTGCGCAGGGTCAAATCATGAATTCTTACATGTCTCCTGGATTGGAGACTACATAAGCTAAGTCTGCCTCATCTATGAGTGCTAGTAGCATTTTTGGATAATTAAAATTCACAACTCTACTTTTCTAATTAGAATCCTATTTTCTAAAAATGTTTTTGAGAAAGGGATACACCAGATGAGTGTGGACAGTAATTGAGTTGGATGTGGAGAAAAATTTCATAAATGCATTTTGATATTAATGCTTGCTGAGTACGTTTATACTCACTCTTGCTAAATCCCCCTTTGCTTAGATAATGCTTTTGGAGATCAAACTTCCGATTGGGACATAATCCGGATGGACTCGTCTACGAGACATGGGATAAGGAGCACCTACAGGATCAATGTTACTTCGAGGAGGACTACCAAGAGGATTAAGATGTTGGATAGACAGTGCTTAACCTTAGTCAATCTGGGAAGCAATTAGAACTTTTGATATTACATCTATGTAATACTTAGATCCTCTATTTAAATATGTACAGAATATATAGCCTGCATGGCAATGGGATGTAATAAAGTTTTCATTCGGTCTCTAATTATTGTTTCTGTTGCAACAATTTGAATAGGGTGTATTAACTGATAAAATATCGGGTGCGCTCGATGTTTTGATTGGTTAGTATGTCGAGATTCGTGTAATTATCTCAGCGTAAAGGCAGTGGTTACTGTAGTTACTCTAGGCTAATTATACAGGCAGCCACAATTAGGGAGCAAAATTGTAAATTCACTTGATGGGAATATGAAAAGACGTTCCAAACTGGAGAAAATAATATGAGGAATAACAGCACTGACTAGTTAGTAACTTCCTATGATGACACAAGACCTATCTTCTTGTTTTAAGGAAGATAGACAACACAGATGGAATTGGTCGCGCATTGGCTGATGGATTATTGAATATGCCACAGCTAGAAGATACAAAAACATGAACTCAAAGAAAAGCCTTCTACCTACACCATATGATGCATCGAGCTATTACATATTGTTAAAGAGTCCAGCATTTTCAGACACGTAATATCATAAAAACTAAGAAGTGGCGTGACCACGTTACCCACCTATCAGTCTATCACCATTCACCAGTGAGCTCAAAGTTACTGTTCTGCTCCACAGGTCTCAGGTCGGAGAATGACCTGCACAAGGTTAGTTAACCCTCAGTTTACTCAATATAATATACAACAGTTACGTTTCTTGAAATGTTAGCGATAAACCTACTGTATTAGCTCGGCAAGCCTAGTATCAGCTTCAACCCTGAGAGGATCCTTATCAGCGAGCAACGACGCGGCATTCTTCAGTATCAAACTGAATGTGCAGACCTACAGGGTAATTCACCTGGAGGTACGAAAAGCGAACCACCGATGACTAATGCAAGCGCCCCAACCTCAACGCCAGTCCGCGACTGGAGCGCGACAATCGAGTTCCTCTGCCGCGGCACGCAGTCCCTCCCTGCCGCACTCCCCCTCCCCCTCACCTCCTCGGCGTCATCAGCAGACGCATTCGCCGAAGCTGCACTGCAAAGCCACAATTGCCAAGAACCTTACGGACATAGCGAACCAAATTAGGTAAGGACTGACTAAGCAAATGGAAATACCGAGAAGGGTCTGGGCTTTGAGGAGGCTGTCGCGGGAGGCGGCGATGGGCTCGAGGTGGAAGCGCGCCGACTTCTTCTGCTGCCGCCGCAGCAACTCCTTTGGCCCAGCTGCGCGTACCAGCAAGAAAAGCAAGCAGAGGAGGGAAGAGTGAGGGGTACGGTCGCTGGCGAGCTGTGATCCTGTGATCGGTAGTTAAATAGAGGAAGGTGTTCGTACGGATGCCGAGGGAGAAGGCGGCGGCGGCGGCGGGGCGGCCAGGGTGAGGACGAGGAGGGCGGCGCGGCGAGAGGAGAGGTTCGGAGGCGCTTGTGGTGGTTGCAAGGACTCTCAGAGGTTGGAGGCGGCGGCGGTGGTGCGCTGGAGAGGTGGCGTCGCCGGCGCCGGCGGCCATGGTGGTGCGATGAGCGAGTGGATGGCGGGCATTGGGGCGCTCATGGTAGTTGTGGACTTGTGGGGCTTGTGGGATACTGGGATGTTCTTCTGTGTGGGCCTTCACAGTTCACACTTTCTCAAAGCCATTTTCGTACGTAGTTATATTAGACAGTGGTAAGAGCCTAAGAGGTATAAGTCCAAGCCTAAATAAGTATGTGGTTTTTTTTATCTAAATTCTTTTCAGAAACCATAAATTTTTATATAATTAAAAGCTAAAAGTTATCAGAGAGGTGTTTATTTGGTTTATTGAGAGTTGGTTTTAAACTAATGCCATTGAAATTAGGGTAAAATTACCCTCTTCTACCATGTATAAAAGCCGATCACTTTTAAGCTGATCTAAAAACTGGCTTTAAGCTATAAGCGAAAAAACATAAGCCTAAACAAACAAGACAAAAAATATAGCAAAAAGTCTGTCATAGTTTATATTTTCAAGAGAACAGGTCATATGCTTTCGCCTTTCTGATTTCGCCCACGTCTTAGGGTATGTTTGTTTTAGCTTTGGATTCTTTAAAAGCTGATTTTGGATTGTGGTGGTAGAGAAGCTGATTCTTCAAAAGCTGGAGTCCAAAAGCACATATGAAGTGGATTGTGGATTCTAGTGTGTATGGGTGGGCTGGATTGTGAGAATCGGTCTATTTGTTTTTTATTCTGTTTTTGAGGTCAGAATCCAAAATCAAAAGTTAAAACAAATAGGCCTTAAATAAACAGGCTCTCGATCGCATGTTGCTTGCAATCTACTCAAGCTTAGCTCGCTTTAGGTTTAATTTAAGGTCAATTGGAGCTCCATAAGCCTAGGTGAAAGCTGGTGAGTCTAGCAAGTTTGAGCTCGAATAACTTGATATGGCTTGAGTAGATGCCTATTGTCTAATATGATTTGATGTCCCTCTCTTTACCAGCACACCAAATCCCTTTCCAATTCCCTCTATCAAATTTTATTTCCCAGAAAACAAAGCCAGTGATTCAAACTACTCTTAAGCCTACTCAAAGCTTTATGAAAGCAGCATATAAAAGCTATATGCCACTTTTTAAAGAGTTTATCCGAGCTGAGCTTAAGCTTACTTAAGCTTTGGATCGAGCCGACTACAACTTTAAATTCGAAATTAGACTCTAATCTAGGCTCAGGCCGAGCTCAAGCTTGCACAAAGCTTGAACCTAAATAGACAGAATCGCTAGAACACTCATTTACAACTCTAAAGGTGCATCATTGCTGTACCCACAACACCAACCAGCCTAAAATGCGTGGATCACACGGCTAATTTTGGCTCTGCTCGCTTTTCCCCCAACACTTACGAAAGCATTTTTTGGAATATGGCGATACATCAACTGCTTGTCGTCGCAACAGATGAATGTCTGGCTAGAGAAGAATTCGGTATCTTTGCGCCAAAAATTCTCGCACCGATCGAATGACGGGAAAAAAAAAAAGAAAAATGTTACGCTAACCTAATCCCGACCTAAACAAAAAGCAATAGTTCTATGGTTGGTTGGTTGTTTCTAGATCGGATCGTCGGTGTATTAGACTCCCTTTTCCAGATCGGTTTGCCCTGTTATTATTCTCACTGTCACAAGTAAATTGGTCAAGAAATGTGAGGAACATGTGGAAACTTTAACAGAGGTGATGTGTTTATCACCTAATAGTATAAGCAAACTTATCAGCATATATATAAAAGTGGTCACTTTATATATCACGAGGAAACTGACCGATCCCTTTCCGCTTCGTACTAGTTCACTGGTCACTGCTAAGAGACGAGTGTTACTAGCCAGTGGTGCAGGCGTCGTGACTCGTCATCTATCCTAATGGTCGGCGGCGTCAAAAGGACGGAGAGGAGCACAGAAAGGGACGCCATCGGTGAGAGTTCTCTAGGAATTCTTGATCCAAAGCCAACGTGAAATTCATCGGTCCAAATTGCATGAATCTATTCAACAGCTTGGGTGCTCTTCATGTTGTTGCCCATTATGCCATAGAACAATAATGTGCTAAACGGAAATACGAGTAATCCAATCGCCACAAAAATTTATCGGACCTCTAGCGAGTGCTCGTGTGCTCTATAAGAATGAATGTATAGGAGACCATCAAACTACATCCAATATCTCGAAGCCTTCTTTTTTCCTAGACTTCTGGCATAATTTTTGTGCAAATTTTGCTCTATTTCAAATAAATTTGTAAAAATAGGCCCCTCTACCACTGTAGAAGGCGCTATAGGTGACACGTGTCACCTACCCCGCTCCTATAGCGTGGCAAGTTTTTCTACCAAACTCCCTTTCCTCGACATGTTCATCAATTAATCACCTTAATTAGCTACATTTCACTAATTAAGTGACTTTACTTAATTAAATGACTAATTTACCATGCACTTACCTAGTGAGCTAGGTTTGCTCGGTAGGTCCCTAATGTCGAGCCTGGAGCTACCGCTGCCACGGTATAGGAGTGTGGTAGGTGTCACATGTCTTCTTCCGTAATTAAAGAGAAGACTATTTTTTGTAAATTTATTCGAAAGGGGACCAGATTTGCTAAAAAATTGTGCATAAGCCAAAACCAATCTGAAAGAGTATGGAGCCTGGACAAGGGACAACAGTCCAGGTGCCGTTGTCTAGGAGGGCCTTGTGCTCGTCGATCATGGCCTGCCGCCAACGGGGGTCCTGGAGGGCGGCACGATACGAAGTTGGCACGGGCGAAATGTCAGAGTGGACGATCGAGAGGTTGAGGCGGTTCACCGGGACGACGATGCCATCTTTGGCGCGAGTCCGCATCGGATGTGGCCCAGACACAGGACGTGCCACGGGTCCGACAGGAACGGTCGAAGCAAATGGGACTGAACCAAGAGGGGACTCAGTGTCGTGGTCGGCGGACACCATGTCAGGCGAGTGAGGTGATGACGAGCCAGCAGGGACTCCATCATGTGCGGGAGAGACGGCCGGTACATCATCAGATGATGATGGTATAGTCGGGCCGACTGTGCTCGTATTGGATGTAGACGTTGTTGTCGATGGTGCGGCCGGCGTAGCGCCGGTCGAGGAAGGAGCAGGAGCGGTGGTCGCACACACAACGGGGCGCAATGTCAAGTCGTAGTCCTGTAAGAAATAAAGCTGAAACAAGACAGAAGGTGATGATGAGACATGCGATGCAAAAGGGAAGATGGATTCGTCAAAAATCACGTGACGAGAGATGGTCACTCGATGACAGAGAGGGTCATAGCAGCGACATCCCTTGTGAGATTCGGGATACCCAAGGAAAATGCATGCAATGGAGCGGGGTTGCAGTTTGTGTGTGGTGGTGACGGTCATGTTAGGATAGCATAGACACCCAAATACACGAAGATGATTGTAGACAAGGTGTTGACCGTAGAGTTTGAAGTGTGGTGTCATGGATGAGATAGCTTTGCATGGGTGACAATTTAGAGGTAGGTAGCAGTCGCAAGGGCTTCAGCCCAAAAGTGAGGAGGCATATTATGCGCTTGGAGAAGAAAAGTGTGCATGGTATCATTGATGGTGCGTAGCGCTCGCTCAGCTTTGCCGTTTTGCGACGATGTGTAAGGACATGATAAGCGAAGTAAGGTGCCTTGGTGTTGCAGAAAGGAAGTGGTAGAGGACTTGACAAACTCGGTACCATTATCAGCTTGGACAAAACGAATAGTGGCTCTAAACTGAGTGTGAATAAAGGCGAAAAACCGCACGAGAGTAGGAAATGTAGATGATTTTGCATGGAGAGGAAAACACCGGTAGAAGTGCGAGAAATCATCAACAATCATAAGATAGTATTTGAGACCAAAGGTGCTAAGGACCAGTGATGTCCATAAATCACAATGTATAAGTTCAAATGGAGCACTAGACACGAATTTAGAGCTAGAGAATGGCAAGTGAACATGTTTGCCAATATGACACTCATGACATAAATGATGACTCAATGTTTGTTTAGGAATAGCCGACAATCGCTGGAGTGTGATGGTAGTGTCACGACTCGGATGACCCAAGCGACAATGCCAGACTTCGATTGAAGAGGTGGTGGATAGGAAAGTCGAGGACTATGATAATGAGGAGGATGGCGGGATGGTGTAGACATCACTGCCACTATTGCAATGAAGAATCATGTCCTTCGTATGAAGTCCTTCACAGAAAACTCTGAGAGTCAAATTCAATGGAACGGGAATTATCACGAGTGAATTTACAGACAGACAGAAGGTTGCGAATGAGGGATGGAACATGCAGAATGTCATTGAGAAAAAAGAATGACCAGAAGTTGTGTCGAGAAGAGAATGACCCGAGCGGGAGATAGGCATGGAGTAACCATTCCCGACGATCACAAAATGAGGTATGGGAAGAGCACTAGGACGATGTATGTTACCATCATATGGGGTCATGTGCATAGACGCGCCGGAATCCATGACCCAACCACCATTTTGGAGGGAGAGGTTGTTCATGGCGGTGATGAGGCCGGAGCTGTCCTAGGATGGAGTGGCATTCGAAGGTGTGGACGGCTGTGACTGAGGGAATGGTGTGGACGTGGTGGAGAAAGCTTGCTGAGGATGCGCATTGAGAAGACCGGGACCGTTGCAGGTGTGGTTCTACCAGGTTGGTGCGCCAGGACTAAAGCCCAGGTTGAAGCAAAACCAGGGCCCTGCCGAAGTGGGATTGATGCGATGTTCAGAGGAGGCTCCATGACCAGGGCCTCCCCGCCGTTTGCCCTTGCCGTGACCATCCTTGAACTTGCCATGGCCAAAGGGGAGCCCTCACCATGGCAGGTGCTGACATTGCAAACAGTGGCCTTGCTGGTAGCGGAGAGGAGAGCAGTTGCAGTAGGGGTCTTCTCGGAGTTGCAAAGGCTCGTTTCTTCCATGAGAAGCATTGAACGCACCTTAGTGAAGGATGGAAAAGGATCTGACATGGTGACGATGGTGGACGCCTGAGACATTTGAGGGTTGAGGCCACGCAAAACGTTGAGGACGAGGGTGCGGTCAGTGACTGGAGAGTTGGCGTTACGAAGGGTGTCAGCAAGACACTTCTGCTATTTGCAATACGTGGTGATTGATAGATCGCCTTGGAGGAGACCATGGAATTCGTTTAGGAGGAGAACCGAGCGGCTCTCCTTGTTGTCACAGAAGAGAGCCTCCACGGCGGCCTAGAGGTTGGCCGCGGTTTGGTTCGGCTCGAGGATGATGTCGAGGACGTCTTCGGCGATGGAGTCATACATGGCGAAGAGGACAGCGTAGTCATCTTGGTCCCATGTAGTGGTGGCAGGGTTAGGAGTATTGGCACCATTGAGGTGAGGAAGAAGTTTGTGACGTTCAAGATGGGCTTTGAAGAAGATGCTCCACTTCGTGAAGTTGGAGGCCTGGAGGTTAAGGACCACCGGAAGTTGAGATCGAGTGACGACAGGTAAACCAGTTAAGGAGGAGAGGACTGGTGCTGCGGCGCCGGAGCTGGGGCCGAGGTTGGAGGAGATGCTGGAGTCATCAGTCGCCATGGAGGAGGGCAGCGGAGAAGACTAGAAAATCATAATCCAATCTGATACCATGAAAGAGTATGGAGGCAGAGAGTTTGGAAAGAATTCCTCACTGTTAATGAGACGTGAGGTTCCATATATATAGTTTGTCAGGATCCTAAATTAAAGGGATTACAATCCTAGATTAGAGGGATTACAATCTGATGACAGGAGATATACACAATCTCTAACACAATCAACATTCTTGTCACCGAATGCTCCTCGCCTCGGTCACCACCTAAAGCCGAATTCTTTGCTTATCTGGTCCTCTGTACGTTTTTTTACAATCTAGCTCCCTACATATGCATTTACAAATTTTGCCTTCTTCTCCATCGCGAAAGGCATGACATGTGACGTTTGTCCTCTGCTGCGCTCGGGAAGTGCAGAAGTTGGCTAGTGCCAAAGCGCTACAGAGCTGCGACAGCGTGGTATGTGGGGATTGGGAACGCCGAGGTACACCATCCTCCTGCACTCAGTAGCGCTGCTCCTGCGGTCCCTCGCCCTGCCGTGACACTAGGCACCTTTCGCGCTCTCCGGGCTTAGAGGAGAATAGGTATCGTCTGCCACGTCTTTCGCGATGGAAGAGATGACCAAATTTACAAATGCATAGTAGGAGTGCTAGATTTTTTTTAAAAGGTACCAGGACAGATAAGCTAAGGGTTCCCCGAAGACATGTCTGTTGTTGCCTATGTGTCACTCGGGGTTACGGTTGAAAGGTTTGGAGAATGGAAAAACCTAACCTTAATTTGATTGCTAAGCGCTAGTTGTTGCTGTCGATAGGAGGGCGAACTCACTGATAAATCTGTAATCATTGTATTTTGTTATTTTCTTTGATTTGACAACCACATCGTTGTCTGCTTGTCTTCCTTCATAGTTCTCTACTTAAATTTTAAAATATCTAACTCAATTGCTTCTATTGATGGCAGGTCAGAGAAAATTTGGAAGTTGAAAGACCACATGGAGATCTATCCATGTGGTGATGAGTTATTGACTCTGTTTGAGCAAGGTGTGCTCTGGTTTAAGTTTGATTTGAATTGATTTTTGAAATAAAGCAATTTGAGTTGTATCTGTCTCAGGTAGCACTACTGGTCCTGGGGGCGGTAGTACCGACCTGCGGCGCTACCGGACCCAGGCGACGGTAGTGCCAGCCTGTGGTTGTGTCGAGTTTTCCTCTGAGTTGAGCTGAGCGACACTACCAGACTTTGGAGCGGTAGTATCGGGGTAGCGTTACTACCGGCCCATAGATGATGGTAGCTATTTTTCAGAGAAAGCCTTCACACGGGTTTGAGGGCGAGTGGAACTACCGACTATTAGGGAGCGGTAGTACCAACTAACGATACTACAGGTCACTAGTAGGCGATAATATCGACTTTTATCTACGAAGTTGAGAATTGAATTTTGAATTTGTGTGAGGTTTATTGTATATCAATCTGGACATTTCTATGTGATGTGTTTCCTTATTTTTGATGGTTGCAGGACGACGGTGATAGGTCATGGTGAGGCGAAGGATGATCAGAGACTAGACGAGGTGTGTCGGAGGTCCAGACGATCGAGGATCGCTGGAGGATGATCGAAGACAGAGTCACTGCGAGCCTAGAAGATAAGAAAATGGTTGAGATGCTAGCTTGGAGCTGCTCGGATCAAGGAGAGCCGTTGGATTATGGTTTAGATGATAGAGTAGCAGTCAAGTTAGCTTGCTTTGAGAAGCGTGCAAAACCTGTTATGTTATTGGGTTGCGGGTTAGCCCATGTATGAGGGAGATAATCTCAACTCTTGATGAGATTTCTTGATGGCCAAGAAGGTCATTCAAGGGTGGAGATTGATCCAAGGTTGCTATAAATAAAAGGGGAGAGGTGTGTCTCTCTTTTAAAGGTTTTGTGTGCTTCTTTGAGCTTTGCCCATCTTATTGTGAGGCTCTGTAAACCTTCTTCATAAGAAATAAAAATTTTATTTCCTTACTTTTGAATTTACTTTCAGCATTTACATTATGCTTTAAATTCAGCACTTAAATTCAGTATTTACATTCTGCAATTTAAATTCTTGCAATTTACTTTCCACACATTTGGATTTGCCTCTACTCTTTCTAAATGCTTGTGGATTTTATGTTAGGGATGAATAATTGATGGATGAATCTTCTTCAGATCATATCATCATCATCTAGGCAATCTTTTACAAGAACTCAATCTTTTTGCTCTCTCTTTGAGAAATATTTGTAGATCGCGTTTGAGGTTTTTATGTTCTTGCTTACTGTGACAAGTGGGAGGATATCCAAGATCACCGTGATCATAAAAAGCCCACGAGCAAGTCCAAGTCCAAGACTTTATTTTTTGCTCGGTTTTGGTGCACTCTTCCTTTGAATTGGAAAATGTCGGAACTTTGACGTCAATCCTTTGGATTGAAGGTTAGAATAGGTTCCTGACTTCCATAAGAAGGTGCATACAAAGTTTCATGGGCGTTGGACCAGCCGATCTCAAGTTGCATCGAATTTTGTTGAGATCATGTTGTGTTCTTGTTATGTTCTTGGAACCGGCACTACCGCCCATACATGGTGGTAGTACCACTCCTCCGGCACTACCTCCCATACACAACGGTAGTACTGCTCCTCCGACACTATCGTCCCCTGTGCTGCAGTTGTATCGGCCAGAGCGAATTTTCTCTGATTTGCTTCTTTGCGCTTGAGTGTTTCAAGTGAGATTTTGATTGGATTCTTTTAAAGGGGAAAATTTTAATTGTGATCATTCACCCCCCTCTGATCACCTTTTTGGCCCTTCAGAAGTTCAACCATTTTTTCACTTCTAAGCCAGCGAAGCTATATTCATTCCAGCATCTACATACATCTCCGGTGCCGGTCAGTTCCATCAGAGCAAGAGATGGGACTTAATCGCTTCGCCAATAGCTCGGGTTCCCTCCTAAGTAATGCACCCTCTCACCCATAGAATGGTAGTCCCCTCGCGCGCATACCAATTGTGTGGTTGGAGCAAAACCCCAGAAGTTGAAGACGGGCTGCACTTTCAGTTACCCCCGTTTATTGCCTCGTGAGTCGCAACCGAATGTGGCAACACGTTGGTGAGCTCAGCAGCGTGTAGTGTGGAAGCCACCCTATCACGGTGAGCTACATTGTTCAACGGTCGGTTGATCTCTGCTGGCTTCCGCCCTCCTCGGGCGCCGCCTTCTGTGGTGAGAGAGAGAGAGAGACAAATTTACAAATACATGCATGGGGCTAGATTTGCAAAAACTGAGGTGCAGTGAGCTAGATAAGCAATGGTTTCCTCCTCGATCGCGGAAGTTGCAATAGACGATACGTTTCACATGCTATGCTCTCGCACCGCGGCAGCACCATCCAATTGCCCAGCGGCAGCTCCAGACTCGATAGATCACCTGTCGTGTAGCATGAGCTCGACAACAGGGATCTACCAAGTAAACCTAGCTCGATTGGTAGGTGCATGGTTAATTAGTGACTTATTTAGGCACTTAATTAAGTAAAGTCACTTAATTAGCGACTTAATTGAGTGATTAAATAATTAAGTGACTAATCAAGGTGATTAATTGATGAACATGTCAAGAAAAGGGAGTTCGACAAGAAAACTTGTGGCGCTATAGAAATATACACGTGATATATCACCTACTGCGTCTTCTACCGTTGAGAAGGAAGCTATTTTTATAAATTTATTTAGAAAAGTTCTAGATCTAGAAAGAAAGTGTGATAGGAGCTATTGAAAAGAAGGCTTTAGCTTGGTGCAGCCCCAACCAAACCCAGCCCCACCACCCCCTCCCTAGCAGTGGTGGCCAAACGGGCAGCCCGGCCCAGCACGACACGGCCCGAACGCGGCACGACCCGTTTAGGCCCGTCTATTAAACTGGCCGTGCGGTGCCGGCCTACGGGCCAAGGTCACAGCCCAAGCATGGTCGGAGTGGCTGTCGGGCCGTGTTGTGTTGGCACGGGTACAAACGGTCCTACAGGCCGTGCCAGACCGCGACTAGCCCGTTTGGCCCGCAAAATTCAAAAAATCTAAAATTTGTTAAAATATATATAGAAAAATAGGAAAATAGTAAAATTTTGAAAAAAAATGCAGAAAAATTAGAAAAACTGAAAATAATGTATAAAAACTTTTAAAAATCCATGTAAATTAGAAAAGGCAAAAAATATGAAACAAAATTCTAAAAGGAGAAAAATAATTGAAATTAAATAATGAGCTTTATTAATGTTTTGCTGCCTCGTTAAAAACTTTGCCAAGTAAAAACTCAACATGAGAAAACCTTGATAAAGAAAAAAGAGTACAGCCTATAGCTCAGTATTACAGGAAAAAAGTAAAGATTATAATTATTCTTCCTGAATATCTTGATAAAGATTTTCAAATGTCGCTGCCAGTTCAACATTTTTTGTAGCGTGTTGAGCTCGTTGATTAGCTTGTTCCCATTCTTTCACAGTGAGATGTATTTCCACCATCTCACTTGTCAGATTTGTTCTTCTCTCCTCGATTATTCTTCCGGATAGACTAAAAGTAGACTCCGAAGAAACCGTGGAGACAGGAACTGTTAACACATCCCGTGCTAATATGGAAAGCACCGGATATGTTATCTTGTATTTGTGCTACCACTGCAAAATGTTGAAGTCCTCTTGCTGCTCTTAGTAGTTGACAGTGTCGCTGTTGAGATAAGCAGCTAACTCCCCATCAGTTGTTGTTGTGTCCACACTTGGCATTGTTGTAGTCGAACTCCTTGAGGTAGAGCTACCTGCATCCCATATTTTTCCCACGTAGTTTTCTTCTTACTTGTTATGGGTGCTGGTGGAAGTCGCTGCAAACTTCTGATCGTACTTAACATAAACTTGAGATAAGTTAGCACGGACATTTAAAAAATAACAAGAATAATCAGTACCCATTTCATCACTTATAAGTGAGAGAATATTAGTAAATTCTCAAACTTTAGCTCTAAGATCCAAAATAAATGCAAATGCATATAACATAGGAATTTATTTCTAATATTTTTAAAATTTAGTTTTCATAGCATAAACAGATTCACGCAAAATATTATCATTTTCGTGAATCGTGGTTACTTAAGTGGGTAGCAATTTCTAGAATATGATGCACAATTAAAGGAGAGGTTGAATAATAAACTCCAGATAAAGCAACAACAGAATCATAAAAAAGTTCCAAAAATGACATCAAGTATTCAACAACATACCAATGTTGTTCTGTGAGTAGCGGTTGACTATCCTGGCTACGATAGTGTGTGTTAATAAAAATATAAAATGTGCTCTTATATGGTATGAGAGATTTAAGCATCAAGTAAGTAGAGTTCCATCTAACAGGCATATCCAAACCAAACTTACATGAACGTACCTCCATTGTAATACAATAAGTTTTATATGCTGCTACTCGTTGATTAAAATTATTTTAAAAAGATATTGCAGTGCAAAAAGGTTCAAGGTACTAGTCTAACCTCTTCAAATCAGATTTAACTATAAGATTAATAATATGGCAAACACAATGTTGATGTGATAAGAAAGATTCGGTGTACGAATTAAAAAGCGGAGTAAGGATGGTCATTGGTGAAGTGTTTGCTGCATCATTATCTAATGTTTTTGCAAAATTTTTATATGAAAGGCCAAAATCTTCTACAACTTTTACAATACAATCAGCTATATTCTCACCAATGCGTGCTACATCAATTAATTTGAATCCTAGAATTATCTTCTCTAGTTACCGGTCATTGTTTAGATAATGAGCAACTACACTAAGGTAATCTTCTTTAATCCTACCACTCCATATGTCTGATGTCAAAGACACAGAAAAGTACATGTATTAAAGAGCTCTTTTAGCTTACTACGATAATTATTATAGTATTTATTCAGATCTCTATTTGTTGTTTGCCTAGAAACTATAGGAAACCTATGATTATGAGCGGCCATAATATAGTTTTCAAAGGCTGGCGACTCACCAAATTTTAAAGGTAGATCTTGAGAAGCAATTAAACAATAAAGAGATTCACGAGCTACCTTAGGATTGTAGTCCCAGTGATGTACCGTACTGTTGGGGTTGTACTGCAGTTGCGTCTATCTCAAAGCCACCCCGGCTTTTCTTTTACAGCTCTCAGCATATCTCTTCAAGTGCCCCGTTCTACTTGAAGATTTCGCAATTAATTTGTGCTTACAATATTTACAAATAGCATACCTGCTCTGAACGCCGTCTGATGTCTCAAAAATCTGCTCGAAATCTTTCTAGACTCCCGATGTACTGCGTCTCGATCTTTTGTCTCTGTGCTTGTCGACATAGTAACTCTTGTACAGCCTAAGGATGGTACAGGTACTGCAGTTTCTTCAGCTTCATAGGATGCAAGAAGCTCTTCGGGTGAAATCCCGAAATCAGAAGCCGAGAAGGACGCAAAATTCTAGTGCTCCATAAAGAAAACTGCAAAAAATAATTACGCTATTCGTACTTTAATATCATTTAAAATAATAAGAACAATGAAAAATTAAATCACTATCCTTACCTTAATTTCTTGATAGAAAACGAATTTCAGATTTTTGGCAAAACTATTTTGAATTTTACCAAATTATCACCAAGTGTAAGAGAATTTTCGCAACATAATGCAGAGAAGAGATTGCAAGTTTGTTGGTGGAGAAATGAGGAGGCTGCTACCCTATTTATAAGAAAAAATTTTGGGATTTTTTGATTTTTTTTTTGTATTTTCTGAAAATTTTAAATCCTCCAACGACTATTTTTCGAATAAACGGATTAAACCGATAATGCCGTGCTAGGCTGTACCGTAGTTGTGCCGTGCCGACCCACCGGACCGAGGTGCTGACCAAAGTATGACACAAACTACCGAGCCATATTGGCACGACTCGTTTATGGCCCTGCGGGACTGAGCTTCGGCCAGACTGTGCATGCCTGAACCGTGCCGGCCCGGCATATCTGTCCACCTCAACTCCCTAGTCCAGTGGTCCCTACGTCGCTCGCTGGCTTCCAACGCACGCGACCCTCGCATCCGGATCAGTACACGATCCCCGCGCCACCTGTCCCGTCGCCCCGCGGGCATCCGTTCCCCGCTGGCCCAATGCCGGGCGCGCGGTGAGATGGCGCCGCCGCGCGGCGGTGCTCGCACGCGAATTCTTTTGGATTCCTTCCCCAACTCATCCTCACCTCACTAGCCTGCTCCCCGCTCGCCTATTTAAGGCCAGCGATATGCTCTTCTCCAGGAGGCCGCTCGCCGCCGCACTCCACCTCGCGCCCCTCTCGCCTCCCCTCCTCCTTGTCTTCGCGTCCGCGGCGTGCTCGTCCGCCGCTTCGGCTTCGGGCCCAAGAGGTGCGCGCTTCTGAGCATTCGTGAATCGGGTCGTTTTTCTGGGTGAATTTTACGGTGGAATGCGTAATTCTGAGATTTTCTAATGATATTTCTGTGGCTGTGCTATGCCTCTCTGTTTCTGGTGGATTGTTTAATATGAAATGGCGGTTTTGATTTGAGGCGAGTCGTAGGGGCTACCCGATTCGATTTCTCCGTCCCATGGGCGAATGGTGAATTTTATCGCGTATATTTGCGGTTTTGTTCAGCTTTGTGTGGTTGTTTTGATGAATTTCGTGGCTTGTATCCGTTCACGATGAGATTTTGGTATTTGTAGTGGATTTCGTGTGGGCTGATCGGAGCGTTTTGCTGAATCGATGATGACATGCGGAGATTGTGGATTTCGTTCGAATTTTGATGGCTTCGGCAGTTTGCATCATCGTTTTGTGATTGTGTCGTTATAGTAGTCCAAATGTGCATTTTTCTCGTGACACGGGGGGATTTCGATCAACTTGTGGTAGAGCTATAATTTTCCTCCTTTTTTATTATCACCGTCAGATTTTCGCCAACTTCGGTTGAATTCCTGATTGAGACACCGAGTTTTTCCACTAATTATACTGTGTAACTTTACAGTTCCAATATAGTTTGCATGCTCTTACTGATCGATTCACCTCATATCAGGCTGCAGTGCTGTAAGGATGGAGACCGGTGCGGTGGAGCCAGCATCAACGGGGGCAATATGGTCAACACCGTCAGTGGAACCGAGAAGCATTTCTATTGGGAAGCAGATATTCTGCAACAGGTCACTCAACATGAGGAAAATCACTGCAGTAGGATTTGATATGGACTACACTCTTGCGCAGTACAAGCCTGAGACGTTTGAGGCCCTTGCTTACCATGGCACGATAGAGAAGCTTGTGAAGGACCTCAACTACCCTGAGGAGGTTAGTTGCACTGAAGCTCTCTGAAACTTGCAAACTTGTTCGATGCGGGAATACAAGTAACCGGATTGTTTGCTTTACTACTAGATTTGTTGGTTTAGAGTTTAGGAGCAACTATGCCAGGTCTTTCATTGTTTACACTATATAAGACCGTTCATGTTGCATAGGAACTTATCCCATTTTACGCCGTTTCAGATTCTATATAGTACATAGATATTTTATGTTTGCTGTTGTGTCTAAGATTATATTGTTTTACAGTTACATACGTTTGAAGTGATTGCCATGCATCACTTTCGTTGTTCTAGAGTTATCTGACTATACTAATGTAATTTGATTTCCAGAGGCCTGAATGTAACTTTGCCATAGCATTTAGCACATTAGTCGACTATTGAGATGATCTGATAGTTTGTGACAGCGTTTCTTTACCTGTCTCGAGTAATACATTCCCTTAACCTCAATTTGTCCATTCTCATGCTTTGGAGTCATTCTTGCAGCTATAAGTCATTGCTGTTCTTGACCAAAGTCCCTTGTTGGAGTTATTGCTGTTTATTTTAGTGGGGGTCATTGACTGCTGCAATAATGAAAGCATCAGACTGAAAGATCTATATCCACTTATTAAGCAATATTATTTGTCGGAAAGGACATTTAGCTTGTTCTCAGAATTAACATTTTGATGCTGAGATTAATGAACACATTGATATTTTGCTTTGTTAGTTTTTGTTCTGAATTTCATTTATTGTGTTTTCATCATGCAGCTGTTAACATGGCAGTTTGACTGGAAATATATGGTCAGAGGACTGGTTCTTGATAAGAAGAGAGGAAATATCTTGAAGGTCAGCTATAGTTGCTTGAATTCACTGCACTTATTCAGAAATAACATTATACCACCAGTTAATTCAGTAACCATACTACGCAAGTAGGATCTGAATTGAGGAAAACAAGGACAAGATGCAGGAATACAGGGAACTTTTTATATATATTTTTTTATTTTTCAGCAACAAAGGGATCATGCATCCACTCGCATTTTTACAAAAATCAGAGTTCGACATGTTTAAATTGGTATCTGAAACCTGCTGGTGCTTGAATTATTTTGAATAAATGTATCCAGTGTCAAACTATTCTCTGCCTTTTCTTTTAAATTGTCTAGTGCTTTCACCTAAGATCAAATGTCATAGTTGAACCATAATAATCTTGTATTTCATTTGTGAGATAACACATTCATACTTCAAAATATCCATTGTTCACTGAGCACTTATCATTTTGGAAATATTGACTGGTGTCCCTTGATGCAAAAAAGAGGCAACAACACACAGTTGGTCTAGCATAAATTGAATTGCCACTGATTATTCACTACTATTTTGCTTTTTCTCGATATGCTCTATGCTGTAAGATTTAGGCCCTATTTGGGGGCAAACTGCTCAGCTTTTAAGTGGCTTTTGACATAAGCCAAAAACCATATATAACTAACAAAAGCCAAAAGCTAGACTAGACATACTTTTACAGCTTATTGATGATGGAAAATAGCTATTTATTAAACGGTATCTTTTAAAAAGCTACAACCGTTTTTCAGCTCAGAAAAGCTACAGCTCCCCCAAACAAGCGCTTACATGAATGCTTGCTACTGTTGGTTCAATTTGTTTCGCCGTATCCATCTGCTGGGCTCCGAGTGATTTACTGTTTTACTTTGAATAAAATTAACTGACATTTTAACTATTTGGGTTGTGCAATATCAGATGGATCGGCACAAGTATGTAAAAGTTGCATACCATGGATTTAGGGAGATGTTGAAGGAAGAAAAAGTTGCTGCCTATGGAAGTACATTGATACGAGATTCCTTTGACGAACCTGATTATGCCCTTATAGATACACTTTTCTCATTGGGTGAAGCCTATCTATTTGCTCAGCTTGTTGATTTTATGGACAATAATCCTGGAAAAGTACCTTCAGGCACTGAGTATGATTATTCTTATCTGTTCATGTTTATGATACTGAGGATTTAAATTTTGTGAATGATTTGAGTATGATTGGTGTGAGCCAAATGGTAGGAGTGAATATTTGCATTTGGACAACCATATTCACTATATGAACGGATGTTTGCTAATCCTTTCTTGAATTACAATTATAAAAAAGATACGTTTTCCAAAAGGAATTAATCAATATGCGGCCAAAACCACAATATTCCTTAGCATCAACTCTCTATCAGCATGATACTCCAAATATCTGATTTTCCCTTCTTCCTCTGCAAAGTTAACATACCAATTTTCACTTCCCTACATGTGAGAGCCACTATATTTTAATTTTCCTTAGACATCAGCTCTCTTTTTACGCTCCTTAGTTTATTTCTTGTGAGCTCATTGTTTTATCATGACAAACTTTGTCAGCGCGCTTTGATCCATGTTGATGCCTCTCTTTCTCCCTTGATCACTGGGCCATGCTAGCATTAGTCATCGTATGAGTGCATTGAACAACATGTCAGGCTATGTCTATGCTAGCCATGCCTGCAGGGTGGTTCACAGTTGCTTCCATTCCCTTGCTAGCCATTGAGATGAGATTTCCTAATACAGCCTCTTGGCCCTCTTCATTACTTGCTCACCGCATATGGATATACGAAGCTGGAGGGTGCGAAGGAGATAATAGGATGGTTGCACAAGTCCTCCCTTCATATGGTATTTATACCATAGCATGCCTTGTTGGTACCTTCAGTGTGCTAGTCTTATATCACCAATCATGATTGGCAACACCCATGTGGCCTAGTGGTACAGGTTGTGGTGGTTGAGGTCATGATTTTGATTTCCCATTCTCCTTTAAATTAAAGATACATAGTTCGTCGTATACATTCTTTTAAAAAAAAAACACCAATCATGATCATTTGGCTCGGAATCTTCTAGTACGGATTACGGGTGGATCATTTATAAGTATCTTTTTATTCTGCAGAGGACATGCAGCAAAATCATTCCAATAATAAAATTAGATGACTCGAGTTATTTTTGGGGTGTGTATGGTGTTCTGTAGATTCACAGCCCTTGTTTTTATGAAAAGTTTTAGTTGCATCAACTAGCAAATTATCCAATGAGACTCTGGAACTGTTTGTAAGTTTTTCTAGGGGCGACTATTTCCAATTCTAAAACAAACTTGTGATAACCTGTTATGTTTCCATAGGCTCTAACACTATTTATGACTTGATTTGCCAAATGCCTTTTCCCTTTTCATACGAGACCAGCAAAATAAAAACTTATGGCACATGATCAATGTCTTTCACCATTACACAACAGCAGCATAAGCATGTGAAATGGATGATCCTACCTTTTTTAGCTTGTGTTTTTTAATTCAACAGAAGAACAGAGCCAAAAAGTATAGGGATAATTCATACTATACCACTCCAAAGGTTGTTATTGGGATACCACTCCAAAGAATTTTCTTCAAACTATACTACTCCAATGAGTTTTGGATTCACACTATACCGTTTCCTCCCTTTTAAATCATTCTGTAGCTTTGAACCCATGGGTAAAGACATTTTTGCTACTATCAGAAACATGCTAGGAACCATGCGCGTGTTTTTGAAACTCTCAACTTGCTTGTTTGGTTATGTTTATTCCAAGCTCGATCAAGATCTTGCATGTATGGATCATCAGTGGTGGTTCAGTTATTAATTACAATGAATATTCAGTAGATTAGGAAGGTTGAAGCAAGGTGCATGTCTTCAACCTGTAAATAAAAGTAACTTGTTTGTTTGTGTTTGACTGGATGTTTTAGCTACGAAGCTTGCTTTCACCATTGATCGATACCATCCGTCGGTTACAAATGTCTGCATGTAGCAAGTCATCAGTTGGTTCAGTCGCACCAGAGTTACACCACTCCTGTGCTGAGTAGGATCCGATTGGGGCAAAACGACTTTTCCCATGGGTTCAAAGCTGCACAATGATTTAAAACGGAGGAAATGGGGGCTAATGGTATTGTGCGAATCCAATAGCCTTTGGAGCGGTATAGTTTAAGGAAAATTCCTTGAAGTGGTATCCCAAGCTATGCTAACCTTTGAAGTGGTATAGTATGAATTATCCCAAAAGTATATTGTTGACATGTATGGTGCTTTTTAGGAATTTCTTTCACTTTTCTACGTTTTCTTCCAGGAATTAAATTCTACATTGAAATCACCTTTAATATCCAAAATACTGTTACTTAAAAAAAATGTAAAACTGCTTTATTCTTATATTTTGATTTGCAGCTTCCATTTGGTATTGTGTGGTATGATGATATACTTACTAGTTACTACGCTGCTACATAAATTATTTATACAGTGAGGTTTTGTTTTAGAGCTTGGATTATTTTGGTGGTACAGCTATCCGCTTATGTATAAAGATGTGAGATCCGCGGTTGACATGTGTCATCGAGATGGAACTTTAAAGCGAATGGTTGCAAAGGATCCTAACAGGTAATTCAGTTTTTTCGTCTATGGTCGTTACTCAATACTCAATTTGATGACATACATCATGCTAGCCTGCTAGGTATAATCAAAATGACCTCCCTCTCCCTCTCTCTCTCTCTTTGCAATGGACTGGCTCGAGCTTTTATTTTTCTCCTATGCCTATGGACACCCATACATTTTTCCCGATGTTTACGGTAAAGCCGGTATATATTTATGTTCTAATTGGTGCTGCTAATTTGTGTAGTTTGAATTTGACAGGTACATCAATGAGGACTTGGCGATTGTACCAATGCTTCAAATGATTAGAAAATCTGGGCGCTCAACATTTTTGGTAACAAATAGGTATGTAGTTCCTTGTATCATTTCAGGCTTCTCAAGAGACTTATGTGCTAACATAACTTCAAACAATGGTGTTGCTTTTATGATTTCCTTTTCCTAAATCGAAGCAGTTCTGTAAAATTGACTAATTAAGTTATTTTTCATCTTGCTGCATTCCACATTTTCCAGCGTTTAGTTACTATCTAGACATACTCTTGTTTATGCAGTTTGTGGGACTACACTGATGCTGTGATGAACTACCTATGTGGGCCATATATCTCGGACGTAGGCTCTGGTCACAACCACAAGTGGCTTGATTATTTTGATGTTGTGATTACAGGCAGGTTGGTGTCTTCCTTTTCTTTTGTTGTTGATCTTTGCTTGGTGAAAGTAGTATCTGCTTCTTCAACTCAGCCTGTCCTTTCTGAATTTTTCAGTTCAAAGCCAAGTTTCTTTCATGATGATAACCGAGCAGGACTATTTGAAGTCGAGCCTGATTCTGGGAAACTTGTAAATGCTGATCTTCAGGCTAGTAAAGTGGTTTTAAAGTGTAATCTATCTGTATGATTTGTATTTTCGTATTTCTAACATGTGTAGTCCTTTATGAAGATTGGAAGCCCAAAATCAAGTCAACAGCACTCAAAACCAATTCACAAAGTTTACCAGGTACTAATTTTTTCAGAAGAATGTACACAGTAATCTCGACCATATAGTGGCTTTCCAGATGTGGATAAAGGTCAACACAACCTTCTGTCTTATTACTTTTTAATAGTGCAAATGACTACCTGGCCAGTTAGAATCTGTTTTATTAGCTTGCATTTTGTGAATTTCTTTTCAATTATTGCACCATCTACCATTGCTCTAGTAAGTAAATAAGTTGTTTTGCAGGGAGGCAATGTTGGCCATCTTCATAGATTACTTTCTGTAGCTTCTAGTTCTCAGGTATTAATTCTACACGTATTAATTATTATACAATCCGTTGTAGTTACATGTTTTACCGCCTATTTCTGTATTTGTGTCTGGTTGCAAGGATTTTCCTATTTACTAGGAATGCCATCTTATATGGCACATTTTAATCAAATCAGATGATGCAGCATCTTACCATAATATAGATCCTCTATGTTGGTGATCACATCTATGGAGACATACTGCGCAGCAAGAAAGTCCTAGGTACATGCTATTTCATTTTCTATTTTGTAGGTGGACTGGAATTTGATAAATGTTGTAAAATTGATTAAATTAGGTAGTTTTGATTGAGCAGAAGTTTTTAACGCTGTTCTACTAGGTAACAATACATGAATAAGTTAATTTGCATGCTTGATCAATTCAAGTTAACTATACATTACTGTTCAATGAGGCCTAGGTGCCTTATTTCTCTTTGTTTGCACGCTTCGTTTATTCAACTTGCCGATAGTGTCAACTTCAATATGAAAAGACACCAATCTTTAGTAAAACAATTTGCCTCCCTGATTGATGTCCTATGAATATCATATACATCGTGTTTTGTACGAATTCCAATTGATATTGTAGTTTTCCATTTTACTTTATTCATGTCCTAAGTGATTCTGTGCTATGATTATTTAAAAGGTTGGCGGACTATGCTGGTAATACCTGAGCTGGAGCAAGAGGTGAAACTTCTTTCAGAATCAAAGTCTGCTCGAAAGGTATCAATTAATACTCAGTTACTTATCCTGAAAATGACTCCTAACAATGGGATCATATATTGACTGGGTGCAAGCTATGAAAGACTTGTGTTTACATCCTCCATAAATAGCAGCCTGAAGGATTTTCATGAGAACTTGGTGCTACAACACAGCTGTTACTTTCACGATGACAGTGAAACTTGGTGGCAGAAGCATCTTTCAAATAGTAGTGAATTTAACCAACTCAACTTTGAAGCAGTTGCATGAGGCTACTCAGAATTGTTTAGATAGAATTCAATCTTGACCAAGGAATGTTCTTATATAATTCTATCTCTGATTCGAATACATTCTAATAGAAATAAAGTTCTTGTCAGAACAAGGAGTTTGCAAGGAATGATGACATGAGCAGCAAAACCTCCAGTGTATATTTCATATAGGGAAAAGGGGCCTTTAGTTAAAAAAGAGAGAGAAATAAGTATTGAGTTGTGTGGCCTGAAAAAATTGCAAATTTACAAGTTTCCCCTGACATGGGCTCAGGGTCTTAAGGTGCTTGCACGACTATGAGCAGTGGATCAGATGGTAATGTTTCTATATTGATGCGAGAAAAACATAGGGAAAGAAGCAGTAGGCACGAGCAGCTAAATATAATGCACCCCCTAGGCAAGTAGGCATCAGGATGAAAATTGTAGACAATATACGCATGTTAAATACAATATCCCTTTGAGTTTTTGTTTTTCTCTTTGTGTTTTCTTTTCTATCTTTTGTGCATGCTGAGCTTTCATGTTATCAATATATCTGTTAGCAACTGGTTGATGGCCCTTTTTTATGTGCCACGTACTCAGGAGCTTAGACGTCTTAGGATGGAGCGTGATTCAATTGAAGACAGAATCCATCGTCTTGAGTGGTCCCTTAAGTAAGTCAATTGGCAACAAAGCTGCTTGAAGTTTTCTTTGAACAAATTTCCAAGAATAATACAGTAATGGTTTTTTGGTCACTTTTTACATCATCTTTATGTGAATAAAAGATCAAATAAATAAAATGGAAGTGATTTCATTGCATGTCTTGGCCTGTCTACCGTTTTTTTAAGAAAAATCTTAAAAAAACATTTGCTACTGATAAATTTGCTTAGTAACATTTCTTAAATAGTTATATCCACTTCAAATCGTCCTGTAAATGTACATAGGATATGATGTTCTTTGGATCTAATTTTTTTCTGTAACTATTGGTTGTGTACAAAAGTTGTTCTGGTCAAATGCAATTCTGAAGCTTTACACCATCCACTGCAATTTTCGGTGCAGTGTATAAAACAAGGGTTACTTCTCTTGATAGTTTTTTAAGTTTACTTATTTCTGTTTTACGCCATGAATCGCTATGTCTAACCTTTCTTTTTGTCCAGATTCGAAAATGTTACAGAAAATGAGAAGGGAAAATTGCTTTCTGAGCAAGACAATCTACTGGTGATTCCTTGTTTCTAATCCTATTGGTTGGGCTATACGAGAGAAATTAGTTTGCTCACTAAAAGGAAAATGGTAGATGTGTTAAACTGTGGCATTTCATTCTGAGTTGCTGACCAAAAAGAACATTATCCTCTCGAGTGAAAAAAGTTGAACTGCTATTACTTTCAAGCCTATCTTGTAGACTAGAAGTACCTAAGATTGTAAGATGTGCCCTTCCATTTACCTCTTGACAGATTGCTAGTCACGCAAAGACAACATCGGAGTATGTATGTAGGACTAGTGTACGACATGGCAGCCTTTATATGAAGCATGCAGAATCAACTCCTAAACTGCTCATTTTTATTAGTAAAAGCATTTTTTGCTGTTTCACTTGTCGTAATTTTTCTTTGTAATTGCAGAAAAAGCAGGAGCGTGTTCGTCGTCTTCACCAGGATGCTCAGAGGCAGCATCATCAGAAGGTAATTTACCAATTTACATGACCTTTGAATACGCGATCCCATACTGAACATTCTACATCAGCAACACCTGCCTATCACTTGTATTGAACATGAGGCTAATGGGCTAGTATATATACATGTACATGAGGGTATAGAAGGAAAGTCTATATAAGACAATATCTATACAAGGTTAGCAATCACTATACAAGGCAACTAGTAATTTCTTATATAAGTCAATTAGGATACTAACACCCCCAAACTCATGGTGAATCAACAACACTGAGTTTGAAGAGATAAAAACTGTGCTGAGCTCTAGTCTGTGTCTTCGTGAATAAATCTGCTTACTGAAGCTCTGAAGGGCGAAGGCACATACTGAAGAGCCACAACATGATCCTGTACTTGTGACCGCATATAGGAAGCATCAACACCAATATGCTTGGTGAGCTCATGCTTCACTGGATCTCGAGCAATGCTAATAGCACCTATACTGCCAGATAAAAGAGGAGTCTGTAGAAACAAAAACACCAAAATCCTCAAGTAGTCACCGTTACCAAATAATCTCTGCTGTCAAAAGAGTCATAGCTCGTAACTCAGCCTCAGCACTCGAACGAGAAGCTGCTGTTTGCTTCTTAGTCTTTCCAAGTAAGGAGAGAACCACCAAGGAAAACACAATAAGCAGAAAGAGATCGACGATCAGAGTGATCACTAGCCCAGGTAACATCGGAGTATGCCTTGAGCTAGAAGGAGCTGGAGTGAGGAAAGAAAAGACGGCGAGAGATAGTTTCACGAAGATATCGTTGAACACGAAGAAGATGACTATAGTGGAGCTGAGTGGGAACAGGAACGAACTGACTCAAGATATGAACTGGATATGAAATGTCAGGGCGTGTGACACCAAGGTAAACAAGACTCCCAACAAGATGGCGATAATGAGTAGGACCCTCAAAAGGTTCACCATCAGTAGGTTGATGGTGAACATTGAGCTCTATGGGAGTCTCAGCTGTGCGCTGATCAGTGAGAGAAGCACGATCAAGAAGATCCTGAATATGCTTCTCTTGGGATAGAAAGAAGCCCTCAGGTGTAGAAGAGACCTCAATCCCAAGGAAGTAGCGAAGAGGATCCAGATCAAATATGAGAAACTGCTCACTGAGACATGCCTTCACAAATGCAATATACTGAGAATCATCTCCAGTAATTATCATGGCATCAACATATAGAAGAAGAGTCCGTCTACGAGGTGAAGTGTGAACAAAGAGCACATTATCATGAGCACTAGCAGAAAAGCCAGTAGTAGTGACCGCAGAAGAAAAACGCTCAAACCAGGTACGAGGGACTTGCTTGAGCCCATGAAGAGAGCGAGGAAGCCGACAAACCATGCCTTCAAGAACAGAATACCCCGATGGTGGCTGCATAAAGACGACCTCATGTAGCTCACCATTAAGAAAGGCATTCTTGACATCAAGCTGAGAGATAGACCACTCATAAACAGAAGCCACAGCAAAAAGAGTGCGAACAGTGATCATGTGAGCTATAGGAGCAAAAATCTCATTATAATCACGACCATGCTCCTGCTGAAAACCACGTGCCACGAGACGAGCCTTGTAGCGCTCAAAAGAACCATCAGAGCGAGTTTTAACTTTATAGATCCACTTGCATGTAATGGGACAGACACGTGGAGGAAGGGGCACAAGATCGCACGTGCCAATACGCTCAAGGGCAGCAAGCTCCTCTGCCATCGCATGATGCCATTCCTGATGAATAACAACATCGCGATAAGAAGTTGGCTCGGCAAGAACTACACCAGCAATGCCAAGGCGCTTAGGAGGCTTAATAGACTGACGATCGCGAAGAGCGTAGCGAGGAGGCACTAAAGAAGGTGACTCAGCAGGAGAAGATGGCACATCAAAAGAAGATGGTACACGAGAAGAATCCTCAACTCGTAGACGACAAGTGTAGTATAGAGAATAAGAAGGAACAATATCAGAAGAAACGTCTAGAGGAGGCACCGGAGGTGAAGACTCCTGTGGAGAGGCCGTCAAAGAAGGAGATGCTAACCATAGAGAAGGAAAAGTGGCAACTAGAGCATCAGGAAAAGTCAGGAAAGAAAGTGGCTCGACAAGAGATGCTGGAGTGGAAGAAGAACGAGGGTAGAAGGGACGAGATTTATCAAAAGTAACATCCCAAGAGATCCGCATCCATCGGCCAACAGAATCCCAACAACGATATCCCTTATGCTCAACACTATAGCCCAGAAAAACGCACTCAACAAATTGAGCGGTTAGCTTAGTGCGTTCACGAGGTGCAAGAAGGACATAGCGCACACACCCAAAGAGGCGAAGACTAGAATAATCAAGAGGCATGCCACAAAGACGCTCCATTGGAATCCCACCCTGAAGAGCAGAAGAAGTCTAAATATTAATCAAGTACGTGGCAGTGGAAACAGCCTCAGCCCAGAAATGAGGTGGAACAGCGGAGGCAAGTAAAAGAGCACGAGATGTCTCAAGAAGATGACGATACTTGCACTCAGCCACACCATTCTAAGCATGAGCAATATGATAGGAAAATTGAGAAAGAGCGCGTTGCTTAGAAAGAAAAGTACGAAGAGTTTCTGACAGATACTCTAAGCCTCGCTACGAGAAGACAAAATATATCCAGTTGTGGCGAGAGAAATCATCTATAAAAAGAATATAATATTTATGACCCCTTTTTGAAGCAAAAGGAGCTGGACCCCAAATATCAGAATGAATAAGATCAAACGGACATTAGGACACAGACTCACTGGAAGGATAGGGGAGTTGTATCTGCTTACCAAGCTTACAACCCCGCATAATCTAAAGAGGTATCACCAGACACATCTTAAAAGGCCGCGACGAACTAAAGAAGACAGACGTGAACCATAAAGATGACCCAAACGGTGATGCCACTAAGCAAACGATCCGGTGGAAGATGAAGCGGAGGCAGAAGCAGTGGAGGAGACGGAGAGACTGGCAGGGGCAATGGAAGGAAGACGAAGCCAGTCAAGCTCCCAAAGACGCTGAGAGTCACGACGGCGAGGGTCAGTACCAACCAGAACCCCCGTGCAGCTATCCTGAACACAAGAGTTAGAATCGAGGATAACACGATAGCCATGATCAGTGGACTAGCGAGCGGACATGAGCTGCATGGTCAGTATATGAACATGAGAAACAATAGGAATATGAAAAGAGGAAGACAAAAGAGTGCATCGTCCTGCAACGGAAAGAGAGGTACTATCTGTGGTCTGAATAGTGATAGGAGCAGCGAGAGGATGAATGGAATGGAGACTCGTGGTATCAGATGTCATATGAAAAGAAGCACTAGAGTTAAGAATCCACGATAAGATGCCTATAGAGGATGTGGAAGGTGTGGTCTCATTGGAAGACTGAGTAGCAGAACCAGTAGAACCTAACGATGTAGAGGCAGCCATGCGACGTAGCAACGTAAGAATCTCTTGTGTGGAGTCAGAACCAGCAAAAGTCCGCTAAGGAGCAGCGCCTGAACCTCTTGTGCCCTTGGAAGGGCGTCCACCTCGACGAGCAAGATCCTTCTTCCTGTAACAAAACTACTCCATATGTCCATTCTAATCACAGTAGGTGCAGTGAAGCCCTCCAACCCCAGTAGCCGCCATTGGAGTAGGTGCTACTGATGGAGTAGCAGTACTAGTCGCCACCAAGACTGAGGGAGATGACAACAGACCAGCACCACGAAGACGAGTCTCCTCAGTATGAATACCAGCAAGAGCCTCCAACAATATCACACGAGAATGGCGAGCGAGTAGCTAGGCACGAATCTGCTCAAACTCAGCCCGAAGACATGTCAAGAAGTTGTAGATGCGGCGAAGCTCCAAATGAGAGTGCTGACGCTGACAACACTGGTAATTGCGGCAAACTTCCGGTCCAAGAGAGTCAAGCTGGAGCCATACCGAGGACAACTATGCGTAGAACTCATCCATATTAGAATCATCCTACTGTAGCAACTGCTCCTGTCGCACAACAGCGAGGTACCACCAACAGGCTCATAGCGCTCACGAAGATGCGCCCACATCAACTATGCCGAAGACAAAGCAACCACGTCTCAAGTGAAATTGCACCTCCATGCCAGCAACCAAAATAGCGGAGGCACGAGCATCCTCATCAATCCACATCTTGTAGGCAGTAAACTGCGTCTGAAAAGACTCTACAGCATTAGCATAATCATCGGACGCCTTCTGTCAAGCAGCTTTATTGGCCTCCTTGGGTATAATAGGCGTGGTAGGGGGAGCAGGACAAGGCGGATAAGAGAGCTCGCCAGTAAGAAACTCTTAAAGACGTTGACCACGCATGTGAAGGTGCATATGGAGAACCCAGTCGATAATTGAGACCATAAAAAATAACCGGGTAGCGAGGAACAAAGACGATGCCCGAAGAACCTGAAGACGATGACATTTTTTTTACTTGATAGCCCACCAAACCATTGAAGACCGGACCGACCGAAGGCCGAACCAACCAGACACACCCGACTGAACCGAGTCGGACCGGACTTGAAACTCAAAAATCTGATCTGGTGTTCAAGTCCGATCAGGACTCTTTCACCTGGCTTAGTGTACGAGCGGGCAAGCAACCGGGCGCAAGAAGACGGTGTTGGCCGGTGTAGTGGCCGTCGTCGTCGATCGGGCGAGCGAGCAACCGAAGGTAGCGATGAGCGCCGGAAGCAGTGCCGTGCAGAGCCGGGAGCTTGGCGACCGGGCTCGGGCGGGCGGCGGGTCCTTAGGTAGGCGGACGGCCAGGCAACGGGATCGGCTGGGCTCATGACAGCCTCGGGCGAGGAGTCGGCCTGGAAACTCAGCAACCACACGAGGAGGTGGACGGCGGTCTCCTCGGGCGAGCGGTCTAGTGAGGTCGGAGCTTGGAGGAGGCGGCCAACCGGAGAGAGGACATGGCCGAGAGGCGAAAGCTCAGCAGCGTCCACGTGCAGAGGCGACCGGGAGGATGCAACCAGGAGGCGACAAGTAGAGCCGCCGAAAAGAAAAGGCACAAGTGCAACGTAGTAAACCTAACCCTAGAACCTACACTGTGGTACTATGTTATGAATAGCACTTGTATTGAACATAAGGCTAATGGGCCAATATATATACATGTACATAAGAGTATAGAAGAAAAGCCTATATAAGGTAATATCTATACAAGGTAACTAGCAATCTCTTATATAACTCAATTAGGATACTGTCTAACACACACAACACATCTTTTCTGAGAGTTCCCACTCTAAATTGACTATTGTTTGTTTGGGTCCAGTTTCACAAGGTGTGGGGGCAGCTTATGAAGACCGGGTACCAAAATTCACGATTTGCTCATCAGGTGCTGTACTGTTGTATCACATTGACATTCTATATTGAAATTTTTTTGAACGGTCATGTTTAGCTGTTGACATGATGTTCTATTTTTGCTTGTGTCAACAGGTGGAGAGATTTGCGTGCCTGTACAGCAGCCAAGTCACAGACTTTGGTTTGTATTCTCCCAACAAGTATTATCGTCCGAGCGAAGATTACATGGCCCATGAGTTCGATGTGCTTGGGCTGTAGGAACAGTTTATCTTCATGTTCAATCGAAGTTCTCCTTTGGAGTTTGAGCCGCAGCTGGACAGGAGCATGATTTTAGCATGACATTGAATAACAATGTAGTTACCCTGTATTACCTCCGTCAACAAAGGATGAGGTTTATCCGGTGAAACTTCACCCATTTTACATGTACCCAAAGAAAAAAGAGCGAAAGGTTTATCTGTAGTAACTATAGTTGCGCATAGAGACATCAGTAATTTTACCTGTTTCTTTTTTGTACATGTCATGTTTTAGCAGAAAGCAAAGGAATGCAATGTTGATCATGTCGAGTTCCGATTTTCTAATAATCTACCGTTTTGGTAATGCTCGTCTGAATTGAATGGGAAAATAATTGCGTCGAAGTGGTTATCCCGATGATATCAATAACTGGTCAGTTCCATTTCGGATATTGTTCAGTTACTGGATAGAGTTTTCTGGGCCGTTGAGTTCCCGCGATGTTGTGTACTGGTTCGTTCGATTTGCTAGAAATGCCTTATAAGCTGCCATTCTAGAGAAGAAATGATTCGAGGTGTAGTTCTCTTGCACTTCATTGGTGGATGGATTCTGCGCGTATACATAAACCCCACCGAAACATTTCAGCCATGTATGATACAAAAGGCAAACGATTCTTAACGAAATCGATTCAAATCTCGCGCAATTTTTGGGGTGACTAGCAATCGAGAAACCGCAAGCTAAAAGGAAGGAACCGTGGGAGAATCAGAATCATGAAGTTTGAAATACTAAGGGTTGGACGTCTGAATCATATTTTTGAATCAGCCACTTGTCCGGTTCTTCTTAATGCAATGGCACGTAAATCTTTTGTGTTCTCTAAAAAATATCGTAACATCAACGCATAACTACTATAACATTTTGTATGAACTATCGCTATAAGATAAAAACAGTTGTGGATATTGTATTCATTCTATTATATATATATATATATATATATATATATATATATATATATATATATATATATATATATATATATATATATATGTGGGTCTAAAGTCATAATAGATTACTCTAGGATCTAACTTTTTTCTCTTACAAGGAAAGTCCCCACCTCTCTCATATATATAAGTGAGGGCGGGGCATAAGGACATTTTGTACGCATACCAGAAAATATCAATAAAGATAAGAGGGCTATAGATCTGCAACTTGTGTTTTTGTTTTGATCTCGTGTTTATACGATCTTAATTGGTCAACAAAGACCTTGATACACAACACGTTATCCGCACAAGAGTGCTCCGGAGCGAAGGCTGTTCATGCTTCAAAGGTTGTTGCGTGATCTTTCTTAGTCAATTCAGTTGCCATATTTTTTTGGCCTCTTTCTAATTTTCTATTCTTTTAATCTTGCCAATGTCTTACATTGGTTGGGATTAGCATGGACCAAACCTTGGCCGTCGTTTCGTGTCTTGGCATGATCGGTGTTGTTTCAAGTCTTAACATGTGTTGAGTTCTTCGGCCATCTATTCACGCCTTGGCATGATAGATGTTCGTGTCACGCCTTGATATGGCCGCCGAATAGATAGGCATCGAGTGGCGCCATGATGTCGCCAGCGGTGGAGCCAGCTCCCGGGCAGGGCGAGTGCCTGCTCGGGCTCATTGACGTCGCACAAGGCCACTCATCAAAGAAGCGCCGTAGCGGTTTCTCCGTCGCAGTGGCGGCTTCGTGGCCGCCGCCGGCCGGCTTAGCCAGGTTCAGATCTGCCCCAAACGCGAGGAAATGCTGCTGCCGACTCGCCTCCGCTTCCTCGTGCTCCTTTTATGACTACCTGTAGCCGTAACCACTCGGGAAGAGGGGAGAAGTGTTGTACTGCGCGTACCTGTGGTATGACGGCGGCGGCGACGTCGCGTGGGCTGCGTCGTCGAGGTGGAGCTGGAGAGGGCTGATCTGGGCGGGAGCGCGAGGAGAGGAGGCGTCGGGACGGCCGAGGTGGTGGTGGCCGTAGCTGGGCGCGGCCGTCACGCGCAAACGCGAAGGAGCGGATCGAGGCACAGAAGATCGTGATGCATTGGAGTGGAGAGGACGCAGGATTAGGAATTAGTATGAGGCAACAGCTAATCTTCGCCTGACGTTGGTCCAAGATCACACGTAAATAATACTTGGAAAGAGGGAAAAAGACACTATAAGAGATAGAGAGAGCAGGCTGTCTCAAGCGTACCCGTCCGGGAGCTCACAGAGCCCGCGGTCGTCGGCCAAGACACCGGAGTCGAAGTCGTTTAGCTCGTCATCGAGAAACCGGCTAACCGTAAATGTTAAAGTACTACAAGAACTGCAAATGTATCTGGCGATGTCTTCAACTTAAAATTCCCCTATGAGCCCGGCAAAGAGTTCGTCGACATCCTCTACGAATTTGCCCAGACTTTCAAATTTTTCTGGCTTTGCCACTGGGTGTCGCCAAATCAATCACCGTTAGTCGGATCACACCATGGTGTGCTAACATCGTATCGTGCCTTGTGCATGGTTGCTGGCCGTCCGACGAGACACGCCATGTGCGTGCTGCCGCCATGTGCCTCGCCGTGTCAAGGACACCAAAATGCTGTAGAGATCACGTTGTGGCGTGGCTCCCCAGAGACCATCTCCATTGCGCCGTGAGAGCAGGAGAGATGCCGTGTCGTGAGAGTGGGATGTCGCCAATGATCTTGCCATGGCGAGACATCATATGTTGCCATCATCGATCTACTGAGCCGGCTAAGCCTGGGACGCCGTCGCAATAGCAATTGTGTGCGGGAAGCGGCTGGGCATCGCGGTCACTGTGCGCGAGTCCTGTCGGAATCATCGCTATTGTCGTGCCATGAGCATGAATCGGCTAGATCATCATCATTGGTTTCCTCGCCATGTGCAGGGTTAAGACGTCACCTCACGTTCCACCGAGGAGAACGCTGGCGGATCGCCGCCATGCGTAGGCATATGGGTGACGCTATGTCTTCAACCTGTGATGAGCTAGCTAGAGCAAAAGCAACCACCGTCGACGGGCCACCACCGGAGCCAAGGGAGCACCGGGCCAGGACGTAGTCAAGGCAAAGTTGGGGAAGAGCCGCTGGGCCATCGCCTTACGCAGGGCGTGTGCACACTGGTTGCTGTTGCCGAGACCGTTGAGGGCGTTGGAGGGATAGACACTACCGTTGTCGTCATCGTGGGTGATGTGTGAGCCAGGCCGCTGAGGCCATCACAGGAGACAACAGGGAAGAGTGGGCTCCGACATCACCTGTTGAAGCCCCGATCGCGATCGGGATTGAAATCGATCCAACTGGGTTTATTAACCCTAACAGGTTTTTGGTGAAAAGGTGAATCTAATCTGGATAAGAACTTAATAGGGTCCAAAACCGCTGGATGGTGGAACTTTTTCAAAAAAAAACCCTAAAATCTCAAATAAGTATGAATAAGTCACTAATTCAATGAAATTAGGTCCCAAAGTTTGCAAAGAAACCTCTGAAACTTTTTGTATAAAGTTCTTTGGCTTTCACCATGTGTAAATTTGTGGTTTAAACCCTAGAAAGTTCTGATTATTATATTTAAGTCTTTTAGGTTTTATTTAATTACCAAAAAAAAATTTCTATTGTTTTAATTCATATAAATTGATTCTATGTCAAAAAAATTTAGGAAAATTTCTAGAAATTCATTTATTGATATTTACTAGGTTAGTAAACTGAATTACTACCGTCCTGCATGATTTTATGATGGTAACTTTGTTGAGCTAAACTTGGTTGCTCTAATTGTTGATATGCAACATGAACCATATGAAAGGTATCATACGAAGCAGTGTTACTTGTGTTGACTGCCAATTGTCAAAAATACATCTATTAGGAGATGGAGGCAATGTTGCATTTGACAGCTGGAACTGGAGCATGTCCTTGAAAGATGTAAGGTCGAGGATACCGATTAGAGGAGGGTGAATAGGCGGTATTAAAATTTCTTCTCTAATTTATTACAAACGCCTAAGCACCCTTATGAAAAAAACCTTAACAATAAATAATGCGGAAACGATAAACTAAGGTTTTGATAATTAAGGTCTAAAACAACTAGGCTCACTAAGTGCACGAACTAATTATGCTTCTAGCAATAATTTGCAATCCTAAAGATAATCAAGCAATCAATCAATTTAACACTATGAATATAAATTGCTTGAATGTAAATTAGCACAAGGAAGCAAACCACAAGAAGACATAATATTTTTTACCGTGGTGTTCAGAGACTTGCCGGACTCCCCTAGTCTACGTTGAGGTTAGCCCAAACACATTGAACCGGCTCCACGAATTGAGCACCCACCTCGAATCCACTAGTGGTAGCTCTTTCCCCCTCCGGGTAGGCGAGCTCTAACCTTAACAAACTTCGCCGGGGCTTCTCACAACCTTCATTGAGAAGCTCACCGTGCACGACACCACTACGCCGTCTAGGTGTCGGCAAACACCAAGAGTAACAAGTCAAGCACCTAGTTTGAATCTCACCAAGTACAACACATGTACAATGGTGATCACCAAGTACAACACATGCACAAGAGTCTCTCAATCCAAACCTAATTGCAACACATGCAATTAGAGCTCACTCTTAGTTCAAAAAACAAATTGGAGAGTGCAACACATGCACAACCCCTCCAAAATATCTCATAAATACAGCACACACAAATGACAACCGTTGACATCCTTTTATAGCCCCTCCACACAAAATCTAGCCGTTGGGGGGCAAATTGGGCAAAAACCGGCATACCCGACACTACCGCCCATGTAGGGGCGGTAGTGCCGGCCTCCAGGCCAATGACTAGAAAACTAGCCGTTGTGCACGAACCCCGGTACTACCGCCCAACTGGGCATGGTAGTGTTGCTCAAGCGGTAGTACCAACCCCACGGGCGGTACTACCGGCCTCAGCGCTCCTCCAGAACACCCTTTCTGGAAAATAACTACCGATCTCATTGGGGCAGTAGTACCGACTGAGCGGCAGTACCTGCTCTCATAAGCGGTACTGTTGGCCCAGCGGTACTACCAGCCTCAATGAGCGGTAGTGCCGACCACAGGGAGAAAATCAAGTTTTTCACAAAAAACTTTTCTCCAAACTCATCAAGGATTGATTTTTTGAGGCATGTGATGCAACACATGATCAAGTCAATTTGCAAAATATATTTGCAAACCCTATTTACATGCTCCAAATAATTGCATTAAAACTTCAACTTATTTGCAAAACACATTCGCAAATAAACTAAGAACATTTGAGATCAATCCTCTTAGCCATGTGATGATCAACACATGATCAAATCAATTTGCAAAACACATTTGCAAATAACAAATTAACCCTTTAAAAAGTAAATCTCGAGCGATGTGATGATCAACTCATGATCAAGTCAATTTGCAAACACATTTGCAAACCCTATTCATATGCTTCAAGATAAGATTCAATTAAACCAAATTTTGCAAAAACTCATTTTGCAAACACAAAGTATAATTCTTTCTTAGTCTTATGATGATCAACACATGATCAAGTCACAAGCTAAGACTCCGATGCATGAGCTCTATTTGCAACACATGTAAATATCTAGCTCCATGCAAATAACCATTAAAATCAAGTTGCATGAGCTTTCTCCTTTTGCAACACATGTAAAACTTAGCTCCATGCAAAATCCACTTAAACCGAATTGTATGAGCTATTTTCCTTTTGCAACACATGCAAATCCATAGCTCCATGCAAAGAACAACCACAAAATTCAAGTTGCATGAGCTCTCTCCTTTTGCAACACATGCAAAACTTAGCTCTACGCAAAATCCACTTAAACTGAATTGCATGAGCTATTTCTCTTTTGCAACACATGAAAATCTATAGCTTCATGCAAAGAAAAACCACAAAATTCAAGTTGCATAAGCTCTCTCCTTTTGCAACACATGCAAAACTTAGCTTCGTGCAAAATCCAACAACGAGAGTGAGCTAGAGTGAACCGGACTGAGTTCATCAACACATGATGAAGCTCAAGCTAAATGACTCAACCCCTCTTAATAGTACGGCACCTAACTAGAAACCCGGTCTCCCATCCAAGCACCGAGACCGGTAAAAGATTAGGAACACATCCTTAACCCTAGCTAGTTATACCTTTGCCTCTATCGATCCACTTGGAGTTTTTATGATATCCAATCATCTTCTCTCCAGGATCGAGTCTCGTCTTGTTCATAAACACTTGATGAACCTCCTCTTTTCTCCTCTTCACTTCGGGATCTCCTCTTGAAGCTCATTAACACACGATGGCTTCTTCCCGATTCTTTATTATCATTGAACTCAACCTACTTTACAACTCATGAAACATTGTTAGTCCAACAAACATAGTTGTCTCAATCATCAATTGCACTCCATTAACACATAATGGATGCCCCAAGATCAATTGAGCACAACCTAAATTAATTTGAATGATTAATTGTGTCTTGAGTACTTTGATGCAATTAATGCTTCATTATACTCAAGAACTTTCCGTTTGTCCTTAATCAATCAAAGGAACACTATCAACAAATGATGATGTGTCATTTGATAATTAAAAGACAAGCAAATCTCAATTTAATTTTATTTAAATTGATATGAGTATATATAACTACACAAGTTTCATATACTCATTTTGATGGATTCTCAAAGTAAAGATCCAATATATTGGAGTGATGGAAAGGGATCAATACTCTTGAGACCATCAACTATAGAATAAACTCCATTAAATATGTGCATATAAATAAATGAACTTGGAATCAATATGCACGTAATCAATCTTAGATAGCATTTGAATTTATCCTATATTTGCATGAATATATTACAACTACACAAGTTATATATACTCAAAGGGTTGTTTCAAAGTCTTGATCATTTATATTATTTGGCAAGAAGACAGATCAATACTATTGAAATATTAAGTTAAATTATGAACTCCCCCTAGATGTGTGCATTCATGTAATGTATGAAATTGGAAATATAATGCACATTTTAATGTATAAGCAATAGAAGAGTTCATCCTTTAACTTGAATCCTAAGTATGTATTAAGATAATAGAGTGAATACGAGTGCATACCTTGGTTTTTTCATTTTTATCCAAATTTGAGACTAATAAGAATAAAGCTCAATAAACATGTTAGTCTCATAATGATTAGATTTGTCATTAAATAATGATTAAGCATTAATCTAAAATCAATAGAGCTTGAACTTACAAAAGAGACAGCTGTGCTACTACAAAGCAAAGGGCATGAGCCATGATCTTCCTCAAGAATCATCTTTATGCTAAATTGCGCCATAAACTTGCTCCTGTGAGAAACATATGATTTGTGAGAGACTCTAAAGGAGAAGTTTGAGGTATTTGAGAAGAGGAGTGTCTAGTATGAGGTATTTGAAAGTCAGATTGTTACGAAAAGGGTAGACTACATGTCTGTTGCAACATACAATCTAAACCTCTTATGTGTAATCAACACGTTCAGGGTGTGTGGGATGACTATCAATGAAGATGAGATGATCCAAAAGACTCTTCACAGTATTCCTCTAGATAATTGTGTACTTACTTACATGTTGGAGGAAAAGAAATATAAAACGCATTGCTTACTTGTTGGTTCCCTGCTTCAAGTAGAAAGGGATGGTGCTATCCAGTTGAGAAAGCCATCAAGGAGACAATCCCTTGAAATGAAGGATGGTCCATCCATAAGACACATGATCAAAAGAAGGGATCGTAGAGGAGGAAGAATGTGCGAAAAAAGGAGACAATATAGATCTACATCAATTAACTACACTCTTGGAAGTAAGAGTAATTATAGGGTCTATATGGCTCAACTAATTGACATCTCTAGTGAATAGAGCACATGGTAACGTTTTGGTTAAATCTTACAAGTCCCATTGCATATTAATATATAATATTAGTCGAATCATGTATTAAGATGGTGTTGAGTTATAAAACACCAAATTTTGGTTTATTCTATTAAAATATAGTTAATAAAGTTGAATTAAAGTATAATATTTAGTTCATATTTACGAATAAAATTTGGTTCCTACTTATGTGTCATGTTTACTTGCATAGTTTATGCTTGATGTTTAATAGCATAAAAAGTTTGTCTATATTTTAAGCTGTCGGCGATCGGGGCCGTCAACCACGAATAGGATGGGAAGGATCGTGTGAGGGGCGGAGCCCGAGGTCGTGCTCGTCCGGGGAAAGGCTGTTGCGTCACGCGGGGGTATGTCGGGGGAGAACCAGGAGGAGAGACAGGGAGCAGTGGTCACGAGGATTATACTGGTTCGAGCCCCTGAGTCCGGGTAACAGCTCTACTCCAGTCTTGCCTTGGGGCGAAAATGGATGTAATGCTCCGTGGAAGAGTACAATGGGAGCTCGGGCGTAGCTCTGCTCTAGCAGTTAGTATGCGGGGATAAGAGCGTTGTGCTTGAGAGTGGGGCGTCCTCAGAGTGTTAGCCTAAGAGTCCCTTTGGCATCCTGTCTTCTTGGAGGCTTTTTTGAGAGCCCTCTGGCGCTCTCGCCGTTTGGTCCCGAGGCCGATATCAAGCAGTCGTGGTGAGTTGACGGGAGTCGTTGAGAGTCGTTGGCCCTAGTTCCCGCACAGGGGTAGGTTTGGTCCTGATTCCCCGCAGGGGAAGGTTTCTATGTTTCTAAATTGAACCGTTACAGTGAAACAGAGTGGTCCGGAGGGTACATAAGCCATGGCCTCAAGCTCGGGCCTGGAGCATGGTGACGTCGGTGGTATCGCCCTGAGAATGTGGCCTCCTCGTTTAGCCCGAGCTGGGTCCTCAACCTCCTGCCCGAGCCCAAGCTCGCTGGACAAGAACCCGAGCTCGGGAAGCGCATGTTCGAGCTCGTTCGGGTCCGAGCTCGAGCTTGGAGACACGCCCTCGAACTCATGGGGCACAGCTACGAGTTCGGGGGGTGCTTTCGTGTCCCGAAGTTTTCGATCCCCGACAGCTATAGAGAAAGCACAACGAACAGAGAGGGGAAAGGAAATTGGTCTTATAGACAGTTGCACCACGAATACTATCCTAAGAGATAGAGAGTATTTTTAGACATTGAGCACAATGACTAGCAATGTTATGATCATAGCTGGCAACTATGGTAACATTATTGGATCTAGAAGTGCTTCGATGGTGTTACCGATAGGAACTAAAATAATCATCGAGGATGCACTATCATCCCCATAATCAACACAAACTCTCTTCTGTTTTAGAAATATCCGAAATAATGGTTTCCATTTGAAAATAGCAGAAGAGAATGGATTGGAATTCCTTCTCTTAACAAAGGAAGTGGGATCTCACAGAGAAAACATTAAGAGGCTTACCTCCGGATTGTACTACACGTTGCAATGAGTACACAACTCAGTGGATCATATTGTTTTAGAACGTGGCATGAATGCCTGGGTCATCCTAGGTTCCATATGATGCGTCAGATCATACAACATTATGTTTGCTATATGTTGAGGACCAACGAAATCCATAATCCATCACACTTTATGTGTGAATGTTGTGCTGAAGGCAAGCTGATTACTTGACCCTCGTATGAGAAGATAAGGGAGGAGACACCTGATTTCCTGGAGATAATTCAAGGGGACATATATGGACCAATTGAGCCCATGTTTGTCTATTTGATTGATATGTTTACTAAGTGGACATACGTGAGTACACTTTCAAGTACAAAGAATGTATGTTTCAAGATGATTTCACATATTATTGAACTGATGGAATAGTTTTCGAATCATTAGATACAATCCATAATAATGGATAATACAATCCATAATAATGGATAATGCTGGAGAGTTCAGCTCAAAAGCATTTAATAATTACTGTATGGTCTTAGGGATTAAAGTGGAATATTTTGTCCCACATGTTCATACTCAGAACGAACTTGTAGAATCACTAATTAAAAGGATCAAGCTGATTTCTAGACCTTTACTAATGAGTTGTAAGTTACTCACTACGTATTAGGGACATGTGGTATTATATATCGTCGCATTGATAAAATTCTGACCATCTGCTTACCAAGAGTATTCACCTCTCTAGTTAGTGCGTGGAAAGAACCATGTATTTGTTGAGTAAAATGCGATAATAAGAGCAAGAATTTATTGCTAATCCTAAAAAACAAAATGATTAAAATTTCATAATCCAAAGATCGCCATAATGACATAATTGACAAGACAAAGCATATTGTGAAGTTTATGTCATCCTTGCAATGAATCATGACTTCTATAGCAATTGATGAGAGTTGAATTATATTGCTCTCAGATTAGGCTCTGATTGAAGATTTAGATCTTCAACCTTAATCACAAATGGGCTAAACAATTAATTCAATTAATAAGGCCTTGAACCCTTACTGCCTTAACTTGCACAATAAAGAATTGATAATATATTCGCTCATGAAATGAGATAAGTTCAGTCTATATTCAGATTAGCATCTAATTAGCTTACCAACCGAATCTACTGAACTAACAACGGAGCAAAACAACAATTATAACCAGATCAGCCTCTAAAATATTTACTAACAGAACCAACTAGAAATGTTCAGATCAGCAACTAGACAACATACCAACCGAACCAAATAGATAAAGTTCAGTTCGAAAGCTAGTCAATATATCAACTAGCTATGTTCGTATCAGCAGCCAACTGAACCAAATAGACCAGTGATAATGCAATTGAAATATTACAAGAGGATAGCACCATGTAATTGAATAATGATCAAGCTATTACAAACAGTGAATGAATCAATATTTTTCAGCATGTAAAATATATAGTTCCAAGGCTTAGTTCACATAAATAATTGTCATATTCATTACATTACCCATTATCATCATTGAGCAACAAAAAAAGCAGAAAAGTTTGAGAGCAATTCTCAGAAATACTCACTGAGGAATAGCACTCGAAGCTATTCAGATGATAAGGCAACGCACGACTGAGGTCGCTGTCCTAGAAAACAAATGCCGCTGCAAGTGCCACAGATGGAATGGCCTGGTTTCGGAGATACAATGCCCTTTTCGCAATCGTGACACATCGAGTGCGAAACTGAGCCTCACAGGCAGCTGCACAAGATCAATTTCTCCAAGCCAAATCTCCCCAAAAGGATTCGACCACAAAGACCAAACCTTCTGGGCAACAAGCACAGAACTGAAAAGCTAGGCGCACAAGACCGGAACAAGAATCCAGCCAGCCAAACACCAGATCAATGATCTGGAGTTCTTCCTCACTAGCCAAAACGTGCTCAAGAACAGGTGAAGATCAAGATGGGGAAGCAGTAAAACTGAGATATTTCTTACTTCTGTTCTTGAGATGAAGAGCCAGAGCATAAATATAAAGGGGAGGAAACCTGCAGCCGCACAAAGCTCACGACCCAGCCCTCTCACCGGCCGTCGAGAAGCGTGCGCCCACCTCTTATGGGGGTTTCTAGTTTCAGTAGATTACTCTAGAATCTAGCATTCTTCTTCTGCAAGAAAAAGCCCCTTCCTCTTCTATAGATAAGTAGGGACACTTTGTGCACTCAACAAAATATTAATCAAGGGTAGAGAGCTATGAATCTACATCTTATTTGTCTATTTTGATCTTGTATTTATGCAATCTTGATTGGTTAACAATTACCTTAATACATAACAAAAAAAACATCATATGTTTGGCTACACTTTTTTTTTTTTTGCCTAGATGTATTACTTATGCTTCACACCGGTGATGGGGTATGTGTGGGATGTGGGGTCAATTGATCCGTAGCTTTTTACAAAATTAAAATTTACATACAAGTCGAAAAAATGATGGTCATACGATTTTCACACCAAACAGTTCAATTTTTCGTGTTCTCAACTGAGCCTAATTCTACTGAAATATAAAACAACGATTTTTAAAAAAAGAATTAAAACGACAGTAATTGATCCTACATGAATAAAGTTTGTGTATCCGCCGCAACCAGATCGATCCAACTAGCACAGGCAGAGCAAAGCTTCAACCTGGCTCTGGCTCTGGCTCTGGCTCTGGCTCTGGCTCGAGCTCGACTCAGGGTTTAAAATGCCGACGAAAACCGGTCGGTTTTCGCGAAAACCGACCGTGCCGAGCCGGTTCGGCAATTAAAACCGTTCGGAAAACCGGTCAAATGAACAGTAAATTTAAAAAATTTGAAGAAATATATCAAAAAGTGTCAAAAATTTTTGAAAATTTTTGTGCACGGTCCTGAGGCAATCCTAATGATTCTGTAAAATTTTCAGATTATTATCAGATACATACATTTTTTAAAAATTCTGACAGTGATACTGTCACAATATATGCTCTTCAGTTTTTTATTTTCTAGGAGTACAAAATGAAGTCTAATATTTCTTAAACTTTTTTTGTGATGTTATAACGTAATTAAAATGATTATGTAAAATTTTCAGTTGATGATCAGATATGTGTATTTTTCAAAAATTCTGAAAGTGCTATTATCATTTATATGCTATTCTGTTTTTGATTTTATATAAGTACTAAATGAAGTCTAATATTTCTTAAAATTTTATTCATGATCCTTTGGAAATTTTTATGGTTACATTAAAATTTCATAATATAAAAATTCTTTTAAATATTTATAAAAATCTAACAATATCTTTGTTCCTTTTCATTAATTTATGTTTTAGATTTTTTAGAAGTAACAAATGATTTCAAAAATTGATTAAATTTATCTGAGGTGTTTTATAGATTAATTGGGATTTTTTGTAATTTTTTCAAATTTTTTTGCAATTTTTTCAATTTTTTTGCATTTTCACAATTTTTCCTTCTGTCGTCGGTTTTCGACGAAAACCGACCGAATTTCGACCTTTTCGACCGGTTTTTGATTTTTTTAATCAGTTTGACCACGTGTTTGACTTGCGCAAACCGACCGGTTTTTACCGAATTTCGGTTGGTTTTCGCGAAAAACCGGTGCCGAGCGAGTAACGATTTCCGAACTCGAAACGAAATTGTAAACCTGGCTCGACTCGACCAGATCAGATCAGAGAAATCGGACGTAAACCGACCCCGATAGCCGCCTCCTCACTCTGCCTGGGCTCTCGTCTTGCCGCACTTCTCAGCCCATCTCGGCCCACTCGCAAGTCACGGCGCCTCTTCCGCCTCCACCCGGCCATATCTCCCCAGCCTCTAGACTGCAGCCCACCTCGACCCCCCTTCGATCCGAACCCACCGTGTCCGCCTCCGCCTCCTCGTCGCCGTCGACGCCACCATGGCGGCGCTCCTAGCCCGGCAGGCAGCGCAGGCGCTCCGCGCGAGGCAGGCGGTGCGCTTCCCTACCCGCCCGCGCCCTCCTAGATCTCTCTATACCTGTTCACGGATTTTTTTATGTCGAGCCTTGTCGTTCCGTACTCCCGTTTGTTGTGATGCGTGCCTGATTCCGTAGCGCTGGTGTTGCAGGCGCAGCTCGGGCCATCCTCGACGGCGATGCAGGGGCACCTCCGGACCTACATGGCCGCAGGGACGCCCAAGAGGTTCAAAGGTCGCCATTCCTATGCTTTTTTCTCTCCCCCTTTTACTGGGCTGTTTGGTATTAGGATTACCACAACAGAAAATGTGATTCGTGTTGCATTGATATGGAACCATTGCTAGGTATCCTATATGTTGGATGTTGTTAGCGCACTCGATCCGTTGATGGGTTGTGCTATGTGGGAGCAGTGAATTAGTGGCGTTTGTGAAACTCTTTGGAATAGGCCATGGATTACCGATTAGTTGTGTCTGGCAGCCAATATGAAATGCCCAAAGTTGTGCTACGCTGCCTTGGATAGTTTTGGGACACTATGTTCTTCTCTTAGAACTTAGAGTCGACTGCTGATTGCTGATGATGGACTATCTTACCGAGTTCTAGTGACCTTATTATTTCAGACACTGATTTGTGATTTCCATGCTGTCTTTGCGTGTGCATACTTAATTTAAATTTGTGCGTTGCCGCTGTGCTCTGAAAGTATTGTCCTGTTTAATGACCAGAGGAAGAGGAGAAAGAACAGCTTGCAAAAGAGATCGCGAAAGATTGGAATGCAGGTGAGTATCTAGAGGATTGTTTTTCTGTGCGTTAGACAAGTGTGTGATCCTTGTTTATTTTCCTTATTGCTGTTCTGGTAGTGGTTGTTTTCTCATTTTGAACTTTCTCGCTTCAGTGTTCGAAAGGAGCATCAATACATTGTTTTTGACTGAAATGGTCCGTGGTTTGATGCTGACACTCAAGTACTTCTTTGAGAGGAAAGTTACAGTTAAGTGGTGAATTTGACATATGCTGTTATTCTTAATGTAGTTGCATGCTTGTACTGACTGTTTTTATCTTGCCTCCTTGCAGATTAACTATCCATTTGAGAAGGGTCCTCTGAGTCCCCGCTTCCGAGGAGAGCATGCTCTCAGACGTTATAATACTGGGGAAGAGCGTTGCATTGCCTGTAAACTATGTGAAGCTGTAAGCAATATTTTCTTTTAGTTTTGCATTATAAATAAGTGGGGTGGTATTAAACCTATTTGACAATAGCAGAAATAGATAATTTAGCAAAGCATAGGAATTCACCCACTGCCGAAAGAAATTGATTTTTTCATGGACCAGGGCTGCATTGGTGATTCTTCTGCTTTATATTAAAATTGCAAAGTTTGTGCTTATAATACTAATCAATGCACCCTTGTAACTTTGATGTAATCTTTTTCATATCGAAGAGTGGACATTGTTTGTAGAATACTCTGTTCGGTTTATTAAAGTATTAAGATTGATGTTTTGGGAGTAGTTCAAATAGATGAGCCATTGGAGACAGGTTTCAAATCCCGGCAGTAACTGGTTTTCCTGGTGGATACAAGGAGAACAAATCCCGGTCTGGAAACAGTAAAATCAAATATAAACTTTTGAATTCAAATTGATGACAGTAATTCCGATCGGGAACCAAACAGGCGCCGGTTTCTGGGAGAGTACCAGACAACTCAAACAATTTGGGAAAATACCGTCTACCGACCAGGAACTGGTTCCACCAGGGTCCAGGATCTGGATTTGAAACCCTGATTGGACAAACTCTTGAGTTTGTAATATTTTGTATGGTGTTAGAACTTTGAACAGTGAATCAGTTGACAGCAAAAGCATTGCAGCTTTCTATCTTATTAGTTCTTTTCGGAAAAATATTTGCAGCTCAATTTTTGGAGGGGGGTCCTTATGATTCTAGTATGGTTTATGGAACTAGTGCACATAAGGAGGCCTAAGAAATTTTCGAAGGGGCATCATATCTTGAATTATTGATATTTCACTATTCAACATACAAAACTCAGATTTATTAGACGGTTAGGCCTTCTTATGTCCACTAGAACCATACTTGATTTACGAAAAACTTTGGCAAACACTGATAAATTCCTGATAACTTCGCTGTACCATGTAATGCTTTTAACTAATCTATTATAGTGAAGTTTTGGCATGTGATATTTTTCACAACTTCTTGGAAGTTGTCGAGTTTACTGGTGTGAAGCTGTATGTGTTTGGTTAAGAGTTAATATGGCTGAATGTTTGATGATTCCCGTACTAATTAGGTGCTAGTTATTGATGCATAATTGTGTGTGTGTTTGAGAAATGTCTTTTGCTCACTTGGCATCACAAATGACCAGATATGCCCAGCTCAGGCAATTACAATTGAGGCAGAAGAACGTGAAGATGGCAGTCGTCGAACCACAAGGTAATTAATTGGCTGTTTTCCTGTGAATGTGTCACGTATGACACACTGATTTCCTGCTCCAGATCTGCAGCTAAGCTCTATTCTGATTATTTGTTTTTCTTGCAGATATGATATTGACATGACCAAATGCATCTACTGTGGGTTCTGCCAAGAGGCTTGTCCTGTTGATGCTATTGTTGAGGGTCCTAACTTTGAGTTTGCTACTGAAACTCATGAGGTAAACTATTTGATTCCACTGTAGGGGTTCTTTCAACTCGTGCTGGGAAATCATGACATGAGACTTCTCATGTAATGATGCAGGAACTGTTATACGACAAGGAGAAACTGCTTGAGAATGGTGATCGCTGGGAGACTGAGATTGCTGAAAACTTGAAATCGGAGAGCCTTTACCGCTAATTTGTCTCATGTGATGAACTGGATCTGCCATTTCCTCTGTATTGCTCAAACTAGCCGATAAATAAGCAAACTTTGTATCTTAACCAAAATTCCAGGTACTATGTTTTTTGTACCGTGGCTCCATCTGTTGTACTTTGTGCCCGGGTAAAGGTGCACTGCATGTTTTTGCTATCATTGAACCGTTTTCAACTCAGGTGACATAGTGACCAAAACATTGTGGCCAATGAGGTTCCATTTCCTTGATAGTACTTAGTACATTGCTTGCGCTTGGTATGATCGACCAGTTACAGGCTCTGAAACTTGTGTGTGCTTGCAAAGAAACTCGGTACATTGCCTGCCCTTTGTAAATGTACAGACGTGTATATCAATTAGCTATCATCAAGCAGGAGGGCTGGTTCAAGCATCGTAACTTTTGGGCAAAAGCACAGCACGGCGCAGGAAGGCAAGCTTTTGGATTTTGGGGGGGCACCGAAGAGGTGGAGGAGACCGTGTCCAGATGGTTGCAGACCAGACGGCCAGACGGAGGTGGAAGAGGAGGCATACGTGCTTGGTTTTCCTCGCTGTCGCTGAGCGGGCGTTGGATGGTCATGCCGTGGCAGGAGAAGCGGGCCATTTCGGCTGCAGCGAGCTGAGTAGGCCGTGGCCACTGAGTAGCCACCATGGGAGCCCCACACCGCTGTTGATCGTGCCGTACGGACGGAGGCTGGTCATTTGGCGTTCACCTGCTGCACTGGCATAAGCATGTACTAGCACGAACTTACAGAGAAGCAGCCGAGCAACATAGAAATGATGGTGGTGACTTACTTCTGTGATTTTTTATTGGATGCAGAAAGATGTTCAGCCATGGAAATGCTGAATCTATCTACTCCCGTTTCTGAATGTACCGGTGTAGAAACATCAAACAGACGGCAATGCTCAAATTTTGTGCCCATTGTTGTAGCAGCAGCCGTCGCTTTTCTAGCTTTCTAAAATTCATTTTTGACAAATGTAAGCCTTGTTGTTTAAATTTGTGAAACTAGCCCTTTTAATGAGCTCAGAAGGAGCGGCACATCAGCTCAACAAGAAGCTAAGTGAATCTTGACGAGAATCTCAGTAGAAAGCTACCGAGTTTCTTTGCTTGATAGGAATCGCTGCCCACCTACCAAGCCCCAATCTATACCCTTTATAATGCACGTAAGCAATTTTTGTTACGTTCACCCTAAATAATGCACCTCACTAGAGATGGCCTAACGTTCGTGCACCCAACAAAATGTCCCCCGAAATTTGCATTCATCAAAATAAACATCTCAGATCTTTCCTCAGCTTTACTCACCCACATCCGATGGCCATTATTTAGTGTGTCTAATCATCCCTGTGGTCCACAACAGACCTCCCCCACCTACATATTTGGAAGGAGAGCGAATCAAATAAAGAAATAAAGTAAAAAGCGGCAAATGAATCAATTACTACTGATAAATTTGTAAAGAAGAAAGAAAATTAGTAATGAATTAATCTGCAGTAATAGTATATAGCTAGCTACTCACTTGGACGACGAGAGGGGGCACCGCCACGAAGCTGTGCGCGTCGACTCTGTAGAGCAGCTTCCTCCAAGACTTGTGAGGCTTGGCGCGGCCGCGAAGGAAGTTGGCGGCGATGAGGCCCGGCAGGAAGCCCTCGGCGAAAAGCGCCCCCTCGGCATTGCAGTCTACGACGAGCGTGGCGTCGTCGTCGTCGCTGGGCCTGAGCCTACCGGCGAGGGGGTAGTAGTCGACGAGGGCCCTGGAGAGGGTGACCCTGAGGGCGTCGGCGGGGACGGAGGCTGCGGCGGCGAAGACGTAGAGGTACTTGATGGAGAAGCGGAGGAAGCGCTGGTCGTCGAGGTTGGAGAGGTAGAGGGTGTGGCGCGGCGTGGGCTGGCTCGGGGACACCAGCACCGGCTCGCTCCGGTACTGGCACTCGCCGGGGATCTCCTGGCCGCTAGCTAGCTTGGAATGGATCGATCTCCCTAATCAAGCTGCCATGGCGCCGGAAGAAGTGCACCGGGCGCAGTACGTACGCGCGTGTGAAACGTACAGGTCTGGTACGGTGGCTTGAGCCGGCCGCCGGCCGGAGTGCGCGCGGCTGGAGGAAGCTAAGGAGGCGCCAATATGCACGGAAAGAGCACAAAGTTCGGATTTTGGTTACGGCAGTAGTTGATTACTTCCCTTTTTTTTCGTTGATACGATTGGTTTCCTAGCTTGCTACTCCTATTTGTAATGTGGGGATGATCGAGCTAGCACGGACGACAAATTAAGTTCCATCCCGCGGGCCCCTTCGACGCTTGCATGCGTGTGTATATCCAAAGATACGATCACATAAATAGTATAAAACACTGTTGTATAAATTATTATCTATAATAAATATTTTTTCATACTACAATTAAAAGATTGTAATAGACAATCATGAGATGTCATCTATTATAAAAGTTATATTTAATTTTGTCTTTATATGATATAAAAAATTATATAGACATCAATAGTCTCTACTATTTTATACGGTCTCTTAGGAATTTTGAGTGGTTCAACTCGAGCGAAATATGTTTTTGTGCATATGAAATGCTTATTACTGCATAAGCGCTCCATTGTTTTGTGAGAGGTTAACTGAAGGAATCACAGGGACCGGCCAGAAAGTTAAGAAGAAATTAAGGGACTGTTTGGTAGAGTTTCAGATCCTAACTTCACCTAAGATCTGAAGCTTGTAGACTAAAATAAAATGAATTAAGTTTATATTTTTGGTCTAAAATGTAAACAAGATGATAAATCCAAACACTCTTAATGTATTTTACACCCAAATTTACAGATCTGGTAGAATTAGAGCTCTACTAAATACACAGTAAATCTCCGAGCTATGTAATTAGGGACGGCCGACCGGGGTGGGAAGGTTAACTGCTTAATGCCGAACGAACGCACTCACGATTGTTTGCAAAATGTCGCTAGCGATGTCAGTGCCCTCGGTTTGGGGTTACATACGATCTGAGGCTTGTAAAGAACAAAACAATCGAAAACAACTACTAGATAGGAGTGGTAAGTGTGAGCACGAAGTGACATTTTTCTAGGAGACGCATGGATCGGGTCGAGTACAAGGCCTCCTTTGTTGCGCCTGAATGATGTTTGGCAGCCTACCAACTACTGAGCCCAGGCTCCTCATGGGCCTCAGTGTAAACATGCAGGCCAGCGTACCAGTCCTCGACTCAAATTAAGCCCATCGTCGTACCTTAAATTAGTTAAGATTTAACGAATCCGATTCGCAACCAGGATTGCCTAAGCTCTCTCTTGTATCAAATTAAGCTTCTCATGGATACATGGGCCTTAACTTGTTATTCACTATTTCACTGAACGTCTCAAAAAAAATTTGTTATTCATAGAAGATTTGTAATCTATACCCCTTTATAATGCATGTAAACATTCTTTTCAACGTCCACCCCAAATAGTACATCCCACTAAAGATGACCCAACATTCGTGCACCTAACGAAACGTCTCTAGAAACTTGCCTCCATCAAAATTAACCTCTCAGATCTTTACTCAGCTTTACTCACCCACATCCGATGGCCATTGTTTAATGTGTCTAATCATCCCTGTGGCCCACAACAGACGTCCCCCACCTCCAGCATTATCAAGGAAAAGGAAACAGACGTCCTGAAAAAGGAAACAAACGTCCTGAAAAAGGAAAGGACCATACATTACGTGCTGGGAAAAGGAAACTGGGAGACGGTATTATTTAACAGCGTCTGGGCTCGAATTTTTTACTGTATTGGCATCGTCGTTATAATTTTTTTCCAAATCAGACTCTCGTAGCGATGAATTTGCGATTGTAGTCTCGAGCCGAAAAAATTCAACGGAGAGGTGCTGGAATTTTTTTTCCCACATCCGAAGTTATCCAGCGGACGGTGGGTAATTTTGGGCGTGGGAAAAAAATTATAGTGCTTCTCGACCGCGAAAAAAATTCAAGTCTGGTTTCCTTGCATGCAAATCCTCCCTGTTTATTTTCTTGTTTGATTCGCTCTCCTTCTAAATATGTAGTACGTACAGTTTTGGCCAGGACAGTGAAAAATTCAAGTCTGGATTCTTTGCATGTGGATCCTCCCTGTTTATTTCCTTGTTTGATTCGCTCTCCTTCCAAATATGTAGTACGTACAATATGATCACATAATAAAGTTGCTGCAGGCGCTTAAAAAGGCACTCGTATCTTCACATCCTTTCTTCCTTGCGTGATCTCATATGCAACAGAATCCTCTAAAAAACACAAACTGAATACATGCCTTCCTTTCCCGTGTTCCTTGCATAGGTCCCGGGAATTCCTAACTAAAGAACGCCCAAACGCCGGGACGGAGGTGCCATACCTCCAACAGTTCGACGAGGCCGTGAGGCTTTTATGTGCGGCGACAGCGGTCGGCGACGTCGGCTTACATACATACGCAAGCGTGCGACGACGGCGATGGTAACGGGCGACGTCGGCGTACATACATACACACGCGTGCGACGACGGCGACCGACGATGTCGGCTCTTTCATGCCTAGAAAAATATACATACAGAACTGTCTAAGTCCAACTTGGCCTCAAGTGTTTGCTAGCTCATAAACTGATGATCGATATGTGCCAATGTTGTGCAGGAACTTGACAGGTTATTTGGTCATGAACTTCATGTACATCTGGAATGGTCAACAGTTTAATGCACGGATCCTGGACTAGTAGGAATCATGTCAAATAAAACAATTCCATGGAGTGTTTCAAGGACTTTAGAGTTTTATGCTTCTCTTCTAGTGAACAAACAAAGGAAATATATCATGTTCACTATAAATGGAAAAATGAGGAAAATCAGATCATCCCAGTTTGAATCAGCAATAGGAGCTTCTAGTCCTCAGGCAAATAGGACAAGGATCTTTGAAAAGATGTATCCACATCAAAGGTGGAGACAAAGTGGGAACTTGCCAGATTTACAAGTGTCAGGGCATATATACAAAGATACCTCAAGTAAGGATTTTAATCCAAATAGGGTGTCTTGTCTGTCTGAAGAAGCCAAGGTTCTGCTCTTGATATTAAGACACTCTATATATCCCAAGTCTGGATATAAAGAAGGAATCACCTCAGTTTTAGCTTGGTTGCTACACCTAATTCTGTCAAGACAGCCTATAGATCTAATCGATTATTTTTTGGACAGATGGAGGAAGCCATCTATAAAAGGTTCAGCAGCTCTCTGCCTTTTGCCCAGTTAATCACGGGTGTATTGTTGGCTCAAGGCATTATTTCTCAAGATGACCTAAATAAAGAATTCAAATGCTTTCCGAAGAAATACAGTATGCATCAGGCTACTGGACAAAATCTAAGGATTTCTGGGCTCCTTCAAAGAGTGGTAGAGAATCAACCATTTGAACCCGAAGAAGAAAGTGCAGAAAGGATTGAGGCTGAAAATGAGTTTGACAGAAATAGTGCTAGAAGTGTTTCCCAAGCACAACAAAGTGATTTTGGCATCATCCTATGGAAGCTATCATCAAGAGTATGAAAGTCATCATATGTCCGATCGAGCGAAATGACAGAGAACCTAGTGTTCAAAAGGAAAAGGGAAGACACCGAGCCACCATCTCAAGAAGCAATCAAGTAATTTATGGAAGTGAATCATGGAACACGATGATGATCCGCTACTCAAAAGCTTTCAAGCTCGGTTGATAAAACCTTAGATGAAGAACATCAAATTTATCAACTTCAAGAAGCATTGCAGCAGACAAGGTTCACTAAGCGCAGAGTTTCGGACCAGAGCAAGCGAAAATGAAGTGGAGGGTGCAGTATGCCATCCAAGTACCCCAACCATATAAACTGTCTATCCTTCAACTTCACTCATCCCGAGCATGATCAAAGGAATACATTTCTGGTTGGGAAAGCTTGTTTGACTATCGGTACCCCAACTCATCCTCTCTCAAGTATGATGAACAAGGACAAAACGACACATTTCGGGCTCAAGAAAACATCTTTGAAACTCACCCTCCTGGTTCTCCAACTTTGAGCAACAATACTATGCCGATCAAAGGGATTTCAAGCTAGATACATGGAAGATCGAATCTGACTCACAGGCATGAGGAAGAAATGAAATTCTTTAATGAAGCCATGTCAAGATTTGACCACCTAAGCAAAAATCAAGAAGATTTTAGACAGCATGTCCAACAGATGGATACTGCTCAAAATCTGATCAAGGACAGATTGTATGACATGAACAAGACAATGGATGATCAGTACAAGAAACTGAGAAATCAGGTTGACGCTGAAAGTATATCACATAAAAGTGATCACTTGTGGATGAGACATCAATTAGATCATCCATGCGAATTCATCAAGATGCCCCGCTCGACTATACTCGTTTGGCACATAATGTCACATATGATGTGGGCGACGTCCTTCTTGAGACTCGAAATATGAGCGATTCTTTGGACCGATTCATCGGATCTTCAATCGTTGGTTATCCGGCCGGAGAACGGACTATCCAAGTTGGCATGATCGAGCTATGTCTCAAGGGCCGATAATCCAAGCCAAGAAGATCTTGATGAACAACCCGCCTCTCCACCAAAGAAAAGCAAAGCTCGGGCCAGCTCAAAAGACTCTTTTCAAGGCGAAGTAGGGGCCCTTTTGGCTATTGATGCCAAAGGGGAGAGAAGATCTTAGTTTTCCTCTATAGGCTACTGTTGGCTTATCTATATGAATATTATGAGTATTTGTTTGAGTATTTGTTCGAGTATTAATTATTTTGTGCTATGTTTATGGTGTGATTGGTTCAACTGTCTAGATAACATGCTCGATTCTCTACTTTAATATGAATGCTTTCATTAAGGGGAGCAAATTCACTCTCTATCTCTCTTTGTCAAGATTTCCATTAACTCTGCTTTTGCAGAATATATACGATATTACTAACTAAAAGGTATGTTGTCATCAATTACCAAAAGGGGAGATTGATAGCATCTAGGCACCCTCAATTTTATTTTTATATTGTTATGGTTTTGGTATTGATGACTAAGTTAGTAATATTCAAAGCCTAAAGAAAGTGAGTGGAACTTATGATGAGATAAGTGGGACAACAAGATTAAGGCTTTTGATTTATAATTTATGACTTGGAAAGTGTTCTAAGTCAAATAGCGTAGGTGTTTTGTTTTTGTATAGCTGTCCAAAAGAGGACTTTGCACAAGGAAATAGTTTGTTAGGCAAAGGCAAAACTGGACCACTTGGAGCAAAAGACACTAAATCTTTACCCTCTTGAAAATATACCTTCAGTTCAACAGACCAAAATTTCCTATCTATATTCTTGATCATTGCAAACCTTGAATCTATTCTTTGTCAAAACTTCCTTTATACATGCTTTTTGATTAAAATATACTCGCTTTCATATCCTCATATTCTGGACAAACATTCCTCGAAAATCATCTTAGTCGAAGCACGCCTATGTATGACGGACTAAAATTTTGGTCCAAGCATACATGCATTTTTCACTCCTCGATGTCGGACCAAAGATGTCCTAGGTTTTCTGTTCTCAATGAGACCAAAAGATTTGGTCCGGCATTCCTTTTCCTGTACAAGTGTTGGTCGGACTAAATCTCTGATGTTCTTTTTAAATCGAAACCAAAAAAAGAAAGAGGGTATTCTCTATCTTCAAAAGAAGTTTCTACTCTGGAAACGGACAAAATATTTGTGCTTAATTTCTTTAAAACCGTTGCTAGATTGAAAAGCCAGGATAATTTATATCTATAATAGAAAAAGGTTCTTGGCACAAATCTTACGTGAAGTCCATGCAACACGGACCAAAAATTTGGTCCAAGTACATGTGTCTTCTCGCCGATTACCTATCTTCTCTAAAGTCCATGTATCACGGACCAAATTTTTGGTCCAAAATACATGTGTCTCTATCCTCGCAAATTTGTTTCTTAGTCCATATATGACGGACCAAAATTTTGGTCCGTACATAGATCTCTATGTCTAAGCAAAATCTTTTGAAAGTCATGTGTAACGGACCAAGTCACTTAGTCGATACTCATATATATCTCCCGATTGTATGCCGGACCATCTTCTTGATCAACCCATGTACCTGCGGACCAAAATATTTGGTCCGTCGTGAACTCAAAATTTGGTCCGTCATACACATACCCAGATCGCTAAGCATCGATACATAGTCCATTGACGTGTTTTTCTCGTTGTTTCGACATCGACACGTCCAACGGCCATGTAGTAGGTGTAGCGGCTATATTCACTCAAAATGGCTATATAAGCATTTCCTAAGCCATCTACCTGTAATATACATGAACTCCTTACATTTTGGCATTGACATATAGCTCTCATTCTCAAAAAGGAGTCTGTGCTTCATTTTCACACAAAAATCTTCATACTTCCCTAATTGTGTAAGCTCCAAGCAAGTGTCTAGTTTTGTGATTTGCATAGTGAACCAAGAGACAGAACTTGTGCGAGGTTTATTACTCTTGGATCTTGGTGATCCTAGACAACTTGGAGGAAGTAAAACAGTGTGACTGTCCAAAGGTGTTTGTGGAAGGCAAGCTGTGTTTGTGAGAGGTTTGGAACTCACCTCACTGGAGAAGTGAAAGAGTTACCCGAGTAAACACCAGAGCTACTGCGACTAGCTTTGGAGAAGCTGAACTTCGGAAGAAGTGCTTCAACGTGGATTAGGAGTGCGGCTCTGAACCACGGGATAAATTCTTTGTCTCTCCAGTATCTTCTCTTTTATTGCTTTCGCTGTATTTGTTTGTTGCTTGATATCTGCTTTACTCTTGCTATAAGTTTCTCTTGTTAAAATAAATTAGTAAATTAAAATTGCAAGAATTTGTGAAATTGCCTATTCAACCCCCCCCCTCTAGGCCATATCGATCCTACAAGTGTTTCTTAATTGAAATACTAAAATACAAATGGAATAAGTACACAGAAAACATCCCTCAAGACATAAGAACAAGTCTTAAGAGCACATGAGAAATGTTTAGCGAAAAATATTATTGAGTGTTATATCTTCATTTTTGTACTGCATGCAGATCTTCGTGATTATTTATTATTAAATGTTATATTCATACTTATCTTCTCATTTAATTGATAAGCAGGTGTACTGCTGTCGTAGCGTTAGCACGGACACTATACTAGTGCCTTGAAAGGACAGGTAAAAATAATGGTTAATCAAAAGATTAAATAAGAAATTTAGTTAATTAACAATTTAGTTAAGTGATTAATTAATAAGTTTGATTCCGGAAGAGGAGGGACTCAATAGGAATCTTACACAGCAAACCTGCCAAACTCCCAGCACGAGAGGTGATTGAGCAAAATCTGCAAATAATTTAAAAAAAGCTGTATTAAAAAAAACGTTGCTAAAAAGCAAAAAATTCGTAGTAATCATACCGTGGGAGCAAGACAAAAACAGGCAAGCAAAATAGCAAAGGGAACAAACAGCATTTATTCAGCGAGATACTTCTTCCGCAACAGAGTACTAACAAAGCACATCAACAGCGACACGGAAGCAACAACGACATCCAAACACAGTTTCTAGAACAGAACAGAACAGCGGAGCGCATCTCAAGGTAAGTAGAGTAATCAAATGCTGCAAGCGGATGCGGATCAGTAGTCCTCCTCGTCTCCCTCGTCGTCGTCGCCGCCCTCGGCGCCGACCTCCTCGTAGTCCTTCTCCAGGGCGGCCAGGTCCTCGCGGGCCTCGGAGAACTCCCCCTCCTCCATGCCCTCCCCGACGTACCAGTGCACGAACGCGCGCTTGGCGTACATGAGGTCGAACTTGTGGTCGATCCGGGAGAACACCTCGGCGACGCTGGTGGAGTTGGAGATCATGCAGACGGCCCTCTGCACCTTGGCGAGGTCGGCGCCGGGCACCACAGTGGGCGGCTGGTAGTTGATGCCGCACTTGAAGCCCGTGGGGCACCAGTCCACGAACTGGATGGTGCGCTTCGTCTTGATGGTGGCCACCGCCGCGTTCACGTCCTTGGGCACCACGTCGCCGCGGTACATCAGGCAGCAGGCCATGTACTTGCCGTGCCGAGGGTCGCACTTGGCCATCATGGACGACGGCTCGAACGCGCTGTTGGTGATCTCTGCCACCGAGAGCTGCTCGTGGTAGGCCTTCTCGGCGGAGATCACCGGCGCGTACGACGACAGCATGAAGTGGATCCTTGGGTACGGGACCAGGTTGGTCTGGAACTCGGTGACATCCACATTGAGCGCACCATCAAACCTCAGGGAAGCAGTCAGCGATGAGATCACCTGCACACACACACAAACAGCACAAATTTGATGCTTTAGCTTCACTTCACAGATTGCATAATACTAGAACCGGCGCTTTCCAATTGTTCGTCAATGTCAAGTGATCATGTGGTACCTGAGACACGAGGCGATTCAGGTTGGTGTAGGTGGGCCTCTCGATGTCCAGTGAGCGCCTGCAGATGTCGTAGATGGCCTCGTTGTCGAGCAGGATGGAGACATCTGTGTGCTCCAGGAGGGAGTGGGTCGAGAGCACGCTGTTGTAGGGCTCAACAACAGAGGTCGACACATGCGGCGATGGGTAGACAGTGAAGCCCAGCTTGGACTTCTTGCCGTAGTCCACGGACAGCCGCTCGAGGAGGAGCGAGCCGAGGCCAGAACCAGTGCCGCCACCAACGGCGTTGAAGACCAGGAAGCCCTGGAGGCCAGTGCAGTTGTCGGCCAGCTTGCGGATGCGGTCAAGGCAGAGATCAACAATGTCTTTGCCAACTGCAGTGAACAAAAGAAAATCGACCGCCCATCAGCGATCAAGCATAGTGAGATGATGTGATCGATCTTGCGGAACAGACAGGTTTTGGTTAATTACTTGTGTAATGGCCACGGGCGAAGTTGTTGGCGGCATCCTCCTTGCCGCTTATGAGCTGCTCAGGGTGGAAGAGCTGGCGGTAGGCACCCGTGCGCACCTCATCGATCACAGTGGGTTCAAGATCGACGAAGATGGCACGGGGCACATGCTTACCTGCGCCGGTCTCGCTGAAGAAGGTGTTGAAGGCGTCATCACCACCTCCGACAGTCTTGTCACCGGGCATTCGGCCATCAGGCTGGGAACAGAAAGCTGCTTAGTCCTCGATGCAAATAAAAGTGGATCAAACAAATGATTGTCATAGCAGCATGGAACCGACATACCTAGAAATGTACAACGACCAAACAGAATGCAACATAGTAGCAATTTAATTAGATCTTTGATTCGTAAGACATGCCAACTAGTAGTGATAAGCAGTAGAAACAAAGAACAATGATAAATCAGTGCACGGTCATAGAGTACCTGCGAAATTGCACGATTGCTCGTGTCTCCAATCCAACAGCGGTGTATATTAGATGTGGTAAATTCTCAGTGAGCATTGAGAAAGTCCTCTCCATTCACCAATTTTAAATCAGATCTAAGCAACGCAAACGAATTGACTAGAAATCACAGACTTGGAGCTTGAATTAAGAACTAGGAACAATCCGTGTTCCTGACGATCTAATAGCACCACTAGTCGTCCGCAGCAGGACGACACTACAGCATCAGCATAGAGCAATCCACACACAAATCGAGCACGGAAGAGCACAAGCAAGCCTGACTACCACCACTTCGAAGCCGACGAAAACATGCGTCAAACGGAACTACAAAAATATCACGATCGATTGGAACATCCAATCGCGCTGCAAATGATTAAGCACTTCCAATCAAGCCCATCGTAGTTCGAATCGTACCGAAATTGCAACCTACAGTTACTTCACACGAACAGATCCGATCACTGGACCACGGACATTTCGCACCAATCAGCGAAGTTCAACACGATTGCTCAACCGTAACCACCACAAGAACGATGAAACCTTCTCAAACGAAATGAAACCTTCGCGAACCAATCAATCAGAGACTACACAACGAAAGAGCAGGACGCGAGAGATGGGGCAGGAAGGCAGGAGATGGATCGATCGGTGGGACGGACCTGGATGCCGTGCTCGAGGCAGTAAAGTTCCCAGCACGCGTTCCCGACCTGGATGCCGGCCTGCCCGATGTGGACCGAGATGCACTCCCTCATCTTCGATTCAAGCGATTTGGCGACCTCTCCGCCGAAGCGATCGGAGGAGAAAGGGGGCGGAAGAGAAATGGGTCGCGGCGTTTGTGAAGACGCCGGGTGAAGTGGAGTGCCCCTCCCGCTCGGCCCCCGCGGCCGTTTTATAGCACACGAGGAGGCGGCGTGGTGGGGGAGAAAGTTAAACCTAGCCCTAGGGTGTGCCGGTGTTAGCCCACGTCTCCCGGCCGGTCAGGTGTTGGTTGGTAAGACGGTGCGCGGAAGCGGAGGGCGTGGAGATGTTGCACGGACATGTGGGGCTGTGTTGTGGAGCCCAGGGGTATGGCCCATGTGTCATGCGTAGTGCGTTGTGGGGCGTTGTGGGGGTTGGTAATTAGGGAGGGAGGCTTCCAGAGGACGGCAAGGGAACGTTGGCTTCCGTTCGCCGCCCGTTTCAAATTTTGAAAGCTGGAAATGTTGTGCCCTGCCGTCGCGCCGGTCGCGGGAAAGTACGGAGTTGCCCTTAGTTTGCTCCAGCCATTTGGTCTAGTGGGGTCGGCCGGGTCAGTCAAACTGTTACGTACTGATGATCTACCTTCAGTTTCCAAAGTGCATGCCTCTACTAGACTACTACGGTAAGGTCGAATATTGATAAGTAGCGGAATTTTTCATGAATTGTATGGCTAGATACTATATTTGTTATATAACTTTATTGTCTTTCAAAAGTATAGTTATATTTTTTATATAATTATAATATTTATAATGTCTATATATAGTTAAACAGCATTGTGATAATCTAGATCCACTAAAATAAAATAATGTAGATCTTCTTTTGATTAATGAGAGAATTTCTATGATTTTTACTCTTTTTTTCCTATTTAAAGATCATTCGCAGTTTTATAGACATCTAAAGCTAAGAAAGCATATACCTTGAATATCACCGGTTATTTATAGACATACAGATTTCTCAAGATAATCTCTACTACTTCTAATTAGGAGTTGGTGGCAGTGGTCCGTTCTCCTCTAGAGTATCTGATTCGTTGGATTTGATATGAACGGCTGAGATAGAAGAGGATTTAATCATATCTTAAATGGAAGGATTTTATCATATATTTTTTTAATAGAAATATTATTTTAGCATATCTCTATTCACATGTTTTTACTATAGAAAGATGTTATTCATATATCTTATAAATGGAAGAATTTTCTCATCATATGGATAGAAGGATATACTCACCATATCCCATAATACAGGAACTCTATCTCATCATATCTGGAAATGCATAGATTAAAAGGAAAGAATCACGCAACCAAATCACGTGCCAATCACGAAGATGTCGGGGAGACCTGGCTTCCATCAGTCTGTGTACACTGCCTTCTGCTTTCATCTACTCCCTATTAGAGGGCACCCACTCTCATCTTCAGAAGGACAGACCGTTCGTTGGATCTAACATGAACGGTTGAGATGGAAGAGGATTTAACCCGATAGTCAAATCTCTTGGAGGAACAAACTTTTTCTACTATTGAAACATAACTAAAGTTAGTGTTCTTTGCAAATAAATTTTTTTATCGCAAATTGAGTTTTCGTTGCAACGCACGGGTACATGACTAGTCTTATAGAAATTATATTGTTTGTTTCCGATTGACCCCGAAGAGTAAGGGCCATTTTAGGGCTGAAAAGCTTTTTTTTTTTTTTTGCTTTATGAGCTGAAAAACACTTGTAGCTTTTTATAAGAAGTCATTTGGCAAATAATTAATTTCTCTCCACAATAAGCTGTAAAAGTACATCCCATCCTGATTTTGGTTTTTGCTAGTTATATGTGGCTTCTAATCTATACCAAAAAGCGCTTAAAAACTAACTCGTTTGAAGTTCTTACTAGCTTTTTATATGCCGAAGCTGCCTTTAAATCCCCAAATAGGGCCTAAATTGCATGTGCATAGCACGTTCATGTGTACCAATGGCAATGTCTACTCAGTCCTCGTTCCCGGTCCTCATTGCAACCTGCCTAGCTTCACTCAATTGGGAATCCATCGATTAGAGGACCTAATTGGGTCCGGGGTTGGCAGAAAATATTTGAAACTTGTGAGCTACTCGAACTCGGCTCATAAAATAAATGTGTTGACCTGAGCTGCCTTGCTAACTCGTATCTTCATGAGCTGAGTTCGAGACTAACTCATGAATCGCTTATTAACTCGTTGAGGGCTTGAGACTCAGTAATTAAATATTCACCGTGATGATTTTTTATGTGAAAGATTTTGAATTAGGTCAATATTTAAATTAATATATATTTATGTAACCATGTTAAGTTGGACTAGAATGGTTATGATTGCTAACCGACTAATTACCTATGTTTTACTTTTATGCTAGATAATTAGCTACAGTTTCATTTATGCAATCCTCACGTTGTATGTATGTATGTATTAATATGTGACATTTACTCATAACGTGGCTTAGCTTAGCTCCCGACTAATTATCCTAGCTCATGTGAGTTAGCTTAGCGCAACTCAAGCTTTTTATCGAGCCGAGCCAAACTTTTTTTTCAGCTCATTAAGCTAACGAGCTGAGCCGAGTCGAATTACTTTTTTGAGAGAGCTTGCACAAGTTGAACTACTTTTTCGAGAGAGCTTACGCGAGTCGAGCAACCCTAACAGGGTTGACGTACCCTTGATTTGGATTGAGCTACCCATGAAAAGAAATTGGGTTCTATCTATGCGACGTGGAAGCATCAATCTTAAAGCAAAATAAAAAATCTCTATTCCTTTCTCTCCCTCCCTCGCTATGTTGAGCTCCTACCTAATGAGCGTGCCCATGGAGATGTACGACATGGCGAGCACCTTCGCGAGGTGCACGGCGTGGGTGTGCTTCCTAGGGGCCATCATCGCTAGGGAAAGGCTTCGTGGCCAGCGCCGCTGCAGGGGACCTCCACCATCAGGCAGGGTGGAGCTAAGCCTCGGGCCACTGGGGCAATGGCCCGAGGCCTGGCCCAAGTACCAGTAGAGAAGTGCACTCATACCAAAATACGACTTGAGGCCTGAACCAGGTTTCACCCTGGTCTGGCCCAGCAACAGAACATGACCTAGCCAGGAGGCAGGAGGAGCAACACCATAGCCTCCACTCGCACGCAGCATGCCCGACCTCTCTTCCTCAAGACTCAAGCGCCGCCGTCGTCCCCGCCCACCGCTCCTGCCTGCCCGTTGGCTATCGCCTACGCCTCCTTGCCCCAACCCCCGCCTCCCTGCCCTGGCCCCCGCTCCCACCCGCTGGAGCCTAGAGCCTAGAGGCTGGAGCCCTAGACGCTGCCCCTACACACACGGCTCTACCCCGCGCTATAAGTTCAAGCTCCATTAGCTTAGTTTTTATGGTTAATGATAAATGTATTTATGAGACTAACTTCTTTGTTAATCTTGATAGTGATTAGTCTTATATGGATGAAAAATAGAAAACTCCAAGGTATGTATCCAATATCACAATATTATTCTATCTTGTTGCATTCCTTGGAAATAATATACATTGTTATTAATGAGAAATTTTTATATGAGACTAACTCTTTTATTGAGTATTAGTCTTATCTCAATGAAAAATGAAAATCTCAAAGGTATGCATCCGATGCAACTTTATTATTTCTAGATGTATACTTTAGATTCAAAATAAAGGGCAAACTCCACCATTGTCTCTACCTTAAGATGTGCATATTGTTTCCAATTTTATATATATATATATATATATATATATATATAGGAAGCCTTTTCCGTACTCCCAGGAGTACATACTCCCACCTCTAATATACCACTTAAATGAACGCTTTATACTTTTTATCATTTTGGTATACTCAATAATAATTCTAAGATACTCCAATGCGATATGGTTGAAAAAATTTCATGAGCCCTTATTTTTTTGCTACATACCCTTTTCCATATGTAAAAGGAATACATAAACAAATTATGCTATAAAGGGTGGACTTTAATGAAATTTTTCATGGAACTCACTTTGGGGTATCTTATAATCAGTATTAGAGTATACTCAAAGGATAAAGAGGTATAACAACGTCATTTAAATGGTATCTTGGTGGTGGGAGTATGGAATCATTTTCCTATATATATATATATATATATAATCATATATATATATATATATATATATATATATATATATATATATACATTTAGGAAAGTTCATTCTTTATCTTGAAGTTTCACTAGTATTGATCCATTTTCATCATTCCGTATATCAAGGATCATTTTTTGAAACAAATCTTTTGAGTATATAAAATTTGTGTAGTTGAAATATACTCATGTTGATTTAAATATAGGATAAACTCCAAAGCAATCTCAAGTTGAATATGTGCATATTGGTTCAAGTTCAAATATATATTTTCCATGAGTTAATGAAATAGGTTGAGTCTAATGATGAAGACTTTGGATGGCATCATATATATGTTGATAGTCATCAAGTCAAAGATTCAGAATGAAGGATGTCATCATGTGTTGATAAGCATCAAGAAAATATCCCGAAATGAAGGGAGTTCGTCATGTATTGATGAACAAGACAAAGACCCGCACTTGGAAAGAAGATGATCCTCATCAAGTGAAAGCTCCAAGTGGATACACAAGACAAAGGTATAACTAGTATAGGGGCTAAGGATGTGTTCCTAGTCTTTTACCGATCTCGGTGTTTGGATGGGAGACCGGATTGCTAGATTAGATTGCCGTACTATTAAGAGGGGTCGAGTTTCATAGCTTGAGTCTCATCACGTGTTGATGGCTCAATCCTGCTTGCCCTAGCTCATGCATTTGCATTTCTTAACGTGTTCTTTGCATGGAGCTGAGATTTGTGAATGTGTTTTGCAAATAGTTGAAACTCATGCATATGATTTTATTGGCTTGTTCTTTGCATAGAGCTATTATTTGCGAATATGTTTTGCAAATAATCGAAGCTCATGTATTTGATCTTCTTGGCATAGTATTGATATATGCGAATGTGTTTTGTAAATAGTCGAAGCTTATACATCTCTGTTTTGTAGCATGATTTATGTTTGCAAATGCGTTTTGCAAAATGTTGGAGTTTAATGCTTGTTCTTAATGGCGTTTCATTGCATAGAATTGTTATTTGCAAATGTATTTTGCAAATAAGTTGAAGATCATGCATTTCTCGTGGAGTCGGTCCAATTTGTTTAGGCTTACCTCAACGTGGATTAGGGGACCGGCAAGACTCTGAACACCACGGTAAAAAGATTTTGTGTTAATTGTGATTTGCTTTCTATTGCTTATTTACATTTTTAGAATTAAATTGCTTTCTTGTCATCCTAGAATTGCAAACTTTGATCATAGACTTATGTTGTTGGTGCACATAGTTGATACTAGTTGTTTTAGGTTTTAATTGGATAAAACCTTTTGACTTACGCTTTCGCATATAAGCTCAGCTTTGGCCAAAGAGTTTTTAAGTGATAATTTTAAAAACCGCCTATTCACCCCCCCTCTAGTCGGCATCCTCGATCTTACTCGCGCGGCTTCGAGAGGCTGAGGCGTCGCGCCGCTGCCGCAAGGAGGGGCTGAGGTTGCTGCAACCCACACACAAGGAAGGTGACTGGGTGAGTCAGTGAGGGCCGTCTGGCCGGAGTTGCAGCCAGTGGAGGTGATGAATTTTTTCCTTTTTTTTTTCTTTGTGGAATATGGGATATCAATTGTATGTTGATGAATGATGATGCCTTCCCTAAGTTCCCTTGATGCCATTTTTGCTGGATGACAGGATGATTGATTGGTTAATGGTTTGGTTTTGGTTTGTGAATTGTGAAGATTACCATGGGCCGGTAGACGTTAGTTGTCAAATGTCAGCAATAATTCCAACATCTTGAATCCCGATACACAATTGATTTCATGGACCGTGGAAAATGTAAATCAATTAGATTTAGATTATACAATGAACATAACTTTGACAAGCTAATGTTTGGTTCCCCTTTATTTTTATTTCAAGTTCAGTTGTTGCTTGTTGAAAATTCATGCCATATTTTTCTGTTTCTTGATTGATCTGGTAGTTTTTTTTTCACTAATCTATTTTGTTGATATGTTAAGCATGGAGTTCAAATTTATTTTTATTTCTACATTTCTGCTATACTTTTCTTATACCTCGATATCTATACTCTTTGATATTAGTAATAGTCGCTTAGTTTCTCGTCCGAGACTAAACGAAATACTGGCTCCGCCATCGCCACCGGGTCTCCTCCTTCCACTCGGTCCAGTATGCCTTGTCTTCGTCCTGCGCCATGGCCACCAATGTGGCCACGAGCCTCCGATGTAGGAGTGTGCCTGCGGGGGTGAGCGCTCGGGAGAGGGATCGGGCAACGCCGGCGAGCAGCAGGAGGTCGGCCATTACTGAGGAGTTGGAAACTGCAAGGTGGCACCGTAGACCTCATCGGCACCGTCGTCCGTCATCTGACATGGGTTTTGTGTACAAGAGCATGAGTTCTGGCTTGGATTTGGTGAAGAGCATGGATTTGGATTCACAAACGGTGGGTTTTGGATTTGATGACAGGGATTTAACGATTTGGCCTAAATTCACCACAAGTGAGTTTGGTTTACTGTCTTGCGTGTGGGGAGAAGAAAACCATTGGGAGGAGGAACGGGGATAATTTTTTTCTGCTTTAAGATTGACGATGCTCCACGTGGCGTAGATATGAGATAAGGCCTTAAGTGGTGGAATTTGGGGGCCTCCCCAGGGAATTCTCTTCAGAAGTTTTTATCCAGGCGTCGTACCTCGTGTGTGATACTCACTCGGTTTGCAAATATAATCCGTATTTTAACTTTATACAAGAATTAAGGTTGTGATAATATTGAGAAAGATATAAAAGAAAATAATTTAGATACCTTATTTAATTATTTTGAAAGATGAGAGATAATATTTTGTGTATGTAATGAATAAATGCATATAGACAAGAGAGAATAAATATGAATATAGTAGGAAAAACCTCATTAAATATACATATAAGTCTTATATTTCTAAACAAGATCGTTCAAACTATAGACTTTATATTTCTAAACAGATAGAATATCTTGTGTATGTGGGAAGTCTTAGCCGTCGAAGCTCACTGATAAATTTTTTTGGGGGGGGAGGTAAATCCAGTCTTCATGTGAATAATTTTACAAAAATAGCTTCTTTTCCCACCGCAGAAGCAGTGGCCCGTGTACCGCGGTAGGAGGCTGAGATCATGACAAAGATCGTGACAGCGGCAGGAATTTACCGCACAACATGGATACAGGTCCCCCATAGCACTGCTTTGCTGCCCTGCTGTCGCGCTCGTGATTCTTGACACATGACTGATGAACTAGGGGAGCGCGGCAACAAGGTTGACGTGGTAAACGGGCGTTTCCGCAGTCAGGAAGATGGCTATTTTTGTAAGGGATGTGTTTCTATGCATTCCTATTTAAAAGCTATATAAGTATTAAAGAATGAATGAAAGGTTAACAGTGATTACCTGTATTTTTTTTGTTTTAAGATTTATAATTATATTCATGGAATTATGTTTGGAAAAAAAAAGGGCAACGGCCAATTATGCCAAGACATCTGTGTGTGGCACCAACGGTCTCGGTAGAACATTGAATCGTAGCTACTGTTGTACTACTATTATGTGTACCTATCCATAATCCATAGTGACCATATCCATGGCAAATTGACAAGCGGCAGGTTTAAATGGTTCCATTGACTCACTTCAATTCTAGAAATACCACTAGTTAAAAGCATAGCTTTTGGGTCACTTACCCATAGCCTTATGCATACAAGTTCGAAACGCTCATAGATCTATTATCTATTATATATTAAAAGCTCAAAAGAGTCATTAAGAAAAAAGAAAAATAGGTTAGAAATTCTCACAAAAAAGCAAAACATCGGGCCTTTAATCTGGTGGACCCTAATTACAACCATCATCGGATATTTTGTTAAAAATAGGAATATACTATAAATTCTCACAAAAAAGTAAAACATCTAGCCCTTATTCTGGTGAACCTTAACTAACTTGAATTATAGTAACCATTAGATGTTATAATTTAAAAACCGTCTCTCTAACAGTCCAAAGTTATAACGGCTTAGATTAAAATAAAATTCCCCGTCTAAGTACAACGAAAAAAAGTAAATCTTCCACGGAGAAAAAAAAGTAAATCTTCCACGGAGAAGCTGGTGTGCGTCGTCCTGACGTTCGTCTCTCAGTCGTACATTGACCAGAAGCCCACGCAGGAGAGCGACGAGGAGGTGGATGATGGTGGGTTGGCGCTGTGGCTGCTGGCACTTCTTGGCCATCAATGTGTCGTGCTTCATGGACCGGAGGGTGGTCAAGTTCGACCCATACTAGATACACCGCACTTCATGGACCGGAGGGTGGTCAAGTTCGACTCATACTAGATACACCGCATCAAGGGCTCGTGCGGGCTCATGGACATGTTGCTACTACTTGGTTTCGTGATCAAGTGCAATGTGTCTTTCTAGAGCTAGCTAGCTCGCCGTGGGTCTCGGTTTTTTTTCAGATGATGTGTTAGGAACCAAGGATCGCACGGAAGAGCACCATGGAAAAGATCGAGAGTTGCGAAGAAATAAGAGAAATAGGCTAAAAATCCTCACAAAAAACAAAGTATCTAATTCTTAATCTGGTGGACCATAACTATGTTGAATTGTAATAGCCATTGGATATTATTATTTTAAAAAACATCTAACCGTCGATCTAGCGGATCCAAATTATAACATTTTAGATTAAAAAAAAACCATACCAGATACAACAAAAAATATCATAAATTCGGAATAAAAAATAAAAAGAAATTAGTCATTTGATTTTCATACAACATCCAAATTAAAACCCGTACATTGCAAAATTTTTGAAAAAATTAGCAATTGGATTTGTACATCAATTCTAACCTAAAAATAATCAAAATTAAATAAAAAATAGTAATAAAATCAACGGCTTTGGTTACAAGAAAGAGTCCATACCAAGTATAATAAAAAATAACAGAAATTCAAAACAAAAAGAAGAAAATCAATCATTTAACTTTATACGAACTCCAAATGAAAACATCTACATAGGTAAAATTCAAAATAAGAATTAGATAAAAATTAGCAGTTGGACTTATATAAGAATTTCTAACCTAATACTGATATGCAAAATTAAATAAAAAATAGCATTGAAAATTAACATAAATATGGAATAAAATAAAAGCAAATTAGCCATTTGATTCTCATAGAAACTCTAAATCATAACCTAAAATTAAAAATTAAATAAAAATAACAAAAGAATAAAAATAAAAGAAAATTAGGGACTGTTTTTTAATTCCATACTAAGTGAAAAATATAATATTTTGTTTTATTCAGAACTAAAAATCTTGAAATATGCTAATTTGAGAAAAAAAAATTAAAAAAATAAGATAAGGAATATATATATATATAAACTATTATGTAATAAAAGTCGATAATAGCTTTTTACTACCATTAAGAAAATATAGAATATGCTTAAAATTCTATAAAAAAGGGAGAAAACATTTTGACTCTTTACTTGGTGGACCTCCATGGAACGATAAGATTAAGATGATGATATATCAATAGTTGTTCACTCGGCTATACCGCTATAAGCAATGTGATGTGCACTAAAAGAAGTGCCGAAAGAAAGAGACAATTATTGCAATAATGAAATTAAAAAATGATGATATAAATGAAAAATATTATGTTATGCTACATTTATTGTTGCTATGTAAGTATTTGGGAGAGAAAGTTTCGGTCACATGTGATAAGTACTAGAAAACGGAGTGATTATATTCTCTCTTATAATATACAACATCAAAATATCACGAATTGAGTTATGTAACGATCCCCGACAGAAAAAGAAAATGACATATGTATTACCAAGTTATTTAAACATATTTTAAGAATGATATTCTGTAACGATCTATTTTTGAAAAAGAAAATTACATATGCCACCTTGCTAGGTTTTTTTAAAAAAAATACAAATAATAACCCTACTATACCTTGAAGAGTCCCTGGAAGGGCAGCCTGCCCACGTGTCTCCGGAGCCGGCTCGGCTCGCGGTAAATAGGTCCTTTTTTATTTACGGATAGGTCCTTTTTTTAGAAAAAAATTACAACCGGGTCCTTGTCCGTAAAAAAATTACAAACAGGTCCTTCTTCCCAAAAAAGAATATATATTACGCTTTGGCCCTTTATGCGTTTTTGAGGCTTGCTCTAGGGTCCTTTTTCACAAAATAAAGATTACGTTTAGGTCCTTTTACGTTACGAATAGGTCCTTTTTTTCAAAAAAAAATATATAACACGCTTAGGTCCTTTATGCGTTTTAAATGTTTGCGTTCGGGTCCTTTTCCACAGAATCAAAATATTCTTCCCAAAAAAGAATATATATTACGCTTTGGCCCTTTATGCGTTTTTGAGGCTTACGCTAGGGTCCTTTTCTACAAAATAAAAATTACGTTTAGGTTCTTTTACGTTACGAATAGGTCCTTTTTTCAAAAAAAATATAACACACTTAGGTCCTTTATGCGTTTTAAATGTTTGCGTTCGGGTCCTTTTCCACAGAATCAAAATTACATTTAGGTCTTTCTCCGTCGGGGAAAAAAAATGTACGGATCCTTCTTCCCGAAAAAACCATACATTTTTTTCGCTTTTTTTTACCATTACGTTTAAGCCTTTTTTCCGAAAAAAAACTCAACTTTCTCGTGTGGAGAGTGACGCCCACGACGTGCCACGCCGCGTCCAAGTTGCTAGTATTCACGAAGACTAGCGAAATTGATACCTGCAGGTAAAACATTCTCGCTCCGCTACTGCCGGCCGAAATGAGTGTGCAAGCGTGCAAAACATCAAGACGCCTGGACCTGGACACCTGGTCGGTGACCCAGTGCCCAGCGGTGACTCAGCCGCCGGCGGGCACACCGGCCACGGCACCACAACCAACCGTGCCGCTGCCGCGTCTTCCCGACCCAACCAAGTAACCAACGTTCTACCCATCGTTCTCGACGACTACACCCGAACGGCCAAAACCCAAGCGGCGGAAACGAGACACGGCCGGAAGAGCAGCGGGCAAGCAGTGGCGGAGAAAAGAGATGAACTTCTCGGGGAGCTAGCTCGCTCCACCGCCTCCCGATCCCCCCCGACCCCCAGCAGCCACAGGCCACCGGATAACGCACCGCGCAACCCTCCAAAAACACGCATAAAACGTCCCCACTTCCTCGTCAAATCCCCCATCCAGACCCTCCACTCCGTCATCCCACGCGAAGCACCAACCGTAACAACGCAAACATGCAGCCGGACGCCAACTCCCCCTCGCACCGCATCGCCCGCGTCGCCGCGCACCTCAACCCCCCACGCCCGCAGGTGATTGCCGCCCGATTTCTCGCTGGCCGTAGCTACTCGCTGCTGGTAACTGTGAAACGTGTGACCGGTCAATCCGCGCTTGCAGATGGAGGAGAGCGCCACTTTGCTGAGGACCGCGGCCTGCCGCGCCAAGGGCGGCGCGCCGGGGTTCAAGGTGGCCGTGCTGGGCGCGGCGGGAGGGATCGGCCAGCCGCTGTCGCTGCTCATGAAGATGAACCCGCTCGTCTCCGTGCTCCACCTCTACGATGTCGTCAACACGCCGGGGGTCACCGCCGATGTCGGCCACATGGACACCAGCGCAGTGGTAACCTATTCTATTCCTTCTGCTGCTAGCTTCGTACCGAACTACTACTAGCACTTACTTAGCAGAGTGATGATACCAAAATCAACGACGATTGTTGTGTGCTAATGATGTCAGGATAGCGTAGTAAGCACGAATTGTTTTGGTGGCTTGCCTTAGACTCTCAGTTTTCTAGGTGGTGTGTCGATGTTTCTCCTGTAACCTGTGATATGCTGCTATCTGATAGCGGAATCTTAACCGTTCTGCACGCGTCCTACCTAAACTGTGACCAACAGGGCTATGGCCACAACTTCAGTAGCCTGTCACAGTGTAACATAATGACCTCTCAATCATTTGTGATTTCTGGCATTGGTAAATTTTCATTTTTTTTCTCCCTTATACGTCATCAAGTCACTTGACAACATTTAACATCTCATTGTTACTTCTGTGATTGGATTAGTGAAGCGCCCAAAATGAGAAAGTTTACGGTGCATTATGCTGGTAGTATATAGTGTTAGTAGAAATCAAATATAGCAATTGATTTGTTAAGAGTATCTCTACTAGTATACTATCGGAGGAAGTATAAATAAATTGTACTTAATCTGATCCGTCAGATAGAATGAACCGTCCATATTGAATTTAGTGTACCATAAAACAGCTGCTCAAATACCTTTCAAGATTTGACAGCATCTTGTCTCGTGTTGAGAAGAAAACAACTTTTTTATTAGTTCATTTTCAGTTTATCTATGCAAATGGATAGTGTATTAGTCCAAGTCCTGTTATTGAAGCCTGAAAGAAACAAAGGGAAGCAGGTAGCTGCAAGTTGAAAAGGAAAAAGGAGCAAAAATGATTATCCCTAAAGTTTTTATGTGCAGCTGATATTTGCACTCCAGTATTTTCAGATAGTTCAAGTCGATTAGAGATTTGTTCTTTTTCTTGCCATATATAACAAGTGTGAAAAGAAATTCCTTTCAGGTGCGTGGCTTCCTTGGGCCACAGCAGCTTGAGGCGGCACTTACTGGAATGGATCTTGTTATCATCCCTGCTGGCCTCCCAAGAAAACCAGGAATGACAAGGGATGATTTATTCAACAAAAATGCTGGGATTGTTCGCACGCTTTGTGAAGGCGTTGCCAAGTGCTGCCCTAATGCAATTGTGAATTTGATCAGCAACCCAGTGAACTCAACTGTCCCCATTGCAGCGGAAGTTTTCAAGAAAGCTGGAACTTACTGTCCCAAGCGTCTCCTTGGAGTGACAACACTTGATGTAGTGAGGGCATTAAATAACAGGACTTTCAAGATTATGTAACAGAATACCATAATCGAGTATGAAGGAAATTTCTGATAGCATTAAATCATTTATCAATCTACAGTGCATAGCTATAGCCTATAGTTTTGTATCCTTTTGGTTGGGAAGCATTGTACGTCCCTGACATTGTCACAAGTCCAATACTATTTTTTTTCCCTCGAAGTTTTTGGTTTTTCCAATTAATTGGCAAATGTATGTATAATTTTGTTTTCATTGATGATTCAGGCAAAGGCTGGATCAGGCTCTGCAACTTTGTCAATGGTAGGTTATATAACTGCTTACTTCACATGATTAGTACTTGAGTTAAATACTAATACTAAACAAAAAAAAAACATCTCAGGCTTTTGCTGCTGCAAAATTTGCTGATGCATGCTTGCGGGGAATGCGTGGTGATGCAGGCATTGTGGAATGTTCATTTGTTGCATCTGAGGTAGTCTTACACCAAATCTGAATATTTCTCCTCCACATCATCTAAACGCAGCATGTTATGATTACTTCCTATTTGTCTTGTATTAGGTGACAGAGTTGCCGTTCTTTGCAACAAAAGTGAGGTTAGGTCGAGGTGGAGCCGAAGATGTCCTCCCTCTTGGGCCGTTGAATGACTTCGAGAGGTACGCAGCTGCCTCAAAATTATTACGAACGGCTCACTTTCTCAAGATAATTGCTTTGCTCCATGTTTGCTTGGCCCATTTGGCACGACAGAGCTGGCCTGGACAAGGCGAAGAAGGAACTAAGCGAGAGCATTCAGAAGGGCATCTCTTTCATGAACAAGTGAGATGGAACGACGGGATTATCCCCGACCTATACATGGATGTGAAGATTGTGATATAGTGCTCCTATACCTAGAAAATCAATTTTGTAACAACAATAGTAAAAGGCTAATTACCCTTTAGCTGCCGCACTGCACCTTTTTTCCGATCATGGAATAAATCATTTATTAGACAACATCCTGTTGTGAATAATCTTCATGCTTGTTGTCATGGGGTCGTTACAGTCTCATAGTTGTCAGTAGAATCTGATGATACAGTCATAGTTGTCAGCAGAATCTGATAAACTGTGAAGAAGGGATGGCTTTCACGTTACAAGTTGGATCAAAGCGCTCCACACCGGTCGTGGGGTGCGCGAGCCTCTCGGTCTCGGGTCCGGGTCGGCGACGATGGATGGCGCGTGGCGGCCTCCGGAACAAATTCTCGTGCGAGAGCGGGGAACGCGCGTGGTTCTCGCTCGCGCCGACAGACGAGCGGACGAGACGGCGAGAACCCGAGGCGAGCGCGCGGAGCGGCGTGTTCGTGAACGAGTTGGACTGCGGGTGCATCGCGTCGCGCACGTACGGGTCGGCACGGACTCGCGGAGTACGTGCCGAGGCAAAGGTGGAACGCGGCGTTGGCTGCCGGGGCCGGATGTCGAGCGAAGTGGTCGTGCTAGCTGACGGTGAAGGACGGGAGGAAAAGCAAGTGATAGGCGGTCCGTGATGAACTTCTGACTGACGGTCCGAAAACTGATAGTCCACCCCGGGCCACTGCTGGTGTGCGTCGTTGGGAAACAGTGGTACCACGCGTAGATTGATGTGCTAAGGAGGTGTGCCACTTCCATTGCGCAAGTTCCAAGAGTGGAGACTGGAGACTCGCTGAACAGAGTGGAGCCCCGAGCATTGATCGAGGCTTAGGTTTTACTGCTCGACACCGGCTGGATTAATCCATCTCACGCTGCTGCGCTCCGTACGCAGCGATGGGGCTTCATGGCACTCTCCAACACCTTGACCCTGCAATCAATCCGCATTAATTTGCTCTGCTCGATCCAGGCTTCTACCACTAACAGTTTGACCTGCATTCACTGCTGCTGATCCTGTGTGCTTGCCGTAATCGCACAGTCGTACCCATATCTGCAGGCCTTGTATTGTTACTAACCTTTTTTTTATATATAAATCTAACTCTTGTATAAATAAATTTACAAAACTAGTATCATCCCTGACAATAGAAGCAGCGGTATATGATACGTGTCACCTACCACGCTCCCGTACCACAATAAAGTGTTGACAGCGCGACAACAGACTCTCGTGGACCTGCCGAGCTCCCCTTATTCGGCGACTATTGAATGGCCTACCAAGCTACTATCGCTCTATATCACCACATCACTTTATTAATCACTTAATTAACTAATCATTTACTCACTTAATTAATTGACCATTTACTTAAATAATCACGTATTTAATTAATCACTCACCTAATTGATCAGTGTGCTAGCCTACCGAGGCATGGTTTCTTGGCAAGTAGATGCTAAGCTCCTTGGGCTCGGTGGCTCGACTGTCATGGCCCCCGCCAAGGTGTTGTGGTATGAGAGTGCGGTAGGTGACACGTGTCATCTGCTACTGCTTCCGCAGTTAGAGACAGTGCTAATTTTGCATATTCGTTCACACGGGACTCAATTTAAAAATATGAGCCGTGCTTTCCCTTCCAATATAAGTTGTACAAATCTTAAAACAAATGAAGAGCTAAGTAATCACTATCTACTCTTCATGCATGCTTTAATATTTGTGTAACTGTCAAAAAGAAAAGTATGGAAGCACCCCTCTCTCTCTATATATATATCGAGGGCCATAAAAAAGGAAAAAAAACATTTACATCTCCGGAGCTATAGTTGGATTCGTTTCAAGTACTGCATGAAGAAGCTAAGAGTTACTCCAAACTACAAAGGCCCATATGTTCTTGACCATTTCTTATCAGATGTTTTACTCGTTAGACGAACACAACTAGTGTAACTTTTAAATTTCAGGCTTGAGCATCGTCTCATAGCCAGTCCCAGCTTACTAAGCAACCATGTTCAAATGGAATGGTTCCAAAGTATTTAGTTTCATGTATCAACCAGTTCACCAAAGAATTTAAAGTTTAAATTGATAAAGAAATGTAGATAATATACCTATCAGATCAGAATGGTTCGAGAGTTTGGAAAGCCGAGATGGACTAAGGAAAGAGCCATCAGAGAAGAAGAAAAGATGAGTTGAGTTCAATTCTGTTGCAGAAAGATCCACATGCAAGCCTGGAAATGCAGCAGAATTCCCTCTCCCCTTTTATAGCTTTCCTTGCATTTCCTTTGTTTGTCCTTTTGGACCTTTTGGTGGTGCACTTTACACTTCTGAATCCAGGAAATTGTTGGGGTTGGTAGTGTTCACTTTACCTGATCATAGCTTCCACCTAAATCTGTCTGACCCTCTTGTATCCAGGCTTAGGCTGGCTTTCGTTCCCAAGCCTGCCTTCGCATTTCCTCTTATTTGACACGAGAAATAGCTCCGAGATTTCTATGCGTGGGATGTAAAGTGCTGGAATGTCAGTGTACTAAAGTACACAAAAATAAATAAACACAAGAAAAGATAGGGAAACATGTATTCTATTAATTCTACGAAGAATCACAAAATTACAAGTTTCCTTAGAATTATTACGCTCCATGGCCTGCTTGACATAACAGATCTGACATAGACGACGTGGTCTCCTGGTTCCTGGGGCCTCGGAAGGCGCCCAATTAATTACTCCCATGAAGTGAACTCGCAAGATACCTTCGATTAAGCTACACGCTAGTCATCGTCTTCGGTCTTCGCTTCGCATTCCCCATGCATTTGATGAATGTTTAATGCAGATGTGGGTGTTGGCATGATCCATAGCCTTGTCAGTCTGTGGGACCGTTGATAGCATAGCCTTTGCACTGGCTATGCCTACCCTTGTCGTCCGGCCTCGTTAGTCACGAACGACAGTAGATGATCGGATGATTGTCAGGCATGCATGGTTCCTGCTAAGCTAGACTGATCCGACGGCATGGCGGCAACGTTGAGGAGGTAAATTGATGCACATCAAAGTAAGGTTGGTGGAGGAGAATGCCAAGGCATCATCATAGTCAATAGCGATGGCCGAGATGACTCCAGTGCGGTGGAGACGCACCTGGGTGAACTCCAATGTGGCAATGTCATAAGGGCAGGTGTTGGCGTCAAAAATATGATGAAGGATTAATCGGCCTCAACACACTAGGCGAACGTCGGGTTCAATAGTTTTAAGGTGTGCCAACCGATTTGATACTGCAATCATAAGATAAGCAGAAAATACGTTCAAAGCTGATCAATCACAATAAATCGACAAAAATCTAAACAACTAGAAAGCCGATCAAATCTAAAGGTAATTATAAGTCTAATTAGCCAATTAAGGCTAATCAGATGGTAAGAGGTAGATTTTCTCGAAAAAGGCGATGCGCAGCAAGATAAAAAAATCAAACCTGATTGGTGTAACTGATGAAAATCAACAATTGGTGATGCACAACTTTATTGATCGATATCATATTACAAAGAAGATTCTAAATTACAAAGCTACTTCTAGTGATAGGAAAATAAAAGAGTAAATGCGAGATGTTTTTGTTTTGATTGTGTTGTTTTTCTCGCCTGCCCTTGACCACCTTTTATAGGTGTTGGCCAATCGTATCCTCCTCCAATACACTGTCTATTATGATACGTATCGGCTTTAATCTGGATAGTACTCTCTTTGTTTGGAACAACTCTGGTTACAATTCCATTTTCTTTTATTCGATATCGGCTGTAATACCATTTTAACATTTCTTTCCTTATCTGATATCTATCAAAATAACCAATATTTAGTCGGACGATTTAGACCACATCTTACTAAATTCTGGTGCAAACAACATGCCATCCTCATTTTGTTGCGACTGATATGCAAGATTATTAGGCGGATGCGTGAACATCACGTCGGGTTGGATAGCGATGAATGCGGCGACCACCATAGCGGTCGAGCTGGACTACTTGGTGAACAGACGTGGAAATTAATCATTATGTCGAGTTAGATCGACAGCGGGCTTAGCGAACGAATGTCGGAACCATCACATCAGTGTTGAATCAGCACCTTGCATGGCGAGGCCACTATAACGGACAAAGTGGCCTTGACGAACAGTAGATTCGGTGGATGGACATGATAGCCTCAGCAGCTCAAGGTAAGCGCCAGGTTAGATCAACATCGAACACCGCAGAGTGTGGTGCCTCCCTTGCGTCGTAGACAATATCAGTGAATATATGTTAGCCACAGCTGTGGCGCCGATACCGGCGAGGGGCCTGGGCCTTGCATACATATTGAGTTGCATGCACCGGTGAATTCCGTGGAATAAAAGTGGACTGCAATTATTATTTTTTTTAATTGCGTCAACCGGGTCTTGAACTTGAGACCTCTTGGCTCTGATACCATATTGAGTTGCATGCACCAGCCAGTAGTATTGAGTTGCATGCACCAACCAGTTCACCCAAAAGCTTAAGCTGATGAGGAAAGGAGGACAATTCACTTATACTTCAACAATACAACCTGCCGTAGAGGTGTAGACGTGCTTGATTTGTGCATGCCTGCGGACACCAATGGCACCTCGCAACAGCTCGACAACGACCTGGGTGTTTTGTTGATGACGCTGGTAGCAGGTGAATGTTGACTTAATCTCGTTGCATGGTGCTTAACAAATTAATTGGCTCGTTTATTTACTTGCTTTCTTCAGGTTGTGGGCTACCCTGTGTGGAAAGCTCATGATCAGTCTTATCGGTCTTAGTTGGTTTGGTGTGGTTGAGCAGGTCTTCGCGGACGTGGGATGGCCAAAGCGGAATCACCGCAAGTAGCTCCACTATCTTGTAACCGTTCTTGTTAAGATCCTTTCTTAGTTGAATAAGTAAAAACGAGAAAAGCTGCGATCGGTTGAGCGGCGCAAAGCGCTTTTTCCGTCCCGCTCTGCTTTTTGCTTTGTTCCTTCTCTCGAACTTTGTCCGACGAAATTGATGCGCTATTCTTTGTCCGCAAAGATCGAATCTCGAAGTTTTTCCTCACAGAGCTGGGCTGATTTCCAACATGTGGTATCAGAGCCAAATTAATCATTTTGGTTGATCATGTCTGTGCGGGAGCGAGGAGCCGGAGTCTCGAGGACTCAGCCACGGCAAGGGCGTGGCCGGTCACCATCGCCGGTGTGGGGACAGCGACGACCGCGGCCCCGTGATGCACAAGGCCGCAACGTCGTCGTTGAGCGAGTCAAGGAGGCCGGTGTGCAGATTCGGTACCCCACGCTCATGCGTACGAACTACGCGGAGTGGGCGATGCTGATGAGGGTGAACATGCAGGCGCAAGGAGTTTGGGAGGCAATTGAGCCCGGTGGAGTTGAGTACCGCGTCGATCGTATGGCGCTCGCAGCCATTCTGCAGGCTGTCCCGCCGGAGATGTTGGTGATGCTTGCGGCGAAGGACTCCGCGGAGGAGGCGTGGAATGCGGTGAAGGCCATGCGGATGGGGGCGGAGCGTGCGCGCGAGGCAAAGGCGCAAACGCTGCGCCGGGACTTCGAACTGATCCGTATGAAGGAAGGTGAGTTCGTTGATGATTTTGCCATAAGGCTCACAGGCCTCGTCGGCAGTCTTGCGGCTCTCGGCGACCCAGTCGAGGAGGACAAGGTCGTAAGGAAATTCCTGCGGGTGGTGACACCGAGATTGACGCAAGTCGCTATCGCCATCGAGTCCACCGTTGATCTGTCAACACTCACGGTGGAGGAGCTCACCGGCCACTGCGCTCAGCCGAAGAGCGGTATGGATTGGGCGAGTCTGGTGAGCACGGTGGTCAACTGCTCCTGACGGAGGAGGAGTGGAAGACTCGCATGAAGCGTCAAAGCCAGGAGGGCTCGTCGTCGTCCAAAGGCTGGGGCAGCGGCAAGCAAAAGCCTACGGGTGCGAAGCCAGCCTCGCCGAATAAGGACGGCAAGGGCGCGATGGGAGGCAGGGACAAGTCGAGGATCAAATGCTACAACTGTGGTATTTGTGGTCATTTTGCGAAGGAATGTCGCAAACCCAAAAGGGAGCGCAAGGAGCAAGCCCATGTGAGCCAAGCACAAGAGGAGGAGCCGACTCTGCTGTTCGCTCAGGTGTGTGCTTTGACTGAAGTTGAGAAGAAAGAAGATGAAGCCATCTTCCTGAATGAGGAGCAAGCCCAAGTGAATCTGGGGCAGACAAAGATTTCGCCTGATGACCCATGGTTCTTGGACACGGGGGCAACTAATCATATGTCAGGTTGCAAAGAGTGTTTCACTGAGCTTGACAGCAGTATACAAGGCTCGGTCAGGTTTGGGGATGGATCGGTAGTAGACATTGAGGGGCGTGGCATAATTATGTTTTCCTGCCTTACTGGTGAACATCGCGCACTGCCTAATGTCTATTATATACCTCGGCTGTGTTCCAATATTGTGAGCATTGGGTAGCTTGAGGAAGCAGGTTACTCATTCCATGTTGAAAGTGGTCTGATGCTGATCCGTGATGAAGATGGTCGGTTGCTAGCTAAAGTAAAACGATCTGAGAATCGCCTGTACCAGCTGCACCTGAAAATGGCTCATCCTATTTGTTTGGCAGCAAAGAGCAGTGAGCTAGCATGGCTTTGGCATGCACGGTTTGGCCATCTAAATTTTGGTTCTCTGAAGAAACTGGTTCAAGAAGAATTAGTGCATGGGCTGCCACGGATTGAGCACCCAGATCAGCTTTGTGATGGCTGTTTGGTGGGGAAGCAACGAAGAGCTGTGTTTCCAGGAGAAGCGAAGTATCGTGCTGAAGGTCTTCTTGATCTAGTGCATGGTAATTTATGTGGTCCAATTACTCCCGAGACTCCTGGAAGAAAGAAGTACTTCATGCTCCTAGTTGATGATCTTAGTCGTTTCATGTGGCTGAAACTGCTAAGCTCTAAAGACGAAGCTCTGACGGCCATAAAGCAATTTCAAGCTTCGGTGGAGGTAGAAACGGGCAGGAAGCTGAGGGTTCTCCGGACAGACCGAGGAGGCGAGTTCACATCAGTTGAATTTGGGAAATATTGTGCTGATCAGGGGGTGCAGAGGCAGCTCACGGCGCCCTATTCGCCGCAGCAAAATGGTGTGGTAGAACGCCGAAATCAGACTGTGATTGGGATGGCGAGAAGCTTGCTCAAGTCCAAAGGAATGCCGGGTAAATTTTGGGGTGAGGCAGTCACGACAGCCGTGTATATCCTCAATCGGTCTCCGACCCGCAGCGTTGAAGGCAAGACCCCTTACGAGGCTTGGTTTGGAAAGAAACCAAGTGTGGTGTATTTCCGTACGTTTGGGTGCATAGCTCATGTCAAGGTGGTGCGCCCAAATTTGAAGAAGCTAGATGATCGCAGCGTCAAGATGGTGTTCATTGGGTATGAACCTGGTTCCAAAGCTTATCGTCTGTATGACCCAGTTGGAAAGCGAGTGCAAGTGTCAAGAGATGTGGTGTTCGATGAAGAAGCTAGTTGGGACTGGAGCTCACAAGGTTGGAGTGGTACTGTGGAGGAAGATGATCCACAATATGTATTCACAGTGCAGTTTGCACATCCTGTGAACACAAGCACAATCCCAAACACTCCTGCAGTTGGGTTTGTTACACCACCTGAGACTAGTTCTCAACCAAGTGATGAAGCCCCACGACGGTATCGCAAGGTACAAAATTGTCTTGACACGAGCAGTCCGCTAATTGATTATCAATACAGTGGATTGTGTCTTTTGGGAGTTGAAGAACCTACTAGCTATCTGGAGGCAGAGCAAGAAGCTTGTTGGAGGCAAGCAATGCAAGAGGAGTACAGGTCCATTGAGAACAATGGGACTTGGGAATTAGTTAATGCCCCAACTGATTTGAAACCTATTGGTTTAAAGTGGGTGTACAAGATAAAGAGGGATCCTTCAGGCCAGATTGTGAAGCACAAGGCTAGGCTTGTTGCCAAGGGGTATGTGCAGCAACAAGGTGTAGATTTTGATGAGGTCTTTGCTCCAGTGGCTCGACCAGAGAGAGTGCGTTTGCTGCTCGCACTAGCAGCTCATGAGGGATGGGAGGTTCATCACATGGATGTGAAATCTGCGTTTCTCAACGGAGAGCTGGAAGAAGAGGTGTACGTAGTACAACCACCTGGTTTTGTGGATGAGGAGCAGCCACATAAGGTCTGGAGGTTGAAGAAGGCTTTGTATGGGCTGCGGCAAGCGCCGAGGGCATGGAATTCAAAACTGGACAGTAGCTTGCAGTCACTCGGTTTCAGCAGGAGCCAAACTGAACATGCTGTTTATAGAAGAGGGAATGGACAGTCATGCCTTCTTGTAGGAGTTTATGTAGATGATCTTGTCATTACTGGAACCAGCCCATGTGAGATTGAAAAATTTAAATGGGACATGAAGAAGTTATTCAGCATGACAGATTTGGGGCTGCTAAGTTACTATCTAGGAATGGAGGTAAAGCAAAGTTCAGAGGGCATTCTGCTCACCCAAACTGCATATGCAAAAAGGATATTAGAGAAGTGTGGAATGTCTTAGTGTAATCCTTGCTTAGTGCCCATGGATGCACGCATGAAGCTGAGCAAAATCAGTAAGGAGCCGCCTGTAGATGCTACTCTGTACCGGAGTATTGTTGGAAGTCTAAGATACTTGGTGAATACTAGACCTGACCTTGCTTACTCAGTCGGCTATGTGAGCCGTTTTATGGAAACACCTACCACTGAACATTTTGCAGCTGTGAAGCATGTACTCAGATACATTGCAGGGAGTGTGAACCTTGGATGTGAGTACAGGAGAAGAAAAGATGAACCACTCTTACTTGGCTATAGTGACAGTGATATGGCCGGAGATGTAGATGATCGGAAAAGCACTACCGGTGTGTTGTATAAATTCGGTAGTAGCTTGATCAGTTGGCAGTCTGTGAAACAAAAAGTGGTGGCGTTATCTTCCTGTGAAGCTGAATTCATTGCTGGTACAACAGCAGCCTGCCAAGGTATCTGGCTTGGCCGGTTAATTGGAGAAATGCTTGAGAAATCACCGTTAAAGCCAGTGCTGAAGATCGACAACAAGTCAGCAATCTCGTTGTGCAAAAACCCGGTGATGCATGATAGAAGTAAGCACATCGACACTCGTTTTCATTTCATTAGAGAGTGTGTTGAGAACGGGAGAATAGCCGTCCGACACATCAGGACAGAAGAACAACTGGCTGACATTTTGACGAAGCCATTGGGGCGTGTCAAATTCCTGGAGATGAGGGAAAAGATTGGGATGGTTGATGTCAGCCGGATGCAACAAGATTAGGGGGCGATTTGTTGACTTAATCTCGTTGCATGGTGCTTAACAAATTAATTGGCTCGTTTATTTACTTGCTTTCTTCAGGTTGTGGGCTACCCTGTGTGGAAAGCTCATGATCAGTCTTATCAGTCTTAGCTGGTTTCGGGTGTGGTTGAGCAGGTCTTCCGCGGACGTGGGATGGCACGGCCAAAGCGGAATCACCTGCAAGTAGCTCCACTATCTTGTAACCGTTCTTGTTAAGATCCTTTCTTAGTTGAATAAGTAAAAAACGAGAAAAGCTGCAGTCAGTTGAGCGGCGCAAAACGTTTTTTTCCGTCCCTGCTCTGTTTTTGCTTTGTTCCCTTCTCTCTGAACTTTGTCTGACGAAATTCAGTGCGCTATTCCATGTCTGGCAAAGACTGAATCTCTGAAGTTTTTCCTCACAGAGCTGGGCTGATTTCCAACAGTGAACACGGCTGGCAGTGGCGGCGGCGACAAAGACGGAAGGGCAACCGGCTGCTGCTCTCATGGCGCCGCTATGCTCCCTCCGAACTCCTGAGTGTGCGTCGGCCTGGGTGCGGACATCTGTTGGTGATGCTTCAGGCCAGTGAGCACGCGTCGACATTGAGGGCTTGGCCCAGGCGCTGATGATGATTGCGGCGATCATGACGGCATGGCCACAAACTGCGCAATGGCGAGCTCCAGAACGTCGAGTTGAAGGCATCCTCAGTTGGCGAGCGTGGACGTTGACGGCGTCCCCAGCGCGGACAGGCCCACACCATTAGCATGGCATCTACAGGCTATACACAAGAGAGAAACGGAGATTAATTAATCTATATTACAACATGTACCATTGGAGATGGAAGAAGCCATGGCCTCCTTCCTTGTTGTGAGCTCTTTTTTTTTCCTGGAAGCCTTCAAGAAAATTCCCTTCCGTCCACTGATGAATGTACATGTGTTTCCTGATGTCTTCCTTGCCTCTGTATGCGTTTGTGTGCGCCTGCCGTCAATGCCTGTATGCATTCGCCGCCCCCTTCTCATATGAGGGCTGTGCCTTTTTATAAGCAGGAGGTTATAAGGCATGAGACTCTGCGTAAGCCACGGCATTGTTGTAAGATATCTGCCGAGGAATTACTAGCCGTTTGAACCCTTCCATGTATAGGGACTAGAAGATCTGATCTCCATGATTATCTCCAGAAATCCGGTCATGTATGTATGGCGTCCAAGTTACAACTATCCGTACGTATGCATTCGTATCGGCTTAACTCATACAAATCCTGGCCAGCTCATGGGCTTAGCCTAAACGTGCATGGAGGTAATTCTGGGTTTAGTACGTGAGCATGTATCCGCGTACTGTTGTATGTGATTACACTAGTCTAGTCATGTGCCCGTGCGTTACAACGAAAACTCAATTTGCGACAAAAAAATTATTTGCAAATAACACTAACTTTAGTTATATTTCAATAGTAGGAAAAGTTTATTCCTCCGAAGAGATTTGACTATCGAGTTAAATTATATTCCATCTCAACCGTTCATATTAGATCCAACGAATCAAGTACTTTGAAGGAGAACGGGCGATCGCCACCAACTCTTATTAGAATTAGTAGAGAGATATCAATCCTTACCATTGAAGGAGGATAAAGTTATTGCCTTTCTCTTGCAAGAAATCTTCTTACTTCTTGCACGCAGCCTTTCTCTTCTCTTCTCTTCTCTTCTTGTGTGTGTCTCCACTACCGACCGGTCTGTCCTCCTGGAGATGAGAGTGGATGCCCTCTAATAGGGAGTAGATGAAAGCAGAAGGCAGCGTACGCAGGCGAATGGAAGCCAGATCTCCCCGACATCTTCGTGATTGGCACGTGATTTGGTTGCGTGATTCTTTCCTTTTAATCTATGCATTTCCAGATATAATGAGATAGAATTCCCGTATTATGGGATATGGTGAGTATATCCTTCTATCCACGCAGGACATGATGAGAAAATCCTTCCATTTATAAGATATATGAATAATATCCTTCCATAGTAAGAACATGTGAATAGAGATATGCTAAAATAATATTTCTATTCAAAAAAGATATGATAAAATCCTCCATCTAAGATATGATTAAATCCTCTTCTATATCAGCCGTTCATGTCAGATCCAATGAATTAGATACTCTAAAGGAGAACGAACTACTTCCACCAACTCCTAATTAGAAGTAGTAGAGATTGCATATCCAGGCCTGTTTGGGGTTGCGGTTGGGCTGAAAAGCAGTTTTTAGCTTGCTGGGCTGTAAAACAGCTATAACTAGCGGCTGTATTTTTTCTTGATATGTCGTTTGGTAAACTGGCTGCGGCAACTATAGTTTTTTTGCGGGGGAGGGGGGAGGAACCGAGCTGGGAGGTGGCAACCGAGTCAAGCACTGTGGCGCGATCGAAAGGTGAAGGTGATGCGAGGCGAGGAGGGGCGGGGCGGGGCTCGGTCGGGCCGGCAGCGGAGATGGCGAGGCGGGGCAGAGGTCGGGCCGACAGATATGGCGAGGTGAGGCGGGCCGGTGGCGGAGGCAAGGCGGGGCTTGGTCAGGGTGAAGATTTGTCAGCGGCAGAGGCGGTAACGCGAGCTGGGAGAGAGGCAGAGCGAGCGAGGTGGAGAGGCGAAGCCACAGCCAAAATCACCTCACCACTAGCTGCGACTTTGAGAGACGCTTCGACTATGGCTTCACCCGAAAGCAGCTTAGTTTGAAAGGCTTCGGCAAGCCCAACCAAAACGCAGCTCTCCAAACAGCCCCACGTAATCCTCCTGTGCGTGAGTATTTGGACTCTTCCTTCAGCACTACTAGATAATTATACGCGATATGCCACGCCACGGGCGCCGCTCCTCACACGAGCAAATCGAGAAAACGTGCGACTGCCGCTCCCTACACGAGCAAATCGAGGAAACACGTGAAAAAGACCTAAATAAAATTTTGTGTTTTCCGCAAAAGGGTTTAAACGTAATGCTAGAAAAATGAAAAAAAGACCTAAATGTAATGTATAATTTTTTTAAAAAGGACCTGAACGTATTTTTTCCCTGAAAAGGACCTAATCGTAATTTTAACTTTCAGTAAAAGGACCGGAGCGCAATGCTTAAAAAAGCATAAAGGACCTAAACGTAATATATATTCTTTTTATAAAAAAGGACCTAATCGTAATTTTTTTCGAAAAAGGACCTAACTGTATTTTTTTTCGGAAAAGGACCCGAACGCAAAATTTTTTTGGCGGCTCGGCTCGAGCCGCGAGTCGAGCCGGAGCCAAGTCGGCTCAAATCAACCAGGGGCCAGGAACTCCACCACATATAGTAGAGGTAGGATTTGAACAGACGTACGCGTGTATATTATCACATGTGATCACATTTTAAGATACGCGCAAAACATCTTCGTACAAACAACAGGTGATTAAAAGCTTCATCGGCTTATTACTATAAAAAAAATCTTTTTTTGTCAGCCTATCACTACCAATTCTATTAGAACCGACAGTGATAACACTATCACTGCCGGTTCATTAGCTAGAGCGACACAAATGCTCGACTAAAGAAGAACTAGGCAGTGATAGTAACTTATCACTGTTGGTTCTAAAAAACGGCAGTGATACTATTACTGTCGGTTCTTAAGGGTTCTTCTTAAGAACTGACAGTGATAAATTATTATCACTGCCGGTTCTTAAGAAGAATCGGTAGTGATAATGGAGGAAGTATCACTGCCGGTTCGGATTACAAACGAAACGGCAGTGATAATAGTATTACTGCCAGTTCGGAATTCGAACCGGCAGTGATAATATTTGTGAAAAATTATAACTTTTTCATACGGAGTCGGATAGAGACAAAATTTATATGAAAATTGTAGCTCTCAATGAGATATACAACTTTGTAGTTGATAATTTTTTTATTTGAGGTCATTTTGATGAGTATGAATGGTTTATCTTGGTATCCGATATGTGCGAGGTCGATAGTAGTGACACCATACTTGTCAACCTTCACGTGCTGGAGGTGGATCCAACGACACCGAAATAAGAGGATCTTGAATAGTATATAGTCGAGCTCCCAAATCTCCTCTATGAACCCATAGTAGGAGCTCTTCGTGGACCCAACGGTATTGAACGCATCTATGCGGATACCATTGTTGTGGTTTGTGCTCTTCATATCCTGATCTCTCGTGTAAAATGTGTACCCATTTAAGTCATATCTTTTTCATGTTACAACTATAAATGTTGGCCCTTTTGCCTACCATGTGAGCATATCACCTGACGAGGTCGCAGTGATGGGTCGCCTCTTCAACCATCTGTTGAACTGAAGGTTATGCTGTCTCGTGATCTAAGACTCCTACCGCGTCGGATTCTCTTGCCGTAGCCAGTGCTTATGCTCATCGATGTATGGGGACACTATAGCCATGTGTTGCAAAACCGTGAAATGAGCTTGAGCATAGGCAAATGGATCAGGCGTGATTGCTTTCCTTCTGATGGTCCCGATGCCCTAGAGTCTCCCCTCATGGCGAGATTGAGGCACACCTATTGGTTCGACCTGAGCCCTGTAATCGACACAGAACTCGACGACCTTTTCGGTTGCATAACCTTCAACCATGCTACCTTCCGGCCGAGATCGATTCCATACGTAGGACTTGACATATATCTCTCGAATGGGTACATGCTACGTAGGAACACGAGCCCGCACATCTTTATCTCTATCACAAGGTAAACAATGAGATGGACCATTGATATCGAAAAACGACGAAGGAAAATACATCTCAAAATTACATAGAGTCATCACCACCTCAGCCTGCAGAGCATCTAGTGCTTCGGGATCGATAACCTTCTGAGCAACTGTGTTAAAGAAATAACACAGCCTCGTGATTGTCTCATAGACCTTGACCAGCAAAAAACTTCTAATCGCCACAGGGAGCATTTGTGTCATCGGCACATGACAATCATGAGACTTCTGGCCAGTTAATTTCAAATCTTTGCATCGAAACAAGTCTCTTAATGTTGGAGGAATAACTGGACGGAACTTTCACACCATGCAAGCACTGGCATAGTTCAGTTCTCTCGGTCTTAGACAAAGTGTAACAAACATATTCGCAGTACGTTTGTCCTTTATCGGTCTCTTTCGGTGCTAACTTAGGTCTTATGCCCATATCGACCAAATCAAGTCGTGCATTGATATTGTCCTTTATTTTGCCCTTAATATTCAGTAAGAGACCAATCAAGCTATCACAGACATTCTTCTCTACGTGCATGACATTGATACAGTGCCGAACTTCTAGGTGCTCCCAATAAGTTAGATCCCAAAATATTGATCTCTTCTCTTCCACATACTCTTCTCACGGGACCTCCACTTACGTCCCTTTCCAAACGCAACATCCAAGTTGTTAACCATATCATGAACATTTATCCCACTTAAAGGCTTTGGAGCTGAACTGTATTCGTTCGTTCCATCGAATTGTTTCTTCATCTTGCGGTATGGGTGATTCATTCGAAAGAACCTACGGTGACGCATGTACACGATTTTGCACGAGTGATTCAGTCACACACTCTCGGTATCGTCTAAGCAGTGTGTGCAGGCTTTGGTTCCTTTTATACTCTAGCATGATAGGTTACCAAGGGCAGGGTAATCATTTATGGTGCAGAACAAAAGGCAGTGCAAAGTGAAGTTCTCTCATTTGTACGCATCCCATACATGTACCCGAGAGCCCATAGTGTTTTTAGATCTTCCACCAATGGTGCTAGGTATACATCAATATCATTCCTAAGTTGTTTCGGCTCTTGGATAAGTACAGACAACAAAATGTACTTCCGCTTCATAAACAACTAAGGAGGTAGGTTGTAGATACATAGATTCACGGGTCAAGTGCTATGCCGGTTGCTCATATTACCGAAAGAATTCATTCCATCTGTACTAAATCCAAACCTTATATTCCTCGAATCCGCACTGAATTTTTGAAACCACCTATCGATGTTTCTCCATTGGATGGAATCAGCAGGGTGCCTTAGCATTCCATCATTCTTACGTTCCTCCGAGTTCCAACGCAGTAGTTTTGTCTCATTTGGGTTCACAAACAAACGCTTTAAGTGAGGAATTACAAGCAGATACCCTACCTTAACAGGAGGTCCTTTCTTCACCTCGATGCCCTCGCTGTCATCATCTGAATGACTTTTACGCTTGTACCGGGATGTGTTGCACACAGGACATACATGCAAGTTTGCGTACTCTTTGCAGTATAAGATGCAGTCGTTCAGACATGCATGTATTCTTTCTACTTCCATCCCAAGGGACAAAGAATCTTCTTAGCTTTGGAGGTGGTTGTCAGAAACTCATTTCCCTCTGGAAGCATGTCCGTCAATAGACGTAACAGCGCTGTGAAGCTCTTGTCGGACCAACCGTTGCATGCCTTCAATTTCAGCAGTTCAAGTATGGATGACAACCTTGTGTATTTCGACTTGCAGCTTGGGAACAAAGGTTTTTGAGTCCTCCATTAAGCCCCGGAATTTATCATATTCTCTGTCATCACGGTTCCCTTCTGCGTCGCACAACATCTGATTCAGATTATCGTCCTGCAACCTATCCTCATCGGAAGCACGATCGGTATGATCATTCGGCATATCATCGACTTCGTCGACGATGTTAATGCTACATGCTTCCTGTATATCATACTCTTCATCGTGACTGGTCCAACATGTATACCCCCTTTGAAACCCCTCAGAATCAAGTGTGCTTCGATCTGCGTAGAGTTTCGAAACATTTTCAGATTCTCACAGTCAATGCACGGACAAGACATAAACTGCACACCCTTATTTAACATATCCTCCTCCGTAGCTCTTCTAAAATCGGAGACGCCATTAATGTACTCGGCACTCGCACTATTCTCAACGTACATCTAGCTTCGGTCCATCTGCGCTACACATATAGACTTTAGTGTTAAATATTAAAGTACCTAGGTGTCCGTATGCACACATTCGTAAATATCTAAACACAATCTTTAAATTAATTATCTCTTCACCAAACTAGCTACCTAAATCTTATATATAATAATGCAGTTAGATTAACCAATTACTAACCTTTGATCACTAAGAACATGCACATGTATGGAATTGCAAGCTAGATGTAAACAATCTTCAAATTCTCTCCTTACCAAACTAGATCTTGAATATAATGTAATTACCCATTACTAAACCTTAGATCAACAAGATCACACATGGATCTACAAGCTAGATCTAAACAATCTTTAAATTCTCTTCCAAGTAATATCTTGAATATAAAGCAATTAATTAGAACCCAAGACATTACTAACCTTAAATCACCGAGAAAACATGGATCTAGAAGCTAGATCTATATACAATCTTCAAATTCTCTCCTTACCAAGCTAGATCATGAATATAATGCAATTAGAACCTATTACTACCCTTATATAGAAAAGAACACATGGATCTATAAGCTAGATCTAAAAATCATCAAATTCTCTTTATACCAAGCTAGATCTTGAATATAATGCAATTAGACCTATTACTAACCTTAGATCACCAAAATCAAATGGATCTTTAGTCACCATCAAAATCAATTGTCTTCTTTTACCAAATCGCCTCACAGCCGCATCAAAATAAAAGATAGATCCCGAAACACTAAAATGCACCAAGTAGCTCGGATCTCTGTATTATATATCGTTGAGAAATATCACAGACGGTACTATTCATAGATCGTGAGTGATAAACATAAAATCACATACGGTTTTATAATAAAATCGTCATTGATCTATCACAGACAGTTTTATTATAAAACTGTCTGGGATAATACATGATATCACAAACGGTTTTGTAATAAAACCGTCTGTGATATTGATGTATATCATTGACGGTTTATGAAGAGTACCATCTGTAATGATGTCACTAATGATTGCTCTATAGAACCGTCAGTGATGTTTATCATCACAGACGATTTCTCAAAACCGTCTGTGATGAGGCGTCTAACATAAACCTTTCTGTAGTAGTGGTCATTGCATATCTCAAGTATATACGTCAACCTCAAGTCTAAAGATATAACATACACATTGTATATGAGATCAGCTGGTGACAAGTAAGATTACAACGTTCTTGTAGTATCTCAAGGTAGATCAATCCAACTCCATGTTCTCTAACATGTGTCTATATTATTAGTTTGATATCTCCATATCCATGACCCATGAAACATGATCATCAACCAATACATTGCTAGTTTATTCATATGTGTACTCACATGTTTATCGACTATGAATCACTTAGAATAATAATCACAAAGTTATATACAGAGTTTCACAAATAAGCCACATACTTGCTAATAAATAATAATGATATTATTTAAGAATAAGATAATAAATCATGAACATAAGAAAATATGATGATCTATATGATTGTCTCTAGGGCATATCTCCAACTGTGCCTCCATGTCTCACGCTAGCTGCTACGTACCTGCCCGAGCTGTACAGTGTGCCACCGCTGCTCTAGCTCCCCATGTAGCCTCCTCTAGCGCCGCACCAACTACACAGTGCCTAGCCGGCGCCAGCGTCGATCTCATGTGCTCGAAGCCATGTCTACGTAGGAGAGCATGAGAACGCCCGGTTCCAGGAGCCGGGGTGCTCGGTCTGCTATTCTATATATCTTGTCTTCTTTCCTCTGCAACCTCCGTCGCCGTCTAGCTCGCGAGAAGAGCGTGAGGCGGCCGTCCGCGAAGGAGCGCATGTGGCGGCAGCCAGATCGGATGTTTGCGGTAATACGACATAATTGGGGGCCTCTTTAGCAAAACTCTGGGCTGCACCACGTGTACGTCTAGATCTCACTGCTTAATTTTAATCCAACAGTCACCTAAGAACTCTAAGAGGATGTTTGCATTAAGGATATTTTATTGAAATATTTTAAGATCTAGTTTAAATTTAAACTAAATCTCAAAATCTTTCAAAAGAATTACCATTATCCAAACAAGGCCCTAAGCACCATCACGATTTTTAGTTGCGATCGTGTGCAGAAAGGCTCGTGGTAATACGAAACAAAGCGGGGTCTCTTTAGCAAAAGTCTCCCCGCCCACCACGTCTACGCTCGATCTCATCCGCGAGATTCCGATCCAACGGTAAAATAGGATCCTAACCACGATGGCGACGCGATCCATCTGCGGAAGGGCTCTTTTGGTCAGCTTCGCCGGCGGCGACCGGTAGCCGCGGGACGCCGCCGCCAACGAGAATAGGAGAAGCACCCCGCGGTAATCCCTAGCCTGATTCGATTTGTCTAGTCGCAATCTTTCCCTCTTTCTTTGTTCTTACCCCGCGCGTCCGATTCTGAATAACAACGCAAGCCAAAGCCGTTCCTCTCCCTAATCCCTATTCGATCCAATCCATGTACTTCATAATGGAAGAGCGCGAGGAGAAAACAGAGCCAAAAAAAGAAAAAAAAAATGAAAGGAAAAAGAAAAGTAAGCAAACAGACATGCGTGAGCGTGATTGATCTGAGCAATGGTCCGTTGCTGTGGTTTCTCTGTGCAGGCATTGTTGCTATTCTCCAGAGCTGCGATGTGCTGCGTAAGTGCGTAGGCCCTTGTTTTGGCCAAGTGGACATCTTCTTCAGAGAAGAACGGCGCGCGCCACCAGGTCTGGTTTCCCTACCACGTGAGGCGTCAGCCCACTAGTAAATTAAAGATGTCTCGTCTCTCTCTGCATCCCTGGACCAGGTACCCAAATGCAAATGCAATCTTCCTTCCGATCCACCTTATCGGATTGATGGATCGATGCCACTGTTCTGTCCAAAGCACACCTAGCACCGCATCATTTGCAGCGGCCTTCCTTAGTTCAGAATCCAACAATGTACTTTTGTCTGCAAAAAAAAAAAAAAAAAGAGAAAGAGTACAAATGGTTAGATCATTAGCACATGGACTACTCCCTATGGCTTCATCTTCTTCCAAGTGCTGCAGCAACCATGCATACATGGCTCCAGATGAAAGGAATCTTGAGTTCTTGACTCGCTATCTAGTACAGCAGGAGTTGTGCTCGTGCATGCATGCACTCTAGTACAGATTTAAGCACTGTCTGCTTGAAGGCGATCTCCAGCTACCATGATTGAATCGAAGCGAGTGAAGAGGACAATGTAGCACGCCACATGTTAGCAAATGTAGTACCATGTGAAACCTCCTTGTAAAACGGAGTAAAATAAAAAACAATAATTAATAGTTTGGTCAAGACTTTATTACTTTAATTTTAAATACAGCAGAAGAGTAAATAATATGGAAAAATACAGTGCTCCCATGACCCGATGCCATAGGCCACATGATTAGGAGTGAAAACGGAAACGAAATTTCCGACCGTTTCGAAGAAAGACGGAACTCTTTTTTCGGAAACGGAAATAGAAAATATCGGTACAAAAATGGAAACGGATTTTTTTTCAGAAACGAAAACGGGAGAGCCATTTCCGTCGGAAACGGAATCGGAAATTTCGTACAAGTGAAACCGGAAATTCCGTCGAAAACTTGGCCCACTTGACCCCAAAAAGGAGAATTTACATTTATTTTCGAATTAAAATAATTTCATAAATACAAATGGCTTTATAAAAAATATCAAACAGAGTTCAAAAATTCTGAAAAAAAAATCCCAAAAATACTTTGGAACATTTTGAATCTAGTAAAATTATTTCTAGCATAATTTTGGATTCATTTTTCATGAATAAATTAATTATATAAATCTAAAAAATAGCAAAATGGCATTTATAAACTCCAAAAAATCCAGGATAAATCTCAGAAAATCATAAATGAACATTGAACAATAATATGCAAATTTTAGGGCATTAAATCTTTATAGTTGGAGGAGCAAGACGATGTCGATGATAATGATATGTAGGAGGACATGATGGTCTGATTTAGGGGACAAATAGCGAGCCTTCAACTGATAAACTTGAGAAAAACTTTCTAATGATATCGGTGAACATAACATTGTTCTTGTATCCGCCTTTGAGGTGGAATGAGTTACATTGTTTTTGCGGTTATGTATATTGTGATCATGTACTACGTTCTTATGGAATTTTCCACTTTCGTTTCCGTATCCGCATCCATTTTCGTCATTATTCGTTTTAGTATCCGTTTCCGGGGTTTTCGATTTCGTTTCCGTTATCGGTAAAAGATGTGGAAACGAAAACGGAATGTCAATTTACCGACCGTTTTCATTCCGTTTTCATCCCTATCCTGAAACAAAAGGAAAGACAAGGGTGAGATTTGAAATATCTCAGCGAGTCAGACCCAATAGTAAAAGCAACAATTCTATGTCAATTTTTTTTTGAAATTATGTCAAAAAAAAAAGCAACAATTGAAATAAGATAAAAGGGATTCCAGGTAGCCACGAGGTAAATGTTGGTCTATGCATCATGGATACGATAATTAAGGCAATGATGAAATACCGGAAATGATCATATAATAATGTTATCTATCGGAATAACAGTAATTTGTAAAGTAAGTGTGGTACTGACTTGGAAAGAATACCATAATGATAGATTGTAGAAATAAATTAGGAGGATATGAATGAAGCGTAATGAACTAATGATGGGAAGTAACTATGTACTTTTAAAGGTGGATAGTTAGGAGACATAGGATACTGATTTTCGATTCATCACATACTGGGTCATACAGGGATAGACGGACACCCACCACGACTGACTGTATGACTGAACTAGTACGGTGAAATCGGGCTGAATATCTCCCGCCTTATTTGGATTCGGATCTGGTCAGGATCAGATTCGGAAAGGGATTTAACTATCCGGCCGGATCCGAGATAGAATCCAAATACTTGAATTCGGATTCGGGATCGGATTTAGAGCTGTCAATATCCGATGAATACAGGACGGGATCCGGATATCAATTTTTTTTTCAATCCAGATATTGGATTTTTTTTTCAATTTGGATATCCAGCAAGAACCCATTTATTACATATTTTCAATGACAACCCATTTATCTTGACAATTAGTTGGTTGTATTGATCCTTAAGTAGTATATTATTTCTATGATGCCTATTAAGTTTGGTTGATATATATTAACTTGCTATTATGATCATGTACTCATATGGCTTGTTTCAACATATATAACTCTATATATACATGCATTATCCGTATATCTTTATATATTTCCGACTTCCGTCCTGTGTCCATATCCTGAATAATCCGGATTTGTATCTGTGTTCGACTAGCCCATAATCGGTTTCGAATCCGAGAAAAAATATAAGTTCAGATATGAAAGAACAATATCGGCTTATTTCCAACCTATTTTCAGTGTAACTTTCCAACAACGAAATTGTACGGACCCGTACAACGATGGGTGTAAGTTCGAAGCTCCCGCATACGTTGACTAAAATAGATTCGAACCTAGTAAGATAAAACACATACCGTGTAACACGGAATATGCTTGCACCTCCCTGTCTGTACCCCGCAACTGGGTATTAAGCTCCCAGCCAGGGTTTACAAAACCGAATTTCGAATTTCGCTTCGAAATTCACGGTACGAAAACCGCAAAAACCGCTCAAAAATCGAAGGGTTAATAAATCAAAATTTTTCTGAAAAATTCCAAAAAAAAAATAGAAAACCGCCGCCAACTAGATGTTCATCGCAAAACGGTTTTTGTGAGCGGTTTTTGACGAAAAACCGAGCGCATAATTTTTTTCAAAATTTTTAAATTTTTAATTTTTTTTGAATGGACCGGTTTACTGAACGGTTTTTAATTTCAAACCTCATCGGTATGCTCGCGGTTTTCGTCGGTTTTGTGAATCCTGCTCCCAGCAATAGAAAGGTATGACGCGCAATGGAACCTTGAAAGGTGCAATTTTCCTAGATATGTGATATTGGAACAAGGTAGGTAGAAATACTATGTAAAATATGGAATAGGAATTTAGCGAAGACAATTCCATAAGGCAATGTAATGGCTTCATGATTAGTTTGCATTAACCAACCTAATAACAAAACGTCGGAATGGTGGTACAATAATTAGATATATAGGAATAATACATCCTACTAATTCCTGCAGGTTTCCTGCCTCGTCGTTGATTTGAGACGTGGAGCAAGCTGGCTTGGCTCGCGGCTCGAGCTGAGCCGGCCAAAAATAATTACATCCGGGTCTTTTTTTTGAAAAAAAATTACATATAGGTCCTTTCTCCGAAAAAAATACGGTTAGGTCATTTTTCCGAAAAAAGAATATATATTATATCTAGGTCCTTTGTGCGTTTTTAAGGCTTACGCTCGGGTCCTTTTACCAAAAAAAGGAATTACGATTAGATCCTTTTCGGAAGAAAAAAACCGTCCAAGTCCTTTTTTTTGAAAAAATATACATCGCATTTAGGTCCTTGTTGCGTTTTTCTAGCATTACATTTAAGCCCTTTTGCGGAAAACACAAAATCCTTTTTAGTTCCTTTTCGCGCGTTTTCTCGATTTACTTGTGTGTGGAGCGTCGATCGCGTGTTTTCTCGATTTGCTCGCGTGGAGAGTGACGCCCGTGGCATGGCATGCCGCGTATAAGTTTCTAGTTTAGGAGATGGTATGAAGGTAAGATAGCAATTTGGTAGTATGGGTTCGATAATAGAGTAATATAATGATGTGAGGGTACGTACATGATAAAAGTATTATAATATAAGAAAGTGATATATAGAACGTTTAGCACTAATCTAGATAGACAGATTGTTAACACACTAACCAGTCGGGTACTCCGAGCATGTTTACTTCCATATGATTAACCATAACCAAAATAAATAATTATATTATCATTGGGATAATTAACAATCCACGCTTTACGGTGATCCAGCAGTACCAAACTATTGATTAACACCTTAGGTTATTACTCATGTTGTCATAGTAATATCTGTCATTAAGGTAATCCAAGTGATAATTGTCCAAGTAATCAGCAATGTGACAATAACTGTAATTATTGACTAAGGCAGAATCAAGTCGCTAGCCAGGATAGTAGAATCACATCCATCGATAAAATCGATGGCGGTTAACACGAGACAAGTTAACTCATAAAAATAATAATCGAAGGGACATGCATGTGATCGGTACAAGACTTAAGTGAAGCCATGAGATGCAGCCTGCATGGCTGCATGTGTTCCATCTCCACGAGAGAAGCTGCAGCTAGGAGGAAGGAGACGTCGACCACGGTTAAGGAAGGCGGCAGTGGAACCGCGCCCGGGAAGACAGCCCGAGCGGTGATGGAGCCCACACCAATGACACCATGTACAAGGCGGCGGCGACCTGCACTGGCTCGATCGCAACAAGGACGATGACCTGAGCGGCGGCGGCGACCTTGCCACGGGCACGATGACGACGACCCACGCGGCACTACGACGAGGATGGCTTGAGCGGCGGTGGCCAAGGACAAGGGAGGAGAGGAGATGGAGGCGAGAATGCTCGCCGCCGGCGGTGGCGAAACGGCGGCCGCGGAAACAATGACCAGGCGGCGGCGCTGTGCAGCCGATTAGTCCGTATTGAGCTATATTTGGTGATAATCGAGGGTTAAGACAAGAGATACTCCCTCCCGTTCTTTAATTGTTTTCATTCTAGCATTCAAAATTTTGTTCTTAAATACATGCTTCAATTTTGATGTGACGTTTAATAAGTGATATGATAAAGAAGAATACAACATTTTATGGATGTGACTTGATGAAAATACAAGATCCTAAAATAACATCTATTCGAGAATGAGAATGGAAGGAGTAATCAAAGAAGAATTAGGATAGAAAGTTAGGGAATGAATATTGCAATTCTTTGATATTATAACTTTTGAGGGTGTTGCACGTAAGAAGCAGAGAAGGTGGGGCTGACTGTGAGCCTGTGGCCACTGATCACTGTAACTGGTAAATAGTGTTGTGGTAAACAGTAAGAGAGGCACGGTGGTCTTGTAGTCTTGCAGCCATGGTGGTCATCACTGACCAGCCACCACAAAAAGCTCTAGTTGGAGTACTGTTCCATAGCAATAATGGAAGTAGGACTGCTTGCTCCGCAGGAGACCAAACTCTTGGGAACTTCTTCCCCTTTTCTTTTACCATGAAGCAACCTTATCTTGATGTCAAGCTCTAATTTCTTTTGTTCTGCAAAAACAGAAAAATGTCTGTGTGTAAGGACAGAATGTACGCTGGTAGGACTAACTTATATACGCAGAAAAATTAACCTGAGTAAAAGGTCGAGGCCACAGGGACCAATAGTTGGATGGGTCGGTGCAGGCGAACACATAGCACTGCCGCCGTGCGATCGCGACCGTGCGCATTTGTTGTGTCTCGTTTCGTTGCCGATGTGAGTGATCCTTTCTGTTAGACGTACCGAAATTGACCGAACAAACGGCAGCAGTACAACGCCTGAATCCATCGATCGCACTGTCCGTCTAATCCCATGGTTCTTTTGCCTCCCAGGAGTAACAGTATCACGTTTTGTTTGTTTGTTTGTTTGTTTGTTTTGACAGCGGATAATCAAGCAAGAGAAAAAAACTGGAGCAAAAGTAGAGAAGAAGCAGGAAAAACAGGTGATGATGAGAGGCGCAGCTGTGGCCGGCCGGCAGGTTTCTGCGCCGGAAAAGGCACGCCGCTCCCCTTCGTGCTCGTGGAGTCGTGGTGGCGTGTTCTCTTATCATCTGACGACGCTGCAGTAGTGCTCTCCTGATTCCGCAGTGGCACGGCGTCGAGCACTGGTGATGAAGCATGATTGTCACAGGGGAGCGAAGAGGCATTATCGTGTGATGGGCCTCGCGCAGCACTCGATCACCTAACAGAAGATACTGGACAGACCAAGGCACGAACGTATCTGACAACCCAGCTACTGTACTACCTTACTTAACATCTTCTTTTTTGAAAAGAACAGTTAACATCTTCTTTGCGTTTGAACAATGCTCCCCTCGCCATCACTTGTCATAAGACTTGCTCCTTTTTGAGCGGTAGCAGTAGGGAAGTATATATATATATAAGAAAAAGAAATATGTACAAATGTTAAAGGTTTTAACGGAAAATTATAATCTCAAAATGAGATAGACATCAAGAAAGAGTCTCTAGCCAAATTAATAATTGTTGTTTATGCTGCTCTTTCACACGATGCACATGCAGTGTGATCTCGTTCTCAAAAAGTCTTTTCCAGTTCAATAAGCTTAGGGCAATATTCTGGAATACCCAATCATTTCGTTGCTTCCATATTTCCCAAGCTGCAATAGTAATAATTTTCATGTAAAAGATAGAATCAAAGTTGTTTTTGGAACGTTCAACCTTTAATACAATATCCTGTGTATTATCCCATAGCATCCCAATAATATTTCAGCATTCGGCACTGAAGGAGCAATTGAAGAAAAAATGATGTGTTGTCTCCACATGTTGATCATGGCATAGTACACAAAAAAGGTCATCACCTATTTGAAAATATTTTCTATTAAGCATATCTTTAGTGTTCAATCTATCTAAAATCAAAACCAAGTAAACACTTTGAGTTTCATCACACATTTACTTTGCCAGATCCACTTAAAGTGTTTTGGTACCACCATTGTATGAAACGAATATTGATAGAACTATTGTGACTCGTAAATGTTCGTATTCCAAATGTATGTGCAAGCATCCGACCAATTATTCAGGGGTAAGCACCTTTGGATATCATCAATTAGCATATTGAACTCATGAAAAGCATCATTAGAGAGCGGTAGATTGAAGTTATGTTTTATGCCTGGGTTATTTAAAAATTGTGATACCGAGCTCTCTTTCTTTTTGACAAAAGTATATAAAGCTGAAAATCTCAGACAATAAATGTTGTGATTCCAAATATCTATCCAAAATAATGCTGATGTTCATGTTCCCACTGAAACCATAGCAATATGTCTATAAGAATTGATGTATTTCAAAGTATCTCTCCACCAGAAAGATCCTTATATTCTTGAGCAGTGAGGGATTTCATCCCTATAATAGGTGGACCAAATCAAATTTACCCATAGAAGATCATGTATGTTGTAAAATTTGTGGAGGTTTTTCAACAGAAGAGCCTCATTCTGAGTTTGGAGTTTAATAACACCTAGACCACCTTTGTTCTTTGGTTGACAAACAAATTCCCAAGCTGCTAGATTTTCACCCTTTTTGTCGAGATCCGAGCCACGCCATAGACAATATTTTCTTGCTCTATCAATATTATTGTTCACTGTTTTTGGTATTCTTAGCGAGTACATGTAGTAGGTGGGAAGGACTGATAGAACTGAGTTAATCATTTGCAGTCGTCCACCATAGGATAAGTAGGATGCACAACTTGATAAAGAAATCTTTTATTCTTGGTCTTGTAGTCCCCAAAGGTAAGCCCAGATAAGTAAAAGGCATGGATCCAACTTGGCATCCAAAAGTTTGAGCTAGAATTGATAATTTCCTTTCATGGACATTGATTGGTACCAAAAAATGACTTGTGGTAATTTACCTTCAGACCCGTAGAGGTATGGAAAGAATTTAGAATTTCTTTCAAGTATAATAGTTGTCTAGCACTAGCCTCTATAATTATTAAAGTGTCATCAGCATACTATATAATGGGGAAGTCACTATCCATTGAGAATGGAATTAGTAGAGAGAAAACTACTCTTTGGTGAACCTTGTTCATTATAGACTGTAAAAGATCAGCTGCCAATACAAAAAGGAGGGGGGATAATGGATCACCTTGTCTAACTCCTCATTTACATTGGAACTACTTGCCTCGGACTCCATTTAGAAGAACTTTAGATGTACCTGAGTTGAGTAAAGTTTTTATCCAATTAATCAATCTTTCAAGGAAACCCTTTCTTTGCATTACTTCAATATTGACAGTATGCTCCACAGTATCAAAAGCCTTTTCAAAGTCTAACTTGAGGATTATAATTTCTTTCTTGGACTGTTGGCATTGGTGTATGTACTCAAAAGCCCACGCTAGACAATCTTGTATTGTTCTATTTCTGATGAATCCATATTGGTTTTTGTGGACTAGCTGAAGAATTATTTTTTGTAGACGGTCTGCAAGTAACTTTGTCAAAATCTTGAGAGATGAATTTAGTAAGCAAACAGGTCGATAATCATTTACCCCCTCTGGAGTTGACTTTTTTGGCACAAGAGTAATAAGAGAATTATTGATGCTCCGTAGCTGAATTTTATTGTCATAGAATTCTGCGCTAAGACAGTAGAAATCCGCTTTAGTAATGTTCCAGCATCTTTTTATGAAGTGGCCATTAAAACCGTGTGCCCCGGGGCTTTATCAATAGGCACATCTTTTACCAGGTTATCGATTTCTTCATGAGAAAATCGTGTCACGAGGATATCAAGGCCCTGTGCAGGATTGATCAAATCTGGTAAGTTAAAAAGCATTGATGGCAAAATAGATGTACCCAATCGATCTGTGAGAGAGTTCCATAATAAAATTGCCTTATCATGATGCCCTGTAACAGTAATATTATCTGTAGTGACTAGCTGAGTGACTGTGTTCCGTCTGTAATTCACAGTGGTTAAGGCGCGAAAAAATTTCATATTCTCATCTCCAAGTTTTACCTAACGAATCGTGCATCTCTTTTTCCAATAAATTTGCTTAGAGAGAAGACGAAGAAGATGCTTCTTTATAATGGATCTGAAATTCCATTTTGGTGTAGATAGACATCGTTGTTCTTCCAGTCCATCCATAATGTTAATGACCATGTTACAATGAGAGATTAGAATGGATAAGTGTGAGATTCTCTTACTTCAGATTTTTAATCCACGGTGTAATAATTTGAACTTTGCTGTGAGAACCGAGTCTGCACTTTTTAACTGACATGGCATATTCCAGTAATATTCAACAGTGTCAAAGAAACCTGGGTTTTCTGTCCAATAGTTTTCAAATCTGAATATTTTTGCCTTTGGGATAGCAGTTTGAATAGAAATTACCAATTGAACATATTCTAGTAAGGTTTGCTCCTTAGTCCCTAGGCTGATCTGATTCTGCACTTGGCGTTATGCAACGGGCAAGCATCTGGTAATCAATGCCGTTCCTTCTACCTGCACACATTATGACATTTGCAATCCAGCTTTCTACACATTATATACGAGGGATAACCATCTTTGAAAGCAAAAGAGGCATAAATCATATGCTTTAATTGATTGAGAGCATATTTATTCATCTTGCAAATGTGTTTTTCTTTGGTAGCAATGTAGCAGTACGAGATATGAATTTAAGAACAGCCTACTTCAACTGTCTGCACAGAAGAGACAGTACTTTGAAGGATCTTGGTTCCACAACAAAGATTAGATTCTGATACTGAATTGGATAGAAAAGGCACTTGACATATATAAATGCGTACATTGGAGAAGAAAAAGGAAAAGCACTAAAGTACCTTAACTAGCTACAGAGTCCTACATTGCAGCAGCAAGGCAAGCACATCAAACTGGAAACTGGACACCAACCAAACTTGAATATGTACATCACAAAAGGCCTAACTTACCACGCCCTAAATTCAGAACTAAGCTTGCGTGCTCGCAAATTTCGAGCCAAAAGGTAACAATTTTAGACTTTTATCGGATGCTGATGAGATCAGGACGTGGCGATGACTCTGAGCTTGGTTGCTGCTGTTGCTGATCTTTCGCGTCACTAGTTAGTGCTTCAGCGGACCCGGTTGGAGCTGGAGCATTGGACGCAGAACCATCACCAGAATGTGAAAGCTCTTCTCCTTGCTTGGGAGCTGGCTTTGGAAGGTCACTGAGGATCTGCACGACCTCCCGCATTGTCGGGCGTTGCACGCTCTGCTCCTCGATGCAAAGTAAGGCAACATAGAAGACGTGCATGACCTCGTGCAGCGGCACAGTCGAGAGCCTTGGGTCCAGGATCTTCATCACTTGTTCCTTGTTTGAGTCCGTCATCATCCTGACCCACTGGACAATGTCAACACCATCGCCAAACTCCCCTACAGGCTTCCGCCCGGTGACCAGCTCAAGAAGCACAACACCAAAGCTATAGACATCACTCTTCTCGTCGACTTTGAGTGTGTATGCATATTCTGGACAGCCACAGATGACAAATCAACGCAAGCTCAATCAATTAGAAAGTAATTCAATTTTTGTTTTGCAGCTAGACAATTATCAAGTTAGAATAAAAGATACAACACTGAATTAATTGAACCTAACCATACATAAGGAGAGGCTGGTTTCATGAAACAAATGCATTTTATGGACCCAATGTGCAAAATTAGAATAGTGCAATATGGAAGACCAGGTAGCAATACCAAGAAGTTAGGTCTACACAAGCCATTCACCACTAATCAAACAGTGCCTCAATATATCAATTTAATACTAACTACAACTTGTTTGCAATTTGAATGATTGAACTTAGGAGAGAAAATCTTATAACTGGACCCATGTAAATAAGCATTCCAATACACATCAAATAAGATAACAATGAAGTCATAAAAGTAAAACACTAGCATCTCGATTTAATAACTACAATAGTATAACTTGTTTGCAAAATGCACAGTTGTACTTAGGACATAGTATATTGCGCGTCTTGAGCATAGTCAAATTGAACTCAATTAGGAAGTGTATTTTTTTTTTTACCTGGAGCAATGTAGCCGTATGAGCCAGCAATGGCGGACATGCATTCAGATGCGCCGGTTTCCTGCAAGAATTTCGCTAGCCCGAAGTCGGCTACATGAGCTTCAAGGTCGGAGTCAAGAAGTATATTGTTTGACTTGACATCGCGGTGAAGTATCAACGGTGAACAATCATGGTGCAGGTAGCAGAGCCCCTTGGCAGCCTCAATGGCAATCTTGTACCGAGTGTCCCAATTCAAGTGTCTGCCCTTCTTGCCGTGGAGAAGCTCCCCAAGGCTGCCATTGGGCATGTACTCGTACACCAGCAGGTTAGTCTCATTGTTTGAACAGAAGCCTAGAAGGCGCACAATATGGCGGTGGCAAATCCTCCCAAGTGTCTGTATTTCTGCTGAGAATCCATGATCATGTGATGAACCACGGCCCATGGCTGGGAGCCTCTTCACAGCCACATGCTCCCCATTCGGCATTGCTCCCTTGTACACAATTCCTGCACCGCCTTTGCCGATAATGTTCTCTTCTTTCAAGCAATCAAGCACGTCATCACAGGTGAAGTCAAGGCGCTGGAACGCAGTGAGTTTCCACACACGTGTCTCACTGGCTTTCTTCGACGACCGCGCCTTCAGAATCGCTGCGGCAGCAAATGCAATGGAGCAGACCAGCAAGCCGAGCACAATGAGCAGCTTGACGCCATTAGACAGCCCGCCATGGCCATGGGCGGTGTGATCAGTGTCAACGATGCCAGGGCGGCATGGGCCAAGGTATGGTCCACACAGGCCTGGATTGCCAACGAAAGATGTGGCATTGAAGTAGCTGAACTGGCCAGTCCCTGGCACAAGCCCGGACAAGTTGTTATAAGAGAAGTCGACCGCCGTCAAGCTCTGCATTGTCGCGATGGATGTAGGTATCTCTCCATCAAGGTGGTTCCTTGACAAGTTGAGGCAGTTCAGTATACGCATTCCAGATATGGCCGGAGGTATCTTCCCAGAGAGGTTGTTCCGGCTCAAGTCCAAGTAAGTGAGCAACCGACATGTCCCAATCTCCGGCGGTACGCCTCCCTCAAAAGCATTGCTGCTAAGGTCAGCCTTGGAGAGCTGCTGCAGCCGCCCAATCTCAGCAGGAATCACATCGGAGAACGAGTTCCGATCAAGAAGCAGCTTCTGAACACCAGAGAAGTTCCCAATAGACGCCGGCAATGCACCGGTGAGCTGGTTGTTGGACAGGCTGATCTCCCCAAGACTGGGCGCTGCAACGCCGATCACGGCCGGGAAATTACCGGTGAGGAGGTTATCTTGCAGCTCGACCTGCGTCAGCTTCGGCAACTCGAAGAGCCCCTTCGGAATAGAGCCGTTCAAGTAGTTCTCCCCGAGACGGACACGGCTCAAAGATTTGCATTCGCCGAGGGATTCAGGGATGGCGCCGAACAAGAAGTTGCCGAGCGCGATGAGCGTGTTCAGCTTGCCCCCGGCGCAGAGCTCTGGCGGCAGCGTGCCGGTGAGCTTGTTCGAAGAGAGGTCGAGCAGCTGGAGGCGGCCGTTGCAGCCGAGGCGGCGGGGCACACCACCGGTGAAGTTGTTCTCCCACAGCTGCAGCACCTCGAGGCTGGGCAGGTTGCCGACGAAGTCGGGGATGGCACCACGCAGCTTGTTCCGGAACAGGTTGAGCAGCGTCAGGTTCTTGAGCTCGGAGAAGCTCGCCGGTATCTCGCCGGTGAGTCCATTGTTCGACAAGTCCAAAGAACTAAGGCTCTTAAGATACGCCAGCTCCAACGGTATGACGCCGGTAAGGCCGTTCACCTGCAAGAACAGCGTGTCGAGATTCTGCAGCTTCCCAAGCTCCGGCGGTATCTCCCCGGAGAGCCCGCAGTTCGCGGCGTCGAGCCGGACGAGCTCGGTCAGGTTCCCCAGCTCCGGCGGGAGCCCACCGGAGTAACTGTTGTAGTACCCAATGTACAGCTCCCTGAGGCTCGTCAGGTTCCCCAGCTCCGGAGGGATCATGCCGGAGAGCTCGTTGCCGGAGACGGCGAGGTACCGCAGACGCCCCCACAGCCCGTACTCCGGTGGGATCTCTCCGGAGAAGAAGTTGCCGCCGAGGTGCAGGTGCCGGAGCTGCGGCATCTGCACGACCTCAAGGGGGAGCTGGCTGGTGAGGTTGTTGTTGTAGAGGTCAAGAACCCGGAGGCCGCGGAGGCGCGCGAGGGGCGCCGGGAAGGAGCCATTGAAGGCGTTGTTGGAGAGGTTGAGGTGGGCGATGAAATGGAGGCGGGCGAGGGATGCCGGGATGGGGCCGGAGAAGGCGTTGGCGGCGACGGAGAGGCGGAGGAGGCCGCGGAGGCGGGACAGCGCGGGCGGGAGCGCGCCGGAGAGGTTGAACCCGGCGACGTCGAGGCCGACAACGGTGCCGCGGGTGCTGCAGGTCACGCCGGCCCACGCGCAGTGGCTGGCGGTCCTGTTAGTCCAGGACGCGAGCGCGCCGGTGGGGTCGGACATGGCGGCCTTCGCCGCGAGCAGCGCGTCCGCGTCGCCATCGGCCGCGCCGGCGCCGGCAGCTAGAAGGAGGAGCAGGAGGATTGGGAGGAGGCGGAGATGCATTGGGTTTCTTGGGACGGAGGAGGAGGCTCACACTCTCGGTGAGGACAGAGAGTGGAGACGAGCGAGAGGGGAGGGAAGAGCAAAGGTGGTCTTGGATTTGCTGTTGGTTTGAAGTTGAGAAGAAGTATATAGGGAAGTGTTTTTCAAAAAAAAAAAGTATATAGGGAAGTGACTCGTAAAGATGGTGGTGTACTGGTGTCTACGTGGATCGAAGCGTTTCATCGCTAAATAGTTTTCAAATTTTGATCTTAGGAATGTGGATCTAATAGATGAAATTACTATGTTTCCTCTTATGTCTTATCTCATTTGAGTTCTATTTTGCCAATGAGTATTCAATTATTTAGACTTTGGATGTATACCCGTCTCCTTCCATCAATTTGCTTATTAGTTATTAGCATGCCATATGATACATAGATGAATGCTCTAATATAGATTATTCTATTTTTACTTGGCCTTTTTACATTAACCAGCGAGGTGGCCCGTACACTTATGCGTGTATTATCGTTAAAGCATGTTTAAATGACTTGGTATTATATATGTGATTTTGCTTTTTGAAAAATAGACTATTCATAAATATTTTAATATTATATATTATAGGAGAGAATATATTCACTCGGTTTTCTAATACCTTTCACATGTGATCGAAACTTTCTTCCTCAAATACTTGTATAGCAAAAACATTAAACATAACATAACATAACATTTTCTATTTATATTATCGTCTCTTAATTTCATTATTGTAATGCTTATCTCTTTCTTTTGGTACTTCTTTTAATGCACATCACAACTACTAATTTTTATTCTAAATTTTTTTGCTATATATGGGTTTTAATTTGGAGTTTGTATAAAAATAAATGGCTAATTTCTTGTTATTTTTTATTCTGAATTTATATATTTTTTATTATACTTGTCATGTAAACTTTCTTTTATTCTAGTCAGTTCTAACTGGGTTTGCTAGATAGACGGTTAGATGTTTTTCTTTAAATAATAACATCCAATGTTTACCATAGTTCGGCTTATTTAGGGTCCATCAGATTAAGGACAAGAAATTATGCTTTTATTTTTTTTTAGAATTTCTAGCTATTACTTTTTTTCCTCAGTAACTCTAAAAGACATGCTATTAGCTTTTAATATATAATAGATTATATACTAGTTTTACAAAAATGAAACTATGTTAAAAAGTGATGTGACAATTTGTAAAAAGAAAGGACAAAACAAATTATAAGGAACACAACAAAGACTATACAAAAGCCCTACTTGTTTGTTTATGTTGTTGCTTCCCAACGACATTAAACAAATTGATTATTGCCTTGTCACATTGTTCACCCAGATAAAAAAAATCATAAAGCTCAAGGTGGATCACAAAACAACATCCAATAGATAAAAAATTAAGTACTTATAAAAAAACACTCGCGTATTATACTGTGGACCACAAAACAACATCCAATAATAAAAAAAAGTTACATACTCACAGAAAAAACACTCGAGTATCGTTTAGGAAATTCCCATAAAAATTGTGATTTTCTTTTTTCTTTTGGGGTGATGTGTTGTGTGGTGTGGTTTTGCTTTTGGGGGATTGGGTTGGTTTTACAACGTGATCTTGGGGTCTTGGATGGATAGATATGAGCTGCTTGACCAATGATTTTTTTCTTTTGTTCTTTGTCACTTGTAGTATTATATATTTTGCTATTAATTATATTTTATTTTAGCAAAACAATATATTTTCATGTGTTGATTTGGTTTTGCTTTGGTGTTAAATTGTCTGTGCAGCAATGGAAATGCGCAAGACACTTGTCTTTTGTTAAGAGTCTGTTTGGAAAGAAGTATTTGCGAGAATTATACAGAAAACAATTTATTTCCTACATAAATTGCCGTCTTCCAAATAGAGACTAATCCACGTTTCTTCTTGCGGATTGTCACACTCTAGTGCCGATAGAACAACAGCTTGTGCTCGGAAAGCATCATTATGCCATGTTCCTAATGCAATCCAAGAATTGCGCAAAAATCAGCGAGAACGCCCCCGCCACACTCGGACTATTGCGATTGCGAAGTATAGGAGTTAATTTTAGCGATTGAGTAAATTTTAGATACTATAAGTTTTTCTTTACAAACTATCAATAATCTACATATTTTAGCTCATATTTTATAAAACTACGTATCTTTCAAGAACTAGTCATAAAACTATATATTTTAGAATATTTGTTTCTTGCAACGGGTCCGACAGTGTGGGTCCACATGGTAGCCTCACGTGCCTCTATTTCTCGTTTCACTCATATTCACGTGAGGCTACCATGCGGATCCGCATCGTCAGATCTGTTATAAAAAAACAATCAATTTTAAACCTATAGTTTTGTGTTACAAGTTCTTCTAAATTCTATAGTTCCGTGAAACAGACGTTAAAATCTGTAATTTTCTGATAGTTTGTGCGAGCTTAGTGAAAATACAAACAAAGAAACGAGCCTTGTTGCAGTTTGACAGCTCGTTACAGACGAACAAGTAAGAAGGCAAACGTGCCAAGATCAATGCGAGGGCGCGCGCAGGTAAGCGAGGGCTCAGGTCAGCTTGGTCTTAGACTCTTACTTATCACCTGCGTCCACACCGAGCCCTGAATGCTACCAACCATGCCGGGTCGGGAGCAGAGCAAGTTTCGCTTTGAAGCAGCGCGCGTGGCCGTGGTCCAGCGTCGCGGTTGTAGTGGAGCTGCGATGCGCGCCGGCGCCGGCGCCTGCGTGCTCGGTCGGCTTGCGCGCATGCGATGCATGCATTTCGCCTGTGTTTAATACGGCTAAGCTGCCTGCATTCACAGCGACTCTGCAAACTTCACCAATACTTCTGACTTGGAGAATACGATCACAGCAGCGTGAGCTCTCGATATGTTAACATAGTAAGTACTACAGGTACTTGCTTGACTTGCATGCAGCGTTCACAAAATCGACAAAAATCATTCGAAAATCGACTGCAGCGAACCGGTTTGGCTTCTAAAACTGTTAGGTAAACGGGTGAAATTCAAATTCAAATACAAAAGTTCAAAAAATTATAAAAAGTGATTTTTAAAAAAATTTGTGTGTGAGGTCCTGAGGTAATGCTAATGATGCTGTAAAATTTTCATATCATTATCAAACCTGTGCATTGTTTTTAAAATTCTGACCGTGCTACTATCAGAATATATGCACTTCTATTTTTTATTTTCTAGGGGAACTAAATGAAATCTAATATTTCTGAAAACTTTTTTGTGAGGTCCTCAAGAAATTTTAATGTTTATGTGAAATTTTCAGATGATGATTAGACCTGTATCTTTCAAAACAAATTCTGACAATTCTATTGTCTTTATATATGCTTTTCTATTTTTTATTTTATAGGGACTTTAACTGAAGTATAATATTTCTAAAAAATTTACTACATGATCCCTAGGCACTAGTTATGGTTCCATTAAAATTTCAGAGCATGATAAAGCCTGCAATTTTTTATAAAAATCTGATGTCTCTGTTCCTTTTAAGTAATTGTTGTTTTTTATTTTCCAGAATCACTAAATAAATTAAAAAAATGTTGAAATTTCTCTGAAGTTTTTTATAGATTAATTGGGATTTATTCATATTTTCTACATTTTTTAATATTTCCCTTTAAGTTTTTTTAATTTTCATTGAGTGTGTCGAAAATAAAAAAAATCGCTCAAAAATCAGTCTGTTTTCAAATTTTTTTACGTTGTTTGACCACTGAGTTTAAATTTTTTTATTTTGAACCTCTTCGATTTTCACCGATAATCGAAAATAAAAAATCGTTCCAACATCAAAAAAAATTCGGTACTGTGAACCTGCTTGCGTGTATTTTGGAGGTTTACAGGCCACAGCTGTGTATGATGTCTATTTATACGGCTGCATTCAGGGCAACTTTATAAACCTCACCGATAATGTTGACTCGCAGATCGGGCGGATGGAGTGAATTGCTCTCAATACTATCAGTAGTAGAACCAACTACTGTTCTGGCCCCATTATATTATTTTTTTTGCGTGATTAGCCGCCGATCGTCAGGAATTGTAAAAATAACCACTATACAGTATAATCGAGCGGTCCACGTCCGTAGGATTTTTTTTTTATTGGAATTCCAGCGGAGCGGATCCGCGAGATTTTTTTTATCCCATGGGGCCGCCGAATCTAGCGGACTGGAACCACTGGAACTCGCAGGAAGCGATTTCAAGATTTTCTAACGCGGTTTGTTTCATTTTTCGTTCGGTTCAAACTTGCTGGTCAGCGTTTTATCATGACAGTTGTAATGTTTGAATTTTAAAACATTCCTCATATGTGATAATCTTCTGAAATTTTTATGAAAATATCATTGATATGTCAGTAACCTATACAAAAAAAATCAAAAAATTTCAACGTCGTTCAAGTCCTAAATTATTTTTTTCCTGCTCGTGTCGCCTCGGCCCCCCTACCCCACCCCCGCGAGTTCCAGCGGACTGGAACCGCTGGAACTAGCATGAATCCAGCGGTTCCAGTCCGCTGGATTCCGCGGCTGGGATCAAAAAAAAATTCCCGCGGATCCGGTCCGCTGGAATTCTAATAAAAAAAAAAATTCGCGAATGTGGACCGCTTGATTATACTGTACAGTGACTATTTTTACAATTCCTGACAATCGGTGGCTAACCACGCAAAAAAACCTCATTGCGGGTCAGAACAGTAAAAAATTCTCAGTAGTACTTCTTATTTGCCCAACTATTTGTATCCATATTTTTCAATGTATGGTTGTGTGTATCACTGATATACTTGCATGTCTGCAATTACAGCAACTTTATAACACCACCAACAATGTTGACTTGCAGGGGAGAAAAAGTTTACGCTGTACTTCAAAGTTTCTCCGCATCTCATCAAGTTTCTCAGAACCACAGTTAATTTTGCAAGTCAGGTCTGAGGATCTTTTTAAAAAAAAATTGCACGCCTGTGTGCACAAATCGGCAATTGCAACAGACGAATACTATGTATACCTAGCTCTTTGTAAATCGTTTTTTACGAATCTAGTCTCTCAACGTATATTTTTACAAAAATAACCTCTACCTCTATCGCAGAAGCCATGACAGAGAATATATGTCTCCTACCGTATTCGAAAAACGTGGAATCTGCCTAGCCCCACAGTAGCACATGTGAGCACAGAGAGGACACGTTGAAGACATCCTCACACGCTATCCAAGGGCGGCAACCTTATGCTCGCGCCCTGTGCTCTAGCCACATGTCCACCCTTGCGCCCACACTTCCCGTCCACGCGCCCTGCCCGTCAACATCGATCGTGCTGCCCACCCCGTCCATGCGCGCTGCTACGGCCCGCTTGGTTCCACGCTTCTCAAGTGTGGTAGAAGATAGGTGTCAGACTACGCGCCTTTCGCGGTGGGAAAAGAGACTATTTTTACGAATGCATTTATATACAAGTTAGTTTTGAAAAAAAAAACCGCATGGGGCTAGACCGCTAGAGCCTAGAAGCACAGTGTTCGCAACAACTGATCAGAGGATAGGCACTGTGTACTGTAAATGATCATCCATTAGTACCAAAAGTTTACAGTTTTGTTTGGTTTAGTACTTGGCCAGTTGGACAGTAATCATTCGTTTCCCTTTCTACAGTTTCTTTTGGCAGATTTTTCAGTAGTAGTACTTGAGCAGGCAGGCTTGCTCGATGTTGCCGCTGCCGAGCATATCATTATTTTCTACTGCGTTCCTGCCCTGACACCGTGGGGTCCATGCCCTGCTTGGCACTAGAGGACAGTCAAATTCTTGCACTTGCCTTGCCTCCTGCTACGCCTACGCTTGCAGCAGCAGAAAACATCTTTCTTCCTTCCTCGCGTAATTCCAAGATTGGCAGCTTACTCGCTAGTCTATTCTCGTCAGAGTTTTGCAATTGGAGATGGCTTAGTAAAACTAAAAACACTTTGACTGCACGTATATACTGCAGTAACATCCAGTGTTTAGAGAGAAGAAAGTTATTAACCACTGCGAGGTTAAGAAGTATGTCGGGGTGATCTTGCAGGGACAAGACGAGATGCATCTGATAACGAGCGCAACACGTATTTTTCTCGTCAATCCTGCTTGTGTTTGTTTGCATCTGCACGATACTCCAACAACCACGTCTCTTTTGCAACACATATATATACTCCTCACAAAGTTGCTGGTAGCAAAGGATGGCTAGAGACAGCAAAGTTTTTGCTTTAGTAAAAAAGAAACTGAACTTTATCAATTGCTAATCCATTGGAAGCTGGTTAAGACATTCTCCAGCAAAGTTTTTGCTTTAGTAAAAAAGAAACTGAACTTTATCAATTGCTAATCCATTGGTAGCTGGTTAAGACATTTCTCGCAGGAGTACAACGAATTTTTTACTGTTCTAGCTTGCTATGCGTTTTTTACAAATCTAACCCCCTTACACGTGCATTTACAAAAATAGCCCAATCCTCCACTGTAGAAGATCATCAGCTCGGCCAACTACTGAAGAAGACCTCCTTCCACGCTACACGGACGAGGCAGACGTCCTTCTGCGCTACACGGACGCGGAAGGAGGCCTCCCACTTTCACACGTGCCCCCACACCCTGGCACACTACCCCACGCCGCCGTGAACGCCCCCGGCTTGCCCCTACCCCTTGCACGTGCCCACACCCGGGTGCCGACTGCGCACCGATTTCGCCTTTCGCCGCCGCGCGCGCTCGGGCTACCATGGTGCTAATCGGCTTCGCCTCCCAGACGTGGTAGGGAACACGTGTCTTCTGTTGCGTCTTCTACGGTGAAAGAGAGAGAGGGCTAATTTTCAAAAACATATATAAAGAGCTATATTGCAAAATATATATATAGGAAGCTAGATATGTACAGTAGATAACCGGATGGACACACTAGACACAAGTACATGAACCCTACTTTATTACGAGTAGTATACAGGCACCGCATCTGCAGGCGTGAGCAGGGTTAGCAAAATCGTCGATTTTTGAACGAAAATCGCGAAAACTGGGTGTATCGAGCCAGCTCAGCTTCATAAACCGATTGGCAAACCGGCTCAATTCAAATTCAAATTCAAAAATTTTGTAAACTTTTTCCTAAAATTATTATTAATATCTTTGTGATATCTGGGATGAAAATTTTGTAAAAAACCGAATGTAGGAGACGTATTTGAGTCAAAACCTAAAATATGAAATTGAAAAGGTAATAAAAAAAGAGAAAACAGTAACGGGCCAGAGCCCATAGTACCAGCCCAACTAGCTCGGTCCGGCCTGCTAACGAAACACATCGGTTTTAATTCTGCACATCACCTTTCCGACCGCATTATTGCGCTAGACGTGTGATTCCCTAGCCTTCCTTCCAGACCAAAACAGCTCCGGCTAGATCCGGCCACCACCTGCATGGAAATTGTTGCCAGGTGGCCGATGATCGAGCGGCTAGCGTTGAAAATCAGATGAGCCGAAGGCGAAGCCGATCCTGCTGAGGAAACGACAAATATCGACAAAAATTGTCGGTTTTAGTAAAAAAAACCGAGCGATTTTTGGTATTTTTCTTCGATTTTTTATTATTTGTGATGAATGGCAGTTGATTATGTCTCATTAGCATGTGCTTAGGGTTATTTGTGAATGAATGGCAGTAGATGTTGAGTCATTGCAGATGGGGACAACACATTACCATGTGGTTAGGGTTAGTGTGATTGAGGGTTAGGGTTAGTCAGGGCTAGGGTTGGGGACATGGTTAGTGTTAAGGTTAGGGTTAGTAGATAGGGTTAGTCAGGGTTAGGGTTAGGATTTGCAGTACATGACGTGGTTACGGACAGGGTTAGGGTTAGCAGTTGTTAGCAAGCGTATACATTAACTTGATGTTTTGTATTAGCATTCAATGATGCTAGCACGTACGTATAGTTGTTAGCAAGAACTGATGTAATTCTTTTTATTGGTAGCACGTACATATAATTAGTAACATTCACTGATGTAATGCCTTTCATTGCTAGCACGTACATATAGTTTTGGCAAGAATCGATATTAACTTGATGTTTTGTGTTAGCTGACTTCTTGGTTTTGTATTAGTAAATGGCAAACCAGGGCGACATTGTGTGGGAGTACGGCAGCAAAATGGGGACTGGTTTTCGATGCAAGTACTGTCACCAAGAGAAGAAAGAAGGCAGTGTAACCTGATTGAAGTACCACTTGGCAGGACGAGGTATGAATGTAGTCCATTGCAGTCAAGTTCCAAAGAAGATTCACGAGTACTTTTAGTGCGACCTAGACGGGACGAAGGATAAGAAGAAGGGAGTGAGGAAGGAGAGGTTTAGGAAGAAAGCAGCAGCTGACAATTCCATGCCGAGAAGAAGTGCATATTCTGAGTGCACAAGTGGTGCTGGTGAGGAAGACCAACTGCAGCATACGATGGATGCCTTCAGGGAGGAGGCAGGATTTATCAACCGAGCAGATGGTAAGTATGAGCATGATGGTGGCAGTGGCACCTCTAGAGGGGCTAGAGGAGGGGGCGGCGGTGTGTTGTTAAGGATGTTTCGGAGTTCATCGCAACGAGATAGGCCGGCCGTGGGAGATTACAACCTTGGTATACCCTGTGGCTCTGTGCAAATAAGGATTGACACTGGGAGCTAGACACAAAAGGAACGAATGCGAAGCAGGCGATTGTCTCGGTTTGGGCCAATTTTTTCACACAGTTGGTATCGTGGGGAGGAAAGTATACAATCCCTACTTCATGAGCGCTATAAGGGAAACTCAAAAATGGGGTAAGTGAGCTTTCAAATTTTTATCCAGTTGTACGTCCAATAATAGCTCACATGGTCATCTTATATTTCATTTGCAGGCGAGGGTGTCTCATCTCCTAGTGTGAGAGACATAGATGCAAATATTTAGACGCCAACGAAGCAGATATACAGGAAAATATGAAGAAGTTCAAGATGGAATGACCTACGTATGGCGTAACAATCATGTGTGATTCTTGGACTGGGCTCACATGTATGAGTATTATCAACTTTATGATATACTACAACTGCACCATGTTCTTCCATAAGTCCTTGGATGTGATGGGCAAAAGTCAGAATTCCTCATAATTACGCAAGGTACTCGCTCTTATAGCTCCTCTTCTCAAATCTATTTAAAGTACGCATAAAGTAATGAAGGTTTTCATTTTGTTTGCTGATGCAGAAAATTGCCTCAGTGGTCGATGAGGTGGGTGCGCAGAATGTTATACAGCTTATCACGAACAATGGTGCCAACTACAAGAAGGCATGCAGCCTCATCGTACGAGAGCATCGCAACATCGTGTGGCAGTCTTGTGTGGCCCACACGATTAATTTGATGCTAAAGCAGATTGGAGAGTTCCCTGATCATGCCTTTGTCATTGAGAGTGCTAGGAAAATCTATCGGTGGCTGTACAACCATTCCAAGCTTCACGCCATGATAAAGAAGCATATTGGGAGCGAGTTGGTCAAATAGAATGCTACTCGCTTTGGAACAAACTACATATTTTTGGATAGTTTCCTTCGTCGCAAGGACAAGTTCTTACAATGGATAGCCTCAGAGGAATTTCTATCTCGCACTTTGTTAATACTGCAGAGGGGAGGTACGTGGACTCGTGCCTCTCGAGCTTGGACTGGTGGGACAATCATCGTTCGGTTGTTAAATCTATGGAACTATTGTATGCCTTCTTGCATTTCGTCGATCAAGACAGGGTTCCTATATTGAGCGAGGTGATACTGCAGTATAACATAATGCGACATAAATATGATAGCTTATTCCATGACTATATAGCTACTTTCGATCAATACATGAATGTCGTGGACCCTAAAATGGGCAACCTAACGCATGATACTAACATGATCGCCGGTAATACTTTTTTTCTTTTCATAAAATATCTTATACACGCAAATACTTGTAGTAACATGTTTCCTTGAATTTCATGTAGCTACCGCCTTGAACCTCTGAACGCATTACTCGTATGGCACGATTAACACCTTCTTGCCAGCTCTCCAAGATACTTTTGAAGCGCTTTCTGATGATATTGATATGGCAATATGAGGTCTTCACGAGGCCGATCTTTTCAAAAGAATGGTTGGATCGTTCTCGACTGTGCTAGCTGAGAGGATGGCACATGATCCCAAAACTTTCCCTGCTATTTTACTTATGTCATCTTAAATATAGTGCCACTCTAGTATTTCCACCTCCTACTTATTATTGTCTTCGTTAACTTGCAGCACATTGGTGGGGTGTGTTCGGTTCAGACACAGCCACGCTCCAGCAGTTGGCTCAGCGCATCGTTTCGCATTGCGCTTCTTCCAGCGGATACGAGCGTAATTGGAGCACGTTCGCGTTCATCCACACTAAAGTTCGCAATCATGTGCCATACAAGAAGCTCCATAAGTTGATCTACGTTAACTACAACATGCAACTCATCAGAAACCAAAAACAAGAAAGTGACAAGTCCGCAGCCGAAGATGATCCATTCCAACGCCTTATAGAGCTTACACCATGTGACGCAGAAAATCCAATCCGACTGTGAATGGAGAAAAAGAGGTCCAATGCTGACACTTTATTTGACGAGAAGGACATAGATATTGACACCCCCCCTCCCATCACACCTTGTGACAGACCCAGTAGACACTGATCATTGCAAAAGAATACTGCGGCTGCAAGCATCCCCAAATGGGCACACAAGACAGTAGGTGACACTCACATGGGAAAGAGAAAGCACTAAGCAGTGACGACGAGGAAGCAAGCAAAAAAGAGAGATCCCTCAATAGGAAAGGGGAAGCTTTCCATACAACAGGAACAATACGTAGGGAGTGATGACTCAACTGATAGCACTCCTGAGGATCGTCGGAGCCCACCATACCAAGAATCCAATGACAGTAGCTCCAAGACGGATAACAATGACAGTCAGTCTGGTGCTGATGCCCTCACCCCTCTCACTTCGCACTCAGAAGAACAGCTTCCCATACAATATACAGAGGAGTCCCAGACATTCATGCCACACAGGACAAAAATTATGGGGCTCCACGATCACCTATAATGACTACTACAAGCAAGGGGAGGGACCATCAACACAGCCATGATGCACCACAGGATAGTTGTAGCTCGTACAGCGTCGTCGAGACGCGAGAAAGTTATAGCTCATATGGCCTATACGACTACGTTATCCCGGATTCTCATACGCAACCTCCCACTCAATGGGTATATGAGTAGTAAGATCCAGAATTTTATGCCATATTGTATTAACAGTGGCAAACGACTAGCCTGTGGACGGGGCAAAGCTGGCACGAATATAAAGCGGAGTTGTTAGCTACACGAGATTTGCTGATGATGTCTACAGAAGAGTACAACATGGCCAACCAAGTATACAGCCAACAATACTACCTATAGCCCTAAAGGTAATATTTCATTTGTGTGTTTCATTTCATCCCAACCCGGTTTTTTACTAACATAACGTTCATATAGGTCCAACATGGCATATGTGTCACAATGAAAGATCGACGAAGCTATGCCAAGTGGGGACATTCATCGTATGTGAGAAATATTCAATTCAAATATCATTTGCTATGCTACTGAAATGAATGTTACTGAAATGTGAACTTATCGGATTGATTTGCGTATATATTGAAATAAAATATTAATTATTGAGATATTATTGCTAAATGCCTATTTCACAATTTGAAATTGTCTAAAATATGGTAAAAGTCATGCCGAAATTTTTCCAAAATTTTTCATATTTTTTCATAGTTGTGCTATTGTTGCAAATTGTGTACTTTACAACTTGCCGTTGTCTTCAAATATAGGAAAGGTCGTGCGGAATTAATATTTTCCTGATTTTCTGAGGCCTTTTCGGTTTTTTACTATTTTAACTATTTTTTTGAAATTTTCCCTTTTTTTTCTTTTTTCTGCATTTTCCATTCACTGTCATTTTCCTTGAAAATAGGTTGATAATAGCCCAAAATCGGTCAATTTTGGATCGATTCGGCCGATTTTCGATGAGTCTGGAACTGGTTTGACCGCAGTCTTCAAACTGATTTGAATTTACAAACCGTTTGATTTTTTATGATTTTTGTCGAAAATCGCTATCGCCGGCTACACGATTTTCGAGGTCAAAACGGTTTTGTTAAGCCTGAGGGCGAGTGAACGATAAGCTTTAGGCCACTGCACAAAGAAATTGACCGAACACCACAAAAGCTACACATCTCAAAAGAGAAAAAAAAAACTAAAAAAAATATAGGGCTGCATATATGTAGCTCATTGCTGCACAACAGTCGCCACTCGCTACTCAGTGATGATGATACTGGCTACTCCACAATCCAAACTGATGGATGAATCTTTACAATACTAGTTAAGCAAAAGTAAATTTCATAAAATTACAAGTATTTTTTACAAGCTATTGCAAAACTACAGGTTTTAACTCTTATTTTATAAAATTATACATTTTAGGACAACTTATGTCACAAAACTACATGTTTTAAAATTGATCGTTTCTTATAATTTGAGCCCATATATCAGCCTAACACGCCCCTACTTCCCTTTTGACTCGCTATGAGGCTGCTATGTGGGTCCACAGTCAGACATATTACAAAACAGTCAATTCTAAAATATATAGTTTTGTGATACACATTATCTTAAAATCTGTAGTTTTGTGAAATAAAAACTGAAACTTGTAGTTTTCTGATAGTTTGTAAAAAAACACGTAGTTTTGCCAAGTTTACTCTTAAGCAAAGGTGATCAATATGTTAAGTGTAATTGTGTGACTAACTAACTAGCCAAGCATTTCAGCATTTTTAAGGGTCTGTGCTTTGGTAAAACGGACATGGCCCTTTACCCCACGCCCATGTGAGTGCTTTGAAACCGGTGAAAAGAAACAAGGGTGGAGATTTTCCCTGCTCATGTAGGAAGCGACCATAGAAACATGAGATAAATGGTTCCAAAGCACCCGTCCCGGCCGGCCTCCCCTCCTGTAGCTAAGGTGGTCAAAACTTTCATGGTCTCTTCTCCTCTTTTGGACTTTGGTCCCTTATTTTCAGCTCTCCTAATCTTGTTGTACCACGAAAGGCATAGTTTTGGAAACCCCTTTTAACCGATGAGGATTCGTTTGATTAGGCCAAAGTTTTTCAACGTTGTAACGATCAATTATGTCCTAGATTAGGGTGTGGGTTAGAGCCTAGAGGGAAGTAAACAAGTGTTGATAGCGTAGTGTTTGCTTGTATTCCATCCAAGCATAGGTCATTCATACTAATGCTTTGCTTTGGTGTTGGGGACATTTGCACGTTCCGAGTTGGGTGCATTTTGTCCGTGCCAACCAATAGTATCACACACATTTGAGAGAGAGGCCAACCATTCTTTTTTACATTCATGAACAGAAAAAATAGGAAGGGAGTACTGCTCGGTTGGTGAAGAGTATCATCAAACAACTCATCGGTCTGGTCTCACTCGAACTCTGACGGAGATAACTCGATATCTTAATTTATTATATCTAATTTTATCTAAATAGTTTGTTAGTGTAAGTCTTCTCAACTAGTACTCTTTTAGCTATATAAGCCAATCCCTATACATATAAACATTAAAACATTATAGTAGATTGTTTCCCGTGTTTTTTTCCCACAAATGTTTTTCACGTTAATTCTGTATCTCTAATTATTCTGCCGTGTTAACTCTAACAAGTGATATCAGAGTTTAGGGTTGTAGATTGATCCACTGCCCTAGGCGGCACCAGCACGGCAACTCTCCGATGCTAGGGCCGTCACTCCGGCCGGTCATCCGTCCCCCCCTTCGCTGCGGGCGACACCGTCCTCAACAAGCACCGCAACCTCACTCAGGTCGCAGACTTCGGGCTCTCCGCCCTCGCCGACTCGGAGCGTCGGAGGCGCTCCTCCACACCTTCTGTGGGATGCCCCTCTACGTCCCAAAGAAAAGCGGCAGCTTCCACTGTGCGTGGCACTATTGCTACAGGAATTTGTGCACTGCTGATACAGGATGTGTACTACTGCTACAGTATTCCGCGCTGTAGCAGAAGATGGCGGGCCTCGGTCCTCGGCTCCTTGCGTCGAAAAAAAAAATCAAACCAACAAAGCAGTGCCACATGAAGGAAGCAAGCGACATCAGGATCTGGATCAGAGCACGCACCTGGTTCCAATCTACTCGCCGTCAGGCGATTCTACGTGGGAAGCGTCCGGTCGCCCCGTCAATTCCTTCGTGGCGCGCCGAGGCTGACAGCATAGATTCTCTGGGCTCGCCTGTTAGTTCCTCCGTCGCTTCTGCCCCTGCGTCGTCGTCTTCGCACGCCTTATCTATTGGATCTGTTGGGTTCGCATCCGGAGATTCGCAGCCTTCCTCATCGTCATGTACGATCGGCCGTGCGTATGTGCCACAGGAGCATTAATTCGCTTTCTCCGTGGAAGCGCCGGCATGGAGATAGTTTTTGCCCCTTGGTTAGTGCTAACACTAACAAGTGGTTAGTCGAGCAAGGCCACGGTGAAGTGGGCGGTTGATAACCTGGTGAATTTCGGCGATCGGATCATCCTGGTCAATGTCCTTCCCAAAGGGGCAGATGCCGCCATAAGGTGCACTGGAAGAGCCGGTTGCTCACGATCAGGTTCGCTTTGCCGACGAAAATCAGTTTTTCACGAATACCGACCTTACTAAGCCGGTTTGGTATTTAAAAGCGAGCGGTAAACAGTAGAGTTCAATGTAAATTTAAAAAATACGAAGAAATTTAGCAAAATGTGTTAAATTTTTTTAAAAAATTTTGTGTAAGGTCCTGAGGCAATGCTAATGATGCTATAAAATTTTTAGATTATTATCAGACCTATGTATTTTTAAAAAATTCTGATAGTAATACTATAAGAATATATGCTCTTCAGTTTTTTATTTTCTAGGGGCACAAAATGAAGTCTAATATTTCTTAAAATTTTGTGTGATGTTATAACGTAATTATAATAATGTTTTAAAATTTTCAAATAATGATCAGATATGTGTATTTTTTAAAAAAATTCTAAACGTGCTATTATCATTATATATGCTCTTCTGTTTTTTGATTTTATATGGGTACTAATGAAGTCTAGTATTTATAAAAATTTTATTACATAATTCTTTGGCACAATTAATGGTTAAATTAAAATTTCATAAAATAATGAATCTTTTAAATATTTATAAAAATCTGACAGTGTATTTGTTCCTTTTAATTAATTGATGTTTTAGATTTTTTAGAAGAAATAAATGATTTTAAAAATTATTTAAATTTCTTTGAGGTGTTTGATAGGTTAATTGGGATTTTAAAAAAAAAATCAAATTTTTCCTTTCATTTTCACCATTTTCCCTTCTATCGTCGATTTTCGACGAAAACCGACCGGTTTTCAGTTTTTTTTAATCGGTTTGATTGGCCGGTTTGATTTTCACAAACCGTTCGGTTTTTACCAAAGTTCGATTGAAAATAGCTGCAAACCGGTGCTGACCAGATGTCAAATTTCGAGTGCAAAACAAAAATATTAACCCAGCTCACGCTTACACTGAAGCTTTGATCCCTCTTCTGGAGTTCATGCAGATGAACGTGCAGGCGAGGTACGGGGTCAACCCCGATAAGGAGGTACTGGAGATCCTGCAAGCTGAATGCAAGTCCAAGTAGGCCATTATGCAGATTTTTTAGCAGATTTTTTTTGCAATTCAAGCCATTATATTTATTATTGGTAGCATTCATATGAGATTTATCATTGACAAATTCTTAAAGATTTATTCAACGTTTTGTCATCAATTTATCATTGTCAGTTTATTCGACATTTTATCATCGGTTTCTTTTACGTTTCATCGTCTTCTTTGGATTAAAAATAATAATGTCAGATGAGGAGACAACTGAATTTGGTATTTCATCACCGTTAATTGAAATTTGGTGTTTTATTCATCGTTTGAATGCGTTGCAATTTGGATCGCTTGCGCGACCATTATGGAAGTTTTAGCAACATTAATTTGGAATTTGATGACATACTGCTGGTAGCATTTTACTCTTCGGAGTTTTTCTAGTGAAGTTTTTGCTCCAATGTTAGTTTGAGATGAAGGTTTAAAGTGCAAGAAGGAGATTGTTTCTGCATGGATAGTACAATGTTGTTTTGTTGTCTTTGCTCGATATGAGGGGTCTACTGCAATTTATATTCCTTTGATGACACAAGAATTTTTTTTCTTCGTATTGATATTTTTTGAGCAGTTTCAACCATGTTATGGATTTTCAGTAGGCAGTTTGCCGAATTTTATGTTTCATGTGGAGCATGTCAAAAATCTATTATATGTGTTCTTCGTTTTCTACCCAGCACCACAGGTGATATCTTAGCTTATACCATTTGATGATTGAGCGTTTGTTTCAGGAGGTCAGTTGCATGACTCAGACTTTACTGGGGGTTTGAATCATTGAAAACCCAGATTTCTTCGTCTACCTTGTTGACAGCTGTGTATTTGGATTGACTGTTTCAGTCTTTCTTTCGACCTATTGGTGGTTTACTTAATCTTTCTTCATAAGAAGCGTTTGGATAAGACTGTTCCAGTCTTTTATACCCTTTGTGGTTTTCGCAGTACAAGTATTTGGATTGACTGTTCCAGTCTTCTTTATTAAGTAATCCTTTGGACTTTTAACACACTTGTATTCATGGTGCTTAATTACCTTTTAAGGTTTTCTGGAAATAATTTCGTTATAGATTTTGAGTTAAAGAGATGTTTATCGGAGATAACTCAATATCTCAACTTATCATATCTTTTGTTTTTATCCAAATAGGTTGTTAGTTCAAATATTCTACAACTAGAACTTTTTTTGGCTATATAAACTAACCTCTGTACATATAAAAATTGAAGCATTATAGTGTATTGTTTCTCATGATTTTTTCATGTAAAATATTTGTCTCTAATTATTTTGCTGTACTGTTAACCCTAAAAAAACTCGATTGCCTATCTGCTTTCTTAAGTAGATGTCAGAGTTTTTTTTTTAACTAAGAGTTCCTGCTCAAATTTTAGAGAAAAAATTCTCCGTGGTTTCCATCGCATTTTCAAAGGACAAACCAAAAGAACAACATTTTACTGAATGCTGATCTTATCAAAGATAGTAAATACAGTGCAGTGAACCTCGACACTGACAAAAGGCATGCTTCCAAGGAAGGCTCGCCGTTACGTACGCAGGGATTCAAATTTTGTTTTGGATAAAATTTAAATTTCTGCAAAATATCGTTATTTCGGATTAAAATCAAAAAGAAAAATTTTAATCCGGAATTTTTAGACATAATTTCAGGCGAAATATCCGAAATTTTGGCAAATTTCAACTGAACAAAAAATGGTTCAAATGATGTCTACAAATTTTGAAATGTTTTTTTGAGGTTATTGACATATCAGTTATATTCCCATAAAAATTTCAGATGTTTATCAAATCTGAGGAATTTTTAAAAATGTGAACATTGCACAGTACCATTTATGTTATTTCTCTTTTTGATTTTTGAAATATAATATAACAAATGAAGTTCAATGCTTACATAGATTTGATTGACCAACCAAAAAAATTATTTTTTAAAAAAATTTATATAATGGTACTGAGGCAATTCTTAATCTCTCATTAAAATTTTAGATCATGATCACACTCGAGAAAAATTATAAAATTCTGACAAGGTTACTGTCCTAATTATGTTCATTCTATTTTTGATTTTTTAAAGATAACAAATGAAGTTAAATTATTTTGAAATTTGTTTGTATGATCATACACTACTAAATATAGTACCATAAATTTTTCAGATCATTATCAAGCTTGTACAATTTTATAAAAATCTGACAGTGTTTATGCCAAAATTTTAAAATATCTTAAAAATTCGGGTTTTCAACGAATTTTTATAGAAGATGACTTCCTTAAGGGTTATTGGACCAAATTCGGTCAAATCCGGCTCTAAAAGTTTGAAAACCAGTCAAAAATCATGAAATTTTGGTGTTACTGTAGCAATTTCAAAAAAAAATCCACTGTAGTTTGGATTTCGTGATGACCCGAAATCTAAAATTTCGACGAAATTTGTATCCATGTGCGTATGTGGCCGTGGTCTGGTTAGGCTCACGGAAACGGTTCTTCGTTTGCCTATCCAATCAATCTTCGCTTTGTCGCACGCATCACACCGATCTTAGGATCTATTTGTTTTAGCTTTAGATTCTCTAAAAGCTGATTCTGGAATTTGGTTGTAGAGAAGCTGATTCTCCAAAAGCTGAAATCGAAAAGCACATATGAAGTGGATTGTAGATTCTAGTGTATATAGGTGGGCTAGATGGTGAGAATCAGATTTTAGAATCGAGCAATTTATTTTTTATTTTGCTTTTGGAACCAGAATCTAGAATTAAAAGCTAAAACAAACATACCTTTATTGTCTCCAACAGCGCGCTGTAGACAAGTTGCTAGCAAAGCAACTTTGCATCCCCTGTTTGGTCTCATTTTTCTCCGTCCAGGTCAGTACAACATAGGATCATATATGTGACGATTCAACGGAGTCCCACGCTTCTAGTCCTGTATATATTTTGTTCAAATATTGACCGAAGAGAAGCAACACAGATTGTATTGAAGATTGTGTCTCGAATCACCTATTCAAAATATCTCCTACATCCCAGTCCAACCGTTCTCCAACTTCATGTCAAACAATTTTAGCTATGTTACAAGAAAAAAAAAAGATGAGCAACTGATTCTAATTCATTACAGAATAAACAGGGGGATCGTCCACCTTTTGTCTTCTACTGAAATTATCTTCAAAGAAAAAACTGTTATGTGATAGCAACCATGAAAAAATAAGAACTGAAGTGTCATATATGGTAGCAGTCATCCATCTTTTGTCTTCTACTGAAATTATCTTCAAAAATAGAACATGTTAAGAGCAAGTCCAACCCACCCCTGTATCTCCCCCTATCCTAAATTATAAGGAGAATTGAAAAAATATGAGTTCCAACCCACCCCCTATTAGGAGCTCCTATTCTAGGAGACCCCTTCTCACCCCTTACATCTAGGGGCTTTCTCATCCCCCTTACTATTTTATTCAGTTTTTTTATTCATCATTTCTTTTCTTTTACCGTCCCCGCCGCCACCCTCCTCCCATGTTCAGTTGCACCATGTTTTATTTAGATGTTTTATGTTGAATCATGTTTCATTTAGATGTGGCATAATAAGAGAACGATCTGTCGATTTGATAATTGATATAATGTATATTTTTTAACCTTCATTTACTTCTTTGTGCCATGATACGCATATATGCATTTATCTATGCATATATGCCTTTACAATACCTTCATCTGTGATCTCTCTCTCTCTCTCTTTACGGTACTAGATGAGGCTAAGTGCCATGTATATTCTCATGTCTATGCAATGCAACTTTACAGTACTAGATGAGGCTAAGATCAAAAAAGAAGTAGATCCTTGAAAAAAAAGTAATGTTTGTTGAATAAATACTTTATTGCTAATGATTATACACTTGAACGAAGTAAAGTAAATTTAAATTTATTACAAGATTCCACATATAAATATTGGAAAATAAATCACAATTTAGCTTCCGTGTAGTTGCCACAAATGCTCTGCTAAGTCATTCTGAAGTTGACAATGAATTTGTCTATTTCTGATTTGATGATGGTTCTGAATAAACTCACTGAACCCAACTGCATGCTCACGGGACACTGAAACCGTTTCTCCAAGTTCATCATAATCTGAGATTAATGTGTTGTCGTCGTCCCGTTCATCTTCAACAATCATGTTATGCAATATAATACAAGCTTTCATGATGTATGCAAGAGTTTCTTTATCCCATAAACGAGCAGGCCCACGGACAATTGCAAAACGTGCTTGCAAAACTCCAAATGCTCGTTTCACATCCTTTCTCGCTGATTCTTGTTTAGTGGCAAAATGTTTGTTTTTGTTTCCTCGAGGTTCAGGAATGGTCTTCACTATCGTCGACCATTGAGGATATATACCATCAGCGAGATAATAACCCATTGTGTAATTCGTGCCATTAATGGTATAATTCACAGCAGGTGCTATTCCTTTAGCAAGGTTTGCAAACACATTGGATCGATCGAGTACATTGATATCATTATGCGATCCCGGCATGCCAAAAATGCATGCTAAATCCAAAGATCATATCAGGCAACTACTTCTAGAATTATTGTTGGCTTGTGAACATGACCGGTGTACATTCCATGCCACACACTTGGACACTTTTCCCACTTCCAGTGCATACAATCAATGCTTCCTAACATGCCAGGAAAACCATGATGATGTTCATGATTAGCAAGCAACCTAGCAGTATCTCTTGCGTTAGGAGATCTCAAGTATTCATCACCAAGAATTTCAACAATTGCTTTAACTAATTTTCTTAAGCGTTCTATTGTGGTACTTTCTCCAATTTCAATTTGATCGTCGACAAAATCAGCCACTGCTCCATGAGTTAACATACGAAACGCCGCAATAATTTTTTGTAAATAAGACAACCCAAGTCGACCTAAAGCATCTCTTTTTTGAACAAAATACAAGTCATGATCTTCAACTACTACATTAATGCGAAGGAAAAGATGACGATTCATATGAAATATCCGTCGGAATTGTGATGCAGAGTATACCGGTGGATCAGCAAAATAATTAGCATAAATTCTTGCATGCCCACCTTCTCTATCACGGGGTGTAACTCGACGTCCTGGAACTGAGCCACGATGTCTTTAAGGTTGATGACCAGCAATAGTTTCTTGATATGCTCCATATGCCATAGCTACTACGTATCCGAAATCATCGTCCGACGATTCATCAGATGATTCGTAATCATAATACATCAAGAAAAAAACTATGACTAGATGAATATGTGAGATGTGTACATATAAATAATGTATAAAACATATGTTGTCCTACTACTATTTATAACAACACATGTACGAGGTACTGCATGCATTAATTTCTATTTTTAGTAAATAGTCCAACATGCAAGCCATTCAAAACCATTATTTGCATTAATTTCTATTTTAGTAAATAATCCTACAAGCAAGCATGAGCGAATAAATCTCTAACTATAATACTAGTTCACACGACTAGTTCATGGCACCATAAAAAATCACAGCCATTCAAAACCATAATTTGCATTAATTTCTATTTTTGGTAAATAATCCTACATGCAAGCTTGCATGAAAAATTTCTACCACTCGGTTGTATAATACTAGTTCACATGACTAGTTCATGGCACCTTTAAAAAAGCGCAACCATTAAAAACCATAATTCATCTTAAAATAATAATTCATGGGTGCAAAGTAATAATAATGTTTAGATAAATAATAGGGGTGAGTAATAGGGAGTGTGGGTTGGAGACAAATTTGATATAGAGTGCCCCTAATTTTTATACCACCCCTAAATATGTGATTTAGGGGGGAAATTTAGGGGTTTGGGTTGGAGTTGCTCTTAAGAGGCATATATGGTAACAGTATCATATATGTAGAGTTCCTAGGTTCTTGGATGGATATATGTCTTGTTTAAGTGAATGGAAATACTTATATTTGTTCAATTTTCAATAATGTTTTGATCAAATCAACTAGTTTTGTATTTTCGTTGATTTCTTACGTACAATCTAAGGGGTTATTATGTTCCGATAAATATCCGTGACCATATCCGATTCGATTCGTATTCGCTCTGTATCCGTATTCGATATTATTCATATTCGTATCCGGACTATCCGTATCCGTATTTAAATCCGAGAAAAAAATAAAAATAAATATAATATAGCTATTATCCATCGGTATTCGATCCGTTTTCACCCCTAATTAAAGTCATGTATTAATGCATAGGATTCGCTAAATCAAGCGCACGAAAAAGTTAAAAAAAAAAAACGCTGCAAGTTTTTCTGTACCCAACAAATCGTCGGCGCACGTACTGGCAGGGACGCAGCGCAGGGCAGGAGTGACGTGGGGCGTTGCAGCCGGCGTTGGCTTGGCGCGTCCGTCTGCAGGTCACGACCTGCGCGCTCGTGTTCTGTCCCTGTGCCCCGACTGGCTGGCTGTTCAATTCTCATCTTCACCGTACCGGCCGGTCGAAAAGGTCGCCACCGGCCGGGCCTCCGACGTAACACCACCGCGTTTGCAAAACCGAAAATACCTACCTGGCTGACGCAACTGCCCGCCCGTGTGTGCACGGGGGAATGCATGTATTGTATGAAGCGTGCACGGTCGCTTACCGGTGTCATGCTGCGGCGACCGTGAACATTTTTAGTTGAACTATACAGTAATTCCGTTCCATTAGTGGTGTGTAGAATGCAGCGCAATGGATATGGTGTGCATTATTTGGTAGAGTGACGCATGCAGCTAGCTAGCTAGGTGGCCAATGGATATGGTGTGCACAGTGCACCGTCGGGGCTTCGGCCTAGCTGGCTGTCTGAGGCGTCGTATGTAATGCGATGCAATGCGCTTGCCGTGCTAACTCAGCTGCTGCAGCTGTTGCAGCGTTGCATTCAGCAAGAACAAGAATGAATGGAAGATGTGAACAGTGAATGTGGCGTCGTGGCCTAACCATGGACCATTTTTTAGCCAACATGAATGTGGTCTCGAGAGTAGGTGACATCCAGGAGGTTATTGAATTATCTGGAGATCCTAGCAGCTCCTGACGAAGCGTAGTAGCAGCTCATGCGCAACACATGCTCCTGTTCTTTCAATCATCAGCATGCTATACTGTTATTCAATCATCAAATATTCCCGAAGAGAGCACAAGGTGATGTGGATACTTACTTCTAGCAGCTCATTTCACAGTGTTTGAAGGCCAATTTCGAAAGCTTTCGTTGATTTACTGGATAAATGGTTAGAATCACCGCAAATTTACAGAATTCTTGGTCCAAAAAAAAAGATTCGCCCCCCACAGGCACTATGCAAGGAAGAGAAGAGAAAGGGTACATGAGAGACTACTAACAACTACTGTACAGAGTGGAGTGAGCCATGTCAGGATCTTGAGGCATCAAAATGGCCGTGACCATGGCCCGTGGAAAGGCAACAGCTTGGCTGAATCTACTAACATCTATGGATGGCTTATCAGATCCATGAACTCCGGTAACATTGGTGTCGGCAGAAGGTGAAGACGTACACAACAAACCCAAGTTGCAAGCATCAGGCCTGATTCTACAGTCATGTCAGCTGTTTGTGGACATGGATGGTCTTGACTCTTGACGTCCTTCCTCATTGCCTTTCTGTAGACCACAAATCCTGCAGAACAAGAAAATCATAGTGAGTGCATGTCAAGAGGCTATCATGAGATTATTAATGCCTTTGCTTCTTGGCTGATTACTTGAACAAGTTGAAATTGGTGAGCTAATTATACAATTAATGCAATGCTTATTTAAGATAAGTTGGCGCTACCTCCTTTTTCATCTTAGATTCCAGTTAGATGAAATATTGTGTATATCTGGGGTGAAGTTCATTACAGATCTACACTTGTTATTGTTTGCGTGTAGAAGTAAAACATTACCTTCCTTTGCTGAAATCTTCATTTCCAGAATATGAGGTGGGGTGTTCCTTACTGCATGGTGATCCCTCACTTTTCGTTCCTGGGTAAAAACCATACATTTCCCTAGGTTTTCCTGGGGTAGAAAAGCATGGCGTTGACCTTCCACTTGCCCATTGTTTTCCATCACCGGCATAAGGGGGCAGTCAGACATCATGTAGTAAGAACTGAGGTGCTCCTGCCTACATATGGTAGGTGTCTCACGTTTATTTTTGAGAAAAGACATGGTGCTGAAACCATGTTGGAAAAAGCAAGCAGATGGAGAGTAAGACTCTGACTGTGGACTAGGAAATGACATGAATGGTGGTAGCCTTCCATGGTGTAGAAAAGAAGGTGGTGTGGTAACATTAGGACTCGAGCTAGGCAAAGGACAGCCTTCTATAGTTAACCCTTGCTTAGCAGCCAATTTAAGAATCTGTTTCTGGTTTAGCCCTGTTCCGTAGAGAATGTTCCACAAGCTCCTTAGAGCTTCCCTCTGATTATGTATTACTTGATCCCGCATAGCCATCTCAATTTGAAGCTCAGTGTTAGTCATTCCCTAAAGGGCACATTATATATAAGCGACTTGTGGGATATCATATTATGTAAGGAAAACATACTAAAATGTTGTGGGTTACTCACAAGAAGTCTGTATTGGCTGAGAATGCGCAGGTAAGTTCTATTGCCATTGTTACTGATAGCTTCCTCGATCATATCTTGGAGCTGATGCCTGCGATTCTCATTCAGTTCAATATCCTACAGGGGAAAAGATCTCCGTATAAGTTTGCTTTAAGGAAACAAAAAGGCAAATTTATATCACCTGTACCTTTCTGTAGCCAGCACCAGCTTCATCATTGTCACGGATGTTGTCAAGAATAACTTGTCTCCTTGATATTAAGGATTGCAGAACTGTAGAATCCCCCTCTTTCACCTGAATACAAAGCCATCAGTGTTCTATACACAGCAAGGAATTTCTCAGATATCTGTCGCAATAACAGATGCAGGAAAAAGCTACTACAGTCTATTTAAATGGAATAGTTCTCAACAAACTGATCAGTCAAGTTACCAACCTGCTGTCTCGCAATCGCATCATCAAGATGCTGGAGCTCCATCCGATTACGCTTATTGGTTTCTTCGAGCTCAAACAGCGCTTTCTGTACATTTATGCGTTCCTGAACATTCTCACCAGTTTCCTGGCTCAAGATATTCAGCCAAGATAACTCATTATCTGCAGCTTTTTCAGTAGGCTTTACACTTAATTGATGCTCCTTCTCAGCTAATTCCTTTTTCAACCGGGAAACCTCAACCTAGAAAGTGACAATGCAACACTTTAGTATTTTACTATGCTGAACAATGAGGTAGGACTGTAGAAGTTTATTTCTTTTCCTATTAAGGCAAACCTGGAGATTATCAATCATCCTCTGATAGTCTTCCACATGAGTGTCAAGTGTTCCAATATTTTTCTATACAGGAGAAAAGGCAATATAAGAATAATAGAAGTGGCTAATCTAGCATATATGATTCATAAACAGTTAATTGATTCTGCTGGGCAAAAATAATGATGAATCAATTAACACAACATCTTGTTGTTTGGCTTCTTTATTATGCACTCAACCAAAAGGAATGACCCCTTACATGGACATGTGTTTTTATCTCCTTAGCTCGATCTGCATACTTGAGTGTATTGGTTGTGTGATGATACTGATTGTCAGCTGGTGATATTGTAGCAACCATAACAGTTCGAGAATTACCAGAGAGACCATCCTTCAGAATTCGAGTTAATTTGCTGCAAATAGCCGCTGTCATATATCTATCATAAACAAAACGGGTTCCAGATAGTAGAATCTACACTTGAAATACCTGTTGCGATATGGAACATATGCAAGACCTTTCTTATTTTGCTTGCCAAGGGCATTGATGCAGTTTGCTAATGCTAGAAGTGACCGATTAATGTTGGCTCCATCCCTAAGCTTTTGGCCAAAGTTGTTTGTTTCAGAAGCCCGCTCACTGCTCATAGAATGTTACTTGACAGCTTACTTTTCCTGACAGGGTGAAAGGAGAATAGCACTCCAAAGAGAATAGTTATTACCTGCCCGCGAGATCAACCAAGGCAAGCTTTCCACGAAGAACTTGACTGCCGTATTGTCCTTTCTGCTTCCGCTTTACAGTAATCTCCAGGACAGCGTGTGAACTTGAAAAAAAGAAACGAAGTAGTCATTGGGATGTTAGAATTGTTATGAATAGCACTTGTTGTATTCAATATGAGGCCAGTAGGCCAGAATACAAGAGTACATGAGGATACAAAAGGAAAACCTATATAAGACAAAAAATAAATAAGGAAAACCTATATAAGGAGAGTCTATATATGACAATATCTATACCCTTGCCCCCAAAAAAATGCAAGATGTATGCAATAGCATTGCATTTGGAAGGATCGACACTAAAATAGGGAAAATCCAAAATCCTGGTCTTGAAGTAGTCGTTGTAGCATCTAACTCTTGAAAACCTGAGCCGACGAAGAAAAGCCGACGAAGAGCCAAGCTGAAACCGGCTAAGTATAATTGAGCCGAAACCGACTAATGAAAGCCGACGAAATAAGCCAAGCGAGGTAATGAGTCGAAAATCGGGAGTCGACGGAATGAACCGATAAAAAGAGCCAAACCGATGAAAGAACCAAGATGCTAAGGACTTGGATAGACGCAATGGAAACAGACTCTGAATGAAATACTAGCGATAGAACCAGTAGCAGCCTAAAGACACCACCACACAAAAAAAGAGCTGGAGCCAAGCCATTATCCGAGCTGAAAAGCGACAGCAGAAGAGCCAAGGCAACAAATGAGCCAAGTCGACGAGATGAGCCAAGCCGACCAAGAGCCAATGAAGGAGCTGAGCCAACAAAAGATCCTTGCCAACGAAGAGCCGAGCTGACAAAATGAGCCGAGTCGAAGCAAGGGCCGAAAAACCGGAGAGCCCATAAGAAGAGCCGGAGCCGATCAGAAAAGCTAAGCCGCTCTGAAAGCCCGAAAAGCTGGAGCCGGAGCCAAAAGCCGAACGAGAAGCAGGAGCTGGAATTGAAATGGTATTAAAACCGATTGAGCGATCGAATGACATCCGATCGGACCGATCGATCATACGATGCTCAGGCACGAGCATGCGCGAGCGATGCGGATGTCGCAGGCGAGCGTTGGCAAGGGTTGGTCGGATGGCCATGGCGGGTGGGCGAAGGCGACGGCGGGCGGAAGCTGAGGCAGCAACAAGCCGAGGGTGGCGGAGGCCAGGAGGAGCCACGCCGAGGCGAACGGCGACGAAGGTGCGTCGGGCGGCCGAAGCTGCTGAAGGCCAAGGGAAGGCGACTGGGGTGCGCCAACGTCGAACACGGAAGCCGAGGCGCCATCAGTGGGAGGTCGGGCGTCGCTGCTTCAGTGGAGTGGACGCCGTCGCTGGAGGCGGTGACTCGGATGTTGGGTGTCACACAAGCCGACGGGCCAGAGAGAAGGCGGGTGTCGACTTTTGTAGTCAGCAATAAATTTATGGGGTAGGAGCTAGATCTCAAACTCGAAGGTCACACAAGACAAGGGGTTTAGACAGGTTCAGGCCCACAGCGATAGAGGTAATACCCTAATCCTGTGTGCTGGGATTATACGGATCTCATGGATCTAAGATTGCTCAAAGCGCAATGTGCTCTGGGCCATATGAGGAATGCTATGCTCTATGGCTTGATTGCTCTATGCTTGGATGATCGGATCCCTATGTTGTTGCCCGCCCTCTCCCTTATATAGCGGGGGTGAGGCGGCTTACAAAGTCCTGATCGGTTAAGAGATTCCGATCGGTTACAAGATTCTAGTCGGTTACAGGATAGAGTTTACATCTTTATCTACCCTATTAACAACTCGGATTACAACCGTATCTATCATATCTAAATATAAGTTCAACTTCCTTTAGGATATGTCTCCTTGCGCACGGCAATGGGCCCGACGCGGGAGTATCTTCCGGCCTCCTCTTGGGCCTGTCATGAGGGTACCCGGGTTCTTATATTCCACAGTAGCCCCCGAGTGCTTCGTGATCCGATCGCTATGTTCCCAATTAAGTTTTCTGCTTGAATCGTCGTCCCGGACTTTCTTGTTTAAGCTTCCGACTGGTTCCCTCATTCGGATTGGAGGCTTCTTCTTACAGCGAGCGGATTATGGAGGACTCGAATATAACCTTCGATTTTTGCTTCAACTGAATATAATCTTCTGTCAGACGAGTTTGCTGTGAGCGGCCTCGCGGACCTGTCCCCTATTTCGGATGTGGATTGAATTCTTCTTCCCGCCCGAGTCGAAGCTTTAATGTCTTTTCTCTTCATGGATAACCACCGGACGGTCTTCGAGGTCGTCTTAATTTTCTGTGTCAAATCTCTTGCTGAAAAACTCCTTGGCTTCTGAAACTACATTAACTCCAAATCTCTTCGACTCCTGATGTATTTACTTCATTTTTACCGTGTTGGCTATAAAAGGCGAACCAGCGCTCGTAGAATGCATTCCTTCGTGCCTAGTTCTCCATATCTTTGTTCCACACTTCTTTCTTCTTCATGAGGGGGAGGAGGAGGAACGTCAGAACGCCCGGACCCTGTGCTCGCCAAGAATGGGCGCTGAGGCCGCCGTGGTGAATTGGTAGAGGAGGAAACCGCCGCCTTGACCTGCTGCCGCCATCGACGCTTCTCGAGATCTTCCCACCCTCTTTAGGGCTGTGAAGGCCTCGTGGAGGCATTGGGTCGCGTCGTCGGGGTGAAGTGTAGGTCCCTATAAATGTAATACTTTCGGGCATAATGCCCGGTGAACTTTTTATACATAAATAAAGATGTACCTTTTCTTAGCATTTTTCCATGATCGCTCATTTTGACGTAGCTTGAACCCACTGGGTACGTCGAAGCTTGCATGGTTCCTTGGTCGAGCGGTATTCGCACTCCAACCGTCGAGGATACTCCTTAGGTCCGACTTGGGACAGGTTAGGATTTGCACGACTCATGGCCGAATAATACCTATATCCGTAGGACACAGTTTAGGCTTGATTTGGAGCGTATCGGGATTTCTTTGGCTCATGGCTGAATGATACCCATATCCGACTGATGTAGGATACGGCTTGGGCTCAACTTTGAGCGTACCATACATACGTGGCTCTTGGTCGAGTGATACCCGTGATCCGATCGTGTAGGATACACCGTCCGACTTGGGAGATATCATATTTACGTGGCTCTTGGTCGAGTGATATCCGCATTCGATCGGTGTAGGATATGGCTCTGGTCCGACTTGGGACATATCATATTTACGTGGCTCTTGGCCGAGTGATACCGCATTCGATCGTGTAGGATACGGCTCGTCCGACTTGGGACATATCAAAGTTTATCCGAATGGTATCCGCATTCGTTTATTACGACACACGCCTTTTCGACCCTCGTGGGGCATACCATTGGATTTGTGACTTGTCGCTCAACTTGTGATATATGATCCGTAATGCAGTAACCAACAGAGACCAGCGTGGGGCATATCACAAGAAGATATTTTTAATCCATATTGAGAATATTCACACCCGCTTGGTGCATTGAGTGTCTAGGCATCTCATCTTCGCTGATCCTCTGCAAGGTCCTTGAAATCGCTCGCTTGCATTATAAGATCAAGACGGGCGCACACGCTGTTTTCAATGACAAGGTCAACGCCTTGAGACGCCTTGCTCAAAGCTCTGCGAAGCCTCGGGGCCCTTGCCGAGCTCGCTTCATCCCGGGCGAGAGGCCGCCGCCAGGCCCAAGTTATCAATCGGTTGGAGGAAGCCCCCAAGGAGCTCAAGAGACTTCTGAAGGAAGCGGCGTCCAATGGTGCTAGCCAGGCTATGGCGGTTACAAAGTCGCTTTACCCTCGAGTGGATCTTGAAGCTATCAAGGAGGGCTACGCCTGCAACGTAGATGAGGATCGGGCCACCGAGCTCTGGGAGGAATTCCAAGACACCTCTTTGTCTGTTGTAGAAACTTTTGATTGGATCTGTAAATTGAAAGTATATAAAGGCGTTTCCTTGCTCTTGCATTTTTCTCTTTAAATATGCATATTTTTCCGAGTGATTTCGACATATCGTGTCCGACTAGTCCAGCCCGGGCTCGAGGCATGGTTCGTGACGCATGTCTCGTAGTCTTAAAATCGAGGAAGCGAAGCACTCGGACGCATAAATCTCGAGAAGATTATGTAAAAATAACTTTAATATCGATCTTTTCATTTGTAACGGAACAATTTGAATTACAAAGTTCAAGTGAAAAACGAGCGTAGTCGTTCTATGTTCCAAGTGTTTCGATTGCCGCGTCGCCTTCTCGCTTGAGCTTGTAAGTCCCGGGCGTACCACTTCATCGACGACGTAAGGGCCTTCCTAGCTTGGGAGATCTTATGCTCGCATTTGATTCTTTCTAAGGACCGATCTCCTTTGGAGAATGCGCGCTCCTCACATTATGACCGTGATAGCGCCGTAGGCCTTGGAGATATTTTGTCGATTGAATCGCTATGACATCTCCGCTTCTTCCGGTTGGTCGAGGTCTTCTAGCCGCTTTCTTCCGAGGCGACTTCTTCATAGCTCGGCACTGGGGATCCGAATTCTAGCTCGGTGAGGAGGATCGCCTCCGTCGTGAGATCGAAAGAAAGGTGATCGCCGGTTGTTTCATCGGGGTGATTCGCGATCAGAGTACCAAAGGCAATTCTTTCACCCACCGAGTGGCGTATGGCTTTAGCCGATCGAAAATTCTTGCTTTTTATGCCTTGTAATACCATGCCGTTGGCTCACTCGACCGCCTGCTGTTCGGGTGCGCCATCAAGCAAAGCGATTTTTATTCCGAGTTCGTCACACCAGTCTTGAAATACGCCGCTTCTGAATTGGGTGCCATTGTCCGTGATGATTCGGTTTGGAACTCCAAATTTAACCACGATTTCGTTAAAGAACTCTTTGGCTTTTGTTGCTGTTATTGTCGCGACTGGTTTGGCCTCCACCCATTTGGTAAATTTATCAATGGCCACGAAAAGATGGGTGTGACCACCTTGAGCCTTTTTTAAAGGTCCCACCATATCGAGCCCCCAGACCGCAAACGGCCAGGTTATGGGGATGGTCTGCAGTTCCTGTGCCGATTTATTCATCTGACGCGCAAAGAATTGACATCCTTCACATGTCCGGACGATGTCCTCTGCGTCAGTGACCGCAGTCGGCCAGAAAAATCCTTGACGATAGGCTTTGCCGACTAGCGTTGATGACGCCGCATGGTTCCCACAAACTCCCGAGTGGATTTCCTTGAGAAGATCTCTCCCATCTTGTTCTGATATGCACCGTCGCAGTACACCTGAGGAGCTCTTGCGATAGAGTTCTGCCCTGATCACCACATAGCTCTTGCTTCGGCGCATTATTCGTTCGGCTTGCGCGCGATCTTCGTAACTCGTCTTCGTCAAATAGTCCGGATCTGGTCGTCCAATCGGGGTAATGACTAGGACTTCTGCTTATACGCTCTTCTCGGCTGAGGCATTTGTCTTAGTCCGAGTGCTAATCGCGAGCTTGTGAATTTCTCGACGAATACTCCCATGGGCAATCGTAGATCGCAGGATCCCATTTTGCTAGCTCGTCGACCGACCGTTGTCACGGCGAGCACATGAATAAGTTCTAGGCCATCAAAGTTACCTTCTAGCTTGCGTACCTCTCCGGCAATAAGTCGCCATGTTGTCTTCAATGCAGATCATTCTTTTGCACTTGATTGATCACGAGCATTGAGTCTCCGCGAACCGCCAAACGTCGGATACCGAGCGATATGGCGATGCGGAGCCCATGGATGAGTGCCTCGTACTCGGCGGGGTTATTTGAAGCGGAAAAAAGTATCTAGAGAACGTACCTCAACCTTGGGGTTGAATCCATCGGGCCATACCACTCGGCGCAGCCGAGGAGTAAACACTCGGATCCCGTCAATAGATCTCTCATCATGATGAGGGGGAGTTCGACGTGGCGAGCCTCTGGCTCGGCGATGGTCATCAATGTGCTGGGGCGGAGTTCGGCGCGGCAAGCTCATGGCTCGACGGTCGTCGTTGTCCCGACCCCGGCGATGATAGTCCCTATGGTCGTCACGGTCGTCGTACCTCGATCGCCTCGCCGATCACTACCCGTAAACGCCAGAATCGTCGTGGCGCCGCGTCACTCTTCTTCGCCCGTTCTCGCTGCCTAGCGGTGATGTATTGGCGAGGTCGCGGTTGATAATTTGGCGTGCATCGTCGAGAGGTGGCGTATGGCGCCGACTGCTGGTATTCCGACTCGTTGCGGTCCGACTATTGGCGACACGAGTAGCCGTGTGGGAGCGCGAGTGCACTTCACCTACCGGCTTTTCCCGATTCTCGCCGATTGCCGCCGTCACCATGGCCTTGATCTCGCCACGATCGGGGCGGCGGGCTATCTCGATGCAATCATCGGGTCCAACGTGTCGAAGCGCCTTGAAGCGACAACGTTCCTTACGGCGAGATCTTCCTCCGCGCCTCTTGGTCTTCTTGATGGAGATCGGTTCCTCGCTCCTCGATCGCGAAGACGCCGCAAAAATCGCCGCAATTCTTCACAATGCCGATCGGTTTTCGAGCGAGTCGAGCGGCATACCGAGATGGGTTGGTCCGATCTTCACCGATTGATCCGCTTTGGACCAGCATACAAGCTCTCCGCGCGTTTCGCGACGAAATCCAAACTTCCGGGCGTAAGGCTTGCCCGAGATGAAGGTGGCGATGAATCCGCCAATTGCCGCCATCGAGAATCAGAGGAAAAGATTATAGCGCGTCCCCTACCTGGCGCGCCAACTGTCGACTTTTGTAGTCGGCAATAAATTTATGGGGTAGGCACTAGATCTCAAACTCGAAGGTCACACAAGACAAGGGGTTTAGACAGGTTCAGGCCCTCAGCGATGGAGGTAATACCCTAATCCTGTGTGCTGGGATTATACGGATCTCATGGATCTAAGATTGCTCAAAGCGCAATGTGCTCTGGGCCATATGAGGAGTGCTATGCTCTATGGCTTGATTGCTCTATGCTTGGATGATCGGATCCCTATATTGTTGCCCGCCCTCTCCCTTATATAGCGGGGGTGAGGCGGTTTACAGAGTCCTGATCGGTTAAGAGATTCCGATCGTTACAAGATTCTAGTTTCATGAGGATAGAGTTTACATCTCTATCTACCCTATTAACGACTTCGGATTACAACTGTATCTATCATATCTAAATATAAGTTCAACTTCCTTTAGGATATGTCTCCTGCGCACGCAATGGGCCCGACGCGAGAGTATCTTCTGGGCCTCCCTCTTAGGCCTGTCATGAGGGTACCCGGGTTCTTATATTCCACAGTGGGCAACCGGGCGAGGGCGCCGAGGCTGGCGCCGGCCGAGGTGTCGAAGGCGATTGGCGTAGAGGCAGGCGGAGAGTGTCGACGAGCGGTGGCCACGGACGAGCGGCGATCACAGACGAGCGGCGGCTACAGAGAAGTCATCAATGATGAGGTGGCCGTCCCCAGGAGTGGAGGCTGCTCCTCCCGGGGGCGACGGCAAAAGACGATATGAGGCTAGGGTTGCAATGCCAGTAAACCCTAACCCTAAACCTAGTGCTCTGATGCCATGTTATGAATAGCACTTGTTGTATTCAATATACGGCTAGTAGGCCACAATATATAGAGTACATGAGCGTACAAAAGGAAAACCTATATAAGGCAACACCTAAATAAGGAAAATCTATATAAGGAGAATCTATATATGACAATATCTATACCCTTAATAAGAATAATGCAAAAAAAATGTCCAGCATTATGCCTGATTGTATCTATCTCCATATCCTATCAATCTCAAGGATTTATCAGATTAAAGATATTAAGCCCTCCTTCAATATAAGTTATTAAACAGGAATATATAATTAAGTTCTGCTAAGCAAGACATGCACAGTTCCTTCAAAAGGTGAATAACTAATGAAAGCATGGACTTTCAAAAAGGAAAGCAGAAAAATCATGGAGAGTTTTTAATTACCGTGAAGAAGTGGCATTTGCTTCCGTGCTCTCTGTCTTGCGCCGACTGTTGCCTATGTTCAAGAGTTCAAGAATTTTATCTGCTGAGTGAACCTAGCCACATAAAAGGTTAAACATCAAATTATTCTTTTATGCTGAAATGAGTGGGGCATTAACAGGTGTGTTTTTAGAATATGGCACGGCATGCAATAGTCCACTCACTAACAAAACTAGAAAAAAAGAAGAAAGAAGTCTGTATAACACCCCGAACTTTAGTCGAATGACCATCCCCGAACTATGAAATCAAATATTTGACCCTCTAAACTTTGCAATCTAGTTCAAATAATACCCTGACCTGGGTTCGCATTGTGGTATTGCCCATGTGGCACAATAAGTGGGTGGTTTTGTTATATAGGATGACACGCTTACCAAGTTAGGTCAATAACAGGTGCGGCCCGCATAGGCTTCTGATCCGCCGAGCTTCCAATCACGTTTACATGGTTGTCGGCCCATGTAGCTCCCTCGCTCTCTATTTTGATTTGGAAAAGAAGCCTCCGTGAGCTTCACCTGTCATTTACCTAAATGTGTCATCCTATGTGGTAAAACCGCAAACTTACCACGCCACGCAAGCAATACCACTATGCAAAACCAAGCCAGGGTATTATTTGAATCGGATTATAAAGTTCGGGGTATCAAATGTCTGGTTTCATAGTTCAATGTGCCAGACAGACTTTCGAGCAAAGTTTAGGGTGTTATATGGATTTTTTCCAAAAAAGAATGATGGCTTCATACAAAACAAGAGCAGGAGTTGGTAATATGAACTATTCACACACAAGGCAATTAAATAGCATTAAAACAATACTGAATAAAATTAACATTACAATAATTTTTCAAAGATTAATTAAATATTGCAGCATAAAAATACAACAAACATATCGAGTGGTTTTTCTTTCTTGATCAACTTGTCAGCCACTCCAATGGATAGATAATATTATGTGCACCAAAATGAGGTTGATAAACATTAGGACGACAGAAAAAAAAATGAAGAAAAGAAAAGGAAGAAGGCCAAAACTGACACCTCTACAAGTACAAGACATTTATTTTCTTATTACCAGGGAAATTAAACACATAAGAAAGAGTTGGGAACCTTAATACGTCTTAAACCAGCAACTATTATGCCATGCTCAGGATCTTCACGAAGCTCTAGGTGACCCGAGGATTTCTCAAGCAAATCATAGATAACCTGGAATTCAGAAAAGACAATCGTTTCACCATAGCTTCTATACATCACAGATAATAAAAGGACTAGTACTTTAATATTATTAACATCATATATTGCACATTACCTCATTGTACACTTCCAGATATGAACATGACACTTCGAATGTATCTGAACTATCATCCTTTTTTATTAGATCAAAGATTGTGTGAAAGCTAAGAACCATAAGACCAGGATCACTATGGGTTCCAACCATTGTATAAGTTTTGCCACTGTACAATCACATGCAACAGAATTACAATCACACACAACAGGATATATCAATAGATCATATGGAACATAATCACCACCTCAGCTTGTAGATTAATTCAAAGTTTTGCAACAACAATTTTATGATAACACAAAAAGCATAGCAGTTATTCATCGATGAAGTTTCGAAAGTAGTACAGCCATATCTTTCATATTATGTTATATTGTTATGATAAGAAAGGAGCAAAGCAACCTAACATACCAAAGCTAACTGGAACAGATAGAATGAGCAGTTCGATTCTAGCATTTTGAACAATCATAAAACATTTAATCAAACATGTTTAATTTCAAATCACAATAATATAAAATAGAGGAAATTCAGGCAAATTAATATGTTTAATTTCAATGAGCATGTCAGAAGAAACACTTTCATATCATACCACCCATTTCCTGAAATACTTTAGAACTGTGAGGCAGTATATACTTGATGATGGCAACATCCAACACAAGCAGTCTGCTTGCCAATAACAACACTACCTATCGAATGCATACCTTCCAGTAGAACCATAAGCAAAGACTGTCGCATTAAGGCCTTGAACTACCCCCACAATTGTAAAAGATATGTTCTTATACACATCCTGCACAATGAATGCGCATATCAAATGACAATCTTAAATTGTGATAGTGTGAGGTACAAAAACATGGCCTTTCTTCCCGGCAGTTAGCTAGCAAGCAAAAATGTGTGTGCCGTTGCAGGAGGATTTGTCTACATCTTATATCTATAAGCGATCCATCTGGATCTCATCTTGCAGTTTCCATATATGGTTCAGTAATCCTGAACTAGAGTTTGAAATACTCCAAAGATCAAGACATAACATGGTAATTATCTTCAATTTTAGGCCACTGCATTTGTTGGGATGTGTTGAAAGAAACTAGATATACGAAGGGGTAATAAGTACATAACTATATATCATTAGCCCAGTATATATATCCTAGTTACCAAGTACATTAGCAATGCCCATTTTCAACATTTATAGATGCCTTCATTATTCAGTGCATCATGGCCCAATCAAAGAAGATCGACTATTTCAACATTGCATATAATGATGTCTACATGAAAGAGTCTGACAAGGCCCAGCAATAGAACATCAATTGTTTCAACACTACATACAATTTTATGTATCTTTTGCTAAAAGTAATACAAATTAATATTTATATGAAAATAATGATTGAATATTTTTGCTCGATTCGTTGGGCTTCACGAGACAAGAATTAGGCTGTATGTTGGGATAAGCTGCTGGGGGTTGAGGTCAGCCTTTTTGTTGGGCAGGCTCTTGCTGGAATATCACAATTTGCAGATGGGTATTGTTTGAACTTTGAAGCTCAACTCAGCCAAGCTCATAAGTAAAGTAATAGCAGGACTAGTATAACATATCTGATGCATTCCAGCCATTCGGCACTCCAATAATCTCTCCGTTGTAAGACCCAATAAATAATCAGAAAAAACCCAAAACAAATGCGGTGCCTCGCTAACTTTCAGAATTTACAAATCTTAAGACAGAAGAAACAAGAGGTACCGGGTTTATAAGATGGCTGTAGAGTGGAATATTGGGTTTATATCAGGGAGATCCGTTGTTGGCAGAGACCGTGGGAAGCGATTGACCGGCTAGTTGCAAGTATTCACAGAATCACAGTATACACGGTGAGCAATGAAGGTCTCCAAAGCATAACACATGCCTCCAGGCTACAGTCCAGGGCTTTGAAAAAAATCTGGGTTTTCGAGTTTAATACAACTAAACTACAGCCCTTTTCCCTGAACCAGACGTATGTGTGTTAGGTAGAATACCTAACAGTAACACTCCAGCCAAGGGTTTGCTTAGACTGAACAGTACTTGAGCATTGGCCTTATGTAGATGCAAATAGTATTGTTTCATCTGTCCAAAGACGAGAAAGTCCTAATTTTGGCAATTAATAATCCGAAGAAGTTGGTGGTGGTTTGGCACTTCGGAGTGCTATTTCCTGACATGCAAGGCATGAACAGTTCAGGAACACTTCCAAGCTGTGATGCAGATTCCAAGCACTTGCTACAATCAGCATCTAAGCCCAATGCCAAAAACAGGCAAATCAATTCCAGATTAGAAAGCATCACAAACTATATGAGCCTCAGCCTGCGTACCGCATTAGAGCATCCGGGGGCGTACACATGATCGAAGCTATATCTTCTCTCCTTGGTCCGGTTTTGGATGAGGTCCAGGTAGTCCTTGGACAGATCAGGATCCAACACAACCACATTCTGGGGAGACATACAGGCATCACATTACTAACATCCATGGCAAAGTTCTAAGCACTCAATTACGCAAACTACGCGCTCATCGCCGAACCAGAGCCTTTACCTTATCATCAATGACTTGTATGATATGCCGCGACCGCCGCCGCTCGCTGTCGGTAAGTGGCCTGCACTTGACAGCCACCTGCAAAAGGATACAGAATTACACAAACAGTCACAGAGTAAGCAACAGTTATGCCAACAAAACTGCAATTAAACTGCGAGGAATTACTCCACTTCATCCCCTCTACTGCCAAAGGATCTACCTGCAGTGTGGCCGTCTGCTTGGACACCGGAGCTCGGATGCTCGGCATTGCCCGGAACCTTCGCCTCAGGCCCCAGCCTCCCAAAAGATGCGAGTTTTTATCTACCAGAAACCAAAACAATCGCGCCAACGCTTCGGAGTCACGCCACACGGAGGCGGCGAAAAGGCTACCGCGAAAAGGAGCTCGCTACTGCACTGGCCTGGCCACCAATCCGAGCCGCCCAAGAACAAGAAACACCTCCTCAAGAAACCACAAATGCCGGATCAAAATGCCACCGGAACCACCAAAATGCGACCTCGAAGAGCCGTTCTCCCTCCGGGGGTTACACCAAGAACCGCCAAGAAGGTCAGAAACGCTCCCAAATTCAGACCCGAATTCCCCTCCAAAGAAGAACAGTTATACGGTAAAAAAAATGGCAGTTCCAGCATGTATGATTTGGTGGGTGGCACGACGAGGGGGGGACTGGAGGAGACGGGGATGAGAGTAGATGAAATGGGAGTAGCGGGGGAGGTGGGAAGAAGAGGAGAGGAGGAGGAGGAGGTGGAGGTGGTGTTTTAATGGGGGAGAATAATTAATTGGCGGCAGCTGTCGCGGGCGGGGGGGGGGGGGGGGGAGGCGACACGGAACGGAAGGGGAGAGGTCCTCACCAACGGCCGGTTGCGCTTCCGGTACACGACGCCGGCGGTACCTTCGCCGCACCGCAATGCAGCACCCCGCCCAAGCCGGCGGTACCAAAATTTATAAAAAGTCGAATAGTTTTGAAAGTCAAATCAATTTGAAATCTGGTCAAACCGTGAAACGAAAAATCGAAAACCGCTAGAAAAACGGTGAAATTCGAGTCAGGTTGAAAAATTAGGAAAAATAGGAAATTTTGCAAAAAAATGTTGTAAAATTCTAAACTTCACTTTTTCAAAAAATATTCACACCAGATGTCATAAAGCTATTAATACTAATTTTAGGGAACTTTTGGATATTTTTTTTCAAATTTCATGGATTTTTTGAATTTAAACTTAAGCGGTGAACCAAATAAAATCTTTTTTCAAACCAGAATGGTTAGAACGAATTCGAGCGGTTTTCGGCGAAAAGTGATCCCTGGCCCAGCCAATGTATCTATCCATCCTCAGCTTGCCAGGTCTCATACTCTCATGAAGCTAAAATTGGATGCTACTGCCTACTCGATGGAATGGAGTATATACCTAGTTAAATTTTCGATTGTTTGTTTTGGAGATTCGGACAATGTAAAAGAAACAACTAGACATGTTTGCAATGCGAGAATTTTTTTCTCAGAGAATTAATGATATTGTCACGAAATTCATGTAAGATTTATGCGTTCATGCATTCCAAAATGGGGCTAAGCAGCCAGGACTGTTAGCTCATACAGTAGAGTGTGAAAAGCAGTTTTTTTTCCCATCGGACATATGGTTTTTGTGCTTTCTATCTTATAACATTATGCTGCAGCTTCAATCCATGATGAGTACTTAGTACTTACTAGAGTGAAATAGGCAGTGAGACGTTGAACTATGTAACTTCGATGGGAGGCTAAATTGTTTCTTCGTAAATCAAAATGGATATTCTTATCTAAAATAGATTTTTATTCTTGGACTCACTGGCCAAATGGAAAATTGATGGTAATAACTCTCCCATAAGCAACATGGTGCCTTATCCTTAATTAGCCTCAAATTAACGGTAGCGTGTATGCCTCCTTAACCGGTTATTTTTAAAAAAAATTGGCCAAAGTGCTAATATTTATTAAAGAAGGAGAATATGAAAGTATCGACAACGTGTGATCGAGCAAAAACAAATTTAACTTCACGTTAACGTTGGTCGTGCACACATAAACTGCGCGCTAAAATGCCCAAGAAATGGCGCATCGATCATCTAAAGCGCCTAGTGCAGATCAAACCGTTCACGCGTCTGCAGATCTACCCTTTAAACCTCTTGATGACTCTATTGATCCGTTGGTTACCATGTCGATCTCGTTTCCTGAGTAACCACCAGCTAGTACTGCTACAGAAAAATGGTACGGTTTTTTTGGTTGATTTCATGGATCAGAAGTGCAAAATAGTCAGAGAAATATGCAGTGAACATGTGCCATTTTAGCCCATGAGTGAACAGTACTATTCAAATGTTTGTACCTTGTGCTTTTACGCGGAACTGACTTTATCATGAAACAATAATTGAGATTTGATCCGAATTAGAAACATTATTCATTTCGATTTTTGAAAGAAGAAAAAAACACGTCGATCCGCTTATTGATTTTCTGGCATTAGTGACTTCAACTTCAAGTGTGTTGCATTGCACCTAACATGAACATGACCTGGTGAACTGAAATGAACTGTTCTCTTTTGCGCCCCGCTTGAGATGATGCCCCAACCCGCCTTCTGAACTGAACTCGCAAATTTTGAAATGTCTGTGAAAAAATTAGAAGTTCCAACTGCAAAATGGACTCGTTGTTACGTTTGTGCGGATCTTTCAGGCATCAACACAGCTATATGACACGCAATTCAAAAGTCAAATGCACGTGGAGCCATCAGCGAAATGAACGCAATAGAATACCCATTCTGAATTGAACTAACAAAGTTCGAAATGTCTGTGGGAAATTAAAAGTTCCGACTACAAAATGCATGGTAGCTATGTTTAGATCTCTGGGGCGTCAATCCAGCAGTTACACCCAAAAACGGAATTCAAAAGTAAAAAAATGAGCATCGAGCCAAAAACGAGATGAACGCCAAGTAGTACTAGAATTTAATTAAGCACATGCAATAGCGCTTCTCGAGGCACGTGCAATACAAGATGTTTATATATGAGTACATAAAGAGAGATAATATAGTCACCTGTATAAAAGTTATTTCCTCCGATACAAACATCTCTTTTATGAATACTTAGATGTTATATTATCTATCGATCACATATATTATACACATAAGCATCGGTCAAGCATTAGCATTTAATTAAAAATCGATGCTTCGAAATAAACACCTTGCGTAGCAAGAAAAATAAATTTAAAGCAAATATAAGCACCACGTGCTCTCGTGAGGCTGATCCTCTGCTGCGGTTACAACACAAACCGAGACGCGACACACGCTTCAAGATTCGTGCACTCGACTCGTGTGCGCGTACGGACACGAAGCTGGAGGGCCCAGCTAGCGCATACCACGATCACGGGGATGCCAAAGAGCAATTTGCTGACAACCTTTGGCGCCACTCGACGCGATTCCGTCATTTTATAATCACCAAATTAAAAAAGAAAGAACATCGAGAGGAAACAAGGAAAGGCCGTTCCGGAAAGTCGAACCTGTTGTGCCCTACAGGCTACGTTCTTCGAGCTTTGGGATTTGAGTTGTACTTGCATCTAGCTTTGGGCATATATAATAAGATCACTATTAGCTAGTACTTGATTTTGCTATTGTACTTGCTAGATAGAGAATTATAAATGTATTTCCTGTATTTAGCACATCGCCTATGTAAAAACTCTTCTCTGTTTCCAATGCAGGGAGAAGGTAAATGGTCTTCTCCTACACAGCATCTAGATGCTGTCAAGTATAATGATAAATTTACTTTATTAAATCTTACAAAATTTTGGTTTAACAAGTTGGTTACTACTACCTCTGATTCATAAAAACTCGTCGGTCTGAAATCCGTGTAGTCAAATATTTCAAATTTTAGTTATTAATATCTTTTTAAATATTTAGATTACATGCATGAAAATCATATATCTATGTTCGTCTCGAAACGTACTTTATAATATTACAAATTTATTGAATTTTTAAAATAAAATACAATAGAAATTAGTGATCAAAATTGAGTTTTGAAGACTATATCGATGTCCAAAACGATAACTATTTTTGATCAGATAGAGTAATATTTTGACCAAAAGTTGGCAATATAATAAACTAGAGAGCAAAGGGAGAAAAAAATCTTGCAAAAAATTAGCAGCAAACTAAATACTTACAAAATTTAATCAACGCTAACAAAATTTAGTAAGACAAATATAGGAAACTAAGCCTGTAAGCAAGTCGAGCTTGAGTGAGCCTAGTCTTCTAGCTCAAGCTTGGTAAAAGCTCGAGCCGAGCTCAATTTAGGGTTTAAGTCTGGATCTAGGCTCAAACTCAGTTTGAGTAAGCTCAATAATAGTAAACAATTTAATATCACTATTTTAAACAATAAAAAAATATTTGAGCTCGAGTTCGGCTCAAATAAGCTCGATAAGAGTTAACATAAAGTAATATTTAACAAGTATTTTGTAAATTTACCAAATTTGCGAGCTATTCGAGCTCGGAATCAAGCTCAAATTCGGCTTGTTTGGAGCTTGAATCGAGCTAGAATCGAACACAGCGAGCTGAGCACGAGCAGTTCGCGAGTCTCAACATTTTTTTTATAGCCTCGTAGGAAACCATTGAAATTTAGAATCAAACCAAACAAACCTTACTCCCTCTTCTGTCCCTAGAGCTGTTCCTCTTCTTTTCTCTCCTCTCTTTTTCTTCCTTTCAATCTTCTTCTTTGGCTGAACAGCATTTTCAGGATTTCTTCATATTGGACTTCTTCTTCCTGGCTGTTGCACATTTGGTGTCGGCAGCGCTTGTTCCCATAGGTATGAACTCCGGTCAAGAACACCGGCCGCATCTTATTTTTGTCTTTCATGTTCTGCATTGTCAAATAGAGCAAAATTACATGGGACATGACTAATAACTGGATTTTGATATCCTTGATTTTAGTTGGCAGAAGAGATACATTTGATATAAGTAAGGTTTATTGGAGTTACAGTTTTATTAAGATTGGCTACAGTTCTGTCTTTCGAAAATTTGTCCCAATTTGCATTCCGATTTTATGTATGTCTATTTTTCTACGTATTTTCTCAAGTGTCGGTAATGAGTGATGACATTGTTTTATCAGCACAAAATAAACGTAAACCGGCCGGGCCTAAATTAAAGGGCGAGGATCAAGGTCCAGTTTATTTGGGTTTTTCATCGATTTAAAAGCTAAAAATCTAAATCTAAACAAATAGATGGTTTTTTATCTAAAGCTTTTTCAAAACCATAAGCCCCTATACAACTGAAAGTCTAAAGACATTGAAGATGTGTTTTTTTTGTTTATTGAGGGTGGTTTTAGACTAATACCATTAAAGTTAAGGTAAAATTACCCATCTTTATCACGTATAAAAGCCGATTGCTTTTAAGTTGTTTATACCAAAAATGTGACTTTAATCTATAAGCTAAAAAAAACTAAAGTCTTGTTTGTTTGGGCTTTTTCACCAACTTAAAAGCCAAAAAGCCAAAGACTAAACAAATATATTGCTTTTTACTTGGGCTTTTTTCAAAAGCCATAAGTCTCCATGCAATTAAAAGTCAAAAGCCATCGAAGATGTATTTTTTGGTTTATTGAGGGTTGGTCTACGAATAATACTATTGAAATTAAGATAAAATTATCTAGCTTTGCCACGTATAAAAGACGATACTTTTAAACTATTTAAGCCAAAACTGACTTTCAACTGTATAAAAAATATCCTAAAACTAAACAAATAGAGGGGTGTTTCCATGATTTTCCTTTTGATAATTGCACAAATATTAAAGCATGAATGAATGGTAGATGGTGATTACTTACCCTTCGTTTGCTTCAAGATTTGTGCAACCTATATTGAGAGGGAAAGCATTGAAGCACTGCTCAAACAAATATGGTGTAAGCCTAAACAACAGTGCCTAATCTAGCTAGTCATCCCAGCAGTGTGAGGTGGGCTGCTGGTTGGGCAGCGCAGGCCCTCGGGGCCGAGGCACAGGCGCACAGCACATATACATGCAGCCGAGGGACAGGATCTTTCGCAAGCGGTTAAACAAATGGGCACTTAGGGGGTATAGTTCAAAATTATGGTGAAATTTCAAAAATTTCGTTTGAAATTTTGAATTTTGGTTGGGGACGAGATTCGAAGTTCTGGCCGGATAGAAAAATTTTGAAAAAAAAAATCAAATTGCAATGATGATTTTGGAAATTTTGGCAAATTTCGCCGAAATCTCGGGATTTCGGACTTAAATTACTATCAAATCAACCTGATTAGATGTGAAAATTCGTGGAGCTTTGCTGGCTAGGGCAGCTCTCACTCACTTGAGAGACCCAGGTTCAATTCCAGGCGACTGAATTTTTTTATACAAAAGAGTTATGCTCATAGTGGTATCCTTATATATGACAAGGCAAGGTAGCTCAGATAATTTTGCTCTCTAGGCGGCCAAGAGGTCCCGGGTTCGATCCGCTGTGTCTGCAAAACTCCATTTCATTCCATGGCATTATGATTAATTTTTTCTAGCCTCTGGAGAGCATTTGACGGAGGTTGAAAATCACCTAAATTTCGGTGATTTCGACTGAATTTTCGAATATTTTTACCAAATTTCAAGTTTTTGGATCGGATTTAACCGGATTTGAATTTTGCTTTTTGAATTTCAAGTTTTCAACTAGATTTGTTCGAAATTCCGAAATCTGGTCAAAAACCGAAATTTGGAGGACAGTCAACAGATGCTGCGTCCGTGCTGCCACACCGTCTATAGCGAAGATCACACCTGGATTGTGCGGGAGCACGACGAGGTAGGTAGGTGAGTAACGTGAGTTGGACGCTGGCACTAGCATGGCCCAATGGGGGGTTTCGTTTACAGCCGCCGTACGTGCACGGCGATCTCATCTCGGGTTGGCGCATCCGGATACCCTCCGGCACAACACGACACGATTCTGTCCGGCGTTTCTCCTCTAGTTGCAGTGTTGCACTAGCCCACGACCACGAGCAATCGCTCACCATTCGACGCATTGGCCAACCGCGCCCCCCGTCCCCGTGCATACCGCGCACAGCTGCACCGGTGCATAGCAACGCCACCCCCGCGCGCGCGCGCGCTTGCCTCGCACCGCTGCAACCAAATTCCACCAACCCGTCGCGCTCAGCATCCTCGCCAATCGAGCCAGCCGGCAACAACGTGCGCGGGGTGTTGCTACTTGACCGTGCGGTGCACCCCGCGCAAGCTTGCCAGACCGTGCCGAACCGCACCGATGCCAGCTAGTCGTTTCCTCCCGCCGATCATTCACGGCTGCGCGGCGGCAGTAGCTAGCTAGGATTTGGACGCGCGATGGATCTCGACCGACCATGGCATTTACTCCGGCCGGTTGTCCTCGCCGTCGGCGGTTATTGCGAAAGCTCGCTTAGCCTTGAAGCGAGGGCGAGCGTGACGCATGGCACGGGTGCTAACAAATAAGAGCTTTTTTTTCGTTACACTTTAATATGGAATATATATTTAGATTAGGTAGTATTTATTTATACTTCCTCCGATAGTATAATGATAGAAATACCCTTAACAAATCAATAATTAGATTAAATTTCTATTATCGACTATATACTACTAGCATAATACATAGTAACAGATCACATCATGCACGTAATTAGGTGTACTTTTTGCGACGCTCGTCTGCCAGTAAGGAAACTTCGGCTTATGTGTCCTGTCGCATATTATTTATACAAATTTGGTCTATTCGAACGAAATTGCCAAAATGCCTCTGTTCCCTACCATGAAAGCAGCGGTGACACAACCTATTGCGCTTCTCAGGTAGCTGGGACCTTGGCAACAGCATACATCGTAGCAAGTGGGGTAGGACCACTATAGGAGTCAACCTACCGAGTAAGTTGGGCCCAGCAAGACCTGCTGCATTGCCTGTGCTTGGCAATACCCTTCCTACTGAGCTCGGGTACCACGGTATCTCCTCCTGTCGAGCTCGACAGGGCATATGTGGTGCCAACCACCTGCAGTTAGGGGCAATCGGTTCGGATAATTTCTGACCAACCGACCGGATGGTTTCGATTCGAATTCGGATAGTCATATCGAGTAGTTGTCAGATTCAGATATTTTTATTTCGGATTCGAGATATCACTATACGTCGGCTCGAAATACTCTGAGATGATTTTTGAATATCACTATACGGCCACGAGCCACGCCCGCGCCCCGAGACGAGCCACGCCTGCGCCCCAAGCGCCGCCTACAGCTCGTCTACAAGCCTACGCCCGCGCCACGAGCAAAGATGGCATGATCGTCAGCAACATATGGAGCATAAAACAACTAAGTCGCTTTTTACTCAATTATGTCATTATAAATAAAATTGTTGACTTTCCTGACTTGCTACTCAGTTGACCCACAACTAAGCAGTAAGTCGGGGGCTACACCTAATAGTGTGCGCATGCGCATATTTTTTTTGAGTTGTATTTTTCTTCTTTTGCTTAACGATTGCAAGTGAATCCGAGTGCAATAACTCCGAGTTGTGAAGCTCTGACCCCATGAACGGCGAACTTTAGTCACCCAAAACACGTGCCTGGGAAAAAGAGTCATGAGCCGACTCCCAACGCTCGGGGGCTAGATTAGTCGGGTAGAGTGCTTAAACAAAAAAGAGTCAAACCACTCAGATGAATTCAAAATCAATAAGGAAAAAGAGTAAAAAACTCTAAAATTATATATACACCAGTCGGACATCACATCCGAGTGAATTGTTTTTACATTGCCTAAGTTCTGCATATACATGATTTTAGGGCTACTAAATTTGGATGCGACGTGTGTGAGTCAACGCTTCAACGACGACATCAACAACTTCGGCGACGAATGAATTTAAAGGGAGTGGCGCTGAATTTTGCCTTGAGCGGGAAAAGCGTTTTGACTTCTGCATATCATTTGGGATACAGTATGTCCCAAGATGAGCCGACTACCAGAATTCCAATAATGGGCTAGGAACCACTTGGAAAGTTTAACGCGTGGAGCTCTATTGAGTCCTTCACGATCTCTTTGCCTACAACAGGGCACTCGGCTGTAAAGAAAAACTAGTCGGGAAGCTGCATCAAGAACTGGAAGCACTCGACGTAAAGCATGACTCAGTTGGGCTGCAACCAGGAAGGCGGCAACTCGATCACAAAGGACTCGGGGCTCTTGTGGAATATAAGAACCCGGTACCCTCATGACAGCCCAAGAGGAGGCCGGAAGATACTCCCGCGTCAGGCCCATTGCCGCGCGCAGGGGACATATCCTAAAGGAAGTTGAACTTGTATTTATATATGATAGATACGGTTGTAATACGAGTCGTTAATAGGGTAGATAAAGATGTAAACTCTATCCTGTAACCGACTAGAATCTTGTAACCGATCGAAATCTCTTAACCGATCAGGACTCTGTAAGCCGCCCCACCCCCGCTATATAAGGGAGATGGCGGACAACAACATAGGGATCGGATCATCCAAGCCTAGAGCAATCAATTCATAGAGCATAGCATATCTCATATCGCCCAGAGCATATTGCGCTTTGAGCAACCCCAAATCCAAGAGGTTAGTATAATTCCAGCACACAGGATTAGGGTATTACCTCCATTGCTGAGGGCATGAACCTGTCTAAAATCCCTGTCTTGTGTGACCATTGAGTTTGAGATCCAGCGCCTACCCCATAAATTTATTGCCGACTACAAAAGTCGACACCTACCTCCACCACCTAGTGCCTATCAGGCCGAGCTCAAGAAGATGTAGCGTATCAAGGAGTTCAAGCCCACCGTGGTATGCATTCACCACTCTCTGTCTCCTCTCCTCATATGCCCCCATCTGTTCGGGATTATGCATTTGAGTCAGATATGATTCCTTGTACTTAGTAGATTTCGTTCCCTGTGGTTATATTGGTTCGAATTTGTCTGATTTGGTTTCTTTTGCAGAGCTTTCCTCTTGTAAAGTCAAGAAGAAGATGGGAAAGGGCAAGGCTAGCCATGAGAGGAATCAGGAATAATCCATGCCCTGCATAACGTCCTGTGATGCAAAGACCAGTGGAACGAGGTGCAAATCAAGAAAACCGAACCAAATCAGCACAATTCTTCCTTTGGTTTACCATGAAGTATTTGATGAATGGTCCATGGCGGGTTCAGATCAAGAAGGAGAACCCGGAGGCCGACTTCAAGGAGGTGGCGAAATGCCCTCCGTACCAAGTGGAAGGCCCTGGTTGGTGAGGTGAAGCAGTTGTACGAGGAGAGGTACCGGTAGGAGAAGGAGGACTACCTGCAGGTGGTCGGGCAGGAGAAGCGCGAGGCCGAGGTGATGAAGCTTCTCGAGGAGGAGCAAATGCAGAGGACAACTAAGGACATGCTTGAGCAGTACCTCAAGTTCAAGCAAGAGGCTGAGGACGGTGTCAAGAAGGCCAAGAAGAAAAACAAAGAAAGGAACCCTCCAAGCCGAAGCAGCCCATGTTGGCCTACTTCGTCTACTCCTAGGAGAGGCGCGTTGCCCTGGTCTCCGAGAAGAAAAACGTGCCTGAGGTAATGGATTGTTTAGCTGTCTCTCATTTCATTTAGTGTTGATGTTTGTGTCCATTGATTTCATGCTAAAATTCTTGTGTGCTTGCAAATTGGTAAGATCACTGGAGGGGAGTGGAAGAGGATGACAGAAGCTCAGAATATGGAGGTGTACAAGCAGAATATGGAGGTGTACAAGCAGAAAAAGCTCGAGGTGTGACAATTGTGCACAGTCCATGATTTCTTGATTCTGATGTGACAACAAAAGAAAGACATCTAATGTTTGAGTGTATCAGGAAGCTGCGAGCTTGGAGAAGGAAGAGGATGAGCATAAGAAAATCATGAAGCAGGAGGCTCTGCAATTGCTCAAGAAGGAGAAGGCAGACAACATCAAGGTATCTAAAAGCTTCCTATGAAATCTTTCTACATGCTATGTTACCTTGATGTGTGGATTTTTGAACTAATAACGCCAATTCTAACAGGCCCAAAAAATCTGCCTCTTCCTTCCTACTCTTCAGGTTGGAACATCTTTATCCTTTTACAATTCTTAAGAATCCTAATCAGTGAACTCAAGGATTCTTGTCTTTGAATCCCGATGGCAGTAGCAACGTTATGGTAGTGAGATGACTTGGATTATATAACAGTATAAGACTAAGTTTACTGTGTTTGTGTCAATTTAGTCTAGTCCTTTGAGCCCACCCTCTATTTTCATTCTGGATTCGTCACTGAGAGTAGCCATGGTGATTTCCGAGGCGGGGATTACTGGAAGACTAGAACCAACATATGCATTGCTTATTCTTTAGTGTGACATAGCACATCAGTGTTAGATCTTCCCCTCTCTCCCACTGTTTTTATTGAGCTGATGAGTGATGACCACAGGTGCGAGTAAACTTATTTAACAGCCGATGGATCTGCACACAAGGAATTTGTTTACCTAGTGATATTGTATAAGAATATGCGATAGAGTTAGATGAGTCTCGTCCAATTGAATTGAACGTATTTTGCAACTTTTTGACTACCGATAAAATAACTCGTTAAATTGTGATAAATTGTGATAATCTTGTTACATGTTCAACTCATACGGTTAGTTAATTATTATTATATGTGTGCTATATGATGTATCTATTTTCGCACATATCTGATAAAAATATTCGGTACCGTATCGATTCTGCTCTGTATTCGTTTCGAATTCGTGACCGATATTATCCGCGTTGTATTCATATCTGGTAATATTTGTATCCGACTCTGAATCCGACAAAAAAATGATTTAGGATACGAAAAGAGAGATATCCGATCGAATCCGAGCCGATTGCACTCCTACCAGTAGGGGAGAGCGGTACCCTACTAGTAGGGAGAGTGGTATGTGACACGTGTTGCCTACTGTTTCTTCCGTGATCAAGAATGGAGTTAGATTTGCAATTTCTTTCGAAAGGAGGAAAAAATGTGTGCGAAGAGGTTACATATAGGCTTTGCTAGTAAGTCTTGTCTGTTTGGCACTTGTTATGCATTATGTAATTGTTAGTTGTATAGGTGTACCACCCAATTACGAAGTATCCGTTGAAGTATTGATCGACGATCAAGCATACATAAAAGTAGAAGTATCTAAAATATAGTCTCGATAGCCTCTCAACTTTATTGCTATTGTTCGTAGACGATGTATGCTTGTACAATATGCAGCTCTCTCCATCCTACTATATAGTGGTAGGAGGAGAGTCTTTTGTGTATCTCAAGTAAAGGGACTAGTGATCTATCAGAATTCTTAGGTTAGGTAAGTGTCCACATACCATAATATCACAACACTCTCCATTGAACATTTGGCCAACATCATGCTCATGCCTTGTTAAAAACTCCTCCCAAAAAACCCAGTGGGAAAAATCGGTTAGGAGAAAGGAATGCATAGCTCACGTTCTCGCCTTTGCATGTGCTGCCTCATTAAAAACCTTCAATTAAGAAAGCCCGGTAGGATAAAACTTTATTAAGGGAAAATAATGCAACACTCAATCTTGAAAGATGAACATATGTACAAAGATTAATCTCCCCTGAAGGCAACAACTCCTTGAGCCTTCTCATGTCATGTCAATGCCATGAATATGCTTCACAAAAGTAGAAGCTGGCAGTGCTTTAGTGAATTAATCAACAAGATTTTCACTAGTTTGAATTTTTGTATTTTTACATTCTCGTTCTCCCGCTGCTCATAGGAATAGAAGTACTTTGGAAGTATATACTTTGTCATTGAGTCTTCACATAGTTGTTCTTCATCTGTGCAATGCAAATAGCATTATCCTCATACAGGATTGAGAGCTTTATCCATCTCTATACCATATGACTCCTGGATATGATATATCAATCTTCCAAGTCATATGCACTCATGATTAGCCTCATATAGTGCTTTTATCACCAAATGATTAGTTGACGTAGCAACTAACGTTTGCTTAATAGACTTTCAGGAGACTGTTGTATCCCGTCTGTGACTTAGCATTATGAGGATTAGGAAGATAGGCACCTGTGAGTATCTAATGATTTTGGTATCTTGATCTTTGGAATAAAATAATCTTAGATCACTAGTACCCTAAAGGTACATGAGAATGCCTTTAATACCATTCCAATGTCTCTTAGTAAGCTGGGAACTACATCTTGCTAAATAATTCATTGCAAATACAATATGAGGCCTGGTAAAATATGCAAGATATAAAAGTGTCCAATTGCACTTAAGTACATAATCTCTGATCCCAGTACTTCTTTATTCTCACACTTAGGTCCATATAGATCTTTCTTCACTTCAAGTGACCTAATGATCATTGGAGTACTAAGTAGATAAGATTTATCAAAATAAAATCTCTCCAACATGTTGGCCACAACGTGAATGCGGACATGGCTACGTCCCCCACCTGCGATGTACGAAAGTGCCCCATCTGAGGCGTGGTTGGCGGTGTGAACAACGGTGTGGCCATCGATGTTTGAGGCGGCGCCGGAGACATGGGCTCAAACGACGAGATCTAGGGTAGCGCGGTTGGAGCAGACCTGATCTAGGGTGGCCAGTAGCCGTGGTGCACATGGCATGGGGTGATCGGTGGTCCTTGTGCCGTGGCGAGGCGACGCGAAGGGTGCGGTCTCAGACGACAGACCTCGATGGCAACGTGTTTGGCGAAGGCGGATCGAGGTCCTCGGAAGCGGCGCTGGTGCCAAGGGCACGGGCAGCGGTCTTCGAGCGATGACATCGAGCAGCGTTGATGGCACGGGTCGACGAGGTCAGCGTCCATGGCAGCGGCACAGATGGTGCGGGTGACATGGCCGATCGAATCAATGTCGGCGGCGCCGAAGGTGCAGACAGACACTATCTCAGTGACGCAGTTGGCTGTGCCAGTGGCGTCGGCAACCGAGTCGGTGAGGGGCATGCGGCCAGGGTGGTTGGACGCGCACATGAGCAAGGCAGTGCCGAAGGCACGGGCTCACGGTCGGGGAGATTTAGGAAAAATAATCAAATCAGTCTAATCTACTAATCTAAACTTGACCGATTAGCAAAATCGTACCAAGTGACCTACACGAGAGTATTATTATATTGATAACGTTTTGCAGTATTAGTCGTGTTGCTGATGATTAAGCATGCATACAAGTAGAAGTAGACAAAGATATAGTTGCGAACTTGCGATAGCCTCTCAACTTTGTTACTCTTGCCTGTAGGTGATGTATGGGTATGGGTGTAAAATATACAAGCCCCTTCACCCATTTATATAGTGGTAGGAGGGGAGCTTTTTCGCATCTCAAATAAAGTGACTAGTAAAATATCAGAACTCTTAGTTTAAACGAGTGTCCACGTATCATTAATATCACATCAATATCCAATTTTATGTTTTTCAATCCAAATAAATGTTCTAGTAAGATACTTTCGTGCATTGCTGTCTTGGAGTACTACTTTTCCATCGCGTTGCTCTTGCTCCACGAAGAAGCAAGTCTGACAATATCTTCAGAGTTCGGACTGGATGCCTAAAATTTTTCGGCCCGGTTTGGCAAGGCCTGTAAAACTCGATAGGTCTCTAGGGTCCAAGAAGAAACCTTTCGGTAATGGGTTCATTTTGAACTGAACTTGTGCATTATGCTCGGTCTGGGCCACTTATATGCGTTACAATTCATCAATCATCATGCTTGTGATCGCCACACCCAATATTTCGCAGTATTAGGTTTCGAACAATAAGATTGCTAGGCGTATTGGCGTCATGACACCAACAAAAGACGATCACTGCCGCGTTTTGATCGGCAGAGCACTCGTGTACACACGCCAGAACGTAACACACACGTGTATTACTACTATCCACTAGACTGGTCCATGACAGCGCCGTCCCGACCAACTTGTTGAACCGTTTTCGCTTGGCCGTGTCATAGCTTATCCGAATACGAGAAAAACGCACAATAGCAACGAGTACTAGAGGTGGGGGAAGCTGGATAAAAATAAAAGATGAGCTCAAAAGATTAATCTAAATTGTGACAAATATATTAAATAGTTTGTATCGTGTTTTCATTTATTCGAGAATTAATTCTAGTACTTCATTATTTGAGAAATACTTTTACAAAGTTCGCTCATTGAACTTTTGAAAATCTATAAACAAATCGGCTATATCTTTATGCAACTCATTGGTACAGTTAAAATTGATAAAAAAAATCATATACCAAAAGATGGAGTCGCAATACCTATTTGCTATTGTGGTCAGCCCATTCAGCCCATTAGACACTCGCCAACTCACGTTGTGCCACCTTGATTCCCTTTTCAAAGCCTATTGCAGCAGCCCAAGCTCTTCATGCATGCCACAAATGGCCTACAATCGTGCTTTCTACCAACTCCGCCAACCCTAGTCAAGAATATTGATTTAGATTTAGCTGCACTCGTCATTATCGTAGTGGGTTGTTTCAGAGGCGGAGCCAGGATTCATTCAAGAGGGGGGCTGAACCAAGCCGATATATTATAGTTGAAATTTAAATGCATGTAACATAGTATTAGTATGTAAATATGCAAGGGGAAAAATTACTTTTCATTGCCACCGTTTGAAAGAGATTTGACAAATAAAATCTGCAGATCTTGGCGATCGCCATTGCGTCTTTCCCGAAAGAAGAGATCTCCGATCTTTGTCTCGTGGTGGGCCAGGGGGGCTGGAGCCCCACCAAGCCCCCCTTGGCTCCGCCTCTGGGTTGTTTGTCGCCGCACGTCCGCGTCCTCATCGGCTCCACGGCATCCACTAGACGTCCTCATCGTGCCATCGCAATCGCCGACTCTCTGCGACGTGCGTCAAGAGCCACTGACTCTACAGGTTGCCATGTTCTCGCGAAGAAGAGATGTCGAGTCAGCGCCCCTATCTCTATGATCTCAGCATGTGTCTAGAGTTCGAGTTCAGTTTTGCAGATATCAAATGAAGTTATCGGTTGTCAAATTAGGCCTTCAATAAGCACTAATCTACTAAGTTACATGGTCAAGAAGCAGCTTATCACCTAACAAAACTTTTTCTTCCTTCGACCATGTGCTGAGACCACGTGTATTCACAGTCGCTGTACAAAAACAAAACGACAGTGCTAAAAAGATATTTAGATCCGATTGTCGAAGATGAACTTAAACCCAACGAAGCCTTCGAATTGACTGCGTCGAGTATTAGGAACGTGACAGACGAGTTAACTTGGAAGTTCCATGTAAAATTACAAGATAGGAGTCGCAGATGGTCAGCTTGACTCAAGTTGCCAATAGCTAGGTGACGCGCTGACGCTCACCTCTTGTCGGCTGAAAGATAATGTGGGCCATTCTGGTCGTGATGTGACGCATGAAGCTTCGATCTCATCAATACTTACGTTTAGGACCACCAATTATCTAAACTAATATATGAAAAACACGAGTTTAAATTTAGCCTATTAACTACAGATGATCTGGAGCATCCTGGCCGTCCATCTCTTTCATCCGAGAGATGGTATGCAAAGTTAGATACTTATCCTGTGCAATTAACATGCAATAATCTAACAATCTTGACCATCCACCTTATCCGATGGTCAAAACTAAAAGTTAGTCCTGTCATCTCTTAATTGTGGTAATAATTATGTTAATAATGATAATTAAGCACCGTAATCCTCACGTACAAATCTCCTTTTCTATGAGTTAATTTAGTTCATTAAGCTAATTAAGTAGTGGCTATTATGATAAGGAAGAAGTCTACGTAACACCCTCAACCTTGGTTGAAAGTCTGTTCGGCACCTTGAAATATGAAACTAGATATTTGATCATCTGAACTTTACAATCTGGTTCAAATAACACATTTACCTGTTTCGCATAGTGGTATTGCCCGCACGATGCAATGAGTGGTAGTTTAGTTATGTAAGATGACACGTTGGATAAGTTAGATCAATGACAGGTGGGGGCTCACATAGGCTTCTCCCCCGTCGAGCTCCCAATCATGCTTCATAGCTGTCAACCCCTATAGCTCACTCCCCCTATTTTGATTTGAAAGAGAAATCCCTGTAAGCCTAACATGTAATTCACCTTAACTTGTCCAGCGTATCATCCTACGTGGCAAAACCGTCAACGCAGACAATAGCACTATATGAAACCTGGTTATGGTGTTATTTGAATCGGAATGCAAAGTTCGGGAGTCAAATGTCTGGTTTTATAGTTCGGGGTGACGGACAGATTTTCAATCAAAGTTTAAGGTGTTATATGGATATTTTCCTTATGATAATTAATTTAGTTAATATCTTACTGAACAGTGGGCTCTAGGCTATTAAAAATTCATTGAAAATGCAATTTACCGTGATATGTTTATGACAACTAGAAATATAATTGATCCGCTAACATATCTATATATAGTAATATAAGTAAACAGCAGTTTTAAAAAGCTATGTTTGCACTTGTTCAGACCTTGAATTGACACATTTCATATCATTTCATTTGTTTGATCAAGCGGTCATGATTAGCTTTCTTTTACTGATTTCACTCCACGTCTTAATTGCCTTAATACCAATTTATCTGTCAAACTTAAATTATTGGGGCTGTCAAAAAAGAAATGCCGCTTCTGTTGAAATTGCCAAAGTGGTAGATGAGCTTGGCAAGACTTGGACTTGGGTAAATTCCTCGAGATGCCATTTCTTGAGTCATCTTCACAAATAGATTCAGCTAAACTCATTTTGGATGCAAATTATATATCTAAATCATAAGTACTATGTTTTTCACTAATAGTAACTTGGCAAAAATTACACGAATTGCAGGTGTGAACCAACCATCTCTTTGTGAATCCTATTGTATAGTATGTGCATTCGTAATGTTGGTTACTTTGCATTTTTTAAGTGTCTTAGTACGATTTTATAAATTCAAGTAAAATTCTATTACAATAAATATAGCTTTATAAATTTTGAATGTGATTATATATTTCATGAGATATATATTGCGAAAAACATCCATTGCATGTGCACGTTGACTAGTAGTCACAAATTAGTGAGCTGAACACCCCATTATGTACTCTACAGCAGGGGCGAAGCTGGGCCTCGGGCCACCGGGGCCAGGCCCGAGGCTTGGCCCAAGTTTCCTCAGTTCGGCCCAGCAGTGGAAGTTCCAGGAGGTAGGAGCGACGCCTTAGCCACCAGTCAGCCTCCACTTACACCGTTGCACGAACACCCGGGCGGCCACCTAATCCTCACGAGTGGAGTCACGACTCACGTCGTCGCCGAGACGCTGACACGTCGTCACCGCCCGACGCCCCAATCCTCCCCCGCCCGCCGCTCCTACGGTACTGAGGCCGCTGGTCGCCACAACCCACAGGCCCCCGCACGCAAGGAAGCTTTGAAATCATTGATCTTTCTTCGGTAATTTTGTGGTATTGCTATGACTTATCATTCAATGGCGACGTGTCTATGCATTTACTGTTGTTGGCTTGAATCAATTTATTTGTTAAGATAGTGTAGATCTGAGTTGGTTTTGGACGTTGAAAAGGACAATAGTGTTTGTGAAGCATGGCCGGTAGAAATAGCTCTAGTGGGGAATTTACGAAAAAGAACATACCTTTTTTTGTTGTTGTTCTTGCTCGTAGATGCCTAGATGGTGATTGAATAGGGTGTTTCTGGATAGTAGGAGCATTGTTAGGCCGGATGGGCTGGGGCGCTGGGCGACCTGGTCTGAACCTAGATCTGAATCTTGATGCTTAAGCTTGTTGGGGAATGTTTGAGGTCGGGAGAGGATGCGAGGGCCACTTTGGGGGAGCGGAACTACTGTGCTAATTGCTTGTTTTGGATTCGACAGTGAAGTAGTAGGCATCCTTTGGACTACTAATTTTTCATCTGGTGAGCTGAGCTATTTGCAGTTGTAAATTTACAAAATTGGAAGCTGCTTAGTTCAACATTGTGATGTTCAAAACATAGTGGTCGATGTCTGGTTGGTTGTAATTATGTGTGGAAGTGTTTATAATCAACTAGGCTATGGAGAAATGTCTCGAGTGCTTTCCTCCAATTACACTAATTACGCTTTGTCGATATGGTTGTTACAACATCATCGCGGCCGTTTTCTTGTCACAATAGGATTGACAAATTAGAGCATGATTTCAATCACTTTTAAGACTTTACTTTGATTATTTGTGGTCAAACCTTTTTTTGAAGTGTTGAGCACCTTTTCAATCCCACTTGGAGGAATTTAAGTATGGAATTCAAATTTATTTTTAATTGTGTATTTGTACTATACTTTTGTTATACCTCAATATTTGTATTGTATAACATTAGTAATATTTACTTATTTTTGGCCCGAGGCTTACCCAGATCTTGGCTCCACCACTGCTCTAAAGATGTTGTTATCCTCTGATACTCCTTTTTTATACGTATGAACTTTAGGATCGGATCAGAGTTTTGTGAGATACGACACGAGCGTGGTCGGTCGCAAGAACGAAGAAAATGAATCTTATAAAGAAAGCCAAAATAATGATGTTAAAGTAACCACAATGAGAGAAAAAAGATCTGGCCAAACTGATGGTAAATCCTTTAAACACGATATCAAAAGAGTACAATGGATTGTCGCTCTCTCACAATTCTCTCAAATTTTTTAGGACCATCAGATCTATGCCATGTACAAGGATCTAATGCTAAATAATAACCTAGCTTCGAATCCTATTGTGCACCTTTACTTTGGATGAGCTTCTCCTGTTTACTTCTTAGTAGCTTGGGTTTTCTACAACCACTATACGGATTTATATAGCTCATTTAGTACTCATCTAAGGGAAGTAGAAATCCTACTTAAAAAAGTAGGAATCATAATCCCATTAGGATTCATTAAAACTCCTTATAATACACATTTTCAAATCCAAAAGAAGAAGAAGATATAAATCACCATACTTAACTAATACAAATATTCGGTAGCCCGAGCTCAATATCATCTCGAGATCAAAAGTTCGACATTAAGTGCTTCGACGCTTTTCCCAAGGCAGCGAAAACATAATTTCTAGGGTAAATTGAATCAGGATCGATCAGCCTGAGATTGGTTTCGTGCACCGTGTCTGGTCGAACCGATTAATTTCCAATTCGAACCATGTTCGGACCTATCCAAAATCAAAATCCTAACGGAGATGTCACAAAACAGCGTGCGCCACTGCACTGTCCAGTTCGCCTGTCGCCGTTTGGACTGACCACATCCTCACGCACAAAACAATCTCCAAGACCCGAACGATACACCGGAGACTTGGACCCGGCAACATGCATGGATCATTCGGCGACATGACGCATCAAATCATTCATCGTCTGACAGCAACGGATTCGTACAACAACAAAGAAATTTAACAGATCAACGCGACTAACAGACAGGAGTATAGGCTATAGAGTATTGCTAGCTGCGATGAAGTCGTCTTTTCTTCCACTAATTTTCCACATGCAATTCCCGTCTACTGATCGATCGATGTGACTCTGCCGTGTGAGTACTGAGTAGCTTTCCGGTTTACGAGCAGCGTTACTTAAAAAGGTGTAATATTTCTATTTCTAAGTATCACAAGAACATCGAATTTTTGTAGATATCTCACTCGTCGAAACCAACAAACTATCATTTTTCTTATTGACTTTAGTCAATGGTATGGGCACAAGGCAACTACACATACCATATCTTGGTACCACACTTACCACATGCGTAGCCGGATCCAAGGTTTCAAATTTTGTTTCCGAATCATATCGAGTGGTTAAAATCCGAAATTTCGATGAGATTTTAGAATTTCGGACAAAATTCAAAAAGTGAATTGAAATCCGATAAATTTGAAATCGGGAAAACCGAAATTTTGGTTATTTTCAACTAGCTGTGAAATGGTCCCAAGGCTAGAAAAAAATTGAATCTTTTTTGGAAAAAATCATGTTAGATCGAAATACATCATGTAAGGCTGAAATACAAGCTAGGGTTTAACCCAAAATACATAATTTAAGGCCAAAATCCAAGCTAGAGTATAGGATTCAGGTCGAAATACATTATTTAAGGCTGAAATCCAAATTAGGGTTTAAATCCAAATCCAATTTAGGGTTAGAGTTATATAATTTGTATATGTATTTTTTGCAAACTTTTCACATGTATTCCTCATAAAATGTATTACAATTTTTTTTAAAAAAATTGGTGCAAAATCCGATCTAAAAACCATGCAGACCGGTCTAAAATGTCGAAATTTCAGTCAAAACCACCGAGATTTCGTCGAAATTTACTAAAATTGTTATAGCAACCCTAATTTTCACATTTTTTTTCATTTCAATGGATTTTAAATCTCGGCCCCGATCGAAATTCGAAATTTAGCAGAAATTTTGAACTAACTGATCAGAACTGAGACGCAACCTTCGTTTGCGTTTGGAGAACCGAAAAGTACCGCTACGCGCTAGTAAAAGCGGGCCCCAAACAGGCAGCCTAACGCCACTGACAAGGTAGAGAAGGAGATGGGCCCACGCGTCCCACACCCGACATGTCGGCGCACACAAAACGCAGGCAAGCGCGACGACGACGCAAAGAACGTGCACTCCGCAGCCTGCACCTCCCGCCGCGCCACGCGTAGCGGCCCCACGGGAGGCCCACACGGAAGTGAGCGACGGGCATCCCGCGTTCCCCGGGCTCCCCGTGGTCCACTGACTCGTTGGCTTCCGCACAGGCACGCTGCTTCTGTGCGTATTTTTTTATAAATTTAGGTTTTTTAAATGTAATTAAAAAAATAGATTTATTTTTAACTGTAAAACTACTGAGGAGTATGAAGGTGAAAAGTGTCGTCTTTGACGTTTTTATAGTTAGAGATGAAATTATTTTTATAATTATATTTAAAAGAATCAAATTAAAAAAGTATTTAATAGGCAGAAGGCGGAGAGAGAAGAGGAGAGCCCAGGCCAAAATAGGCAAGGCTGAAAAAAGGCGAACACCTTGCGCGCACCGCCTCCGCTCCATTGCCATGGCCGCACCATGAGACCACCACCCGAAGCGTAGCTCCCGCGCACACTACCACTCCGCCCCTCCTCCGCTTACTCCTCCCCATGCTTCCGTGCTGCCGCCTCGCCGTCGCGGCCCTCCCCTTGCTCCTCCACCTCCTCCTGCCCGAGGCGCTCGCCCAGGGGCAGCCGCTCCAGCGGCAGGACCTCGCGCCGCTCCACAGTCTGCGCGCGTCACTGGGAGTACGCGCGTTCGACTGGCCGTTGAAGGCGGACCCCTGCGCCTCCTGGACCGGCGTCGTCTGCCGCGCCGGCCGCGTCGCGGAGCTCCGCCTCGCGGGGCTCCGCCGCACCCGCGCCGGGGCCCGCAGCGCAGGCTTCGCCGTCGACGCCCTGCGGGGCCTCACGGCGCTCGAGGCCTTCAACGCCTCGAGGTTCCCCCTCTCCGGCCGGATCCCGGCGCGGTTCGGCCGAGTCCTCCCGCCGTCGCTCGCCGTCGTGGACCTCAGCTCAGCTGGCGTCAATGGCGAGCTTCCTGACGATCTTGGCATGTCCGGGAACCTGACGACCCTTGTTCTCGCTGGTAACAGCCTCTCTGGCCGGATTCCGGCCTCGTTGTTCTCCATTAAGGGTCTCCAATTTCTTGATCTTTCTAACAACAATCTCACCGGCGAGCTACCAAACGTGTCCGTCTCCGCCGGTGATGGAGCTGGAGTTTTGTTTAACGCTTCCGGAAATTCATTGTACGGCGCGATTGGCGATGGCCTGGGGTCCCTCGAGAAGAGGTTTCGGGTGGTCGATGTGTCAAACAATTACTTTAATCAGCATGCTGGAAGCGGATTTGGGAATGGCTCCGATGCAACAGTGGATATCAAGATGAATTGCTTTTCCGGCATACCAAGTCAGCGCAGCGGTGGGGATTGTCAGGCATTCTATAAGAGGAATGGGGTGCCACTGCCAGAGCCACCACAGGCATTGCCATCACCGGGCAAGAAAGGGATCAAGTGGAAGTATGTATTAGCCGGAGTGCTTGGAGCGGCTGCAGTTGTGGTGATTCTTTTCCTTGTGGTACTGGTGTTTTGTTTGATGAGGAGGAGGGGGAGAGGGAGACCGAGAGGAAGAGGAGTGGATCAGAGCGGGGAGGGCATCCGCTCTGGGCGCAGGAGCAGCATTGTGAATCCAGTGATGCTGTCACCCATGGCAGCTATTCCTGCAGCCAACGATGCAATGAAGGGTTTGCCTACCATTGTAGATGATTTCACCTATGAGCAGTTGCACCATGTTACCGGGGGCTTTGGGGATGACAACCTTGTCAAGCATGGGCACTCTGGGGACATTTACCGAGGTGTCTTGGAGAGCGGCTTCAATGTTGTCGTCAAAAAGATCGACCTGAAGAGCAGTAAGAAGAACATGGGGGAATTGGGCTTGCTTGTGAAGAATTCTCATGGGAGGATTGTTCCATTGCTGGGGCATTTGGCCAAGGATGAGGAGGAATTGCTGGTCTACAAGCACATGGCAAAGGGAGATTTGACCACCGCACTGCACAAGAAGCCAGTCGATGCTGAAGAGGGATTATGTTCATTGGATTGGATAACTAGGCTGAAGGTTGCCATTGGTGTGGCTGAGGCTTTGTGCTTCCTTCACGACGAGTGTAGTCCACCGTTGGTTCACAGGTACGCTAAGTGATTTAGCCTGTTCATTCATGTGCTAATGTATGGCATGCGCTATTGGTTGGGATATGGTAGTTATTGAAAAGATTCATTGCATAAAGCATCTGATAGCTATGCTAAGCTAAAGTTCAACATGAACGTCATGATAAGAATGTGGAAGTTCCAGATGCTAATTAGCTCAAGATGATCGCTAGTTAATGAAGAAGTTTCACTGAAGATGACAAGCGAGATAGTGACAGAAGCAGAACAATTTAACATATGTATGCATTTTGAACTGGTTAGTAGTTGCACAGTTTATGGGGTCCTCTACATGGTCTCTTGTGCCCCTCTCGCATTAGTTGGCTCACTAATGCATTTCCAAGAACCTTAGCTGCAGGGGCGGTACCAGGGGGGGTGCCGGGTATGCCCCGGCACCCCCAAAATTTTGAAAAGCTCTATAAGATCACCTCTTTAATGTGCTAAATTTGTTTATTAAATTGGTTCTGGTTTTGGTGGTTTAGGATTTTTAAGACCTTAGAACTATTTATAATGTGCTTTTAACAAATTTCAATTATATGTGTTGGAATTACAATGTTACGAAATAATTGTAAAAGACTACAGAATTGTACGTGCGAAATGTGCACCCCCAACGGAAAATTTCTAGTTCTGCCACTACTTAGCTGAAAGGAAAATAATATGTACAAGGCTTCTGCTGACCAGCCATTTTCAAGTGAGGACATCAAATCCCCATGCTTGAAATATAAATATTGTCTTATCTAATTGCCTAGTTGCATTGGCTCCATATCAACGGTATATTCTAACATGATTTGGCATTTTTCCTTTTTAAAAGGAAATTCGCCTTTTTCTAATAACTTGATTTTTTTAGGAAGTGCGTCACGTGAACTTGTGAAATGTTTGTGTTTCTGAATTTAGATACATTGCTTGTTAGTATTCCTACATGCATATGGTTTATTTACACGTGCAATACATTGTAGAAACCCAGGAATAATTGTATGCAAGAAACAGTAAGGTCGATGAATCATTTTTTGTGTGTGTAACTATATGAAAACCTCATATGTTTGTCATGGTGTTGCAGTTGCTTTCGGTAACATATCTTTTGGGGTCTTGATGACATCAATCATTGTAGGAAACTCTATGAACTGAACTTTTGACGTACTTGACACAAGTCATCTTTTATTCCAGTTGCCTGACTATGTTGCCTCATCTTGCTATTTTATATTACTGCAATTCTGAGTTGATGCATGTTGCTCAAGTTCTTCGATGTTTGAACTTTGATTAACTGTTACTACATGTTTTGTTATTTCTTTCTGATCTTGTCATAATAATTTTAGAGATATCCAAGCAAGCAGCGTGCTTCTTGATGATAAATTTGAAGTGTCCCTTGGAAGTTTGAGTGAAATATGCACTCAACAAAGTGAGGGAAGCCAGAGTTTCTTCTTTAGGATGTTGAGATCATCAAAGTAAGATTTGTCTGTTACATCCTTTTTTTTATTAGCTGAGGTCAGCATGGGTATAACCATTCTTGTCAATTGCCCAAAAACATGGTGACTTTGGTTAGCATGTTCTTCTCAAAAGCAACTTTACTATTTATGGTCACCTCAATGATACTAACTTAAGAATGCCATTAGCATAAAAAATAATAAAATGCAGTTTCCACGCAAGGGAAAAGTATTGATCTATTTAGTCGGTTGATTTTATTTAGCCTTAGTTTCATACTTACAGTATAGTTTAGTTCATTGAACTGGAGATCGTGTACTGGATTTTGTTACTAGAATGCAGTGTGGATTCACAAAAAATTTTCCCCTTAAATTGAGACTGTGAAGCAGAACATTTGAATATAATATTCATCATCTATGTTTGTGATTTCCCATTCCTCTTGCATAGGAAACTAGATTCTTGTTAAGAGTTATTTAATATATCACTTAGCAATTTTATTCCCCCTGAACCCTACTGATAGTCAGCAGTACAAGTCAACGATATTGAATATTTCTTATGCCAGATGGCCAATTTTGTTTTCAGTAATTATAACATGTTACTGTATTTCATTCTATATCCCTATGAGGTAGTTGGGGCGCTTCCACCTTTTCTGCAAAAAAAGAATGTACTGGTCCACTTGTAGCTCGTACAAAAAAGGGTAGTCCACTTGTAAACAACACACATGCTATAAAAATTTAGTGTTTTGTTTAAATTTGTATAGAATATCAGGGCCTTGGCTGACACCAGTGTTTGTCTCTTTCTTATGGCAGATCTCTTGAGAAAAGCACATCAGGTGTGTAAAGCTTCTGTATGACTCTTTTATGCCATTTTTATAATCTGTACTATACAATCCACGCGTAAACAGTTCTAATGAGCAAAATAAAGATGTGTGGTCTAACATTACAGTATATGTTTCTCACCTAGCAGGGCCACCAGCTAGCTGCTCGTATGATGTTTACTGCTTTGGAAAAGTGCTACTTGAGCTAATCACCGGGAATTTTGGTGTGAGTGGCTCAAATGACCCAGTCTCAGAGGAGTGGTTGGCAAGCACTTTAGGTTACATTGACGCCCATGACAAGGAGTGTGTCTCAAATATTGTAGATCACTCGCTTGTTGTGGATGAGGACCACCTAGAAGAAGTATGGGCAGTGTCCATTGTCGCGAAAACATGCCTGAACCCAAAGCCCTCCAGGCGGCCACTTGCTAGGTACATCTTGAAAGCGCTGGAGAACCCGCTAAGGGTGGTGCGGGAAGAACTCCGCTCCAATTCATCTCGGCTGAGGAGTACATCATCTCGAAGCTCCTGGCGTTCTGCTTTCCATGGACACACACACCAGAGCTCGGAGGTTATGCGAACATCGGGGCAAGCACTTGCTCGCAAGCAATCAGTGACGTCGCAAGGAAGTGACGGGGAGGAGGATTCGTTCTCGTTCAAGGGGGCTTCGCGGGAGATCTTTCCAGATCCAGTAGAGTTGGAAGACAACGCTGTTGTGTAGGATTACCACAGATTAGCAATATTTTACATGCACTGATTCGTCCTTCGATGTGCATCTTTTGATGCCTCTAGTTGAAAACAAACTGTGCATATAGGGAGTAGGCTTCTTTTCTTCCCCTTCTTCATTTCAATGTTCTTCAACCTGTACTGGCGAACCGAGTGCTTGATCGTTTGGCTCGTGCGCCAGGTGCACGTACTGCCGACCCGGGTTCAAGACTTCTCGGTGTGGGTGCTCGCGAAAAGCCGAGGTTTTTTCTGAGTGTGTGTGGGGTGCGTGAGTGTGTGTTTATAGCTCAGCTGTTGTCCTTTAATGAATGCCAGTGTTTCTGGCCGATTTTTCTTTAAAAAAAAACCTGTACTGAGAATAAATGGCTGTTCTTGAAATGCAAATGACCAGTATTTTTCGCGAGCAAACCCATTTGACATTCTGGACCTCTGAATTACAAATTCTAGTCGTTCAACTCAGTGTTACTTGGACACTCATGTCCAAAAAAAATTGCCGGATCGAACACCTCAAATCCGAGTCAAATTCGGACACCCGTATCCTATTTCAAGTAGCATTTCTCATGTACAAAAAATATTGCTGAATGGGATATCCTGAATTTGAGTCTAATTCCGAATCCCATATCCAATCCAAGTAACACTGGTTCAACTTTATCGCTGACTGGTATTCTGAAAGTGCCTTGCGGTGCTTTAACTACAGAGGACAGTATATGCCTAAAAATTGTGTTGCAGTTGTTTGCGCTTAACCTTAATGGGATGATACATTGGTACTGAGCGATGACGACGGAGCATGAATCTGAAGGTTCATCTGGTTGAAAGTTAGGTTTTTGATCTATTCATTGCGGTCTGGCGGCATGGCATGTAAGAGAAATGGGAGCTTCGTCCAGAATTTCCGGTTTCAATCTATGTTTAATAAATCAAGTCATCGTTGTTGTGAAAAAAATTGCCCATCTTAATTTTCATCTATGATGGGCAAAATCGAAGAAAGGAGCTGCAAATAGACATAAAAAGAAAATCAGAAAAAAAAAGGTCCCACCGAGATTTGAACTCGGGTTACTGGATTCAGAGTCCAATGTCCTAACCGCTAGACCATAGGACCATTTTGTATATGGAACCACATAAAATTTTTATTACTAAAAGATATCCAACCATGGGCATCGTAATCGCTCTCACCGGCAGCCATAGCATGGTTTCCCTTTTCTTTTTTTAGCTCGCGGAGAATTTAACGGTTATTCATGTGCTTCATGTCATGGACGGATTGAGGTTTGTCATGGCGCTGAATCCAAGGGTGCGTTGCAGATCGGATAGCTAGAGCTAGGTCCCATCAAACGAAATTTTTTTCCCTAAAAATGATTAAGGCTCTGGCTTTTTCACCGACTTAAAAACAAAAAAGCTAAAGACTAAACAAATGGGTAGCTTTTTTACTTGGGTTTTTTTTATATCCAAAAGCCTCTATATAATTAAAAGGCAAAAGCCACTAGAGAGGTTTTTTTTTAGTTTATTGAGAGTTGACTTTAGACTAGTACCAAAGTTAGAGTAAAATTTCCTACCTCTACCACATATAAAAGCCGATAGCTTTTAAACTGCTTAAATCCAAAAGCTGAATTTAAGCTATAAACCAAAAAGTCTAAGTCTAAACAAATAGGACCTAATACTAATACTACAGTGCAGTAGCCACAATAACACGGACACTACAGCGAGTGCAGGGTTCATGCAGACATGCACCATGCTAGTTCGTCCCTAGAAGTTTCGCTATAAGAACATCCACCGTAATATAAGTTAGAGAGGTGTTTTTATGTTTCACTCATTAATTCAGTTATATAAATTTTAAAGGAATTGAAGAAGTAAATAATCACAATCTACCTTTTATTCATGCTTTAATACTCATAAATTTTAAAAAGAGATACACAGAAGCACTACGTACTCCTAAGTTGCTTAGTTGCTAAAAATGAATCTCCCAGATTAATAGGCCGAATTTACTATAAACTGGTCTAGACTAGGAGCCCAGCCTATGTGCATCTTCTCCTTAAAGCCTATCAGCCTATAAGAAGTAAGGATTGACATGTCCAAGTGCAAACCCAACTAGCGAGCCTATAAAAGAAGCTGCCGTCCTCGCGAGACTCGCGACCAACACTCGTTTTAGCGAAGCGACAGAAAGGTAGGGTTTTCAAAGTCCGGGCTTCCTCCGCCGCCGCCGCCATGGGACACTCTAACGTGTGGAACTCGCACCCCAAGAACTACGGCCCCGGATCCAGGGTTTGGTAATCCTCTCTACTCGCTGCTTGCATCTGCATGTGTAGCCGCTTAGCCAGGTTATATTTGTGGCGCGAAGAGGTCGTATTCTAGCATCTACTCTCGCGTTTCTGAATACAAGATCGGCGTGTCCTTTACTGTTGGATCGCTTGATGTGACGGGTGCTTATGTGTACGCGTTGGTGGATGGATTTGTTGTTGCAGCCGTGTTTGCGGCAACCCGCATGGCTTGATCCGGAAGTACGGGCTCATGTGCTGCCGGCAGTGCTTCCGCAGCAACGCTAAGGACATTGGCTTCATTAAGGTACACGCCAAAGTTTTGATTTTTGACTCCCTGTAGTTGTAGTCCTGCTGCCTTGCAACAATATGTGCTTTCTCCTCAGTGCATCTGTTTTTGTCGAACTAGCACAAACTGTTAGAGACCGTAACGTGGCTTGTTAGATTCAAAATAGGTGAGCATGTTGCTGCTCTGGCCACATTATATTGTTCGTCCTGGTTGAAAATTGCATCACCATCTCATGTTCTGCATTGAAATTGATGTTTCTGTGTTGGTCAAACTAGTATACATCGTTACAGACCATAATATGGCTCCTTAGGATCCGGAAGAGATGCTCATGTTGCTTCACGTATATATCTTACTGATGTCAATACTAGCTTGGTTATTGTTTAATTGTTTTCTCCTACTGTATGTCTTACTTTATTGATTTACCTCCAAAATTTGACCAGCCGTTTATGAGTAGCAATCTTTTGAGCTTATCAGTGCCTTCTATAGGGTAAACACTTTAAATGTATTGTGAAGTGGACGAATTTCTGTAAGAAGTACTAGTAATTTATAGTCCCTGAACAGTAATAAAGCCTACATATTTCATATTTGTAAGGATTGTAGTGGGATAGCAGCCTATGATTCTTGTATTTGTACCAGGGATGTGGGAATAACCTTTCAGGCATGTTAATTTTCCACATTTCAGTCGATTTTTCTAATGTAACGTAGAGTTTGTTATGGTATAATTTTTGGGTATAGGCCAATCATTATGCAGATGGATATGTTGTTATTGGATATGTCGTTACTGTTTCTTTTGGAAGGAGTAAGGGCGAGATCCCTCTGCAATTTATTAACGACACCGAGAATTACAATATTAGATGTCCACACCGAAAGAATGAGAAAACACAAAAAGAAGCTCTGCACTTTGCTCACTCATTCTCACCTAATGCTAAGGTATGACAGTACAGGACCTATCCCACCTAATAACCTGAACAAGTTTCCTCAAAACCCACGGACTTGGCACAGCATAAGAACAACAGAATCAGCGGAAACCACGATGCAATTCTCATTTTACTTGTTTATTGTGGAATACCTGAATGTGTGGGTGTCTTTAATTTATTATATCATCTTATGCTTTGAATTTTGGGATATCTCAACATGGGCTCTTGTTTTGCAGTACCGTTGAAACTTAGGGAGCTCAAAGGAATGGGAGCATGGATGGGGAAAATTGTGATCGAGTACGATCGTTATCATAATTACATAACCAACTATTGATGTTTGAACTTGAGTAATGGACCAATTTCGTTAATGCTAGCGCTTCTCTGCTTTTGCTTTAGAAAGTAAAACTGCTATGTTACACACAGAATTCCACTGCTATTGTGCCATTTTTGGATAGTACCTGAACTGAAAGGTCGCTCCTCACTTCAATGCTGCTATTGCATTCCCTTATCCTTTTTGCGCCTGTGTTTTGTTCCTTAACCAGTGTCAGCTTCTCTTCTACATGTCTCATTGCATGCTCATTCATCGTTTATGATATTGTACTCTAGTTCATAGTGTATAATCTTCTGCCAGAAGTGTTACCTACTACACGGCAAGAAAATCATTTATTTGTTGTGCTAAAGATTGCCACTTCATGAAATACCTCGTGAAATGTTGGGTTTTCGGGGCATTGGATTCTCACCAATGTTTTCGTTACTCAAGCCGACATTCTCGCTTCCGTTTCGTTGACCCCCACTTTCGCATTTGCTTCCCTCTAAGGCGGAACGCTCCCCTACCAATGCATTTTGACATCCCATAGCTTCGGCAGATCGCTTAGCCCCGTTCATCTTCAGCGCAAGGGCGCTCGATCAGTGAGCTATTACACACTCTTTAAAGGGTGGCTGCTTCTAGGCAAATCTCATGGCTGTCTTTGCACCCCACCTCCTTTATCACCGAGCGGTCATTTAGGGGTCTTAGGCGGTGATCCGGCCATTTCTCTCGACGATGAAGCTTATCCCCATCGTCTCACCGCCGACCTTGACCCTGTTATTTTTGGGTCATATCTAGTATTCAGAGTTTGCCTTGATTTGGTACCGCTCGCGCAGCCCGCACCGAAACAGTGCTTTAACCCTAGATGTCTAGTCAACTGCTGCACCTCAACACATTTCAGGGAGAACCAGCTAGCTTTGGGTTTGAGTGGCATTTCACCCCTAACCACAACTCATCCGCTGATTCTTCAACATCAGTCTGTTCGGACCTCTGCTTAGTTTCTCTCTATGAATTGCCATTGCCACACTACCGAGTATGGAGTACCACCTTTTGGTGGGGTACTCACTTTTTATGCACATATGAGTGCTCTTCGTTAGAAATTTTATAAAGTTAAATCCTCGGTCTTTGTCCATCTATGTGCAGCTAAGAGTCTAAGAGGATGCACTCTGTTTGTGCGTCGTCACCTTTTGCCATAAAATCAGTATTATGCGATCGTTCATTTTTCTATTCCGAAAACCCCCAACTGAAATGGCAAAAATGCCCCTGACCCAAACCCAATTTGAAAGGTCGAGCCGGACCCTCTCACCGCCCGAGCCCCGAGCCAGACTCAGCTTATCCAGGCTGGGCCAGTGTAGATTGATTTAAGGGTTCGGAAATGGGAGAAACCCAGAATAGTTTCAGGTTATGTGGGCTACAATGGGCAAAGGACACAGATCACACTGCTTAACTGGGCTTTTCCACGAGGATTCTTGGGCTTATCCAAACAGGGGAAATGTTTTCTGTTGTGCATTTGATGTGTGTGCGCGTGTGTGAGTCTGTGAGAGAGGGGAGAGATTAGAGTAGTTAATGGCACTTGATGAGGCGACGATGGTAATCGCTGGACTAGTGGTGCTTTCATGTTTTTTTTTGCGGTTGTATAAATATTAGAGCATGAATAAAAGATATGTAGTGATTATTTAACTTTTCACTTTCGTTTGTTTTAAATTTTGTACAAATTTGTATTAAGAGAGAAAATACCGAGTCACTCCTCTCGATCGACATGTACAGGCCATCCACCGTGCAGCTGCTGCGCAGCATCCGCTGCGTCTGCGTCCGTGCGTGCCGTTCGTTTTTTCGCCTTCTCTAATGAATCTCCACCCCTAAAGTGTTCATACATCAATCAGATATGCCTCTTCGGATTCGTAAAAGAGGTTACTTGGGTTCCAGCCGAGCCTGAGGACCGGGATGAAAACGGATCGGATATTTTTCAACCGATTCGGATATTTTCGGATACAAATTCTGTCAGATTGGATATTTGTCAGATAGTATCTGATCGGATACGGATACGGATTTTTTTGTCGAATACGGATACGGATTCGGTAGCTCACTATCCGTCGGATACGGATACGGATTCGGATAATCCGGATATTGATGGGTCAGATATCTGGATATACATGTGGGCTAGACCAAGACTACTCTTTTGGTTCAAAAAGTTTCTTAATTTCAGAATTGTTTTTTAATTTAATTAATCCATAAAGCAAGTTTTAATTATTAAAATTAGCAAACAAAATCCAAAAAGTATGAAATTTTAATGAGAAAGTTCCAGAAACAATCTAACATTTTAAAAATTATTTTCAAGATTTTATCAAATTTTAAAGTTTCTCAAAAATTCAAAAACTCCTACTCTTAATAAAAAAATATTTTAAATAAGTAGCTAAAAGTGCATACAAGCTCATAAATACATAATTTATTATTTTAAACATAATTCAACAAAGAATATAAATCTTGAGTCATTACATGTAAGTTTTATATACTTTTTCTAGAAACATGTACTTAAGTATTATCAAATTTTTAGTGTGTTATGTGTTTGCTTTCATTTGTATCTTAGAGTAAGGATTACCTTCATTTTATGTTTTGATCTACGTGTATGATGAACTAATCGTATGTGTGTGATAAACTAAGTCTTATATGATTTTGTTTGCGATACGGTGTCTAACAATTGTCTAAGTGAATTAAAATACTTATATTTATTCAATTTTTAATAATGTTTTGATCAAATCAACTAGTTACGTGTTTTCGTTAATTTTTTATATACAATATAAAGGGTTATCATGTTCCGATAAATATTCGAAACTGTATTTGATTCGATCCGTATCTGTATTCAAAATTATTCGTATTCGTATTCGTATCCGGACTATCCGTATCCGTATCCGAGAAAAAAATATGAAAACAAATATAGTAGAGCTATTATCCGTCCGTATCCGATCTGTTTTTACACCTACCTGAGGTGACTTGTGAGGCTGTGACGTTGTGGCTGAGTGGCTCTGTGCCGGCATTGGGTTCTTCAAAAATATTCATGCAACTCGCCGTGCCCGCTATCCAGCACATGAGTCATGAAAGCTCCCTGTTGCTGTGATGCAGAGACGAAGACACACGGTAAAAAGATAAAGTAGATAAATACGAGTGTTGGATTGATATCAAATATTCTAGATCTAGTCAAAATCCCACTTCCTCCATTTAATGATGTTTTACACATAACCTCTACAAAAATTACAAAATTTTAGGTTTTAAGTGAAAGAGGTGGGATTTCGCTTAGATCTTGGACCATTCGAGTCTGATCTAACATCTTTGTTTGTCAACTTTCATTTTTTCACCGTGTGTCTGCTTTCACCGTATAATTTCCCATTCAAGTAAAGCCAAAAGACCAACATCAATAGCTGTTGAATACTTCCACACTGCATACAAACGGTTTCCGCAGACGACGGTTTGATACATTCTTTGTACCATTGTTTGTTACCTACCAAAGGTTGTTGCCTAATTCTTACCTGATAGTCGTACTTGCTTTTGCTAGTTAAAATTTTATTTCAATTCTAAAAAAAATGCCTTTAAGCATAAAAATACTTTGAATTTGCTATAAACCTTTCAACTAAAAGGGTTTTTTTTGAAAAATAGCCAAAATTCCCACCATTTGATCTTCTCGAAGATTTGTGCTTGGCCGATTGCTTCTTCACCGGTAGAGGAGGTGGTGGCAGATTGAGATAAGTTCATCGATAAGGTTCATGCCACTAAACCCCTAACCCTAGAATCGAAAGTATCGGGGTACCCAAAGGCCCAAAAAGCAACTGATTTCATCAGCAAATCACTGACAAAATCACCTAACGGATGTATAAGTAGATTGAAAAGCTTTTCCACCTATTCCTCCGGTCATAAATGCATGTTATTTTGAATGTTGACACCGTTGCTAAAAGTCTCTTTAACCACTAATTTCTATTATAATATATTTATAAAATCTAATAAAATATTTTTATATATCTAATATAAAATATTTAAAAAGGTATCAATAGGCAAAGTTACGAATACACATATATTTTTTACTGGAGTTACCGAAATCTTTTCTATTTTTTTTAAAGTTACGGCACGAACGGATAAAAATCCACGGACGTTGCCAAAACGATTTTCCTGCGGCAAGATACAGCAGCAACAATAGCCCTGAATTTCCTCACATATGGCGGACCTCAAAGAAAGGTTTGAATTGCGCTGCACGCCACTGACAAATGGGTCCAAACCAGCTCCAAGTGGGCCCAGCTCTGCTGCTGGTAACTGGCATGCGAGGCCGAACCGAAAAAGAAGGCACCAACCGAGATCCACAGCGCAGCGCGCTGCCAGCTCGGATCCGGCTAGGCTCCAGCTCGCCTTCCCCGCACGCGTCCCTACGAGCACCAGAGCCCCCACCCACACACGCCGCATACCGTGACTGACACACGGGACCGGAGTAGCCGGGCCCGCACGCGATTAAGCGATCCATAGCTGGTTGTGTGCGGATTGGGATTGGTGTAGGGTCCACAGCCACGGATCCAGCCTGGCCACGCCCAAAGCCCTTCTCCTTCTCCCGCCCCGTCCGTCGTTGCTCTTCCCCTTATCTCTCGCTCTCAGCTCTCACCCTCGCATCGCATCGCATCCATCGCTACCAGTGCAATCCAAGCGGATCAGAGAAAATTTCGCTCGGTTTTTTGGAAGCTGCAGTGTGGTTGGAGGCGCCATGGACCCGTGCCCGTTCGTGCGGGTGTTGGTTGGCAATCTCGCGCTCAAAATGCCGGTGGCGCCGCCGGCCGCCGGCGCCGGGGCCGGCGTCCACCCGTCGACCTCGCCGTGCTACTGCAAGATCCGGCTCGGAAATATGCCTTGCCAGACCGCCACCGCGCCGCTGGTGCTCTCCGACGGGGGTGAGCAGACGCCGGCGTCGTCTGGGGCCTTGGCCGCCGCGTTCCACCTGTCCAAGGCCGACATGGAGTGGTTCGCTCGAAAGCCGTCGCTCTTCTTCTCCCGCGGGGGGGCGAGCCTGAAGGTGGCGGTCTACGCCGGCCGTAAGGGGACCACCTGCGGCGTCAGCTCCGAACGGCTGCTCGGCAAGGCCAGCATCTCGCTCGACCTCAAGGGCGCCGAGGCTAAGCCCGCGGTGCTGCATAGCGGCTGGATCTCCATTGGCAAGCGCGGCAGGAAGGGCTCTGCTGCGGCGGAGGTCAGCCTCACCGTCCGCGCGGAGCTCGACCCCCGTTTCGTGTTCGAGTTCGACGGCGAGCCGGAGTGCAGTCCGCAGGTGCTGCAGGTACGGGGCAACATGAAGCAGCCGATGTTCACCTGCAAGTTCGGCTGCCGCAGCAACAGCGATCTACGGAGATCGATGGTGCAGCCGGAGCGGGAGGCGGCGGGGAAGGAGCGGAAGGGGTGGTCGGTTACGGTGCACGACCTCTCGGGCTCTCCCGTGGCGCTGGCCTCGATGGTGACGCCGTTCGTGGCCTCGCCGGGGACGGACCGCGTGAGCCGCTCCAACCCGGGCGCGTGGCTAATCCTCCGGTCTGCCGGCGACGGCGCGTGGCAACCGTGGGCCCGCCTGGAGTGCTGGCGCGAGCGTGGCGGCGCCGGCGCGGGCGACAGCCTCGGCTACCGCTTCGAGCTCCTCCTCCCGGGCGTCGACCACGCTGTTCCGCTGGCCGAGTCATCAATCCCGGCTTCCAAGGGCGGGAAGTTCGCCATCGACCTGAGCGCCGCTCAGCCCCTGAGCCGGGGTGGCACGCCAGGGTGCAGCCCGCGGGGCAGCGGCGACTTCAGCCAGTGGCCGCTGGGGAACTACCGGGGGTTCGTGATGTCGGCGGCGGTGCAGGGCGAGGGGCGGTGCAGCAAGCCGAGGGTGGAGGTCGGTGTGGTGCACGTCGGGTGCGCAGAGGACGCGGCGGCGTTCGTGGCGCTGGCGGCGGCTGTGGACCTGAGCATGGACGCGTGCAGGCTCTTCTCGCACAGGCTGAGGAAGGAGCTGTCGCACCTGCGGTCCGACGTGCTCCGGTGACCATCGGCCGGCGTCCGGCCACGGCTCACGAGCAAATTGTACATAAGTAGTTGAGAGTTGAGACGTGAGAAGTGTTCTTTAGTTGGTTCGTTGAAGTAGTTCAATTTTGGTGATGGGTTGGTTGATCCAAAATTCCAGATCACTCTTGTGTGAGCGGGAGTGTGGTGTGGTGTGGTGTGATTTTTCGATTGGCTAGTTTACTTTAGCCTTCTTGCTACCCTTTTCAGTGCCAATATAAATGGAGAGCATTTGTGATCCAGAAATGTGCTCTGAGTTTGACCTCGTAGTGTGGTTTTTGCAAGAACAAAGGGCAAAAAAAAAAGTGGTCTTGCCGTTGTGATGCTATATTTTGTGCTTCTTCCAATCACTGCACTGCAATGCAGAGAAACAACGATCTCTCCTTTCCTTCTGTCTCGAGAATTGAAGCTTTTGATGCGACATTGCTTTTGCAATTTGCAATTTTGCAAAAGAGATCTTTTATTTACAAGAAAAGAAAAGGAGGGCATGATTTCATGAAAGGCACGGCATAGGACAGCGGGAGGAGGCAAGGCGTACGGGGTGGAGTACGGCCGGAGTGGGGGCCATGGCAATGGCAGGTGCGGTGGTGGAGTACGGCCGGTCTCCCTGCCGCTCCGGCTCGGGCTTGGCACGCCCACCACTCAACCACCGGCCGCGGGGTCATCCAGTAGGGACGGAGTGTGGACCGCAGCGACAGCGCAGGACTAGACTAGCCTAGTAGTGTTGGACGGTTGTTGGGATTGGCGCCCAGCTAGTTCCGTTGGCTGTCTGCTGCAGGCGCGCCCGCTGCGGTCGAGCTGGCGTCCGGTCCGGCCGGCCCGATCCTCTTGGGCAAAAAGGAATCCAACGCCATGACTACTGTAGCCAGTCCCTTTGAACAAGAAGAACATTGCAGTTTGCAAGATCGGTTGAGAACTGGATCACCCCCATGTAAGAGGCGTTTGGACTTTCGAGCCCAGCAATTTTGGAGGGAATTCTGAGGCAACATTTCAATCCCGGATGGTGCTTCTACCTATCTTATTTCAAAGTTGTATAAATATTAAATTATAAATGAATACTCCTTTCGTTGATAAATATAAGGCGTATTTTAACTTTGCACAGGGATTAAGGTTATGATAAAATTGAGAAAGACATAAGTGAAAATGACTTACATATCCCTCTTAATTGTTATGGAAGATAAGATATAATACTCTGTGTAGGTGGTAACGAATAAATATATATAGTTGAGAGAGAATAAATAGAGGTATAGTTGAAAATGCTCATTAAACCTACATATACGTCTTATATTTTCAAACAAGATCATTTAAATTATAAGCCTTATATTTATTAACGGATGAAGTAATAAATAGTGATTACTTTCTCTCTAGTTTACTTTTAAGATTTAAACTACTTACATCTACTTATATTGACAGAATGATATATAGAAGTACGTACAATATCATTGTGATACATGTGAATTCTGTTGAGAAACCCTAAAAGCCCATTGAAGGCCCATGTGGTCCCTTATGCCGAAACCCTAGAGAATATTATAAAGGAGGAGGGTCTCCCTATGTACAAGAAATCATTAGCAATAAAGAATTCGCTGCCGCTCTCCTCATATACCGTGTCTCTCTCTTCGTTTCTCCATTTCAGATCTGTTGGGAACCCGGACTATTCGACAATGAGGTTCCTTAACACGTTATCGCGACGAAGCTCTCACCGAGATCGAATTGAAAGGTGAGAAAGGTGGGTTTTCGCCGATTGAAACTAAACGCTTGTCGCTTCTATGCATACCCTATCCTACACATCTTGTATCGTTTCGTCATGTGGCACGGCCACACGACGATCGCTTCAGCTACGTGGCAAGAAGCTACAATGCATGCTTCTAACCTCGCGATTCGGTTTTGTGTTCATTGCGTGGCACGGTTACAACGACATGGATCTGCAGATTTTACAACTCATCATCGCACACAAAGAAAATCGCAGCGCTCGCCGCTGCGGCGCAAGATCTCGGTTTGCGTGCTTGAAGATCGCCAAGCACCGATCGCTGCCGTTTTGCGCGCCGAAACCGCTTATACGCTACCAAGAGCCGACTCCATGCCTCGGTTCCGTGCTCGCCGGCTTGAAGCCCGGCCGACCCACCATCGCCGCGACCATCGATTCGATCGCAGAAGTCACACGCCGCGCAGATCGTCGCCGCCGACGTTGTCTTGGCTCAGGTCGCCACAGACGCAGCCAGATCATCGCCGCCAGACGGCGACGGCTCGGTTTCACGCCGCATGAAGCGCCGGCCGGCCTCGCAAGACACGGCTGGCCCGCCGTCGACCGGCTCGGACGTAGCCGCGCACGCGCGCGCCGCCCGCCCGCCCCGCCGCCGTGCTCGACCGCGCCCGGCGCCGCTCGGCTCAAGTCCGGTGACGTCGTCGCCGCCAGCGGAAGAAAGCGCCGCCGCCCACTCGTTCTTTGCAGCGCTCGCGCCAGCCGTGATGCCGCCGCCGCCTCGCTCGGCCGCCGCCGCCGGCGGCCGCCCTTAGCCTCTCGCCAGACGCCGGCGCCGGCCTTGCCGCATGTGCCGCCGCTCGGCCTTGCGCGCGCCGCCGGCCGGCTCGGCCTCGCGCCAGAAGCGCCCCACCGCCGACGCCACTCAAGCAAGAAGCGCCGCCCGTCGGCCAGGCCGCGCCGCGCCGACATATGTGCCTCGCGGCTCTGGCCCGGCTAACGCCGCCGGCCACTGCGTGCCTCCGGCTCTCCTCGCTCCGCGCCGCTGCTGGCCGGCCGAGGCACCTCTCGCTCTCGCGCGCTCGCGCCTCCGTCTCCGTCTCCGAGGCACCTCCGTCTCGACGACGGCCGAGGCCGCCGCCACGCCACTTGCATTGCTCGGGTTTTGCGCTGCTAGTAGCCAAGCCGCCGCGCTTGGCCTCGGGCTTGTCTTCCGCCGTCGCCGCCGGCCATCACCCAAGAAGATGAGCGCGGTCGGGCCGGAAGTAGAAGACGGCAGCATGAGGAGTGCGGAAGAAAAGCGGGAAGGCAACCTGATCAGCGTGGGAAGACGGCAAGGCAGGAAACCTAGCCGGGTTTTGTCGCAGCAGCGTGGGCTCAAGGCCCAAGAGGCTAGCGGGAAAAAAAAAACGCCCCGAGGCCGGTTCGCCGGGAGAGAAAAAAAGAAAAGAAGAAAGAAGAAAGAAAAAGAAAGAAAAAGAAAAAAGAGAGAAAAATTGCGAAATTTTTGAAAAATTGCCGTAAAATCAAGAAGATTTATTTGGCTCTGCTTTTAATTTTTCTTGCTCTATTTCTCTGCTTTATGAATTTTGAATTCATTGCTTTATTTTATATACTGCAATGCATAGCAATTTATTTTGTGCAATTTATGCTTTTGCAACCATTTTCTATTAGATTACACGCATAATCTAATGTCGAATTTTGAAATCATGAATCGTGAATCGTGAGTTTGAAGAATCGCCCCGCACGGTCGTAAGTACTTCACTTGGGCATCGGACGTGAAGATCGTTCTTGGGGCAAGAAGCTCCATGTCGCGATTGGTCTAGGGTCCTCGCGGGACATAAAACCTACCATCAAGCGTAACAATCAAGTCTTGCTTCGCCGTTTAAATGCATGAATCGCATCTTCTTTTAGATTATGGTTGTTAGCATTTTCTTTGAATAATGAATTGTAAGCTCTAGAAGAGCATACTTCTTTCATGAATAAATACGCAATTTATTCTTTATTCCAAAGATTCTTTCCTTTACAAGCAATTTTGAATTATTTTGCCTCTGTTTTATTGGAATTATAGTAGCATAACAAATACCATCTTAAGAGAGTCTAAATACTTTCAATCGATCACGAAGAACGCTGAAAGATTACTACGATCGCAGAAGCGACTCATATGTAATCGGCTCAGAAGAGCCACTATTATATTGCCTATGGGTACAACTTTGGTAATTGAAGAAGCCCTTTTGTACCCTGAATCAACTCGCACTCTCTTAAGCTTTAAAGACATCCGCGCCAATGGTTTTCACGTAGAAACCAATGAAGAAAATGGCAAAGAATATTTGTGCATTGTGAAGCACGCGGTATGTGGAAAATGGTATTAGAAAAATGTCCTCATATGAATCGGGTTGTACTATACGAATATTCATGCACCCGAAGTGTATACTTCCTTGAAGACTGTTTTTAGAAGCTCCGAGTTATTTTCTTAATGGCATGGTAGATTAGGTCATCCTGGTCTTAGAATGATGAGAAATATAGTGAACAACTCACAAGGTCATGGCATTAACGTTAAGAATTTCCCGAATCATGAAGATTTTGTGTGCCCTGCATGTGCCACCGGGTAATTAATAACTAGACCCTCTGTCATGAAAGTGCAAAGTGAAATCCTGCATTCTCGAACGCATCCGGGGATATTTATGGTCCGATTCAGCCTCGTCGTGGCCGTTTCGATACTTTATGGTGCTCATCGATGCTTCCTCGAAATGGTCGCATGTATGCTTGTTGTCAACAAGAAACCATGCTTTTGCAAAGCTGATCTCGCAGATCATAAGAATTAAGAATGCTTTCCCTGATCATCGCGTGAAGTCCATTAGAATGGACAATGCCGAGAATTTACTTCAAAGGCATTTGATGATTATTGCACGGCAACAGTGGATAGCGATTGAGCACTCCGCACCACACGTCCATACGCAGAATGGACTAGCGTAGCACTAATAAAGAGGATTAAGTTCATTGCCGCACCGCTTTGCAGAGTTGTAACTTGTCCAACACTTGTTGGGGACACGCAGATCGCACGCAAAGAAGACTTATCAATTTCGCACCATCGGCCTACAACACCCATTCTCCTATGCGCTTTGTGCACGGATCATCCCAAGATCTCCCATCTTAGAAAATTTGGGTGTATGGTATATGTACCTATACCACCCCTCGGTGGATCGAAATGGGCCCTCTCCGCAAGTCTGGATATACGTTGGTTATGGGAGTGCATCCATAATCGTATTTGGAACCCATGATCGAGACTTGCATACACCGATTCATTGATTGCATCTTTGACGAGGATCGTTTCCGTCATTAGGGGAGGAAATCAACCTTTGGATGAAAATGCCGGAAATCATATGGCATTCCACCGATCCCGCACATGACCCCGAACTAATGAAGCAAATCAAGAAGTCTAGAAGATAATCGATTTGCGAATTTAGCAAATGAACCGCCTGATCATTTTTGTGATCCAAAGGCGTGGTTAAGTCGCATGTACCAGCAAGAAATGCACCGAGAGGGTGGAAATACCAAAGAAAATAGAAGGTATCCTCAACCCGCCGAGGCCTCAAAGAAAAAGAGCAGTAATCTGCTCCTCAAACCCAAAGTACCGGAGACGCTCGAGAAAATCTGGCGAGAGGACTTACCACAACCAATCACGAAAATGCCCCAAGGAAAGAAGGGAGCCAGCTTGAGACTGCTTGGAAAGAAGCCAACAGAAAGGCAATTCCGCACTTGAATCTCCCATCAAGGAAGCCACGGAAATAATGTGTGCGCACACATAGGCGATGAAAGCTAAAGGAACTTGCTCTGCGATAGGGAAAAGCAGCGAAGAGCAAGTAGAAGTGCATGAAGCACCCCATGAAGAAATGGCCATAAACTTTGTAATAACAGAGAATCTCGAATAGAGCAACGACCAACGTTGATGCATACTCGCAAAGAAGATCGCCTCGATCATTGATCATGATCCCGAGCTCGCATCTCTCGCAGAGTGCAAGAAAAGGCTAGATTGGGAAGAATGAAAAAGGCAATCACGACAGAGTTAGTCTCTCGAACAAGAGAGAGGTGTTTGAGCTCAGATGCCGCACACCTCCCATGTAAACCCGTAGGTCACAAATGGGTCTTTGTTCTAAGAGAAATGAAAATAACGGGTTGTAAGGTACAAAGCAAGGATTGTAGCTCAAGGTTTCACTCAACGCCCCGGAGTTGATTATGAAGAAACCTATTCTCCGGTCATGGGAGGAATTACCTTTAGATATTTGATCTCAATGGCGATCAACTTGAAGTTGAGAATGAAGCTAATGGATGTTGTCACAAAGATATTTGTATGGAAACTTGGATTCGAGATATACATGAAAGTACCTAAGGAATTCCTATCCCAACCAAGACGGAGCAAATAGAAACACTGCATGTGTGAAATTGGAGAAATCACCGTATGGATCAAGCGATTAGGAAGAATGTGGTACAATCGCTGAGTGACTTTCTCTGCAAGAAAGGCTACACAAACAAATAAGATTGTCCATGTGTGTTTATACAATGATCCCGAATAGATTCTCAGATAATCTCCGTCTATGTAGATGACTTGAACATCATTGGGACGGATGAAGAAATTGAAGTGGCATGCTCATACTTGAAGTCCGAGTTTGAAATGAAAGATTTGGGTAAAACCAAGTTTTGTTTAGGCTTGCACTTGAACATGTCCAAGGAGGAATCTTGGTACATCAATCAACCTACACGCAGAAAGTGTTGGAAAGATTTAGCTTTGAAATAGTATATCCTGCAAAGACTCCAATGGTGGAAGGTCACTCCAAGCGCACCTAGACCCATACTGACCTAGAGAAGAGGAGGAAGTCCCGGGAGCAGAATTCCCATATTTGAGTGCAGTTGAGCGCCATGTACCTTGCAAATAGCACTAGACCGGACATTGCGTCATTGTGAATTTGCTAGCACTGATGCTGCGAACCCACCAAAAGGCATTGAAAGGGATCAAGGACATCTTCCGCTACCTCCAAGGAAGCAAAGACCTCGGTCTGTTCTTTAGAAGAAATAATGAATTGAATTTGGTTGGCTATGCCGATGCCGGGTATTTATCAGACCCGCATACTGGCAAGTCCCAAACCGGCTATGTTTTCCTATGTGGAGGAACAAAGAATTTCTTGGAAGTCGTCTAGCGCACTCTTGTCTCGACGCCGACAAACCACTCGGAAATCATCGCTTTGTATGAAGCATCTCGTGAATGTGCATGGCTCGGAAGAATGGTTCACCACATCCGTAAGTCATGTGGTTTGAACATTGAGCAAACTCCCACGATAATTTATGAAGATATTGCGACTTGTGTTGCCCAAGCACAAATAGGTTATGTGAAGAGCAATCTCACGAAGCATATCAACCCCAAGTTCTTCTATGCTCATGAATTGCATAAGATGAACGAGATCAAGATATTGCATACTAAGTCATGTGAAAATCTTGCAGATTTGTTCACTAAATCACTCCCAAAGATCTACCTTTGAAAGGTGCGTGAAAGGAATTGGGATGATGAGACTTAGAGAAGTGCAGATTTCGGGGAGATATTTCACATACTCCCACATGAATCTCGAGCATGAATTATGAATACCCAACATGAATCTCAAGATTAGCATTTGAAGTTGGGAGAATTGTACTCTTTTTCCTTAGCAAGTTTTTCATGAAGTTTTCTTGCATAAGGTTTTAACGAGGCAATTCGTGCAACATAGTAAGCGTATGCTATGTACTCTTTCTCCAAGTATTTTTCCCACTGGGTTTTTCCGAGTTTTAACGAGGCATATGCATCTCGCGGCAAAGGGCCCATGGAGTGTTGAGAAACCCTAAAGCCCATTGAAGGCCCATGTGGTCCCTTACGCCAAACCCCAGAGAGCGCTTATAAAGGAGGAGGGGTCTCCCTATGTACAAGAAATCATTAGAATAAAGAATTCGTCGTCGCTCTCCTCATATACCTGTGTCTCTCTCTTTCTGTTCTCCAATTTCAGATCTGTTCGGGAACCCCGGATTATTCGATAGCGAGGTTCCTTAACAAATTCAAGCACAGCAGTGACGGTCATGTCAATTGCCGTTGCCCGATGCCTCTTCTCCATGCGTTGCTGATTAGGGGATAAGGGATTAAGGGGAGGGAAGAAGAGTCCCTGCCTACGTGTAGCTGACAGGCGTCGCGTTTGTCACGGAGAAAACGATGCAATACAGCGAGCTGAAGGGTGGAGGCGGCTACGGTCGCCAATTCATGTTTCCTAAATTACATCCAAATCATGACAGCTCGTGCTTCTCTGGATCCTATCAATTGACAGCTCTACGACGACGAAGAAAGTGCCACTACATACATGTACATACATGTACTATGAGAAGAACGGAGATACTTCCCCAGAGGTCGATTTCGCATGGAGCCTGGACTTCAGTTAGAAGATGTGTCATAATTATATTCAAAACCCAATCACCCTTCCCTTGCTTTAAGTCCAGCGATCATTTCTCAAAGATTAAATTTCATTGAATTATAAGTTTTTTAACTTATATTTCGTAAAACTACAGATTCTATAAGAACTTGTGTTACAAAACTATACGTTTTAGAATTAATCGTTTCTGGTAACAATTCTGACAGTGTATACCCACGTAACAACATCACGCGCTTTTATTTCCCGTTTCACTTACACACGAGGCTGCTAGTGGCCCACATTGCCAGATAACGATTAATTGTAAAACCTGGCAGTTTTAGATAAAAAGTATCACAAAACCTGTAGTTTTGTAAAATAAAAATAAAAACTTGTTATTTTCTAATAGTACAATAAATAAGTAGTTTTGTAAAATTTACTCTTTCCTAACCCTAACATGCATGCAGCATGCCCGTCTCCCCCAGCCGGCCACGTACTGAATGTTAGGTTTAATTAGCGGCCGGCATGTGTAGCCGTAGGTGTCGAGCCTGGCTGTTTCTGCCTTGCCATTGCCAGTGTGGCTGTTAGATGGGAAAGGTACTTTTACTGTTAAATGCTTTTATAGGCATCCAAAAGTTAATACGGAGATTTTCTCATACAAGTATTTGTGGCCAATCAAGGCTCCTCTGTAGATAAAAGTTGTGGCGTTTGGTTGGATGAATAAGGGTGGATGCGATATAGTTATTTATGAATTTAGATGAGTGGATAGATAAAATATGGTCATCCAGTTTTTTAAATATTCCCTCGAGATGCTGGATAGAGCTATCTCAAAACAAAAATCCGGATGGGCTTATCCAGTTTGTTGCATGAAGAGGTATACTCGGTCAAATTCAAATTTCGCCAAAGTTTACTCGATCAAATTCAAATTTCGGTCAAATTGTGGTCAAATTTGTCCAAAAGTCAAATTATGTCCGAAAATTAAAATTTCGGTCAAATTTTGTCCGAAAATTCAAATTTTGATCAAATTTTATCCAAAAAATTCAAACCGAAATTCAAAATCTTGATTACAACTAGGTTATCCATCCAACCAAATAAAAAATTGACTCATCCTATCCACTCTTATCCATCCAACGAAACAAAAAATTCGCTTATCCCTATCCACCCAACCAAACAACGACCTGGATAACTCTATCCTATCCATGGTCATATCCCATCCAACCTCATCTAGATAACCAAACGCACCCAGTGTTGCCGTGGTTAGCTTTGAAAAACTGAATTCTGACCAGGGACAATCTTTTAAGAAGAGGATGGAAGGGCACTGACAAATGTCCACTGTGTGGTGCAAAGAAGTCAGTAAATCACTTATTCCTTTCTTGTCCTTTGGCCAGATTTATTTGGTCTATAGTTGGATGTGCTTTTAATTTGGGGAGTATGCCGAGTTCTATTCAAAGCTTGGGGGGGATTTGGCTTGGGAGATTTCCTAAGAATGTGAGGATTGAGGAATCTAGCATTAGTAGGGATTGCATCGGTTTTGTGGACAGTTTGGCAAACAAGAAATGATGCTTGGTTTCAACGAAAATTTCCTTTGGATCCCAGTTCAGTTGTGTTTCATCAGGTTTGCCACTGGATTGAATTTTGTGCTGGCTTGCAGAAAGAAGAACTACACGAAGTGTTGCGAATGGGGTCCAAGTTGCTGTGGCAAATGGCGAACGAAGCTTTCAACCGGTCAAGACTCAAAGAGGATGGAATAGCAGACGGTGGCGGCGGGTGATGCACTTTGTGTTGTTCCTGGTCCTGGCATCCTGCTTATGCTGACTGAAGGCAGGAGTCTGTTGTTTTCAGATGTTAGTCTGGGGGTTTGTGCAGTTTGCTGGATCGATAGTCTGTAGCCGTAGGGCTCTGGTTGTTGGGAATTGGGATGGCAGTGGCGCTGCTCATCAACATCCCCTGTTGCCCGCGTTTTCTGTCGCGTTTGGTAGTACTCTGAACAGTTTCGTTAATGAAATTCGGAGAGTGCTTCTGTGTCAAAAAATTTTTTGGCAGAAAACAGCATGAAAAGAGCGGTGCCAGCAAATCGATCGTATGGTCCTCGTTAATCCGGCTCTCCATCCTTGAGATGTCGCACGCTCACCTGTCCAGCACTTTTACTATACACAATATAAAATATTAACCGTCCATTCTATTTGATCTAACAGATCAGATGAGTTATGATTTAGTTATACTTTTGCTGATAGTATTGGTAGTAGAAATCATACGGTGATATTATTGTAATTAGACATTTTTTAATTTTGAATGTATGTGTATTTTTTTTTACTTTTGTGTAAAATCCGAACTACTTCGTGGACCGCGCAGGATAGAGCGCTCGATGTGTTAGTGTGAAGTCACAACATCATCATGAAACAGGCGGGAGGGCGTCAGCCGCGGCGTGGTCACAATCCAGGAGAGCACCGATAGGAAGGCAGAGACTGCGGTGTCGACAGGATCGGACTGACGGCAACGACGGAAAAAGGAGGGCACTGATAACAAGAAACACAACAAAGGGCGACGACAACGGAAAATGAAGGTCAGCGATAACGATTAACGTAGCAAATGATCAAAAGTCCATAATACCTTTGATAAATATACGACTAGATCTGATTTCTACTATCACTATTTACTATCTATGTTATCTACCGTAAAATTGCTTGTACTGGCTTGTTTGGAGTGTGCAATTTTTACGTAAAAATTTACTAAATTCACGTGAAATTTCTGCATTACCAGGTATTCGATCATGCGGTTCGGATTTGACAACGGAAAAACACAAAGGGGAGCAGTGTTCTCACTCCTTTTATTAGTTTGTTTCTCGGGCAGAAGAATTCCGTGCTTGAAACACCCCGTAATCGCCATTTTGTATTGCATTTGCTGTGGTCCAGTTCAGAAATCATCGTTTTTCTCGTCTCATAGTAATTTTTGTTAAGTAAATCTGGACTCTTTACGAACGCAATTACAAAAATAACCTCTTTTACTGTTGAAGATAACGCTATTTTTACAATTACATTCCTAGAAAGACTAGATTTGTAAAAACAATTACACATAAGGCTACAGAAGTGATGATTTCTGAGATTCGCCATAAGCTATCTAAGCTGGAAGAAACTGTTTTAATGTGCTATGTTCATACAGATTTCGTGCCAGAGCCAGACTAGTATTTTGTACCTGAAAAGGGCATTTCGTGGGAGACAGCTAACGCTAGAGTGCGACTCGGAAGTGCGTCAATTGTTTGCGTCCACAAAGCGAAGCACTCATGTCGTGAATTAATCGTGACTCTCATGCGCAGCGTGCGAGGCTGGCTCTCGCCGCGGAAATCATGGGATGTTTGGTTTCCTTACGATGGTTACCGATGCAAATTTTGGTACTATTGCTCAAATTCAATAAGTATTTGATTTACTATTAAATTTTGGTAAGATTCTCTTCATCCTTAGCTCTATAGTTTAATTTTTTTCTAATCCTTATTTGGTGATTAAATTTTGGGCAATGCCAAATTTTGATAAAGTTTAATAAGACTAATTTCTTATAAAACCAAACAGCCCCTAGAGCACGTGTTCGTTGACCTAATGGTGTGAATGTGATTTGGATGAAAGTTTCATCATGAAACCATGCAACAACTCCTATTTCTAATATATATATATATATATATATAGACACACACAACTGATCCAATTAACTATATGCTAACTAGAGGTTCTTCAATAAGCCACACGTTAATTCTAGTAGAGTGGAACAACCAGAAATTACCATATTAATAGCTGAAAAGAAAAAAATCTAGAAATTCACACATTAATTAGAAAAATAAAAAATATTGACTATGTAATCAATGGCTAGATGATCATACTGTACCCAAACATACGCAAAACTTGCAATCAATCAATCTATCTATACTAATTAGAAACTCTCCTAGAAGCACATTAATATTAGGAGGGTGAAAAAGCTAGAAATCGGACAGGGAAGAGTTAACACATGTTGTAATTTAAAATCAAGTTAAATGGGATACCAACCGGAGGTTCTCCTAGGAGCGTGGAAAAGCTAGAAATTATCGTATTAATCACAAAGAAAAAAAATCTACAAGTTCTCACATTAATCGGAAAAAGAAAATAATCTTGACCATGTAATCAACGGCTAGATGATCATATTGTACCCAAATATAAACACAAAACTTGCAATCTATATCTATATTAATTTGAGGCTCTCTTAGAAGTCTCCACGTTAATCGAGCGAAAAAGCTAGAAATTGGACAGGGAAGAATTAACACATGTCATAATTCAAAATCCAGGTTAAATGGGAATAAAATTAAATCCAGGATTAAAATAATATTGATACCAAAATTAAGTTAGTTCGGAATATAAATTTTGAACAAAAACAATTGTTCCTAAAATCCATTCGTCAGTTTGACTTCAGAACGTATAACGTAAAATTTGAAATTTCAGTATCTAGATACTCTAGCATTTGTAACGAAAATTAGGCTACCAAAATTTCTATAAACCTAGTACTAAATTTGCAAAAAAACATAGAGAAAATATATACTCCGCACAATGCACGGGTTGATGACCGGTTACTCCTAATTATCTACTCTCACAATGAGCCACGTCATCAACAAACAAAAACTGGCTGTTAGACGATTGCCCTGCGTGCTTGAGATCACCGAAATCGTCTCCCGGTGCTCCTGCCATCCTAACGGAGGCTGCTTTCAATTCTCCTCCTATCCCTTTGCTCCAAGCCTGTAATCACAACCGACGAAGACCTGTACCTGAAAAAGCCATCCGATCAGTCACTCCATGTTAGTCCGCCGATCGGTCTCCAACTCTCCATGGCTTTTAGCCTCTTCAGTTGGCATTCACCTGCATCAGCGGAAGCTTCGCTCCCTTGCCTTGCGAGTGACTGCTGCACGTTCCGTCGGCCGCGGCCGCGTCCGAGCACAAGAACTCAGTCGGCAGCACCGTTCCAACCCGTCTGCTGATCAGGTCATCTCTCTTCTTTTGTACGCTGTGATGTTTTCTTGCTATTTTCCCTAGAGGTTACCGGTTACTAAAGCATATGATTTATCCGTTATTGTACCTACGGTGCATTTTACTATATGAACGAAGGTCCCAAATTAAATTATTTCCTTCAGTTACTGTGTAGATAACCTTTTTTGTAATACAACTTATAGTAATTTGTCAGTTTCAGCCTAATTCTTGGGAGGATTACATCATTTTGTTCAGGGTACTTCCAACAGTTCATGCCGGATCAGTATCGCGGCATGTATCATTGTACCTTAGATTTGTATACTCTGTCGTAGGACAAGAATTCTTGGTCGATTGTCTCAATGCGCTACGTTGTGATTACTTTTCCCAGCATATCTTTCTGAAGCACCTACTATGGTTGTTCACCAGTTATTTCTTCGTTTTTATACCCAGTTAGTGTTGTGATCGTGTTATATATCACAGTTATTCATGCTTGAGATCCGAGCGTGTGATCCCAGTGCTCTGCCACCACACCACACACTAGCTGCTGCTGCAGCAGCATTGGCCATTTGACCAAGCCACAAACAAGCCCATTCTTTTGGGCTCTGTGCAGCCACCCTTTTTTTTTTTTGGAGATTTCGTGAGTCTCATTCGATCCGATCCGTTGCGTTCCCTGTCTGGTGGGCAACTGGGCAAGCAAAGGTGCTGGACTGCCGGTACAGCTGCTTTTACACTGACTGTCTGAGCTTTATTGCTCATGCAACATATGTTTCGTACTCGCTTCTCCCTTGGCATTCATGGTGTCGTCCTTCACCTTGGAGCTCTCCTTCCTCTCCAGTTTCCAGCCATCTCCTTCGTCATGGATGAGTAATTCTATCTGAAACTTCCTCTGCAGTTTACAGCCGTCTCCTTCGTCATGGATGAGTAATTCTTTCTGAAACCGGCCGCAGAGCGAGTAAAGGCAGTAGTAATTAGACTACTGGAGCGTGAAGGCGGTTTCAGTCTTAAAGTTGCGGACTTGCGGTGTTCTTGCGAAGAAGAGAAAGAGCGGTGTTAGCTTCTTCCTCGCGTCCACAGACCACGGTTACATATACCGGGCGTTTCCGCCTCTGCAACAACTCAGGAAAAAGAAGCTTTACTTTCACTCCTCTCTTTGGTACGCACTGCAGTACTGCACACTCTTTCTCTTGGTGAAGATTTTTCTCACAAGAAGTTGTTTTCTAGGTTTCTTTGCTTAAGTACACAAGTAGGAGCCCGTTTTGTGTTTCCTTGCTCTCCTCTATATAACGCGAAGATTACGCGAAATTTGAAGTGAATTCTGGTGCTGGTGTACCGTAGCCATAGTCAGCCCGTATGCTTTGTTAGCTTGAGCTAGTAATTACGTTTCCGATCCTGGATGTACCTTCGTTCATTTGTTAGGGGCTTAGGGCGCAGGAGTTTACTTAGTGATTATTTGGTATATAGTTCACCTTCAGACTACTTGCTTCTCTTAAAAAAAATTCTGATTACACTACAGTAATCTCTACAGAAGTCTATTACCACACATTGATTCACCTCATCATCAGTCATCATGCTGAAGCAACCGTCCAGTAAGAACCACAGGGGCAAGAGGCTCAGGCCAAAGCACAGCCTCCAGGTCTTTCTGCTGGTTGCCATCAGTATCTGGCTCATGTACCAGCTAGCACATTCCTACAACAAGCGACGGGTGGTGCCCGTGGAGACTGACAGCGACGGCATGGACGGTGGGCTGGCACGGCGCCGGCTGGGCAGGAAGGACCTCGTCGACTTTGCAGGCCATGCGTCTGGTGAGGATGACGTTCTTGGGATTGGAGGTGGTGGGAGCAATGTCGGGAGCGAAGACGACGTCGAACGGGACTTCGCGCCTGATCGGTCGAGCAAGGGTAAAGGCGGTGAAGGGGCGGCAGCGACGAGGAGGATGAAGAGTCTGATGAAGATGACGATGGCCTTCCTGGTGATGAAGAGGGGATGGCAAAGATTTCCAGCTTGAGAATGGTGATGGTGATGATGAACTGAAAACTACGCGCCTCAAAACTGGCAGAGCTAACGTGTTCGGCAACGCCGATGATGGTACGCATTCTCACCAGCCGAATGAATTGAAGGAAGAGTTGTTCGTCAGGTGAACGCTACTGACGGAGTGCAAGACGGTGCTGCTGTTCCGTTGGTGAATGGTGCTGCTGCAGATGGTATTGACATGACTCCAGAGCTTAACAGCAGCTCTCTAAGCAATTCCGATCTAAGCGAGAATTCATCTTCGGATGTGTTGTTCATCGGCAGAGAAGCAACAGGTAATGTTGCTAAGAACTTGCTGTTTAACGATGTTGCAGTTGGGGTACCTGGAGCAGAGAAGCCTACCAACCATGCCTCCGCTGATGAGAAGCGAATGGTTAACCAGTATTGGATTGCCGATTCTGTCAAGACCGGCAGCGACAAAGCAGAGGACGTATCTAAAGCTGAGAGTGGCGATGGATATGCTACCCAGGACAACACAATTCTTCCTGCAGATTAAACTAGTTTCTTCCTAAAAGACATTAGGATAGCCTGTTCTTCTGAAAAACTTGTACCCCCTGCTTATGTTTCATCGAAGTGCTATAGCACCGAGCATTGCTTCCTTGAAGGAAAAGGTTTCCCGTAACAAACTCTAGCTACTTCCTGAAACTATAGTAGACAGGGGCGGAGCCAGCCCAGGCCCAAGCCTCGGGCCGGCCTGGGCTGGCCCAAAGGATATTTGGCCTATAGCTGAATTTGTATGGAGTTTTGGGCTAGCATGCATGCTGATATTTGGCCTATTTTTGAACTTGTTAAAGAAATTTTGGGCCAGGCCTCGGGCCCAGGCCCAGGTGGCCCGAGGCCTGGCTCCGCCCCTGATAGTAGACCACATTTTCCTATCCAATTGTAGCAACCAACATAAAGTTGAGATTTAGTAACGCTCAGAATGCCCAAAGCTATGGGGATTAAACTGCCATGGCCCACTCTCACTTTAATCACCACTCACTACATAACAAAATATTCCATCTTGACAATAGTGGAGCCGGAAAATTTCACATGCACAATGTTTCAAACGAATTTGATCCAGACTGGAGTACGAGCATGAAAAAGGCACCAGAAATTCATTACAAACTTTTAAGTGTTTTCTGAAACTGGGCAAGACAAAGCAATTGCCTTGCATATGATCATTGCTGTGCAAGGAGACAAGACAGGTAACAGCTAACAACACAGTAAAATCCTGATTGACAACACAAGAGTTCCATCATTCTTAATCTTGGTGCAGAAAGATAGGTCTCAATGAAAATAAAAAACCATTCGAACAACCAGAAAATTTTTCTTAAGCATGAACTGGCTTCTAATGGTACGCTATTCAGTACTCAGTGATGCTTGCTCTCAAACAGGCCATCGGGTCCTGCACAGCACCAAAAAAATTTTATGATGTGCGAAAAAATTTATGATGTGTGAGAATGAAAACAATACAGTAACCATAACTGATAGCATAAACTGACGTGACTAAAAAAAGAAGTCCAAACTATGTATTGCAAGTATGCAAACAAGGCAACACAACTAGAGGTGGGCAACTGGCCGTGCCTTGGTGGGCCGGCCCGAGGCACGGCACGGCCCAAGCCCGGTCTGGCACGTTAGAGGGCCGTGCCGTCGCGTCGCCGTCGCCGATCGCATCGTAGCTTGGACCGTGCCCATGTTGGCCCAAGACGGCGCGGCGACGCGACCTGACCCGCCCGGTGGAGAGGCGAGGGCACGCGGCGAAGACATCTTCGCCTCTGCCGCGGCCGCGCCCCACCGTCGTCTTTGCCTCGGCTGCGCCGCGTCGTCGCGGCCGCCTCGCGCCGACGACACGGCCTCTGCGCCCACGCCGCGCATCGCCATCGCCGCTCTCTCGGGTGCGCCTATGCCGCGCCGCATTGGAGAGGGGGCCTTCTTGGCCGCCCGTGCCATGGCCGGGCCGGACGAGGGAGGCGGCGCCGACGAGTGAGGGGAGGGGAGGAGGGAGGGGCGACGGCACGCGGGGAGGAAAGAGCAGGAGGGGAGAGGGAGGGGCGGCGACGCGTGGGGAGGCTGGAGCAGGAGGGGAGAGGGAGGGATGGCGGCGCGTAGGGAGGTCGGAGCCAGAGGGGAGAGGGAGGGATGGCGGCGCGCGGGGAGGCCGGAGCCGGAGGGGAGAGGGAGGCGCGTCGACGAGGGGAGAGGGAGGGGCGCGGCCGCTCGTGTCGGTGGGGGAGAGAGGGGCGCGGGAGAGAGAAGGGCACACGGGCGCGGCACAGGTCTCGGGCCTCTCGGCGAGAGTGCGGGAGTGGGACCGACCGAGAGAAAAGGGGGAGAGAGAGGGGCGCAGGAGAGAGAGGAAAAGGGAGGGGCGCCGGGCGTGAGAAAAGAGAGGGGGCAGGAGGGAGAGAGAGAGAGAAAAGAGAGGTGTTTGAGTGAATCACGGGGAAAATCACGCGCCTGATGTATTTTGAACGCAATGGAGACAGCGATGTGATTGATCAATTCCATCCCGCTCTCTCTAACGCGATTTTGAACGGACACACTCACTCGAGGGAATCACGGGAAAGAGAGGCCGTGATAGAAAGACATAAAACTGCTTTATCATATTCGTCCCGCTTTTCAATTTTCATCATGAGCGAGTGCGCGGCCGCACGTCGTTTGAATTTACAACGACAGCAGAACAACGGTCATTTCGCTGGACACACTATAAAGACAAGGGACGGCTTGCATTTGTTCTGCACAACTCTCTCGCGCTCTCTTCTTGCCCATTTTTGCTCCAGCGCTCAACACATTATGCACATCTCTCTCCAATTGCTTTCTTTTTTTGCTCTCTCGTCGTGAAATAAAATATTTCGCTAGAGCATGAGAGCACGTCCGCGCTCTCCAAGTCCCCCTCGTCAGGTTCAAGAGATTGATCCACGCCAACTCTCCCCCAGCATGGGAGACTACGGCATGGATGACCGTCATCTGGACGGCACGCACGACATCGAGGATGACTCATTCACTCCGGATGCACCGAGCTCGGATGCCGCTACCTCGGTGTATCCGGGACGGGCGTCGGTATCCACACCGAACACGCAGTCGACATGTCGATGCAACCAGCACGGGCGTCCACATCCGACAGTCGACGGGCGTGGTGTTGGCAACATATGGACAAAACCGTTGAAATTGTGGATGGACGTGAGGTAGTGTATGCTGTTTGCAAATACTATCAAGCTAAATTATCTGCACGTGCATGTGGTGGAACAAGTCATCGGAAGAGACACACGGAGAATTGCTTGAGGAAGATATCGGTCGGACGGAGGCCGGGCGAGGGCGTGCAGGCACAGCTCAATTTCAACACCGACGATTCGGTAAGCACATGGGTATACAACGCCGACGTAGCTAGAGACGAAATTGCACGTTACATAGTTACAGAGGATCTTCCACTTAGAACAGGTGAGAGGTCTAATTTTGAGAGAATAGTGCAACGTAGTTTTTGCCCGCAATACCAACATGTTAGTAGAAAAAGAACTACACGTGATATTTATAAAATATTTACAAATAAACTAGAAATGTTAAAACAGACCTTCATGACACTTAGTTTTTCCTTTGCATTAAAATCAGATATATAGACTTCCTCTCATCAAAGAGCAGTTTATATTAGTGTTGTTACGCATTACCTAGACGAGAGTACGTACTAAACAAAAAGGTTATAGGGTTTAGGCTAATCTCGAGTCACACATCAAGATGCTATCACTACCCGTATATTTGAGGTTGTTAATGACTTTAAAATAGAAAGTAGAATTATTATACATCACCTAATACGACGGCTATGGAGCATCTCTCATCGCATCTCGAGACTTATGTTGGAGGTTTTGTACTCCATCAGATGTGCGTATGCTATATTATTAATCTCATTGTGCAGCGAGTTTGCATGTAATGAAACCTAGTTTGGAGGGCATACGCGATGCTATCGATTTTGTTACTAATTCACCCGTAAGGTTTGTCTAGTTCTCAGAGTACTACAGGACCAACAATAAGGTACCAAGAAGATTCAACCTTGATATGAAGGTTAGATGGAACTCAACGTACACTAGCTAGAGTGGTGCAAAGGCTACGAGCAAATTATCACTGTCTTCGTCAACTGCAATAATGGTAAACCCTTGGTTTCTGAAGTGGATTGGGAAATTGCTAGTCATTTTCGTAATTTTTTAGAAAATTTTTACAATACAACTAAACAATTATCCGGTGTATACTACCCAACTTCTTGCTTAGTCATCGAGTGGCTTTGGCTTATTGCTAATACTTTTAAAGAAAATAGAGATAATTGTATTTTATGTCGCATTATAGAACCAATGGAGCAAAAAAATTAAAATATTTTAAAGCTATTCCACATATGTACTGTTTTGGATCCTCTGAGAAAATTTTCTGACTTGCAGGGCGCCTACGAGGGAATAGGTGAGGCATTCGATCTTGATTTCTTCGAGGCCTATACTCATGTTTACAACGAGTTTTTCAGAGTTTTCGACAAATATTACGAGAAGTTTGGCGCCAGAAGTGAAGCACGAAGATCTACCTCAACAACGCAACAAGCACGAGGTTGTTCGACCGCTTCAAACATGTGGAAGAAGCTGAAATGCAAGTCGTCTAGTTCGTCTTTCGAAATGCCGAGCAGGTCGCAATGGAATCTACAGGTAGAGATCAATCACTACCTTGACACGCCTTTCGTGGAGACCGAGCTTGACATAGACGAGAAAAATTAACTCAACTTGCTCTTGTGGTGGAAGAATAACCAACGTATTTACCCCGTGCTATCCCATTTCGCACGGGACGTACTTACGGTTCCAGTGTCCACTGTCTCGTCGGAATCCACTTTCAGTTTGGTGAGGAGGATACTTGAGCCGAGGAGGTCGTCTCTCAGACTTGACATTGTTGAGGCAATTACATGCCTCAAAGACTGGGAGCGTTCAGATAAGAGGATACAACATCAGCCCGAGGATCCGAAGATCACGGACGCGGTAGCCGACTTTGATAATTTTAACCTCGGTTAGTCTATGTGTATATATATATAGTTACTGTACTCTTTTCCTTACCGCGGGCACCTCACACCGGGTGTAAGGTTTTTAACGAGGCAGTAACTCTGTACATGTTCAAGATTTAATAAAATTTACTTCTTTTTCCCCCAATATTTGTGTCCATTGCTAGCAATACTGATATCCACACAGGATGTTTCTTTCGCATGCTTTCATTTAGTCCTTGCTTTGCGTGCGCATTTCTTCTCGTCATTTATTTACTTACTTTGCTAATTTGTTTAGAGATACACAAGGGAACGAATGTGTGTTCGCTAATAATGATTTAATTAATTGGCATAATGCATAGCCCCACTGTATTTTGGATGATCTAAGCGAATGCATGTTGCTCGATTGTATATTTACATATTTCTTTAATCAAGGTGGATATACATTCGCTGCACCGTAGCATCGCGTACGCACGCTACTACAAGCAACTTCAGGTCATTTCCTCTCGTCGCAATAGTGTAAATGGGCTGGGCCTTGACCGGCACGGCACGAAGTGTAAATGGGCCGTGCATGGGCTCGCCAAAGGCGAGCCGGGCTGTCGCGGCCGGCATGGTTCCGGCCGGAAGCACGATGGCCCGTGCCGGCCCGGCACGAAGCCCACACCTCTAAACACAACAGACAACAAAAATGACAATCATGATGTGTGCTTGTAACCAACTTTTCATGGTACAAAAGAACTCATTTGATTTTAAAAGCATTCTACCAATATATACGAGCCAACGATGGAGTGGTCAGACATTTGACAATGGTTCTACTGTGTACTATGGTTATCATGTATATTGTCTACCATGGTGTTCATGGCTTCTGATACATACAACTTTGAAGAGCTTCGACCATAGTTTTTAACTCGATTACAGCGAGCATTCCAGATTAGCTTTTGGGATGGAATGTTTCGGTACAGGGTCATTCCGGTGTGTATAGGTAATATAAAAAATAGATATTTGATTTTATACTTTATTTTTTACAAATAATCTAAACACAAATAAGACTGAGTGCTTTGTTCAAATGGACCTGTGCATAGATTAATAAAACATTGCACATAGGGAAGACCAAAAAGGCTATAAGAGCTGCACTAGTCTTACACAAAAACGTTTGTTCAACTTACATGTGGGGCAAGATGAAATGTAAGGTCCATATGTACGGTATGTTCAGGCCAACCGAAACGAAATTGACAACATTGGTTTCAACAATGATTCTTGGGAGAACAAAGGACTACCTGCCCCCAGGACCGAGTGCCTACATTCTATCATCTAGGCACGAGGGGGTCAAATGAACTTAAACCAAATAGGAAGATAACAACTCAGGAGTAATATTTTTTCCTACTGTATTGTGTACCATAGCAACTTAACAGAGCACATAACAAAAAATGAGCAGTTGAGCACAACAAAAAAACGGTGCATTTCCTGAAATATGCTGCATACAAGATAATAAAAAGATGAACAGTTAAGCACAACAAAGAATTGGTGCATTTCATGAAATAAGCAGCATACAAGATTAAGGTATACATCTTCAAACTGTCTACAAGGAACGCATCCCACAAGAACAGGAGGCTGTAGCAGAAGTTTGCATGTCCTAATTAACATCTAGAACATGGTGCAAGTACAATTATATTCAACTTCTATACTAAAGCATGGCTAATTTATGGCCAAACAGTCCCAACGTGTATAGAGTGGGCCTTGAAATTTTGTGGTCAAACAAAGAATTGTGCAATGATCCCTTTTTTAGATGTCAAAATTATAAAATAGCATACGATAGTACTGTAAAAATAGCAAACACCAAGGGTAACCAGCTAAAACCATCTTGTTATACAACAGTCATAGATGAATGTATGTATACACTAACTTCTTGTTGCGTCGTACATCAGAATTAAGGTAATCTTCGGATGGGCGTAAAAGATTCAAGATATTCCCTTGGGAAGTTCACGGCTACAAAAAACTATCAGAATTGCTAGAAATCTGAATGATTTTTTTGGGATATCAGTCAAATTTCTAACCTTTCGATTTGCATCGTGATTCGTGTGTCCACCCACCTCCATCTCCGGCGAGGCTCTAGTGAGCTTCTTTAGGGTCAGGGTTCACCCGGTTAGGGTTTGGGGTTCACTGGGGCCGGGATTTAGAGGGAGGCTAGGGCGGCGGGGGCGCAGCCCGCCGCGAGCTTGGTGTAGACGGGATTGGCGGGCTGATGCGCATGGTGCGGGGGAAGTAGAAGGCGGTCAGGGCAACGGATCTGATGGCGGTGAGCCGTTGGAGACGGGGAAGAAGGGGCGGTGGAGGTGGGGTCGAGGCGGGGTGGAGGAGGAGGTTGGGGAGGGGTCGAGGGGTAGGCCTCGCCGGCGTCGGGGGCGAGTGGAGCCAGGAGAAAGAGAGGAATCGGTGGATGGGTTGGATTTGTATAGTGTTGAGGGGGATTGTGGGCCATTGGATCTAGATCAAAATCTGATCCAGTGATCGAGAAAAAAAAATGATTTTGTGGGATGAAATCAGTCAAGTTTTTTTGAATGATACATAAACAAACCCAAAAATTATTAGTGGATGAACACAACAACCCCTAAACATGCAGATACTACGCCCATGCCGAACATATTCACTGAGTTATTAGACTAGTGCATCCCATTAGTTAACCAAATATATAGTTCCACCAGGAAATAACGAACCCTTACAGTTAGATGCTCGATTATGATCTGATTAAGTCAAATGCACTATATTACTAAATTAACCAATGCAGCGAGCACGCTACACATTACAACAATCCATATGCATGTATTAATCCACCAAGCCACTTTTATTCTAGGGGAACCATTTCGCAACCAATCAAATCAAACAACAATACCACAACAATAATTCAAACGAACGCAGGAAAAGATAGAAAATCCATACCCCAAGGGAACTCCTTGTTGCGGATGTGCAGATAGGGGTACGCCTGCAACAGCACAAACAAAGGATAAATGCCGCACATAGGTTCACACCATAGTTAATCTAAACAAGAAACCAGGGACGAGCTCTGACCGGTGGCTCCTCGTAGTGGGGGTGGCCCTTGGAGAGGTTGTAAGCCGCCAGGAGGGTGCACGTCACGATCCCGACGTATGTGATCTTTTCCCACTTCGCCGTCTCGTCTGCGAGAAAGATCGAACGCAAAATCCAAAGCCAAATCAAGCACCGGTGGGGAAGCCACGAAAAAGAGAGAGGGAGTATTCGCAAGGGCGTGGTGTTGTACGAACAGGCATCGTCGTGGACGGAGGACATGCCGCGCCTCGCAGGGGCGGTGGCCTTGGCGCGCGCCGCCAGCGAGCGGAGGCCGGATCTCGCCGCCGCCGAAGCCATGGGTGGTGTGGTGGTACAGCTGGATTTGGGGGACCGGGGAGGAGAACGAGATTGGTTGGTTCGTTTCGGGGTCTCTCCCTGCTCGCCTCCCGTATTTAGGGCTTTGTTTTTATCGCCGATTCTGGAAAAGATGATTCTAGATAGTGATTCTGATATAGTTTTTAGTAGATTATTTAAAAAAAATTAGTGTTATTTTTATATTTATATTCTTTAAAATTTTTAAAAGTATATATATATATTGTAGATTTTAGTGTATCAGAGTGGGTCGAAGAATTCGGACCGTTTGTTTTTTATTTAGCATCCAGGGCCACAATCCAACAATCCACGCGAAAAAAAGTCCTTTAGGGCCTGCTTGGGAGTTCTGAAATTTTTTGCACTTGTATATTTGTGGGCACAAAAAAACCATTTAATTACATCTGGATTTATTTTCCCTTGTAAAAACTTCCATATTCCATTTGGGTATTCCCCTTATAAATATTGCATAGAACATCAACTCAAGCACAATGCACATTCAAGTTTCTCGCCCACCTTTTTGCTCGATTGCAAATCTCAAATACCATCGAAATTTAATCATTCATTACCAACACGCCAGAAGAACGACAAAGATGACCATTACATTACATGGCATAGAAGCCGCAATTAGGGATGAAACCGGAACGAAAACGGTCGGTAAATAGCTGTTCGTTTCCATTTCCATATTTTTTACCGGTAACGAAAACGGAATCGGAAACCCGGAAACGGATACGGAAACGGATAGTGACGGAAACGGAAGCGAAACGGAACGGAGCGGATACGGAAACGAAAACGAAAAATTTCACAAGAATGTAGTACATGATCTATCCAAAGTTGCAAACATATCAACTTTGAACGGTGTTGTAGTTACAAAGAACGTCTTAATAACATTAGCCAACATTGAGCATGGTATGAACAAGGACATGTAAACATTGTTTACCTCAAAACCAGCCAACACATCATAGTATAATAGCAAACACAGATAGTTTCACATCATAATATAATAAAAAAAACACATATAGTTCCACATCATAACATAATAGCAAAGACATATAGTTTCACATCATAACATAATAGCAAACATATATAGTTCCACATCATACCATAATAGCAAAGACATATAGTTCCATATCATACCATAATAGCAAACACATATAGTTCCAAATAGCCAAAACTCAGTTTTTTCTCAAGCTATATGTCCCCCATATCAGTCCATCATATTCTCCTCCATATCAGTACCATCGACATCATCTTGCTCCTCCAACTACAAAGACAAACATGAAACAATAGTAATGTTCTTGAAAAGACAAATAGAAGCACATTAAACTGAATTTTACTTGATTTGCACAATATGGTTTGTAAGTTAGATAAGAAAAGGCAAACCGTTTCCATCGAGCTTGCAAAATGTTGCTCAAGGCTATCCATATTCAACTCAGTCATGATAGATGCAATAGTACCACCTGAATGATTAGTAAAAACTGATTAGGATTAAATATTCTCACATGATGAAGAACTATTGAAGCAAAACTAAAAAATTACCTTTTGATGCTGCAGTCCAATCTTTAGTACAAATTAAAGCTTGCACAATGTCAGGATCTAAACAGTTGCGAAATGGATCAACAACCCGCCACCGGCACTGAATGCCGACTCTGAAGCAACTGTCGACACTTGAATAGATAGCACATCACGAGCAAGCTGGGAGAGAATAGGGAGCTCAGCTTGCTTGACCTTCCACCACGATAAGATATCGAAATTCTTGTCTTTTATAGATGCTAGAGGTTGCTCCATGTACATTTCCAATTCAGTTTTGGTAACATGATCTGATTCACTAATGCTATGCAAGAACGTGTCAAGCTCATCATCCTCATCAACATCATCAAATTGAGAACCCACTTGGTGCACATTTGTAGCAATAGAGACTATCTTCTTTGAAGCGGATACATAAGCTTGGAACAACTCATAAACAACCTTAGTAAACTTATCAATCTCTTGCATAGAAGTGGCGGGGTAAATCTTGGGTGCATAATAGTCTACCACATTTCTCTTGTATCTAGGATCAAAGAAGCATGCTACAGCAAGTGCCATATTGGATTTTTCCCAATACTTGTCATATTTAATTTTCATGGAATGTGCCATAGCACTAATTATCGGGTCAGAGTTGTCACACCATTCTGCAATTGCAATCTTAATTTGACAAAATTTCCTGAAAAATAGATTTGCAGTTGGATATTTAGTGCCAGAGAATAGCTCAGTAGCATCATAAAATGGCTTCAAGCGTGCAGATATTGATGTTGCCATAGCCCAATTATTGGAAGTTGGAGCACATTTCTTATATTTGCTTGAATTCCGAAGGAAGAGCCTACCAAAAGCATCTTTATAGTAAATTGCACTCTTCAACATAAGATATGTGGAGTTTCACCTTGTAGGAACATCCAAGGAGAGACCCTTTGTCACATCTAAGTCACATTCTGAAGCACACTTCTTAAACTCTTCATACTGCAGTGGAGAGTTCTTGACAATTGCAATTGTATTTCTAATATTTGCAATGGATGATGCAATTGTCTTTAAACCATCTTGGGCAACGAGGTTCAAAATATGATTCAAACATCTCACATGGAAAAAGATACCATCACAGATTAATGGAGATATCTTATTGAGTTTGCTTACTATCCCTTGAACACATTTATCATTTGCTGAAGCATTGTCCAAAGTAAGTGCAAGCAATCTCCTATCAAGATTCCAATCCACTATACTATCATAAAACGCTAAGCACAAATTTTTTCCCGAATGATGTCCTTCTACATGCATGAACTTGATAATCCTTTTTTGCATGCACCAACTGTCATCTATCCAATGCACTGTGATGCACATGTAGCCTTTGTTTTGATTAGATGTCCACATGTCCATGGTTGTACTAAATCGGCATTCGAGTGTTTTAAAGTATTCATATAATTTTTTCTTTTCCTCCACAAACATATTCAATATATCTTTCCTCACAGTAATGCGACTTTTAATTGGAAAAGAAGGACGCAAAGACTTGATGAAGTCCACAAAGCACTCATGCTCAACAATATTAAAGGGATATTCATGCATGATAATTGTGAGATAAAATTTCTTCAAACTGACAGCCTCATCATACCTATATGTCTCAATAGATGCAATGGATTCGTCGCCCTCACTCTTCTTCAGGTTGATTGTTTGCTGCCCGGTCAAGATAAAATGCTTGTGTTTCAAGTGACTTTTGAAACCCGATGTTCCTCTACTGCTCTCGCACCAACCTTTGTAGCAACATCCGGTCTTGTTGCACCTAGCCCATAGCTGTACAACATCGTTGCCCTTTTCATCTTTCGCGTTTACCTCATACTTGGTGAAGTGCACCCAAACATCAGAGGTGGCTTTCTTAGCTCTCTTTCCAGGAGGTGGCTTGTCATCTGTTTCATCAGTCAAATCCACACTTGGAGTTGGAGTAGTAGCTGCAACAATATTTGGAGTTGGAGTAGCACTAGGGGGCTCCAACAGAAGCAGTGATTGAGCCAAAACAGGGGATGTCGCGCTTCCACTTGCACTGCTGCTCCTACTTGCAACATGGTCCATGGCTATCTATTACTGTTGAGTAGAGGACATAGTAGTAAACACATATAGTTTCACATCATAACATAGTAGCAAGCACATATTTGGTCTTCTGATTATTCTGATGGTACTTGGTTAAGTGAATGATTATCAGATGGCAAAACTTCTACTCAGCCAAAAGGGTGTGGGTCATATAGTGAATGAAAATGTAAGGAAATTTGGCAATCTCTGAATTCAGTGAAGCAGCAAAATACCAGTGAAGCAGCAAAATACCAGTGAATAGGGATGAAAACGGTCGGAAAACACTGAAACCATTTTTGTTTTCATATTTTTCCTCGGAAACGATACCGGAATCGATAACTACGGGAACGGAAATGGCATCGGTAATTCGGAAATATCGGAAACGAAAATTCGATACAAAATATATATCGGTAACGATCGGAATCCGAAAAAAGAGACCGGTAACATCGTAACGACATGTACCACCAATTGACTTCAAAAAATTCACACAAATCGTACATCCACATAGAAATTAGTAATAAATAAATATTCACAAATTTATAATGAATATATATTACCAATGTAAATGTATACAATAGTATAACTAGTCTAAAAGATCAATATCTCATAACACATAACCGCATAAGCATTAAGCAACATCACATAGCACTTACATACAGGCATACATTAAAGGCTTAAAGCATTAAGAAACAGATTCACATAGCACTTACATACAGCATACATTAAAGCATTAAACAACAGATTCACATAGAACTTAAAAGCAATACCTCACAAGCATTTACTGATTTATATCACACATTCCAATGATTCCATACAGCATACATAGCATAAGATAATCTCCACACGGGTCTTTACATCACATAGCATAAGATAGTCTCAATATCTCATATCAAATAATACATCATAGTTCAATAGTTCATAGTTCACAATTCATACACGAGAAGAAAGAAACCAGTACAAGACAAAATACATCATCATATTCATAGTCATAGATTCATATAGTTTCAGTTTCTTCCTTCAATATCACCAAACAGCAACCAACTTACAGCTGGACCTCAGGTCCATCTTCATCATCATCTAGATCTTCATCCTGCAGATTTTTTAGAGCAATATGTAGTTAAACTACAGCTAATATTTTTTGCACAAATGAGAATAGAAAATGAAGAGAAATTAACCTGAAGAGAAAGATTACTAGCAATAGCCTCGAGATCGTCCAGATCACAAACCATGGAAGGGACACTCTTACAACCTGGGAATATAAAGAATCATCGGTGCATTAGTAAAAGAGTAATCACTAATAAAATTTTGAACAAGTATACGTTCAGACTATAACCTTTTCTTGCTCCGGCTATCCAATCCTTGGTGCAAACAAGTGCTTCTACCATGCTAGGGTCAAGGCGAGTACGATATGGATCAAGTACATGGCCACCAGCACTAAAAGCAGATTCAGAAGCTATTGTTGACACTTGCATAGCCAAGACATCACGAGCTAGCTGCCACATGATAGGATATTCATCTTTGTGGACTTTCCACCATGCTAATATGTCAAATGTGTGCTAACTACCTTTAGCAACCTTTAACAATGGGTCTGCCAAGTATTTCTCTAAGTCACTTGTGTCAATACAATCATCATCTCCTTGGGCATCAAATATGAAGCTATCAAATTCATCATCTACACTAATCAAAAACATATCAACTGCTGATGCTGGCTCAAGTGCGGTTGCTAAAGTTGAGGGTGCGTTGGAAGCATAGCATTGATACATCTTCTTCATAACATCATTAAATTTATCAAGTTCAGCTTGATAGGAATATGGGTACAACTTCTTCAAGTAAAATTCTACAATTTTCCTCTTGTACCTAGGATCAAGGACACTAGCCACAGCAAGAGAAATATTGGATTTCCTCCAGTACTTGTCAAACTTTACCATCATAGTATTTGCCATCTTATAAATAGTGGGATCACTACTATGGCACCAATCAAGAAGCAACAACTTAATCTCACAAAACCTCTAAAAATAAGTTGGCGATTGGATACAATGTACCGTAAAATAGCTCACCAAATCAAAGAACTTTCTCAAGCATGGTAAAAGAGACTTTGCCATATCCCATTCTGCAGAGGAAGGTGAAATTTTCTCATACCTGCGACGTTCATATGACACAAGCCTCTCAAAGGCAGGCCTGTAATATAAGGCATCCCTCAACATGGCATACGTTAAGTTCCACCTAGTAGGAACATCAAGTGACACCCAACCTTTGTGTCCATATCACATTCAAGAACACACTTTTGGAACTCCTCCCACCGCAATGGAGACCCCTTGACACCTAGCACAAATGCTCTAATATTCGAATAGATGATGCTATCACACTCATACCATCTTTAGCAACCAAGTTTAAAATATGATTAGCACATCTAATATGAAAAATAGACCATCACAGATTAAAGGATGTGCTTCTTGAGCTCTAGAATGACATCCTTGACAAAGAACTTCATTTGCAAAGAAGATTGTCTAGAGTCAAAGAGAACATTTTCTTCTCTATGAACCATTTCAAAAACATGAACTGAGGGTAAGAGACATATTCTCACCGGTGTGCCAATTCGAACATGAAAGAAATTGATAATTCGCTTCTGCATTTGCCATTCATCATCTACCCAATGTACGGTGACACACATGTACCCTTTATTCTGATTTGATGTCCACATATCCATAGTAGCACTCAAGTGGCAATCAAGGGTTTTGAAATATTTATACAACATATCCTTTCCATGCAAGTAGAGATCCATTATTTCTTTCCTAATAGTGACACGAGACTTCATAGGAAAGCTAGGCCTCAAGGATTTAATAAAATCCACGAAGTATTCATGCTCTGCAATGTTAAATGGGTACTCATGCATGATAATAGCAATATAAAACTTCCTCAAACTAGCTGCTTCATCATATTTATATGGCTGAACAACAGATATACCTTTCTCATGATCTTTTTCTGATTTGAGTTGTTGCTGGCCCTTCACAATGCTATGATAATGCTTCAAATGAGACCAAAACCCAGTTGTTCCTCTATGGCTTTCAGCCCTACCTTTGCTGGTCTTGTTTTTGCAACCCTTAAATTTGCATTTGGCCCAAAGTTGCTTAACAGGTTTGCCATTCTCCTCCGCTACAACCGTGTACTTCTCAAAATATTGCCAAACATTTGAAGTGCACTTCTTTGGCTGCTTTGAGGGATGCTCCCTATCATCATCAGCTTCACCATCACCATCCAAATTAATTGCTTGTTCTGGATTTGTACCAGAGCTGTCCAATGTTAGTGCAGGTGTTGTGGATGATGCAGACACACCAGTACCCTGGGCCTGACTCATGCCTGCACATGGATTGATTGCATCCGGCGAGGTGTAGCTCTGACTCTGAGGTTCAACAGCGGGGGCATCACAAGGCGCCGTTATTCTAGCGGCTCCAAAGAACATACGCCTGTGGAGGTGAATACGTTGGCTTCTTGCTGCCACTAGCCATGTAGTATCAGTGTATCACTCAGAAGCTGGAAAAAGAGAGGGATACAAGTGAACAACCAGGTCACAGTATATATGCAAACACGTGTACTATCGAACAAATGTAACACAAATAGTATACTAAATTATCCCTTAAAAGAATACTATAGAAATCATAACTCTCTACTACAAATAGTATACTAAATTGATTCAGTTTGAAGTTTGAACTATCATAAGGGTAAATAAATGAGAAGTTTAAACTTCCTAATTGTAGTATTTTGTGCCAAATACTTAGATTTTTTAAAGTATGAGTTGTGTTCATAGTGGTTCAACCATCAAATACTATTGCTTTCGCACAACGTACTAGAACTTGACCCAATGATCAGATATCTGGTCAACACATCTTCCACTTACGGTTGTAGAGCTAGTGAGCTCATCAATACCCGGTGATGACCACCGCATGCCTACATCAACAATCTTCTTCCGTAGTCTTTAGGATCACTTCAGAATCGCGAGAGGTGTGGATGTAACCACTACACTACACATCATGGATCTCCATCAGCGACAACTACATCAATAAAAATTGAGCATTGCTATACTCCGTGATTCGTAATGCCATGGCAAGTAAGGGCAGTCAAGTACTCACAGTAATAACTCAGCTCTAGCATGAACACCTCATGTAGTCATATTTCCTCAAGTCAACTGCATCAGGCTAACAAGCAACAAAGAAAATTCAGAAACTAGCAACAGGGACGAAATTGGGAGACACAACAAAACAGGAAATCACAAAAGCGTAAGTCAGAATAATTAGAAAGAAAATATGCATTAACAGTTGTCAAGCTTGTTGGCAAAGATACAATCACTACTCTAATCCTCACTCCTGCAGATATGAGCAAGATGAAAATAACGAAATGTCACTACATTAGCAATGTTACCAGACGAGGACGGCGCGGATGGCGCGGAGGGGCGAGGGCGCAGATGGCACGGATGGGCGCGGAGGCGCGGACGGGCGGGGGGACGGCGCGAGGGGTGCGAGCCACGGAGGTGCGGACGACGCGGAGGCACGGATGGGCGAGGGCGCGAACGAGCGAGGGCGCAGACGGGCGAGGGCGCAGACGGCGCGGACGGGCGAGGTCGCCGACGGCGAGGGCACGGACGGGCCGAGGGCGCGGACGGTCGGACACTCGGACGGGCGGAGGGGCGACGGCGCGGATCGGCGAGGGCGCGGCGACGAGGGCGCGGACGGCGCTGAGGGGCGGAGGGGCAGACGGCACGGAGGGGCGCGGATGGCCGGACACTCGGACGGTGGAGGCGACGGCGCGACGCCGCGAGGAATCACCGACTGCGGTGGCGGCGTGAACTCTCGGTTGCCACTGCCACACGCCCAAACCTGATGCTGATTCAATTTGTAAGTCTTTAGGGTTTTCAATTATGGGCTTGAGCTTTAGGGTTTGTGTATGTGGGCTTGAATGGGTGTATTTGTGATTTATAGGCTGAAACAATTCCGGTAATTACCGACGGAATTTACCGATTTTTTCCGGATACCGAAGGAAACGGTCGGAACCGATCAAAACCGTTACCGTTATTGTTTTCGACAAAAATTACCGATTCCGATTCCGACAATTACCGAAACCGACACGTCTGGTCGAAAAATTCCGAAAACGGTTTCCGGAATTCCGGGAATTACCGAAACCGTTTTCACCCCTACCAGTGAAGCAGCAATAGAACACAGTTATTCATTTTCATCTCAAGTGAGATTCGCATCAAGAATAGGACGTGCAGTATACCTTTTATTTCACTTCACCTCGTAAATCAAGGATCCCGATTCTCGAGATTCAACAAATAGTAGTCGCGATGATTGATTACAATGAAAGGGACCTTCAAGAGATCTTGTCCATCAAAGGAAGAAAAAATAACCTTTGTCAACGACAAAAGGATGTAATTCAAACAGCAGAGAAATAAAAATTCTCTTAACATATGCACTGAAAAAATGGCATAAAATAAAATATAAAACTAAGTTCTAGAGAAATTTAAGAAAGATTTGCTCGCAACTCTAACAATTGCGTTCAAGGGACTTACACTAGAAAGAGATGAAATCTCTCAAGTGTACAAGAATATATAAGATGCAAGATGGGCATCAACCACACACTAAAAAGATGGAAACCTTCCAACTTCTTGTTGGTTGCGCTATCCTTCTCGTGCTTCATTTGGCGATTTCCATTGTACATGTTATCGACTTGGCAAAAATCCTATGGCCTATATTCAACACCTTTACCCCCAACGCTTCACGACCGCCCAATACATATCTACTTGCATGTTAATCCACATGTTGGCTATATCTTGTCATCAGATATGTAATGCTTCTCGATTCGTAGATTGCCAAATTTCTCGAGATTGTTAATTCTTGAACAAAATATATTCACAAAATAATGTATATCTCCAATTCGTAGATATACAGAGAGATTTCAAAATGGAAAAGCCTCTTCCGCAACCATCTTGAAAAATATAACAGTGTGGAGACTGAAGAGCAATCATAAGCGAAAAATATACCAATCCGTAAGCTGGTGGGGAAGGGGTTGCCTCGACGCCGATCTGGGGGCGACCGGACTCCGATCGGTGGCTCCGAGGCGGCGCAGTGGGGGCGGCGGTGCGGTCGGAGTCGTGGAGGTCGGACGGTAGACGGAGTCTCGAGTCCGAGATGAGCACAGGACTACGGTTGGGGCGTGGGGCGGCGCGCGATGGGGACGTGGGGGCGGCGACGCGACGGGGGTGGTGGCGCGATGCCGGTGAATCGACGATGCTAGGGCGGCGCGGCGCCGACTCCGGAATCGGGGCCGAGACGAGAAATGACCAGACGAGAGACTTTGAGGCTGAGAGCTAGGGTTAGTTCGCAACGCGCTTGGGCCTCCGCGATTGGACCTTGGTGGGTTACGGACTTGGAGCCTTGGACTGCCTTCAGCGTTCGGAAATTCCGAATGATTCTATACGGAATTTCCGTTTCCGTCGAACCGACTCTCCGCTTCCATTTCAAAAAATTCGCTGTTTCGCACCAAAGTTTCCGCTTCAAAAGCGCTCGCTTCCTTTTTCTTCGGAACGGTCGGAAAGTTTCCGTTCTGTTTTCACCCCTAGCCGCAATAGTAGTAATAGAGCTGAAGAACATCAGCACAGAGTCACCAACAGTCGTGAAAATTGCAATGGCGCTTATCTAGCACTCTAGCTTCTATATATGCTAGTTTTCCACGCAGCAAAATTTCACATGCCATGCCTGATATTACAAGATGCTTTTCGCCAATCATATGCTCAGAAGTAGCTGATAAGTTCCATTGGCTACGCTAGCGTAAGCTCGACCTTAGCTTAATGAGTACGTCTCGAGGACTTCTATGTTCACCCGACGGTCGCTTGCTTGATCTCATAGTGTATGCCGCCCAACTCACGCTGAACCGATCCTTGAGGTAGCATACTGACATCTTAGAACGGATATGGGAAATCAAGGCGACTGAAATTGTTAGGGGAAAAAATGAGAACAAAATGGGGTATCGAGGATGTATGATCAAAACAAAGGAAAAATAAAAATGAATAAGTTAGGCCAACAAGACGGTAAAAACATTAGTCCGACCACGCAACAAAGAAAATCTTGCTCTTACCGCAATTCTCCTGACAAAGTCAAAATCATATATGGCATATCGACAATCGGTCTCGGGAAGAGTGTCCATGAAATCATCGAAGCTCTCAATCATGGCACTGCCTTCTCCACAACAACCTCCCTTCCTTCTCATCAATCTTGAAGATGGCATAACGGTGTGTTTTCTTCTCTCGCACTCAAGGAATGTTTCTCGCACTCCATAGCAACCCCATTCCGGAGGAAGCATTTGACTGCAGAAAAGGTAACGTTTTAGAACGGGAAATAAATCCCATCAGAGATCATGAAATATTGAAGTATATAGTTTTGCACAACAAATATTTAGGCCCCATTTCGTAGAGGAAGGTCAAACATGCTTTCAACGTTGCTCGAACAAGATGAGCACTACCATGCCTATGCATTATTCAAGAGGCACTAGAAAGCCATTTTGTGAGCAACTGAGCATACGTTCGCCATTCAAAATGACTGTAATTGTTGTTAAAAATGACTGTAATCTAAACCCGCTGGTTGCACACATCTTGACTATTTGTGCAGATGAAAATGATGGGATGATGCAAATGATCCCGTTTTCATGTTTTGACCACAGTTCCATTACAAGCAGTCAAACAGAGTTATATGTTGTCTAGATAGAGTAGAACTAAACATTGGGTCCTCAACCACTCCAAATAATCTGCTGAGGAGCAACTTGAATTGACTCTCAACTTATAACACAAAAACAATTCTTGAGAAAAATGCAAATTTCCAATTATGAATATCTCCTCACATCTCTAAGGTACTTGTGCTATAAAGAAGAATGCCGATAGCACAGCAATTAATCATTCAAAATCGCCAAGTAAATCACTAAAAATGTTTAGGCCCAAGGTACAAAATCTACACATGTATCACTTCTTGAGTAATTAGGCACAAACCAGCAGTGCACATCTATATATACTTATTTATGTCCCATTGTTTTGTGAAGTCATCACGCGTCACAAATTAACCTGAAATTCATGTGACAACACATATTCACAATGATCAAATACCCGAGGCTATCCGTGCTTCAGAAATCAAAACCCACCAAGAACGCAAAGAACCAAGTATGAAAAGAAGAACAATCGTTTCTAGAGAAAGTCCAATCATGGGTTGTTATTCAAAAGCCACTTTGGTAAAAATTGACCGGGATTTCCTATCTACTCCATTTGGAGATTGCACAGTAGAGCTCAAAGTTTATCAAAGTGATTTTCGAGTAAAAGAAGGGATATCTATTTACAGAAGCTAAAAATGTTCAAAGAGGATTCAAGTACTTGACATGTAGCTCCTTCGATTTCAGCACTCACCGATGCGGTCGAGATCGCCGTTGAGAGTCGCGGATCGCCGATGCTGTCAAGGTCGCCGTTGAGGATCGCACTCGCCGATGAGGGTCGCAGATGCTGTTGCCTCCTCTCGCCGGTAGACGCGCAAATCGGCTCCAGATCGGAGTGGAGAGGGAGTGGGAGTTGGTGCTGCGTCTCCTCCGTCGCTCCCGATGCTGGGATCTCGTAGCCGCCGTCGCTCCCGATGATCTCTAGGGTTCCTCACATGGCGTCGCCGAGTCGCGAGCGAGAGAGAGTGTCGGCGTTTTCGGGAGCGCCGGCAAGTAAATTTGAAAGTCTAGGGGGTCGCGCGTTCCACTCCCTGAAAGGTTAGACTCGTGAGTCCAAGATGTATCTTGTTTGGGTGAAGGTCCTTACCCATCAGTGTGTGGTGGTGTTGTATTACTCTTGAGTACATGATGATCGCACAAAGTTTTACAAGCGAGAATGCCAATGGCTTAGCGAGATGGGTTTGATAGCGCTCTCTCCTTTCTTGTTCTTGCTCGTTGCCTCCTTGAATCGTTTAGCCCGCCTCCTTTTATCTGAAGGAAGGGGCGGTTACATCGAGTTAGGAGGAAAGCGAGGTGACCTACGCTAGAGCTCGGTCCTTCGTCCCGTGGATCGTCGCCACCCGCCTTGCCCATGCTGGGTTGGTAGCCTTGGTGGTCAGGGAGGTTAGGTATTTCCCGGGAAGTAGCGTACTTGCCCTCTGTGATCCTTGCGAATGCTGACGTCGAGGTGCGTGACGTTGGTGCCGCCGGGAGGGAGCGCGCGTCTTTAGACGTGGATCGGGTTGATGGGCCGGAAGCTTTGTCTTCTGATCACCGATCTTCTTGGGAAGGAGCCACCTGCCCTTGTATAGTCGCTCTGATTGACCTTATTCGAGGGTACGTGGCGGTAGGCCGATGAGGACCTGACACGCGGCACTCGGCGTTCGTCACCTTGGTTTGGTTGGAGTCGGGAGATCCCGCCCCGCCAAGAGGGGGTCGGGAGCGCTGTCTGGTCGGATTCGCTTCCCGCCGGCGGTCGGAGCGGATGCCTTGCGTGATCTCGCAGCGATTCGGTCGGCGGCGGGGCGGGCGCGCCTGTTATGGAGATATGCTTGAGGCCGCCGCTCGCCGCCGGGCCGTTGGGGTATCCTTTTATTAGTATTCGTCAAGAGCCCCGAACTCCCAAGCGATTTCGGCAGATCGGCTGGGGTTGAACTTGACGAAAGTGGTGGCGGGCCCGTAGGTCGGTCCACCGATCCGTTAAGCGATTTCCGTCGGTGTGCCGTTGGATCCGGCGGCTGTCTGGAGTTTGGCCGGGCATTTGAACCGCGGGGCTTTTACTTGCCTCGTTGCGCATGCCGAGCATAGTTTAGCGCGCCGCTACCGCTCGTCTTCTTGATCGCCTCGGGTTTCGTGAAGGATGCTTCGCTTTTTGGCACCGCATTTACTCGAGACGCTTAGCCTCCTTCGTCCGGATATATATATCTGTGGCGTGTAGCTTGCTTGAAGGGGACGAGAGCTTTTCTTTTGTTCTTTCAAATGGCTTGAGACATCCTCTAGTCTTTAGCTTCGCGATGGCGTCACGGTGAAGAAGAAGATCCTCCGCCGAAGCTTTGGGCTGAGTTCGACCAGCGATGGCCGAGCTCGGGAGGAAGAAGGCGTAGCCCGCGACGCCGCTCGTTGACGCTACGCTCGAGGCCGCCCGAGGCTCGAGGTGGTAAGGGGCCCTTCGAGGCGATGGCGCAAGGGCGCCGACCGTGAGTTAGAGCGGCGCGTCGATGTCGTGAACGGCAGCAGAGGCATCGGCGTGTTGCCGCGGCGCGTGGCGGCCGTCCCGTCGACCGAGCAAGGGCCTACCAAAGATGCCGCCGGTGCCACCGATGCCGCACGGATGTTTGATAGGTTCTAGGCGTGGGTAGAGTCCTGCGCAGTGGTGCGCGTGGCCACTCTTGTATCTGTCGTCTTGCATGTGTAAAGTTGTGTAAAGTTTGAGCTCATGGCCTATAATGAAATTTTCTTTTCTTTATGAAAATGTCTTTGCGATGAGTTTGCATTAATTTTAATCGTTGTGGGCGGTGCCTTGGTCGACTGTGGCGACCGGATGCCTCTGTGAGGTTCGGGTGTCCGAGTGCTCGCTTAACGTCGTAGCTAGACAAAGGCCTTGGTGGCAGGACGCACCGGATGCCTCTGTGAGGTTCGGATGTCCGAGTGCCTTGGTCGGCGGGACGACCGGATGCCTCTGTGAGGTTCGGATGTCCGAGTGCCTTGGTCGGCAGGACGACCGGATGCCTCTGTGAGGTTCGGGTGTCCGAGTGCTCGTTTAACGTCGTAGCTAGACAGTGCCTTGGTCGGCAGGGACGACCGGATGCCTCTGTGAGGTTCGGATGTCCGAGTGCCTTGGTCGGCAGGACGACCGGATGCCTCTGTGAGGTTCTGGTGTCTGAGTGCCTTGGTCGGCAGGACGACCGGATGCCTCTGTGAGGTTCGGGTGTCCGAGTGCCTTGGTCGGCAGGACGACCGGATGCCTCTGTGAGGTTCGGGTGTCCGAGTGCTCGTTTAACGTCGTAGCTAGACAGTGCCTTGGTCGGCAAGGACGACCGGATGCCTCTGTGAGGTTCGGGTGTCCGAGTGCTCGTTTAACGTCGTAGCTAGACAGTGCCTTGGTCGGCAGGACGACCGGATGCCTCTGTGAGGTTCGGATGTCCGAGTGCCTTGGTCGGCAGGACGACCGGATGCCTCGTGAGGTTCTCGTGTCCGAGAGTGCCTTGGTGGCGGGACGACCGGATGCCTCTGTGAGGTTCGGGTGTCCGAGTGCTCGCTTAACGTCGTAGCTAGATGCAAGTGCCTTGGTCGGCAGGGACGACCGGATGCCTCTGTGAGGTTCGGATGTCCGAGTGCCTTGGCCGGCAGGACGACCGGATGCCTCTGTGAGGTTCTGGTGTCTGAGTGCCTTGGTCGGCGGAGACGACCGGATGCCTCGTGAGGTTCTCGTGTCCGAGTGCCTTGGTCGGTAGGACGCACCGGATGCCTCTGTGAGGTTCGGGTGTCCGAGTGCTCGTTTAACGTCGTAGCTAGACAGTGCCTTGGTCGGCAAGGACGACCGGATGCCTCTGTGAGGTTCGGTGTCCGAGTGCTCGTTTAACGTCGTAGCTAGACAGTGCCTTGGTCGGCAGGGACGACCGGATGCCTCTGTGAGGTTCGGATGTCCGAGTGCCTTGGTCGGCAGGACGACCGGATGCCTCTGTGAGGTTCTGGTGTCCGAGTGCCTTGGTCGGCAGGACGACCGGATGCCTCGTGAGGTTCGGTGTCCGAGTGCTCGCTTAACGTCAGTAGCTAGACAAAGTGCCTTGGTCGGGCAGGGCGCACCGGATGCCTCTGTGAGGTTCGGATGTCCGAGTGCCTTGGTCGGCGGGGACGACCGGATGCCTCTGTGAGGTTACGGTGTCGGAGTGCCTTGGTCGGCAGGGACGACCGGATGCCTCGTGAGGTTCGGTGTCGGAGTGCCTTGGTCGGCGAGACGACCGGATGCCTCTGTGAGGTTCTCGTGTCCGAGTGCCTTGGTCGGCAGGACGCACCGGATGCCTCCGTGAGGTTCGGGTGTCCGAGTGCTCGCTTAACGTCGTAGCTAGACAAAGTGCCTTGGTCGGCAGGACGCACCGGATGCCTCGTGAGGTTCGGTGTCCGAGTGCTCGCTTAACGTCGTAGCTAGACGGTGCCTTGGGTCGGCAGGGACGACCGGATGCCTCTGTGAGGTTCGGATGTCCGAGTGCCTTGGTCGGCGGGACGGCCGGATGCCTCGTGAGGTTCGGTGTCCGAGTGCCTTGGTCGGCGGGACGCACCGGATGCCTCTGTGAGGTTGGTGTCCGAGTGCTCGCTTAACGTCGTAGCTAGACAAAGTGCCTTGGCCGGCGGTAACGACCGGATGCCTCGTGAGGTTCGGATGTCCGAGTGCCTTGGTCGGCGGGACGACCGGATGCCTCGCGTGAGGTTCTCGGTGTCGGAGTGCCTTGGTGGCAGGACGACCGGATGCCTCGCGTGAGGTTCCGTGTCGGAGTGCCTTGGCCTGGGCGGGACGACCGGATGCCTCTGTGAGGTTCGGTGTCCGAGTGCCTTGGTCGGCGAGACGACCGGATGCCTCTGTGAGGTTCGGGTGTCCGAGTGCTCGTTAACGCCGTAGCTAGACGTGAGTGCTCGCTACCGTCGAGCTGGACGTGAGTGCTCGCCACCGTCCGAGCTGGGCGTGAGTGCTCGCTACCGTCGTGGCTGGACGTGGGGCATCCTTCTCGAGTCCTCGTCGAGGCAGGGTAGCTGCGAGAGGAATGGCCGCCGTCTATCCCACATGTATACCCCATCCGCAGTGTGGACCCGGAGGATGAGCGGCGCGTTTACTGCGTTGGTTTGAACGCCGTGCTCGTGGAGCTAATAGCGGGTAGTCCGAGTGGGTCTGGGAGGTCCCGCCCAAGGGGGACCCTTCCGAGCGACGGTCCCAGTAGGGTGTCTGGCCTGCTTGTGGGGCGACCCATAAAAACCTTTTCTACTCAATCCGTATGGACTCTAGGTCGTCCACGACCCAGAGCACACGGTGGTGTCGCTCATTGATGAGCTCCGGAGAGTGTGAAGTATGGTCTCGACGCGAGTAGAGGTGATTAGGCCGTCACCGACCTAACCGAGGGCCCACCGTGGGGCTCACCTCATACCGCCCCTTGCTCAAGTTTTCTTTGGCGGCTTTATACCCATCCGTGGGGTAGGCCTTTTGAACCCACTCCTCGCTGGGCCCCGGCGCAAGCCACAAAGCTTTGCCGCCTTGGGCCGCAGCGGCCGATGGGCTTCTCGCGCCCGAAGCAACTGTTCGGCCTAAAGGCGAGACCGAGAGGTTACGGGACACGTTGTTCGGGCGGCGTCTTTATGGCCTTGGCGCTGACAAGACAGGATTAAAAGCGGAGTGGTATTGGAACCAGGAGTTACCGGTGGCGCGACAGACGAGGGTGGTCGCGACGCTTCGCTTGACAGGCGCTGCTTGGCGGCGTTCGTTAAATCCTCTATAAATCGCCCGTTGGGTGCTTTCGAGTGGTCACGCTTTCTTGCCTCTCTCGCGCCTGCGAAACAAGAAGAGCACCAGAGAGCTAAGGAAAGAAAACCCGACCTTTCTTTCTCACCTTCCGATCGTCTCCTCGTGAAGATGTCGTGGCGGAGTGCTCGCGCAAGACACCGTGCGGCTTCGGCTTAGTGAAGAAGGGCTTCCTCATGCCGCAGACCTTTCCGGTGAGGGTGCCGCCGGGCTACCACCCCGCGGCGCGGGGCGACGAGATCGTGGTGCCCGCCTCGTTCTTCGAGCGGCTTTGGCTCGCCACGCACCCGTTCGTCCGGGCTGTTGTTTCATTACAAGGTGGAGGTGCACCATCTCAACCCCAATGGGGTCCTCCACATCGCCATCTTCATCACATGTTGTGCGCGGCCTTCTTGGGGATCGAGCGCGACGGGCGTTGTGGAGGCACTTCTTCCGTGCAAGGCTCGGAAGGACAAAGCCGTCGGGCCGCGGGCGCCTCTGGGTGGCTCGCCTCCGGCCGCCCGGTCGAACACGAGTACACGGAGGTAAAGCCGCCCTCGTCTAACAAGGGTGGCGTTCGAATGGCTCACGTCAAACGCGTCGGCGGCAGCGCCCCTCGTTTCAGGAGAGCTTCCCATGGCGGAGGAGCGGTGGAACTGGGGCGCCAAAAGAGGAGAAGAACAAGCCGCCCCGATCGTGGAGCGCATCGGGGCTCAAGGAGGCGAGGCTCACCGGGGCGTGGTTGTGCGCGCCTTCATGGGGATGCGCGTGCAACCACTTGTGCTGAGCCGCACCCCTGTTCCGGTATGCGGGCCGTCCGGCCGGGCGAGGATGGCGAACCCGAGCTGGCCGCGTCGAGGTGGAGGCTCGGGTGGCGGCCGTTCTGGCGGAGCGCCATGTGGCGCGGATGGCCACCGGAGCCATTCTCGCGGCTTTTTCGCGAATCTAGTAAGCCGGTGAAATTCCTACCTTCTCTTTTCTTTGTCCTTCGCACTTGACCGACATTCTGCATCCTCTCGGGGCTCATGGGGATGTCTTCCGGCGCCGCTCAGGGGATAAGGAAGCGCGAGCGGCCGGCGGCGAGGGCAGAGGTGACTCCTCCGCAAGAAGCGGAAGGAGGAAAGGAGGAGGAAGAAAAGTAAGGAACGCAGCGGCGAGGATGTGTCGAGACCACCGCGTGGGGACAACCTCCAGCGGCGTGGCGGGAGTGCCTCGGCCACCCCTATGGTGGGTTTTCACGACTGCCGTGGCGGCGGCCGCGTGGACTCGGCGAGGCGGCATCACGGGCCCGTGGGCCACGGATCCCGGTGGGGTGATCTTGCGCTTGCGATCGTCGCAGCGTCTCGGTGGAGGTGGCCGAGAGCGGCCGGCCGACTGCCTTTGGCGGGGGCGGCAAAGAGGCGCGCGTGCCACGCGCCCGCTTCGGCCTTGTAAGTGTATTATTATTTTATTTTGGAGCATTTTCTTTTGGCAAAGCCGCCCGGCGACTCTTGAATCTTTGCAGCGTCGGCGCCTATCTTGGGGTGATCGTGGGCGTGCCACATCGGCCCATAAATGTGGCGCCGGTGATTCGGTGACCGGTTGGGTCGGCGAAGGTCGCGGCGTCGGCGTCGGCCTTGATCGCCGCTCGAGGGACGAGCCCACGAGGTCGTGCGAAGAAGAACTTCCGCCGCCTCGGCGGACCCCTCCGGACGGCGTGATCGTCGTTTGGAGGATGAGACAATGGCGTCGCCGGTGATCGCGCCCGGTCGTGGCGGAGCCGGCGGCGGAGTGCCGACCCCTCGTCCCGGGGAGGTGTCGACCGATGCCCCTCGGTAGCGGTCGCCGAGGGGATTCGAAGTGTTGACCTCGTCACCCTTGCCCATGGTGCTTTGGGCGGGTGGCGTCCCGCCGAGCAGGCGGCGGAGCAGCGCCGCCGGTGTAATTCGGGTCGGGCATCATGGGTGAGGCGGAGGAAGCGAGTGGGCCACCCTTGGCAAGCGGCTGGGCCCGGCGAGATAGAGGCGATCCGTGAAGGTCGGCCCTTGCTCTGAAGTCTTCCACGGTATACCGGATATGATGGTCGGGAGTCGGCCGATCGCCCGGTAGGTCGGTAGAAAAAGTTCGATTCGTTGCACATTTTTGATAGTTCTTAGTGCGACTAGCGGGTGTCCACATTTTTGCGGCACTTGCGGGCTCGCCGTCGTCGGTCGAGCTCTGCGGCGCTCCGGCGGTCGTGAGCGGTGCGGTGGAAGTCTGATCAGTGCTGCCTTAGTGCGCCTAGCCCAGAGGCCACGGGCATTAGGCGGTCGAGGCGGTGGTGATCCGCCAAGGATTTGAAGAGGCCACAAGGCCCTTCATGATGGCGCCTAGGGCCGAGGCTTTGAGGCGAAAGTGGCGAGCTGGAGTCCTCACGATGGAAGTCATCGAGGCCAAGGATCCGCCGTTGCCGTGGAGGATCGCGTGACGCAGTAACACGTCTGCGGACCGAGCGGAACAAGGCTCGAGGGCGCATTGCCGAGTTCGCTCCGAAGCGAGCATCGCTCGTATGAGGTGGCGGTGAAGACTTCATCTGGCGCTGAAGTCGGAAGGCGCAATCGACCAACTCGCGGCGGTAAGTGTCTCAATTCTTCAATTAAGTTTGAAGTGCGACCCACAGGCGAACTTATCAAAATCTCCATAATCTGCGAGGCGAGAGAAGAATCGGCGTCGCCGTGGAGGCGCGAGAACGGCCGACGCCGCGGCGTGGCGATCGTGGCGGGGCGAGGCGGCGGCGTTGAAGATTCTTGAGGCCGGTCGGGCGAGATGGCGCCGGTGGAGGCCCTCGCAAGGCCGGTCGGGGTCTGCGACCGCATCTTGGGGCGGCAGGCGGGCAGTGCCCTTGCCCCCGCTACCGGCGAGTGCGGACCGTAGAAGAGGCGGTGGTCACCGCTGCGCGCTTAGAGCTTCATCGGCGCTGGTCAACACCATCTCGTACTACGACGGCATCGACCTCGCGGTGGTGAGTAAGCGGCATCGCCGGAACCGGACCGGACGGCGAGGTCGGCGAGTTCGAGCCGAGTCGAGCGCATGCTCGGGAGATCGCCGACCACGTCCGCCCGAGTCGCCTTCAAGATGCGAGTCCTCCTCCTCCGTGCGATCCGCCACGGGAAGAAGAGGAAGAAAGAAGTTAGCCCCCTTTTTTTGCAAAGGCTGTTGTGTAAGCGATCGTAAGTAATTGTAAGCTCGGTTTGCCTCTTTGCTCTCCTTTGCGTTTGGGTTTGGCCAGACCATAGCCTCAAGGACCACGGTTTCGCTTATGCGTAGGTCGGGTCAATTTGAGAGGGCGAAGAGGATAGGAGTCTTGTTTATGCGGTGATTCACGCGCACTCATGGGGTTCGGAGTGTTCCCGATCGGCCAAGGGTTTTCCACTCGGGCACTTCCTTCTTCCGCAAAGTGCTACTTAGCAACCATAGCGTGGCGTGGGCGTGGCGCTCGGGTCGAAGGGTTACGCTGGGATAGACTCTGTGACTAGTCGGGTCACGACCCACATGAGTGCGTGAGTTAGCCGAGTTCGTGTGGGGAAGATTGTTCCCAATCGACCGATAGGTCATCCCACTCGGTGCTTCCTTCTTCAGCGAGTGCTCTTGGGCAACCATGGCCGGTGGCGTGGCCGTAGCACTCGGGTCGAGAGGGTTACCGCTCGGGATAGACCTCGTGGTCGGTGGGTCACCGACCGCGCATGCGGACACCATCCGAGCGGCACGAGCGGGCGCCAGGGCAGCCCGAGTCGTCGCGTGGCGACGGTGCTCGGTTGGGAGAAAGGCAAAGACTTATACCGGAAAAAGAAAGAGCTTAGGGATAGAATCGCCTTAACTTTTCAATGTTCGGGCATTAGGGAGGATCGACCATCGGCGTCCTTAGTCGGAAGGTGCGGTCGGAGAACTTCCACGGCGGTGAAAGGACCCTCGGCGTCGGCTTGTGCTTATCTTTGGTTATGCGGACCCGACGCAGAACCAAGTCGCCCGGTGAAGGATCGATCCTCGAACTTGGCGGTACGTGGTAGCGCGCAGGCTTGTTGATATCGGCCGCCGCGGGGCGGCCCGTCGCCGCGCCTCGTCGAAGTGGTCGATGGCGTCTTGTTGCGGCGAGCCCGAGCCTCATCGAAGGCTTGCAATCTCGGGAGCCGTATTCGGTCGATGGGCAAAGCGGCCGGGGCGAACACCATAAAGAAGGGTGTGAACCCGCCGCGCGGTCGGCGTGGTCCGCGGACTCGAGAGGACGGAGGCAGCTCGGCTACCGGCGCCTGCGAAATGCTTGAGCCGGCGAAGATCCGCGGCAGGTCCTTGAAGGATCATGCCGTTAGTGCGCTCGACCTGGCCGTTAGTCGCGGATGGGCTCTGCGCCCAATCGACACGGATGTTGAAGTCGTCCGCAGAACTCGAAATTCCTTCCCGTGGCGTGTTCGTTGCCGGTGATGATGGAGTTTGGGACTCCAAACCTAAAAGCGATGTCGCGGAAGAAGATGGCGCTTGTGCGGCGTGGCGCTCACGACCGGCAGCCTCTATCCACTTGGTGAACTTATCTACGCGACGAGCGGTGGGTGAAGCCTCCGGCGCTTTCTGAAGGCAGGACCAAATCGAGTCCCAGGGACGGCAAAAGGCCACGTGATGGGGATCGTCTGTAAAGCAAATTTGGCGAGATCGTCTCACGAGCAAAGCGGCATCCTTCGCGGCGCGTCACGATATGCTCGTCGACCGACAGTGTTGGCGATGAAACCTTGTCGAAAGGCCTTTCCCACAAGAGATCGGGGTTTGCGTGGTGACCGCAGACTCCGCGTGTATGTCGTCCAGCATTTGTTTTCCTTGGTCGGTCAAGATACATTTTGGAGGACCGGAGGAACTCCTTTTGTAGAAGTGCAGGCGTCGGGACGAAGAGATTTTGCCGTAAGGCGGCGCGGGCCTCGGTCGGGTCGGGAAGTGACCCGTCCGTCAAGCGGTCGATGTAAGGCCTCCTCGATCGGACTCAAGTGCTAGCACACCACGGGCGAATCCGGCCAAGTCTCGCCCGACCCGCGTCGGTCGGGCGGCCGTCTTTGGATTGGTCGGGTGGCGCCCACCGCCGAGTCGGTGGACGATGGGCGCAGGAGGTCGAGGCGAAGATCCCGCGGGACGGGCTCTCTTGGAGGCAAGATTGGCGGTGATCGACCTCGCCATTGTAGCGTCGGTAGCTATGGTGAAGCTCGAAACCCTTGAACGCTCCTCGGCCGGCGTACTTCTCGACGATCTGCGGCCATGCGAGCGTCTCGGTGCTCCGCGACCTTCATGACTTGGTCGGCGACAAGCTTGGAGTCCCGTGGGCGAGCCGGCGGCACCGAGGTCGGCGGCGATCCGGAGACCGTTGGCGAGCCTCGTGCTCGGCAATGTTGTTGGTCGCGTCGAAGAGCAACCTAATGGTGTATTGAAGCTGTTCCGAGTGGGAGATGATGGCGACTCCGCGCCCGCGCCATTCTTGGTGTAAGACCCGTCGAAGTACATTGTCCGATGCTCGGGGTCTTCGACCCTTGGTGGTGCACAGGCCGGTCCACTCGGCGGCGAAGTCGGCGAGCTGCGACTTGATCGCCGTCAGGGCGTATATTATGCCATGGCCGCTAAGCTCGGCGCCCATTTGGCTATCCTTCACGAGGCATCGCGATTGTGGATGATCTCGCCTAGTGGGGCGTGGTCACCACGGTGATGGCGTCTTGATCGAAGTAGTGAGCGAGTTTCCTCTTTGCGATGAGCACCGTGTAGAGTAACTCGCACTGTGGTACCGAGTCTTGGACTCGAAAAGTACCTCATCGATGAAGTAGACCGCCGTTGTACCTTGAGCTCACGGCCTTCTTCCTTCGCTCCACCACGAGGGCCGCGGCGACGACTTGAGTAGTGGCATGATGTAGAGGCGGCCAGTTCACGATGCAGGCGACCAGGATGGAGGCGAGAAAGGAAGGCCTTGGCGGGTGAGGCCTCCCGAGCCTCGGTGTCCAGCGAAGCGGTCGATTTCTTGAAGCGGACTGTAAGCGGCATTCGCGTTGCGGCGAGACGAAGCGGCTCAAAGCGCGGGCATCCGTCGACCTCTGGACCCCTTTGAGGTTCTTGGCCAGGGCCCATCCTTGCGATCGCCGAGATCTTCTCTGATTGGCCTCGATGCCTCGCTCGAGGCGATGAAGCCTAAGAGCTTTCCTTTGGGGACCCGAAGGCGCACTTCTGGGTTGAGCTTTATGCGAAACCGTCGAAGGTTCGCGAAAGTCTCTTCTAGGTCGGCGATAAGGTCGTCGACCTTCACGGTCTTTATGACAATATCGTCGACATACGCCTCAACGTTGCGGCCGATCCGGTCATTGAAGCACGTTTGCATACATCATTGGTATGTAGCGCCGCGTTCTTCAGCCGAAGGGCATTGTGACATAGCGAGCAAGCGAAGCGGAGTGATGAAGGAAGTCGCGGTGGTCGGACTCCTTTAGCGCAATCTGGTGGTAGCAGTAGGCATCGAGAAAGGAAAGAGACTCGCACTCCAGGTGGAGTCGATGACTTGGTCGATCACGAGTAAGGGAATGGGTCCTTGGGGCATGCTTTGTTGAGACTCGTATAGTCAACACACATTCTCCATTGCAGTTCTTCTTTTACAAGTCTGAGGTTGGCTAGCCACTCGGGGTGGCGCACCTCTTTTACGAACCCTGCCGCCAAGAGTTTGGCGATCTCCTCCTATAACCTGCGCCTTTCCTCGTCGAGCGGCGCGGCGTTAAGCGGCCGGCTTTGAGCACAGTCGGACGCTCAGGAGTGCTCGGCGACCTCCTTTGGAATGCAGGCATGTCGGAGGACCTCCATGCGAAGACATCTTTGTTAGTGCGGAGGAAGTCGGCGAGCGCGCTTTCTATTTGGCGGGGCGTGGCTCGACCAAGACGGTCTTGGTCGGATCACGAGGATCGACCGTGACCTCCCGTGTCCTCGGCGGATTTGAAGGATCCGCCCACGATTTCTTGGATTGAGGGGCGGACTCGGCGCTTCCCTCCGAGCTTGTTGAGTTCGCGAGGCAGCGACCGCCGAGGCGAGCTCGCGGTGCAAGGCCGCTCGCGATTGAAGGCAAGGCGGAAAGAGCGATGCGCAGTAATGACTCCATGCGGTCGGGCATCTTGACTTGAGGTAGGCGTGGTGGGGATCGCCATGAACTTGGCGTAGCATGGCCTCCCGAGGATGGCGTGGTAGGCGCCGGGAAATCCACGACCTCGAAGGTGAGGGTCTCGGTGCGGAAGTTTCTAGCTCCCGAAGGTGACGGGCGGTCGACTGCCCGGCGGATGGGCTTCTCGGCGGGATGGCGCCATGGAAAGGTGCCTTGCTTGGCGGAGGCTTGAGCGCGGGACCCCATGGCGTCGAGCGTCTCAACGTAGGGATGTTAAGGCGCTGCCCCGTCCATCGGCACCTTCGTGAGGCGCCGTTCGACGACGGGCCGACCACCGGTACCTCCCGGTGTGGGGCCGCGATCGGGTGATCGGTCCGATCAAAGGTGATCGGAACTCCGACCACCGAAGATATTGGGGGCGCCCGTGCGACGGTGTGGACCTCGCGATAGCGAGCTTGAGTCGGCGCATCGGCGAGCAAGCCGATCCTCGAAGATCATGAGGCGGCCGTCGGGCTCGGGAACTCGTCGTCGCCTTCTTCTCCGCCGTTCGCGGGGCGCGGCGAGCTTCTTTCCTTTGCCGCGGCGTGGTGGGGCGCTAGAGAGATAGCGCCTCGGGACTTGCGATCCGGTACTTGTGCAGACGGAGAACCCATGGTTCGGGCATGGGCCGTCCATCAATTTCTCGAAGTGGTCGGGGCGGCGGTAGGCGCGCCCGTTGCTTGGCGAGCGGTCGGCCGTGGCGACCACTTGGGTCTCACGGATCGCTTCCGTCGCCGCTTCGCTTGTCGGGCGGTCGGAAGGGACCCGATGCGGATGCCGGGTTCGGCTGGGCCTTTCCTCCTCGAAGATGGCCCCCGACCTCCTCGCCGAGGCGTGGTTGGTGGCGATATCGAGAGCTCCTTAGTAGTTACGGGCTTGAGACAACCTGGTTTGTGTACCAAGGCCTTGCGGGAGGTGCGTAGATGAATGCTCCCACGACATCGGCGTCGGAGATGTCGGGAGCTCGTTACCTGGCGGGAAAACCGCGGATGTAGTCCGGAGGGTTTCCCAGGCTTTGTTGCGCCCTTCGAGTCGAGGAGTTTCGGGCGCTTGTAAGTGCCCGGAAGTTGCCGACGAAGAGGGCCTTCAAGTCGGTCCAGATCCACGATGGTTTTGGCGGCAAGTACTCGAGCGAGGCTCGGCCGAGTCTGCGAGGTAGATGGGAAGGTATTGGATGATGAAGAGGTCATCAGTAGCTCCTCCGCCGCATGCGGCCGGTAATCTTCGAGCCGACACCGGGTTTGTGGCCCCGGTGTATTTGGCAATGTTGGTAGCGCTTCGGAATCGGCGGGAAGTCGCTGGCGGATCCTGGCGTAACGCCCGTGTCCAGACCGTCGGGGCTCGGCTGCGATGGTGGTGCCGCCGCCGCAACCCCGTGAGTGGGCGGCCTCTTCGCCATCTTTCTCCGCGCCTCAAGGGTAGCGCGAATGTCGTAGGCATCACCGAGGCGTTAGCGCCGGGCGCGCGAGCTGTTGTGGCTCGCGGTGCGGCGGCGCTGTCTGCGGACCCATCCGGCCGCCGCATGCGTACGGGCTCGGTGGCGGAGGTGGCTCCGGGCGATAGGAGCGGGCGTGCATGTCCGCGACGGCGCGTGCTCTACCGACCGGAGGTTTTGGTAGGTGGCCTTGGCCTCGGGTCGGTCGGCTCGGGAGGCCTCGAGCAAAGATTGCGGCCGCGCCACGCGTTTGGCCGGGCGTGGGGAAGAAGTGAGACCGTCGGACCTTCCGCTGCTTTGGGGTGTGCTCGGCGCCGCGTGCGCTGCGTCGCGAGCACATCGCGGGCCTCGAGCCCTCTGCTCGAGTTGGCTGGAGCCGGTCGCTGATCGCCGTTCCTCCAACTCTTTGCGCTGTTGTTGGAGCTCGGGGCCCAGTGCAGCGCGTTGATGCGCTCGTGGCTGGCACTCCTCCTCCTGCGCTGAGTCGTCGGACAGAGGTCCGCGCCACGCAGGGTGCGGCAAATCGACGGTGCCCGCCATGTTGCACTCGCGAGTGCCGCTGCGGTGGTACTCCGTCGGGCTGAGTCGCGTCGGAAGAGTCTTCCAAAGAGCTCGTGGATGGAGGTCGGCGGTAGCCGACCATCGCCACCGATCGCGAGCCTACGGGGTGACATGGTCACCCGCCGCCTCTGAGAGTTTTCGCCGACCGCGCGAGCACTCCTCGGGTTCGGCCGGGCTGCAGGCGCCTGCCGGAGCTTAGCGGTCGCCGAGAAGGACGCCCAAGCTCGTGGCGCTGTCTTCCGAGGCGGCGGGACGGCGTGAGCCCTCCGTCGGGGTGGCGCGCGGTCGAGGAGCCGGCGGATCCGGTTCCTCGCCAGATCATGCCGTCGCGGTGGGTGGATGCCATCGAGGGAGATAAGCGGAATCCGGAGATGGTGATGAAGACGCGAAGTCCCCTACAGCGCGCATGGCTATCGGCGTTTCGGGAGCGCGGCAAGTAAATTTGTAAGTCTAGGGGTCGCGTTCCACTCCTGAATGGTTAGACTCGTGAGTCCAAGATGTATCTTGGTTGGTGAAGGTCCCTACTCGATTCGTGTGTGGTGGTGTTGTATTACTCTTGATGGATGATCGCACAAAGTTTTACAAGCGAGAATGCCAATGGCTTAGCGAGATGGGTTTGATAGCGCTCTCTCCTTTCTTGTTCTTGCTCGTTGCCTCCTTGAATCGTTTAGCCCCGCCTCCTTTTATACTGAGAAGGAAGGGGCGGGTTACATCGAGAGTTAGGAGGAAAGCGAGGTGACCACGCTAGAGCTCGGTCCCTTCGTCCGTGGATTGGTCGCCACCGTCTTGCCCATCTTGGGTTGGTAGCCTTGGTGGTCGGGAGGTTAGGTATTTCGGGAAGTAGCGTACTTGCCTCTGTGATCCTTGCGAATCTTGGCGTCGAGTGCGTGGCGTTGGTGCCTCGGGAGGGAGCGTGCGCTCGTCTTTATGACGTGGTCGGGTTGATGGGCCGAAGCTTTGTCTTCTGATCACCGGATCTTCTTGGGAAGGAGCCACACGCCCTTGTATAGTCACTCGATTGACCTTATTCGAAGTGCGTGGCGGTAGGCGATGAGGACGACACGCGGCACTCGGCGTTCGTCACCTTGGTTTGGTTGAGTCGGAGATCCCGCCCGCCAAGAGAGTCGGGGCGCTGTCTGGTCGGATTCGCTTCCCTGGCGGTCGGGAAGCGGATGCCTTGCGCGATCTCGCAGCGATCGGTCGGTGGCCAGGCGGCGCTGCCTGTTGGTGGAGATATGCTTGAGGCGGCTCGGCGCTTCGGGCTGTTGGGGTATCCTTTTTATTAGTATTCGTCAGAGAGCGAACGCGATATCCGTCGGAAAAGAAAAATCGCCTTCGTCCCTGAGTATACTTTTCCATCCACCGAAGCCCAAACCCGGCATAAAATTACTGGATCACCGGCCCATCCAAGCGGTAATTTAAGCCCAGACATGAAAAAAATTTCGGGCCGGTATTTTACACTGGTTTGGGCTTAAAACCAGCCTTCCAAGCAGCCCCTTAAACTGATAGTTTTCTTGGGCTTTACAGCTCTTGGGTCTCGATTTTGGGCCGTTGTCTGGATATCCGTGGGCCTAGTTTAACTTTTTTATCACAGGCTTGAATTTTCACGGTTACTCTTTTTAATATTTGTCAGAGAGACGATTAGCAGAGGACCAGAAATTCACAGTGGTGTTCTAGAGAGAGAGAGAGAGAGAGGGGGTTGTTCAGAGCACCTCTTTACAACACCTGCGAGGAAATATGGTTCGCGGTTTACACTCTTGTGCAGCAACACACTTGTCTCGCGCAATCATAATTGACAACGAGATTTTTTGACCAAGACTTTTTGGCCCTGGTTGGTCATGGTACCAAAATATTCATTGAACTATTACTAAAAAGTACCAAAATTTTAAATAATAGATGTATAGAGTTTAATGGAAATTTGGTGGTGCCTATTACGGATGGTAAAAACTCTATCATGATGTATATGAGTTCTTACTATCTTTGTGAGGTACCATTGAATTCTCTCTAAATTCTTGTAACTCTTGATACTAGCTCAATGTATGGTTTGAGAGACTCTTTATCATCCTTGGATGTACAAAAATTTACATTAAGATAGTACTGAGAGGTATACAAAAATTTAAAAGGTGAAGATACTAATTTTTGTATCTATCAGTATTACCTTAATGTAAATTTTATACCTCCACAAGAGAGGAAGAAGTCTCGTGACTTCAGTATTCGTACTAGTAGAAGGCTGAGAAGTTGCAACAAATGCGAATTTCTAGTCTTGTTCCAAGTCGTCATAGGAGTTTAAACAGATACGATCCATGTTCAGAAACAAGCTGGCACAGAGAAACGCCCTTGGCAACCAACTTCACGAGACGAACAAACCGAGTCAACAAAAATAATTGCATTGAACACCTTGCTGCTACGGCAGTTGTACGCTCCTACGCATGCATCTGTGCAGTGCATGCTAGCTACCTCAGGATGTCATCTTCCCCCGGACAGATCAGACACCGTGCCGTAGCTCGTCGTGCACGCGGACCTGGACGTCGGATACCACTTGACATACGAGTCGAACCCGTCGGTCTGCAGCAAAGCCATCGTGCCGAAATCCAGCGATGTTGGGGACGGTTCTGGGAGCGGCAGGCTGCCGTCCAGGTACTGCACGACCTGCAGCATGCTCGGCCTTGCGTTGGGCAAGATCTGCGAGCACAGCAACCCCAGCTTCAGCACCAGGCTCACCTCGTCAGCGTCATACTCCCCTTGGAGCCTTGCATCCACGCAGTCGATGAGCGACGCGCTGGACCAGTGCTCGAGCACCCAATCCACGAGCATGACACGGTCGTCGCGTGCTTCTTCCTCGATGGGCCTTCGCCCGCAGGCGACCTCCAGTAGGAACACACCGAACGCGAACACGTCGGTGAGCGGAGTAGCCTTCGAGGTGCGCGCCATCTCGGGAGCTAGGTACCCGATGGTGCCTACCACCCGTGTGGTTTGCGGGTTAGCGCCGTGGTTGTACAGCCTCGCGAGACCGAAATCGCCTAGGCGGCCGCTCATCCTGTCGTCGAGGAGTACATTGCTTGCCTTGATGTCTCGGTGGATGATGACTTGCTCACAGTTGTTGTGCAGGTAGAAAAGGCCCAGTGCAATGTCCTTGATGATCTGAAACCGCTTGCACCAATCCAAAGCAGGTTTAATCTCACGATCATACAAGAACTTATCAAGGCTGCCATTGGACATGTACTCGTAGACCAGAAGAAGCTCGCCTTTCCGCCGGCAATAGCCGAGCAGGTGCACAAGATTCCGGTGCTGGAGGCGACCAATGCTCGTGATCTCTGCCACAAACTCTTTGATCCCTTGTCTCGAGTCATGTGACACCCGTTTCACAGCTACATCGAGGTTGGATGCGGGGAGCACTCCCTTGTACACCCTCCCAAATCCTCCTACACCGAGTAGCTGCCTGCCAGTGAACCCGTTGGTGGCTTGAAACAAGTCCCTGTATGAGAACCGGCGCGGTCCAAACTCGTCCTCCCAGTCCTCACGCAGTTCGGCATACTTGACCCGCCTCCACCCGAACATGAACACCGCGGTGACCACGGCTAGGACGAACGACACGATGCCAATCGGCAGCACTATCTCCAGGACCTTGTTTAAATGGCCTCCTCCACCATTAGCTACGGGCAACTTGGGCAGCTTGAGTAGTCGAGAGGCGGAGCTGATCCGTTCAAGGAAAAGCTCCACCCAAGAACGCAGTGCTGCGATGACATGGAACCCAAGGACGATGCAAAACCGACGTATGACGCATCCGTGATCACCGTCGAGAGGTCGAAGATGTATGAGATCAGGGGCTTCTTGGGCTTGGGCACATGCACAGGAGCTAATGTCACACTGATCTCTGTGCTCTGGCTGTCGTAGTCCACCCACACTTGCATGACCTTGCCGCTCATTAGGCTCAAGTTACGGAATAGGCCGTCTTCGCTGTCATCATAGTAACCGGCCGAGGCGGCCTTGACGGACTTTAGCCCGTTGATGTCGATGCCGACGTGGTTGCTGTCCATGTCTCCGAAATCCACGTTGAGCAAGGTGTCGAGCTCGACGGCGAAGATATGGTTGGTGGCGTTCCCGACATTACTAGTGTTGAAGAGGCCAAGGTATTGGCTCGGCAACGTGGCAGAGAAGTTCTTGATCGGGGCAACGAAGAAGGCGATCCCGTAGGCGCTCACGTCGGCGTACTCGGATAAGATGGCGAACACGAAGGTGGTCGAGAAGGAGAGTACGCTGGTGGCGTTTGGAGGCGCATGGAAGTGGAGTAAGGTTGGGTATACGGCGTGGCCCTTCATGAGATATGTACCGTTGGTGAGCACCAGGACGCCATCCGGGGTGATCATGGCCGAGTCGTCGATGGTGAGGTTTGCGCCGGAGAACCCGTTGAAGACGAAGTCGACAACATCGCCAGAGGAGTATAAAAGGTGGAGGCTAAAGCAGAGGCAGGCAAGCAACGACATGGTGGCTGTACAGAAACTTTGGCTGCTCCAATGGAGGTTCTTGCTTGCTCTAGAAATTAGATGACGCTCAAGTGCTGTTTACAATAGCATGTAGCGCTTGCCGGTAGTGGTAGATTAGGTGGTGAACGGCACGGCGGTATGGGCAAATCAGGAGCGTTTCTGAATAGATGTTTTTCTTTTATACGTCATGCCATACTGCACACGGAACCCTTCAGTCCATTCAACCATTACTCAAATTGTTGGTTGATTGACTCGTGTGTTGAGTTCTCTTTTTCTCACTTCTAGATGCAAATGCAAACTAGTACAAAATGTTGTGTGCTTGTTATTTTTCCAGACCAGTGTATATTCCTTCGAAGAGTGAAGTTTTGAGAAGTGCTTCTGTGTTTTTTTAGAGTTGTTCAAATATTAAAATATGAATAAAAGGTAGATAGTTATTACTTACCCTTTTGCTTGTTTTAAGATTTGTGCAACTTGTTGAGAGGAAAAACATTGAAGCACTACTCTGAAGTTTTTTATTTTTCAAAGTAAACAACATGCTTCTTTGGCTATTACTTCTCTTATTATATATTTGAGAAAATTTGTAAAAGTGCAATATTATGGAGGTATTTTTTATGACAAATTCATTCATATTTTTTTCCATATATCCAAATCATATGTTTTAAAAATATATTTAGTCAAAATTAATAGGCTTTGGTTGGACATATTTTAGGGCATCGCACTCTTATGACCGAAGGAAGTATACATATTGGCAAATTAAATCTAAGAATTTATCCTCACTACACCTACAAAATATTTTACAGTTGTCATTGAAATGTAGGCCGAATGTTGAGGTACTATGGCACCTATTGTTTCCGACTCTTCTTTTTTTTTTTTTTGAACGCTCATAAATTCGTACCTTAGTCAAATAATGTCGTTTTCTTCCCTTAAAAAAGACAATGTCATTTTCTTAGACTTGAATTCCTGAGGATAGATAAGCAAACATTCAAACAAATCGAGATGTGCCAATTATTCCTTTCACACCACCTGACGCGGACACTATCCAGTTGCATCCACATTCGTCACTCAAAATATTAAGTTATTGATAAAAGATTGACAATATGTGCTTCAACACTCCTACTCGTGTTAGATTCCACAATATCTACCCCGTGGATTTGAAGTAGGCTGTATTTATTTTCGTTCTTAAAATTGTGTTAGCTAGGTCTAAAACTCAGATGTTTGGTTCTGATATCGTGGTGACTTGCATGCACCAATCGATTCACCAAAAGCTTAAACCAATAAAAAAATGGTAGACATTTCCTTCACAGATCCCTATACGTTATGTTATAAGAAAAATCTGATCTAGGAATTTCAAAAACAGCGAGGTCCAGAGGAACTTATGGGCAATATTGTACAAACAAAGCCTTCGTACCCACAGACGTAGAGACTAGAGAGGCTGTCTCTCGTCTTGAACCGTGTAACCAAGGTGGCGATCAGAATGATATACTTCAGAAGAAACTATTAAGACAACAACCAGCTAGAATCTCTCTCGCAATTGATTGGTCTCTGATATCAGGACAGTCACATTGTGTTCTGAAGTAATGTTGGGCCGGATATTGCAGATTTTTCTTCGGTTCCGTGTACAAAATATTCTTTAAAGCATAGCAGGCTCATGTGTCCCCCACGGCTCAAATATATGGACACTGTTTTGCGAAACAAATCACAGTTTTTTTTATACAGCTATACTATTTTCCAGTAGCAACGTAATCAGAGTATTGTTGCTCCTCATGTTTCCACGCGAAAATCCCATTATATCTTCAAGATTTACAAGCAAGTGATCTATCTGATCGTAATTCGTAACCAAGAACACAGTACCCATTCGGTCATTCCCCTTATGATGATCCTGAAGTAGATATATAGTTGTCTTTCACGCTCTTTCATCTTTCTTTGTTTGTATGACGACCAACCAAAAGAGTATAAGTTCATACGTATTTCCATGTGAATATATTTTCAAGATGTACAACTAAGTGACCTATCTGGCTGTAACTAAGAACAAATTTTTTTCAGACCAACTAAGAACAGAGTACCAGCTAGATCTACTAACGCTTGTTAATACATAGGGCAGAGCACGGGCTGATGAGCTATGGGCCTAGACCGTGCCATGCAACCACTGCCCAATCATGCAAGGCCAGACCAGCCTGAATCATATTCAGCGAGTCTAGGCACGGCCTATTGGCACACTGTGCCACCTCCGTGTTATGCTAGCCTAGGTCGGTCCATTTGGACTGTTGTAGAGGAGAGGAAAGGAGCTGGGTACGAGCAAGGCACCTACTGACGTGATCGCGAGGCCAGAGTGCAACTTAGCTGGAGGCGAGGAAGAAGCACTCATGGTGACCGGTAACGGTGGTGACGCGGTGCGAGAAGGCTAGATTTGGCGTCGCTAAGGCAGTGAGGATCGTCGAGATCCGACGCCTTCGTTGTCTTCTTCCTCTTCGGTTGTCGCCATCTTCTTCCTCAGGACGACCTGCGAAGCTGGTGGTGCAATGCCTCAAGACCGTATCTGGCGGTGGCACAACCGTAGGCCGCTGGATCTGGCACCGAGGCAAAGGGGGAGGTGACGGCATAGGAAGAAAGCAGGAGTAAAGGAGGGCGAGAGGAGAGAGAGGATAAGGTAGTTGACGATGGGGCTGAGCTGTAGATAGGACGCTTTTTTACGAAGGGGTTGCATTTTGTACCGTGCTTGTGCAAGCACACCCCAATAGGTCTTGCTGTGCTGGGCCAGCTATTATGCTGAGTTTTCAGGCCCAGCATGACCCATCATTTGCGGTGTGCCAGTTCGGCCAAAAGATATCCGTGTCGTACCGTGCTGTGCTTTGGACTATGCTGGGCTAACCATATCAAGAGCCGGCCTAGAAAGGCATGGCCCATTAACCGTAAAAAAAGGCATGGTCTATTGCCCAGGTCTAAGTATAGGTATTTGTCAAGACTACCACTTGGTATGTAGTCATAAACCAAAATAAGTTCGCCTTTTCACTTGCAGTAACCGAGTAGTTGCACAAGGTTGCGGTGTCGAAGATGGACAATACTAACAACCTCTGCAATCCCTGCCTTGATTCATGTGACACCCTTTTCACTGCGACCCCTATCTTAGATTTCAGAAGCACTCACACTCCCAAATCATCCTACGCCAAGCAAAGTCTAGCTATCGAAACCTTCTGTAGCGCAGAATAAGTCCTTGTACGAGAATCGGTGCGGCCCAAACTCAACCTCCTAGTCTTCTCACAGCTCGACGTCCTTCAACCGCCTCTGGACGAGCAAAATCACAACTGCAACCACATCGAGGACAAACACTGTGGTTGCTATCGGCAAAACAATATCCAAGACCCTAGACCTTGCCTTCGCACCTTCTTTTGGCAGCTTGGGTAGCTTGCTGATGTCAATGGCAGGAGCAGGGCTGTCTATGGCAAAGCTCCAACCAAGCATGTAGTGGCATGACCTGACCACGCCCATCAATGATGAGAAACCAACGTATGCTGGCTCGAGGAGTACTTTTGAGAGGTTGGAGATGGCCAACACCAAGGGACTCGAAGGCTTGGCCATCTTCATGGGAGCCAAGAAATCTTGTATAGAAGAGGACTCGCCGTCGTAATCCACTCAAACTTGCATGGCCTTGCCGTTGATCAGGGACATGTTCTGGAAAGCACCGGTCTTGTAGTCGTAGTAGCCGACGACGTGCACGACGACACACTTGAGGCTGTTGATGTCGATGCCGACATGGTTGTAGTTAGGGTCCTAGAACTCGAAGCTAAAGATGGTGTCGAGCTCAAGGCCGAAGATGTGGTTGGTGGCGTTGCCGTTGTTCTGGATGCTGAGGAGGCCCAAGTACTAGCTCGGCAGCAAGCCGAGAAGTTGTTCTTCCCAACAAAGAAGACGATGTAGTGGCCGATTAGGTCAGGGTAGGCGGGGAGGATGCCGAATGCGAAGGACGCCGAGAAGGAGCGCACCGCACCGCCCGTCGGCATCTAGAAGCAACAATTGTCTAAACACGCTGAATATCATCAGAACCATTGGGGATACAATGGTAGCAAGTTCTTTCTTTATGACGGAGTTTGAAATGAAAGATTTGGGAAAAACCAAATATTGCTTAGGCTTACGGCTAGAGCATTTCCCCAAAGAATCCTTGTGCACTTATTTACTTATACCAAGAAGGTACTGAAAAAATTTAACATAGATAAATCTCGATCATCCTCTAAAGATCCTATAGTAGGAAGATCTCTTGATATGGATAAAGACCTATTCAGACCGATGATGAAAAATAAGGAAGTCTTATAACCTAAAGTGCAGCTCCAATTAGAAGCCATATGAGCACTTATCTATGTTGTGAATTACATCAGGCCTGATATAACATTCGCAGTAAATTCATTAGCTAAACACAGTGCAGCTCCAATTAGAAGGCATTGGACTAGTTCCAAGACTTTACTCAGATACCTATAAGGTACACAAAATCTTATTTTATCAGAAGGACCAAGGCTGGATCATGGTAGGATATACGGATGTTTGCTATCTGTCTGATTTCTACATTACCAAATCTTAGATTGGATTTGTGTTCTCTATAGTGGTACAGCTATTTCTTGATGGTCTTTTAAGCAAATCTTGGTGGTTACCTCTACCAACCACTCAAAGATTATAGCATTATATAAAACCTTACGTGAATGTGTTTAACTAAGATGTGTGATTAGCTATATCTAGAAGTCATGTGGCATTAATATCATTGAGATCCTCACAAATTACCTATGAAGATAGCGTTGCTTATGTTGCACAAATGCAATGAATTATGTTAAGAGCAATATTACGAAGCATATTGAGCCTAAAATTTTCTATCCTCATGAACTCCAAAAGAACAGTGAGGTTAAGATCCTGCAAACTAAGCCATATGAAAATCTAGCTGATTTATTTACTAAGTTTTTGCCAACATCCAATTTTCAAATATGTGTTTGTAGCATTAGAATGAAATTACTTAAAGAGATGCATAGTTCGAGGGTGTAAATCTATGAACCATAACCATCAGTACAACATGAATATACTACCCTATTTCATAAGATTACAAGTTGCAATCGTTTTCCTTTAGTGAGTTTTTGTAAAGTTTTCTCATATGAAGGTTTTTAATATGGCAACAAGTGTCACACAATATACGGATGCAATGTACTATTTTCTCTATCTTTTTTTCTCACTAGGTTTTTGGATGAGTTTTTGATAAGGTATATATATGATGAATTCATCTAAAGAAGAGTGTTGAGATATAACCGAACTTTAAGGTTTGGTGGACGAATTCTAAAATTATCTTTGAGAGATTTTCGTTATAACACCCTATTGTACCTGTACATCGTTTATGAATAAAGAGAAATAGTTTCTCTCCCTGTATGCTGTATGTCCTTCGTGACTGTCGATCTAGACTACGACACTCGTCATTGTTATTCAACAATAATCACTTCACTTGGTGTTCTAGCCGCGGTGATCCACCTTCTTCTGGTTCAAAACGTTGGAATGCGTACAGCGTACTAGTAAAAAATCACAGTGGCCGCTCCAATCATGTGCTAGCGCTGTCGGCCATCGGCGCTTGACACGACCTGCCGCCGCCAGCCAAGTCGGACTTGGCTGACTTGCTAACCGAGACTGGCGTATCCGTTGCTCCGTTCTACAGCCGTGGACTGGGCTGTCCCAAGCCTGTATCTATCCTGGGCTAGGCTGACATCTTCTCCACTCGGCCATCGCCCAGGGCAGGAGCAGCCGAGCGCCCGAGCGTGCCTCGCCCACGCTGTTTCTGCCAACTAGCCTTGGGCGGCGAGCGGAGACGTGGGCCGTTTCCGTTGTTTTTAGAGGCTAAAACCCAATCCGTTGCCTCCCGCTCGCTGCCTACGCCTCGTGCCGTGCGCGGGTGCCCGACTGGCCAGTCCGGCCGCGCGTTCTGCACGAATTGGCCGCAAACTCGTAGCCCGCGCACTTGCCGCCGGGCTGGCTCGCGGAGCAGGTTTTGCGCCCCTCCGCATGGGCCGAGTAGAATTAGCCGGCTGCCTGCAAATCTCGAATTTTTTTTTATTTAATATTTATTTTTATTCTTTTTTTCAAAACTATGCGTCCGAATGAAAAAATGACAAAAATGCTTCGTCGCCCGTGTATGGGCGATCGCTCTATACATGCGCGATAGCCTGCCACCGTTAACTTAGTTAGCGGCAAGCTTGTGGGGCCCCCATCGCCTCGTAGAGGCGATCGCTTCTCTGAGGCTGACAGACCGCCAGTGTTTTTTTTAGTTTTGTTTTGTAATTACTATATGCTTTTTAATATAAACCCGTAACTTTTGTTAGAGTGTCCAAATTAAATGAAACTTGTTTCTAAATTTAAATTTTGGAATGAAGAATTAGAGTGTAAAATAAAAATCCATGTGTTGTTTGCGAATTTTTTTATTTGAGTTCGAATGCTAGGCTCTAGCGTGGATTGTGAAGGAATTATAATGTGTGTTGATCCATAATTCATGAAATAAATAGAATAAGTTACTACAACCTTATGCACTTCATTTTTGCAAAATATCTAAATATGATTGCATTTTGAATAAAAGATGGCTAGTTTAAACCCTTTATAACAATCATTGTTCAAGCGGTTAGAATAATATCTGAACGACCTCAAAACTTGATGAGAACAGCTTTTGTTGCATTCTTGGGCTTGCATAGGTCACAATCATGTAAAAATATTTAGATGTCACTTTAGGTTTGCACTATTTTATTGTTGTCAGAACATGCAATCGGTAAAACATGAAAATTGCCGTATCTTTCGCAAACGATGGTAAAACTCGATGAAATCGGAGATATGACGAAGAAAATGCTATAACCTATCTCGATGGAGAAAAATAACATCATTTGGGACACAGAGCAGTAGGACACATACTAGCCCTCCGGACGGTGAGCATACTCTTGAAGGTTGGGCCGCCTTTGTTTATTACGACTTAAAACTAAAAGGAGTACCACGAACAAGGAAAACCAAAGTTAACACAGACGTCTATTGAGTGCTTGAGGCCACTTCCCATTCGCCCATGCCTCGTGAGCCTGCCGCACGTCGCGCTCTCTCGTTTCCTCTCTCTCTCGCCTCCTTCTCCTCCGCTTCCTTCCTACATGCCTCCTCGCGTGCATCGCAGCTGTTCTTGAAACCGCGCGTGAACTCATCTGCCGGTTGGCTTGGTCAAGCCGCCGCTGGTCCTCGGGGTTGATCTCCGTATCAAACCACTCGCTCAAATTCACTGATGGCGGAGGTGATTGCATGAAACGTAAATTAGCAAAGTTTCATTCACAAATATTATGTAACCGCACGATTGTTACCATGCGGCGATCCTTGAGCTCTTCTCCGGCGGATCGAAGGCGTAGTTGCGGCACTTCAATACCTCCTCTTCCAAGTTGAAATTTCCCAAGAGCGGACAAGCACGCAAAGATCTCCGCACATACACATGGGCGCCTGACTCCACGAGGTAGGAAGAGATCTTGATACGCTAAATTCATGAGCATGCACTCGCTTCTTCCTTTGCCTTCCCTTACCCTTTGCACTTGCACGCCTCGGCATTTTCGATTGATGCTCACCCTCTATTCTTTCTCCCGCTGTTCTTTGCGAGACCGCTTGTGAGCGAATGTTATAAAGCGCGATATCGCGGGTATGGGGCGATCGCCTCATATTTGGGCGATTGCCCCATGTAAGCGATCGCCTCACATTAGGCGATCGCCCTACTAGAAGCGATAGGTGCACCAAGCGTTGGTGTGTTGTCACGTCGTGTGGCATAGGCAAGCAATGCATAAATGATTTGAACAATTTATAGTGATACTATTGTCATGTTACTAACTCTGGAGTTATACAATGTCTTCTTGAGCGTAAAGCCATTAAAAAATACATCCGCATAACAAGTCAATCACGCCACGCTTCCTAATCGGCCCGTGGGGTAGGTGAGTGGCGACGGCGACGGACGTCCCTCCTAGGCCGCCTGCGCGCGGCGTGAGTAGTCTTGCGCGGCGAGGCCAAGTCTGTGGCGGCGCACCGAGAGCCGAGAGGGTCGAGGTAGTCGGTCGAAAGGTACTCCTCGGTCGAACTCGTCGTCGAAGGCTCGTCGAAACCACCTGGGGTCCGCTGGGGCGCGGACGAGGAGGAGCCTCCGCAGCCGCCGCCCCTTCTTCTGCGCGTGGGAGCGTGCGAGGAACCGGCGTGGTAGGGCGAGACGCGAAGAGCCTCCCAGCCATCGTCCCCACCGCCGCTGCTGCGTGGGGCGAGGAACCGACGGGGTAGGGCGAGACGCGGAAGGAGCCTCGTCACCACCGTCCCCCTGCGGTGCGTGGGGCGTGGCGGGCACCGGGTGGGTAGAGGCGAGGTGTAGGCGAAGTGGCGTGGTGTCTTTGCGTCCGCCGGCGTCTCGCGCCCTCGGCGGTGGCCAGCGAGCCAACCGCCTCACCGAGCGAGGACCCGACCCCAGCCGTCTCGGACTCGGCGGTGGTCACTGTATGCCCCCTCTAGGCGCGTCAACATGGACACACCTCCACCTCAATCTCCGCCAAGAGCCGAGTCCGCATGTAACGTCGGGTTGGCATTCGTAAGTTACATGAAAAAGGCGTGCCCATGTAGGTTCGATTGTGACACTTACGAGGCGTTGTCCCTCCGGGACATCGTGAAGGGTACGTGTCCTTCTCGATGCCTCGCGTGCGGCGTCGGTGCCGGTGTGTACCCCACCGAGGCGAGTCGCTGGGCGAACCACTCCATGTCTTGATCGTACATGTCATGGTCGTCTGGCCAGGGTCTCGATGACCTCTCGTCGAGTCGCGGCGCCCCAGCCGCAGGCCCATGGCTGCATACGGTCGAATCGCGAGCCCACCGCGGCACCATCGGGTCATCCCGCAATGCAAAAGCAGTAAATACGCAGACACATTAATTTCGCAAAGATGCGGAGTAGTAGGATCGGGGCAAGTACTGTGAGCGCCACGTGCGACAACGTGGCGCGGCAAAGGAAAGGATCGAACAGCCGAATCGCCGCAGACTTCGGTCGCGGGAGTACTCCTCGACACAAGGTCAAAGGCGAGCACCTTACGGGTGAGCCAAAGGCCTCATCTCGTGCAAAGCACGGAGACCCGTGAGTGCTCGGCGTGGACGTCGTCGCGGTGTATGGCGTCCACCGCACGCCTCGTCGTGGAGGCGGTCGAACTCGAGCGAACTCTGATAGGACCTCCTCACTGTAGGTGCGCGAACCTCATTGCGAGGAAATAAGAAATGGCGAAGGTTATTCAAGTGCGTTAGTGGGGAAAAGATACGAGGGAGTGCACCGGCGTCGGACCCCGCAGTGGCCCATGGTGGGCGATCCACCGGTCGTCTCCGTAAAGCTCCTCGAGTGCGGTGTCGTGTCAACAGCGAGCTGCCGACGGAGAAGCGCTCCCAAGACCACAAGCGGAGGAGTAGGACGCACCCGACATCGTCGCGTCGTGCTCGCTTAGAAACAGCGTCGCATGCGACCTCAGACGTCGCCGCAGCACACCGAGGCCCACGACCACCGCATCACTGTTTAGGGGGAGTTAGGCGTGCTCCGTTGAGACGAGATTGGAACCGAGTGTGTTACCTCATCCACCGGGTGTCGGCGATGTCTTTGGGGCGACTCGATCGGTGACGGTCCACCGTGTTCCGTGGGAGGGCGGAACATCACCCAACCGAGCAACAACGGGAGGTATGCCTCCAAGTGGCGGCCACGCCCGCCTCCTCCGCGTCTTGGTGGAGAAGGTCGACCGCGGCGTTCGCAACAAACATTATCGGCAACTTGGCGCTTCTATTTTAATTCTCAAAGAAAGAGGTACTCACCGTGAATCGAAGCAACCACGCTTCCGTCGGTCCGTGGCGCTCGGCCTCCCTAAGAAGTTGGTAGGTTGCCCGGTGCCGCCGCACCTCGGCGAAACAGCGGACAACTCGGCGTGCCACGTGGCGAGGCGTCGTGCGGCACGCATCGCCGGGCCCGCACAAGGAGGCCTAAGAGGTACGACACGCCCCGCGGCGTCGGAGCCATCTCTCCGCACGGAAGGTGGAGCGTGTGCGTCTCCGGTCTCCACCGGTCCACGAGTGTGGCCGCAGGACCGGTCGTGCGAACCGCGGCACCTCCTTGCCTCTAACGGGCGATCACCGGCTCCACCATCCTACAAAGAGGAAGTAAGCCACTTTCGCAACCCGCATGTAGTTAGAATTGCATTCACTGTAAGTATGTGTGCGTAAAGAGTGCAAGCGTTCGCGACTTATCGTGGAACCCACGTGGGTCGATGCGACGGCACTGGGCACTCGAGGTCGGTGGTTCTAGCACTCGGTTCTCTCTGCGGAGTACCTAGACCGTGGAGTCGCATCGACGGTCACGTCCGGCAGACTCGAGGGCAAGGTCGCGCCATCGTGGCTCATTACAAAGCAAATACAACAGATTTATCAAGAATTACATGTGCACACAAAATGAAATGCGAAATAACGAATTGTACCATACTCAACAAACAATACAACCGAAGTGTGGAGAGCAAAAAAACTCGGATTGCAAACATACGAAAGACAAAGACATGTTCGACGAGGCACACAACGCCGAATTACATTATCCTCGTAGGTACTAAGCTGGGACATCGGAGAATAACATGATCACGAACAACAACTTACTAGTACATTGAAAATTACATCGAACATTACAACGTACATTCTGACTTACGGTCCATTGAATAATACAAGATGGGAACAACATGCAAAGTTACATTATCCGCGGTTGCGACGCGCCTCGACTTCGCCCATATCGTTCGAATGCGCTTTGTCCTTCGACGCCGACCTTCATCTTCAACATTCGGATGTCCGGTACCCATCGATGGTCCGGAGAGGGGGCTGTTGTGAACGATCCATCCACTCGGTACCCGTACACCTCATGATGCCACGTGTTGAGAACGCTCTGCTTGTAGTAGTACGGGGAGATGAACGGACGGCGGGATTGATGCGTCTCGGTCATTGCGGCAATGACGCAGCGAGCACGGCAAGTGCGGCAGCGTGGTTCTGGCGAGGAGCACTCGCAATCACCGCCGGGTATGCCTGGATGGAAGTCCTCTCGGTGGGCACCCTGCGACCTCGGCCACCGCGATGCACGGTATCTCCGTTCCACGCCACTCTCCGGTGTAACCCGATGTGTCTGCGCCTTTCTTGTTTTCTTGGACATGTAGGTAGACACAACAGTTGAGTAAGACAATCGATTGTCCGACATACATGCTGCGGAGGTCTTGTATCGCTCAATGAAATATCTGTGTCCCTAATAAGACACCTCAACTATACCCACCGATGGAAGGCATCCGTGCCTTTCATTACCCAGTTGTAAATCTCCGCCAGGTTCGTTGTCATGATCCCATAACGCGAGCCGCCCTCGTCGTGCAGAAGGGACCATTTCTCCAAAGGCTCATGTCGTATCCAATCGGTGAAACTCTTTATCTTTCGTACGCCCACGCCGAGGTTTAGGGGTCCGCGGCAGCCGCACATAAAGGTCGTGGGTCCTCTCCTTGCTCATGGTACACCATCGGGTTCCTTGATGAACTAGCGGTACCTACGGGATCCATTGATTGCTTCTTCGTTAGTTCGCCCAACGCCTTCCAAAGCGCGTCGAACTTCCTCCGTTGGTTCTGCTTTGCACAGCGCTGAACATGTTCATAAGCTCCTTATTCTGAATCGACGGAAAAATTGGCACCCATGTGCCTCATGCACCACGCTCCTCGGATCCGCCACTTTTTGCTCCCACGACGGCGGACCCTTGTTGCATATCCACGATCGCCCTTAGCAGCCACGCATATCGGCCATGGATGACACAAACATCGAACTGTCGAGAACAATCGCCACTTCACTCTTTCAAGGAACCAGTACCAGCTCTCCGTGTTTCCCCCTCCACGAATGCCAACGCAACCGTAGAACACGGTTGTTGGCATCCACCGCGATCGCATTAGAATCGGCCCTTGTACTTCCCGTGAGGAATGTGCCATCCATGCAAAGGACAGGCGACGATGCGGTTTAACGCATTTATGCATGCGCCAGGCGAAGAATGCCATGCACGCAATACCCACTTCCGGCACGCACCACCCGCAGGAACTCCGCAAGGTCGATGGATGTACGGGGTTCCTTTGTGCGATTGCCCCGAGCAAGTGGGAATATTCTCGTCTGAAGCCTCGACGCCCGAACCGTATTTCGAGCTGTCCTTTTGCTCTCCATGCCTTTGCGTAGCTAATCTTGTATGAAACCTCTCCTCCACGGGCTGTGATAATAGATCGAGGCCGCAGATGGGGATTGTCCACGATCCGACCATAAAACACATTTGCCACCCAAGTGGACGACAGATTATGTGTCCTCGCCCGCTTCTTCCACCGCAGCTATGCTCCATCACTATGGAGCATTTCCAGTAGTCCGTCCACTTCCCCTGGTATGCATGCACCCGCCATGGGCACGAATCAACTACGCACTTCACGTCGTAGTCCTTCTTGCTGGACTTCACAACCCTGAATTGCCAGCGAGAGACATTGCCCAAGATTTCACCGCATCCATCACAGCCTCCTTGTCTTTATATACGGCCCCTGCGTCACCTCGCTCTCACGATACTCCCATGCATCAATGTTCCTTCATTCATTGTTAGGTCTTCGAAATTGTAATTGGTCCACGCACGAGGATAGGCACCTGTGGGCGTTGTCCTCCTCGCCGGAGTGCTCACCATCGAGGACTTCCTCATCCGCACGGTCCTCCTCTTCCATCAAGTCAACAATGTCCTCCACCTCCTCCCCTCGTCGGCCACCCCTCGCGCATCCACCACTGCTCTCCTCCGCCCCGGTCCCTTCACACCGCTAGCCTCGTGCTCCTCGTCTCGGGCTTCGCCGCCTTCCTCTTCGCATCCTTCTACATTTGATGTCCTCCGCCGTAATGTCCACCCCGACATCACGAACTTGCGACACCGATGGGGCTACCGGTAGCACTGTGCCAACAACATGAGCGCCAACCCCGCTCTAGCAAGAAACCAACATAACTCCTCCATGTGGACGCCGAGTTAACAGAATCAACTCTCCGTAAAAGCGGTCTTGCGCTCGGCTCACTCTTGCTCGACCCAGAATCAAGCGGTCTGGGCATCCAAGCTGAACATCCGAGACATCCACTCCAACAAACCTCAGATGTCCTATCGCCGGTCTGCATATGCCCTGTCGACTCTTGAAAATGATGATAGATCCACCCCATCCGCCCCGTGCTATCTCCCCATCTCCATAAAATATTTGGAAATACAATTTCTCCGACATGTCGCAACGTCCGACGGAAAATATTACTCTAAAATACAATCTACAAAGCGTACATTGATCGTACTACAAAATACGACTATAAATAAGTGATTTTGACTACAAATAAGTAATTCGACTTGCCTACCACATTGCCTAACATTATATTTGTGCCACATTACATTAGCCCTACCAAATTAAAATTGTAAATATTGCATACTATTTTCACTCAGATTCACTTTCTATATAACGAGTACTATACAATCCTCAAATCTCTAAAACTAAATACTACATTAAAGTTCTAAACGCTATCCGAGAAATTTCTAAACAACACTATGCGAGAAATTCTAACGCTGCACAATCCTAATTTTTCTAAACACTAAAATAAATTTCTAATACTACAATAAATTTGTAACGTACTAAATACTATACAATCTCGAAATTTCTAAAAACTAAATCTGCATTAAAGTTCTAAACGCTATCCGAAATTTCTAAACAACACTATGCGAGAAATTCTAAACCTTTGCACAATCCTAATTTTTCTAAACACTAAAATAAATTTCTAATACTACATAAATTTGTAGCGTACTAAATACTATACAATCTCAAATTTCTAAAACTAAATACTACATTAAAATTCTAAACGCTATCAAACAAATTTCTAAACAACACTACCCTAAATTTTCTAAATATTAAATGCTACATTATAATTCTAATAACACACTCCTACTAAATTTTCTAAAAACTACAAAATCCTAAAATTTTAAATAATAAATGGTACATTTAACTTCTACGTAACTAAACAATCATAAATTTTTTGTAAAAATACCTTGTGAAACTTGACGATTTACTTTCCCCTTTTTTCCTTTTCTTCTTCTTCTTTCTCTTCTTCTTCCTTCTCCTCTTCTCTTCTTCTTCTTTCTTTTTCTTCTAATTTGTGGCTTCTCGCTCCGCTCGCTCAGGCGATCGATTCTCAGCCACTTGCGTACTTGCTTTGAGGCGTCGCCTGTCTCGAAGCATGGGGCCCACTCAACACGCACAGCGGTAGCAAACGGCTAGTGCGGCGACAAGAACGCGAGGACAAATCGCCGTGTATGGGCGTCGCCCCATACACGAGCGGCGCATAATTTTGCAAAATTTTCATTCGGACGATAGTTTTGAAAAAGAATAAAAATAAATATTAAAGAAAAAAATTCGCAAATCTCCATCCGCCTATCGGCTGCACGGAGAATCTAATTGGTCGTTACCTTCCACATTCTCACCGTCTTGGGATACAATTTTTACGATTTTTTCTTTAATATTTTTTTAATCTTTTTTTTCAAAACTAGGCGTCAGCGCAAAAAATTATAAAATTGGGCGCCGGTCGAACGTGATATAATTGATCGCCTCATATCTGGCGATCGCCCATATCTGAGCGATTAAGCTATCTTTAAACGTGCGATTTTTACTCATCACGTTAATTTTAAAAAAATCATAACTTTTCCATATTATGTCGGATGGAGATAAACTTTATATGAAAATTGTAGCTCTCGACGGGATCTACAACTTTTGTATACAAACTTTTTCAATTTGAGTCCATTTAGATAGTTAAAACGGGATAGAATGTTCAGATCTAAAAATAGATCCGTTTTTAGATCTGAACATTCTATCCCATTTTTGACTATCTAAATGGACTCAAATTGAAAAAGTTTGTATACAAAAGTTGTAGATCCCGTCGAGAGCTACAATTTTCATATAAAGTTTATCTCCATCCGACATCATATGAAAAAGTTATGATTTTTTTAGAAATTAACCGCAGACAGAGGAAAAATCGCGCGTTCAGTAAGACTAATCGCCCGTATGATGGGCGATCGTCCGATATATGGCGGCGACCGTCGTAATTTTGTAATTTTTTGCTTCGATGCCTAGTTTTGAAAAAAAGATTAAAAAAAAATATTAAAGAAAAAAATTTCCAATTTTTACCATCCAGTAGGCCGCCGTTCCAATACAGCACCTGGCCTTGTTTTAACCACCGTCCAGGCCTTTACTGTGCCACGCCGCTGAAAGAAGGAATTTTTTTTATTTAATATTTATTTTTAATCTTTTTTTCAAAACTAGGTGTTAGAATTCAGAATTTGCAAAAATAGGAGTCGATGCTCAGTATATGGGGCGATCGTCCCATATCTGAGCGATATGTGCCTCGCTACTCTACCATTAACAAGTAATGTGGCGGGCAAAATCGCCAACACTGGGCGATAGCAATTTTTTTTTGTAATGTTAATTTCTCTGCGCTTGGTTCGCCCGAATGAGGCTCTGGTTGCGCTTAAAAAGTCACCCGTCGTCCCTACATGGGGTGATCGCTCGTGTAGGGAGCGATAGGTGATTTTGCTGTTACTCTAGTTAGCTAGGCCATTACCCGAGGGACATATCGCCGACCGGCGTCTAGTTTTACAATTTTTAAAATCTAACTTCTAGTTTTGAAAAAAAGATTAAAAAAAATATTAAAGAGAAAAAAATTCCAAAAAGAAGTGTGCCCGAGCCCCCCACCCACGTCGGATCCAGTGACTTATATCAATTGCGGTTGCACCCTCCTAGGTTAGTAGAATCACAAAACAACGTTGCGTATCCATGGGTGTTGGCACCCTCCTATTTTTACCCGAAGCTCTAATCCGTACCATCAATTCTCCGATCTAATGGCCCTTCACCGTCCTCAGCACAGCAGATACCGGTTTACTTTTTCTCGAGATCTAGTAGGACGGTACATGCACACATACCCCACAACGCAGTGCGGTAGTGCCCATTGTAGGCGCTTCAATTTGCTGGACCCTAAAACTGATGCTTTCAAATCATAATCCATTATTAAGCCGGTCGTACAGTCCATGGGTCCAGGTATCCTAACTCCCAACCTAAAGCCAGACGAATAATAATAGCCAAGTCGCGGGTCGAATTCAATGGTGCAGCTCCTATATTGTTGTCACACGGCGTGCGTACGGATCTCCGTGGCCAAAACAGTACTCCATCTGCACGTCTACTGAGTTGTATACTTGTATATATAAAAGATTGTATTATCCTATCCGAATACTCTTTTAATGGTATGTTACTCTATTAGATGATATGATTTACAAAATAGCTAAAAGGAGAAAATATAAAGGGAAAAGATATTAAAAAGTCACATCAAACTATAAAATAAATATATGTTTAGGGCCTGTTTGGTAGAGCTTCAGATCCAAACTTTACCTGAGATCTGAAACTTATAGGCTAAAATAAAGTGAATTAAGTTTATATTTTTGGTAAAAAATTTGAAAAGATGATCCATCTAAACACTCTTAATATATTCACAGATCTAGTTTCACAGATCTGGTGGAGTTAGAAATACCCAGCTCCACCAGATCCACGAATCTGATGGAGCTGGAGCCCTATCAAACACAACCTTAGAAACAAAATTTAAAATAACACGAAGGAAGCAGAAGGCAGCGTGTTTAGGGCCTGTCTGTCATGGACAACCTGCAACGAACAGGCCATTTATTTTGGCGCTTAATTAGAAAGCGGCCGAGTTCTTTAATGATATGGCTGCCCCCTGGCACTGTGCACACGGCAATGCACAACAGTGTCGCCGATCGCGACGTAAAAACTAGGCAATTCCATGTAGGCAGCACTGCTCAGCATTTCGCCGCCGGGTGTACGGCCGTACGGGCACAGCCACTTGCAGCTCAGGACAGTGCGTAAACCGTATAGGAAAACACAAGTTTGGAGTGCGGACTTGTGGACGACAATGCAAAGCTTACCTTTTGTTTCTGAGGTACACGACTACGGAGTACGGACTACCCTACTTTCCTTTTTTCATCTCACGCGTTACTTCTTCTCCGCTTCTTTTTCTTTCGTTTCCTTTCCTTTCGTGTTTTTCCGTTTCCTTTCCTTTCCTTCCCTCTCCGTGTTGCTCCTTCTCTCTGTTGTTCTCTTGCACGTGACGTACGAGTACGGTGACGGATAGGATATCGTTCGTTGGTTTTTCTTTGAATGGTAGTATCTTTTAAATCCAGTGTCCGATTTACGTTCTATTTGCACCATTGATTCGTACTATGAATCTATACCCTTTTATAATACACCTAAATATTCTTTTCTACGTTCACCCTAAATAATACACCCCACTAGAGATGGCCCAACCTTCATGCACCCAGCGAAACGTCTCCAGAAACTTGCCTCCATCAAAATTAACCTCTCAGATCTTTCCTCAGCTTTACTCACCCACATCCAATGGCCATTGTTTAATATGTCTAACTCATCCATGCGTGCATAATGATCTCCCTACCTCCAGCATCATCTCAAGGAAAAGGAAACAAATATCCTGGAATTAAGGAAAAGGAAACAAACGTTCTAAAAAAGGAAAAGACCATATATTACGTGCTAGGAAAAGGAAATCGGAAGACAGGGCACTATACTAGTTTAATAAAACAAGACCAGTATTAAATATATTTTAGAGACATATTGATAAATTATTTCTCAACTAGTAACTCTTTAATGCTACTTCCTCCGGTCACAAATAATTGTTATTTTGAACATCAACACGGTTTTAAAACATAGTTTTGATCACTAATTTCTATTATAATATATTTATAAAACTCAATAAAATTATAATATTATGAAAATACTTTTCAAAACAAATCTACAAATGTGATTTTCACGTATTCAACTTAAATATTTAAAAGATATTGATAGTCAAAATTTTAAAAGTTTGGCTGTGCCTATGTTCAAAACAACAACTATTTGTGATTAGAGGGTGTAAAATCATGTGCTGAAAAATTGGCTTAGTAATGAAATTGGCATTGCGAAGTGGTTGTATTCATGGCATGTGTTGTGCTTTTGCACGTGTTGTTTCAGATGATTAATTGATATGCTTGTGATAGCATGGTAATAGTTTTGCTTGATGCAATGCGCTCGTGTGAGTGGTTGCATGGATTGATCTTGAGTCAAGTCGTGGACTTGTGCTCGCACGATTTGTGTTTATTTATGTGCAGGTGTTGCTTGAGGGCGAACGTGGTCGATGGCGGGACCGAACTAGGTTCATGGAGGCGAGGTTTGGGACTAGGTTCAAGGAGGAACTGAGGTCCTAGTGGTCAAGGATGTCACGCGGGACGTTCGGGCTGAGAACGGTGCACATGGAGGCTGGTTAGTCACGCGAGAGCGCGGTGTCTTGCGTGCAGCGTGCATGTGTGAATTTTGGGTAGTTTGCATGTATTGGGCGGGTGGACATGCATGTGAACCGTTGCTCATTATAAATAAGAGAGATATCTCTGCTTAGATAAGAGAGTGAGTATTACGGCTTGTACTCTTTTGTTGGGAGTACTATAACTGGACTAGGGAGAAGAAATAAAAATCGAAATTCCTCACGACGTAGGCGCCCGCTCTACGCCTTTATTTCTTACGGGTTGATTTTTCCTCTGTCAAGAAGTATCATAGCGACACCGAGCGAAGGAAATCGGTGCTACAGTGCTCGCGCAGACTACGAGAAACATCGCGCTACAATATTTCATTGCTACAGAAACCGTGGATCGCTCATACGGGATTTGCCGGTGCTTGTTTCGTTCGCTTGCCCGATTTTTTGTGTTTATAGATTGATTCATTGTCTCTCTTGATTCAACAAGTTTAATCTTGATTTGATCCATCCAAAACCTTCCTAGGCATCAACTTAGGGTTCCTGAAAGTTTTGTTTGTTAATCTTTTGTAGATTGTTATTAATCACGAAATTAGGGTTTGGTCGCTCGTTATAATCATCACAAGATACTTATGTAGGTTAATAAATTTTTATCCGTAGGTTCGATCGGTGATTCTTTTTTTAGATTAGAATTGGAATCTAGTTTCTACAGATTCAAATTACAGTCAATCCGACGGTTGGATCTCGGGAATTATCGATTTATCGAATGCATCTAACTCGTTTTGTTGAATACGAAAGCAATTATTTGAGTCCGAATTGGGGTGAATTTTTAGTAGATCAAAATTTGTTTTAGCTTCCGCACAATCATTCACTCCTCTCGATTGCTAGTTTAGTGCATATCGATCCTACTATTTGCACGAATTTGGCAAGTCAAGTCAAAATCGACAATAAAGTCAAAGACACTAAACTAATAGATAGTTTGGTAAGATTTGAAAGTATTTGGTAACGGCAAAATCTTTTAGAAAGGTTATCCAAACAAGGCCGATACGGATCAAGTTACAAAACGTGTTGTAATCGGGACACGATCGACGAAGGATATAAAAGAAGGGCCAAAGCAAGCATGAGGGAATCCAACAACAATACAATCAACCACTTTTACTTACTTTTTCTTGTCGACTAGGAGTAGTTCTTGTAATTTAGTCTTTGTAATCGATTTTGATCAATAAAGTTGCGCGATCGCCGATTGTTGATCTTCGCCAATTACACCCTAGGTTTGGTTTGTTCTGATTTTGTTGCGCATCATCTTCTTCAGAATCGATCTACCTTTATCCTCTGATTAGCCTTAATCGGCTAATTAGACTTACCTTGTTACCTTGATCTTGATCGGATTTAAGCTGATTGAATCTAAGCCGATTGATCTTTACGATCGGCTTTATGTGAATTTTATATTTTTTACCTTGTCGGTTATAGGTCAAATCGACTCGCACGCTCTGAACCCGGTGTTCGTCTGGTGTGCTATTGTCAGAAACCCTACATCAAGTTTTTAACGCCAACACACTCTTGCACGCACAGTGGGACCAATGTCTTCATCAGAAAGTCGATTCCACCATCCGATCTCAACGTTAGAAGCCATAATCGTCCCAACAATGGACGATTTGACCGCAGAACAACGTTAGGAAATAGAGGCTCAGAAGACTGCGTTGGAGGAGATGATGCTAAGTTGTTATCAGAAAACTAGACGTGGCGTAACTCAAAAATCCGACCTGCCGACGGTCAACGCCCTGGGAGATGCGGGTGTCACGTAACCGAAGCCGATATTCGCTGCTCAAGCGAATTATCGGCTATGATTAATCGGTTGCACCACGCTTAATAAATCAATCATCGGCTCTCGTGACAACGCTCAAGCCGATGATAGCAAATAGCGTTAAATCTATAGCCCAGGAGTTAGCCTCGTCAGGAAGTCTGCTTGACCCATTACAAGCTCTGCCGAATTATCCTGTCTTTTCAATTGCCCAAAATACGCAGAGCGCGTCAGCCGATCCTAAACCATCGGCTATGACCTCACCCCCCACCATGATGCCCACACAACCCACGATCATATTACCTAGGGACCCTCGGTCAAGTGGGGTGAGCCATTACCACTCCTACACCGACGCCGCTAAGTTAGACGCATCAATAAATCTGCCGCCGTCGGCTCCGTTCTATGCTTTTCCCCAATCGGTTCCACAGCCGATTGGCTCCGAGAGATTCTCACAAGAGCCTACCGTGCTTAGAAACCCAGGTCCACATAGGGTAGTAACATACTTAGAACCGTTTGTCCCAGTGCCGGAACCTCAAGCCAGGTATAATCGGCATGATCAGTATGGTCGTGTGCCGACGACGCAGCATAATTGGCAACCCGAGCTTGCACTTGGGGGGCAGGCTGCCAACTATGACCAACATTATCAAGGGCCTGCTATGCCAATGGCCGATGATGTAAATTGGGCCAATCAGATCTCCGCTGTTTTAAGGGATCAATTCGGCATACAGCCAAAGGGGAAGGTTATCGACTACAGAAAACTGTATCCTGATTACATAGATCGCATGCTATACCCTCACAATTTCAGAGTACCATACTTTGCGAAATTCTCTGGCGATGATTCAACTACTACTTTGGAACACATCGGACGCTTTATCGCTCAATGCGGCGAAGCGGCTAAGTCCGATGGACTAAAAATAAGACTATTCCCGTTGTCATTGTTCGGAGTAGCTTTTACCTGATTTACTTGTTTACCTCCGAATTCGGTCCACTTATGGAACGATTTGGAAAGCCGATTTCACGAATACTTCTTTTCGGGCAGTTTGGAGCTCAGGATTTCTGAT